>OX387281.1:4685164-5885164 GCA_947562105.1 Shargacucullia verbasci
AGGCACATAATCCTGTGCAAGTATCGGATAAAGAAATCAGGAAGTTCGTCTTCGGGAGAAAAGTTGACACTGGCGGATAAAAGTGAGGTTAAGGCTGTTTAACCACGTGGTGTTAGCGAGAAAATACTTGTTCGATTGGTGGAGCAAGGCAGGACAACGAAATGGAACTAAATCTGAACTCATATAACAGCTTGATGAAGCTGGAAGGAGCCAGTAACTGGAACATCTGGAAGTTTCAAACCAGAGTTTTGTTAAGAGGTCAAAACTGGTTAGATATTGTCGAGGGAAAAAGTCCAAAACCTGAAGATAGTACTGCACGAGTCGCTTGGGAGTCTAAAGACGCGAAGGCTCAAACACTATTAGTCACGAGAATGACAGAAAATGTTATGATACATATTATTTCATGTTCAACTTCAGCGGAAATGTGGAGAAAACTACAAAGTGTCTATGAGCAAAAAACGGAAACAAGCGTTCACATAATACAGCAGCGGTTCTTTCAATATAAATATGAAACGGGCACTGAAATGTCTATGTTCTTGTCCAAAATCCAGGAAATGCAAAATCAACTTCGGCAGATTGGTGAAGAAATATCGGATAAGTTTGTTATAACAAAGGTATTGATGTCACTGCCAGATGAGTATAAACACTTTGTGTCGGCCTGGGAGTCGGCCCCAGATGATAAACAAACAATTGATAATTTAGTAGCAAGATTATTGGTGGAAGAAGAAAGGGTAAAAGAGAAAAGCGATGTTCACCAACAAACACCGGGCTCATCTGCATTTGTTGTGAAGGACAAAAAGAATTTAAGGTGCTTTAAATGAAATAAACTTGGACATCTTCTTAGTGAGTGTAAAAGCAACAACAACAATAGAAGTGAAGGTCATAATAACAAATGTTTTTATTGTGGCAAGGCTGGACATAACAAGGCACAATGCTGGTTTAGAAAGAAAAAGGAACATAAGAAATGTAATGCCTTTGTGGTGTCAAATTCATTGGAAGAACATCAACAATCTCTTTGGTTAGTAGACTCTGGAGCCAGTGAACACATGTGCTACGATCGTACTTTGTTTTCGTCGTTTACTAGCACTACGCAACAGTCTGTGATCATCGGTAATGGTGCGGCAATTAGTGTGCTAGGCTATGGACAGATGGCGGTAGAAGTGTATAACGGAAGTGAATGGATTGAAACGAGTATAGATAAGGTTTTGTTCGTTCCAGACTTAAAAACAAACCTCTTCTCTGTGAACTGTGCGTCGGATAAAGGATATGTCATCTTGACAAATGACAGCTCTTGTAAATTTTATAAAAACAACGATGTTTGCGCGATTGCAAAACGAGTTGGAAGTTCGTACTACTTGGAGTTTCGGTACAAAAACAAAGTGGCGAGTGTTGCTAAAACAGGAAATAGTACATTGAAAGAGTGGCACGAAAGATTAGTGCATCAGAACTACGATTACGTAAGAAAGGTACTTTTGAAAAATAACATTGACATAAAACAAACATCCATTCCAAAGTGTGAAAGTTGTTTGGAAGGAAAGATACATCGCTTACCTTTCGGTAACAGCGAGAATGTTAGCACGAAAACATGTGAATTAATCCATGCAGACACATGCGGCCCTATGGAAGTAATGTCAGTCGGCGGTGCAAGGTACTTTGTAATATTGAAGGATGACTTCTCCAACTACAGATCAATTTATTTTGTCAAGAATAAATACGAAATAAAGAGTTCCATTGAAGATTTTATAAACAAGGCAGAAAACGTGACTGGAAATAAAATTAAAGTATTCAGAAGTGACAATGGTACGGAATTTATAAATAAGGAAGTCGAGGAAATATTTTCGAGACGCGGAATATTACATCAAACGAGTGTCCCATACACTCCGGAACAGAATGGGAAAGCTGAAAGAGAGAATCGAACACTGGTCGAAGCAGCTAGGACCATGTTGAGTGCCTGCAAGAGCCTGCCCAAAACATTGTGGGCTGAGGCTATAAACACAGCAGCATTTGTTTTGAATAGGACCGGAAAAAGTAAAGACAGTGAAAAATCACCAAATAAGGTGTGGTCTGGAAAAGGATTTGACATTCATCAGTTAAAACCCTTTGGTATCCCAGTGTATGTGCATATTCCAAAAGAAAAAAGGAGAAAGTGGGATAGCAAAGGAGAAAAAGGAGTTATGGTTGGATATGGAGAGACTGTAAAAGGCTACAGAATATATTTCTCACATAGGAACAATGTAGGAATAAAGAGAGATATAGTCTCGTACTAGCTGCGATTCGATGCAGTCGTGCTGCTGACGCGTGTAATTTATTTAATACAAATCGTTTAAGCGCGGCGTAAGCCGTTGCTAGTCTTTTTAATCGCCATGAGTGAACAACTTGTGGCGAATGAACTGCTGGCGTTCCTGCAGCAGAAACTGGACGTGATGGACGAGGTGTCCGCTGTCCAGATCTGCGCGACAAACTTCAGCGAGGATGACGTCGCTGCTTCCAAGCAGCTGCTGTACCGGTTGCTCAACAAGTGCGACCAGATGGTGTCCCGCCGGCGTGACGGGACAAAGAAGAGCATCCAAGACATCATCACGCTACTAAAGGAGACCGATCCGGACGACGTGCCAACGTTTGTGGCGAAGAATCTGAATAAGCTTCCGCCCGTCACCTTCGACCACGTCGACGTCACAAGCCTGTTGAAAGACATCGTCTTTCTAAAGGCAAGTCTTGCGGATGTGCAGAGGAAGTTAGATGCATCCCAAATTACTGTCGCCGATTTGCGCAGCGAACTCAATGAGTTGCGTAAATCGGCAACGGTAACTGGGTCACCGGCGGGTGCATCGAACGTAAACATGCGGCGCGGAGCGTGCCTCGATGTATCGAGTGCAAGTTTCGCGTCAGCAGTTTTGTCAGCATCGCCGCTGTCACCGCCGAATGCTGAGCCGGCACAGTGCGCGCCTCGCGCGCCCCGCTGCCCCGCTCCCGTCCCTGCGGGACCTCCCGTCACAGCCGCTCGACCGCTAGACAAGCAGCTTGATTCTGCAGTCTCGACGAAACATCAAGGTGTTCATCGAGATTACGCCGGCGTCGCCAGGAGCACAATCGGTGCTACTAAGAAGCCCGTGCCCGTAAAGGAACCGAATCGGGCTGACGATGATGGGTTCGTGACGGTGCAAAGGAGGAAGCGCCGTCAGCGAACAAACAAGAATCGCTGCGGCACGGCTCCGGCGGAGCCCAACATGAAAATACGTGCTGCAATGCCGAACACCCCGGTGTACATCTCCCGCCTACACTACACCACTAAGGCGGAGGACATTGTTGAGTACGTGCGTCAGAAGTTGAAGTACGCCCCGAGAGTGCAGCTGCTGGAGTCGCGCCATAACGCCAACTTCAAGGCGTTCGTGGTGCGAGTGCCAACGTGTATTCTGCACCTCGTGTTGGATGAGAACTTCTGGCCACAGGACGTGGTGTTCCGTCGCTTCCGCGGGCAAGTGCCACCCGAGCGCACAGTGACATAGTGCATAGGAAGTGATACTAACATAGATTTAAGGTTCTATATACTAACAAGTTTTGTATATAATAATATATATGTTAGTCTGTAAGGTATATATCTATGGGCCAATGTAGCCTGAAAATAAAGGTATTTTGATTTTTGATTTGATTTGATAGTTTTCTTAGAAAAAGAACAAAATTACGAGATTGAGCACAAAGTAAATTTGAACACGGGAGAAAATGAAGATAATAAAAATAATGAATCCCACAATGAATCAGAAACCATGTCGGCCAACCTCAATGACACTACAGTGATTTCGAATGAGACTGGAAGTGAGTATAACCCATCCAGTGATGAAGGTGACAGTTCTTTGGAGTCAGTTAATATTTCTGAGATACTTCAAAGGGAACACAGCAAGCGTGTAAGGAAACCAACTGTTTTCTATAATTGCCAAAATGTTTATACTGAAGAAAGTGAACCCATCACCTATAAAGAGGCTATGATGAGGAAGGATGCTAACAAGTGGAGTGAAGCTATTAACAGAGAGATGCAGACATTAAAAGAAAATCATACTTGGGAAATATGTGATGTACCAGTAAATGAAAAGGTTGTCAGTAGTAAATGGGTGTTTAAAATTAAAAGAGGTAACAATGATATTTCACAATACAAGGCTAGATTAGTGGCTAGAGGGTTCGAACAGGATGATAATTTAGATTTGAATGACCTTTATGCCCCAGTCGCAAAATTGTCAACTCTTAGACTTTTTGTAGTGATTGCAACTAAACTTAAATTACCTATAGTTCAAATGGATGTAACAGGGGCTTTCCTATATGGAGAGATAAATGAAAATGTATATATTAGCTTGCCAGAAGGAGCTTATTCTGGTAATGACAATATTGTGAAGTTAAATAAATCACTTTACGGGCTCAAAAGTTCACCAAAATGTTGGAATACCAAATTTAGTTCTGTTATGCTTAAAGAAGGTTTTGTTAGATCAAATTGTGACTCCTGTCTGTATTTGAAATGCAATGATAATTACCAAATATATGTCTTATTATATGTTGATGATCTTTTGGTATTTGGAACAAATGAGGATTTAATAATGCAGCTGAAAAATGTATTGAATAAAGAATTTAAAATGAAGGATTTAGGATTAGTAACAGACTTTTTAGGCATACATATAAAACAAAATATAGAGACAGGTGTTACTGAATTGAGTCAAAGAAATTATTTACAAAATGTCCTTAAAAGATTTAAGATGGAAAACTGTAAGCCTATGGTGACACCGATAGATCAGAATTTTAATGTAAAAATGTTTGAAAACAATTATAGTACTTTAGATAAGGATAATGTAAAGTTGTGTCAACAAATTATAGGATGTCTCATGTATGCTGTATCAGGCACTAGACCTGATTTATGCTTCACTGTATCTTTATTAAGCAGATATCAAAAATGTGCTAATGATATGCTGTTAGGAGCATTAAAAAGGGTTTTGCGATATGTTAAACATACTCTTGATTATAAACTAGTTTATAAATGTAAAGATGATATTTTGGAAGGGTATTGTGATGCAGACTGGGGTGGTGATCTCAAAGATAGAAGATCAACAACAGGCTATTTGTTCAAATTTTCCAATTGTTTAATTTCATGGAGTTCAAAGAAACAAGTTTCTGTAAGCTTGTCGTCAACAGAGTCTGAATATATTGCAATCAGTGTGGCAGCTAGTGAAGCCTGTTGGTTGATCAATCTATTAAATGACTTCAAAATTAACAATGTATGTCCAGTACACATTTATTGTGACAATCAGTCTGCCATATCAGTTGCCTGCACAGATACGGTTAAGCGTTTAAAACATATTGATATACGATATCACTTCATAAAAGAATTAATTAAAGATAGAAAGTTGTGTTTAAAATATGTGAAAACCAGTGATCAACCAGCAGACATGCTTACAAAGACCTTAAATAGGGAACTGATTATTCGTTTTTTAAAGAAGTGTGGTGTTGGTAACTCTGAAGTTCTGTAATATTTTTATTTATATAATAAGTTTTTTTTTTCTTTGGATGTAATTACATTGAGAGGGGGTGTTGAAGTATGGCAATGTAATTACGCTTTTTAGTCTTTTTGTGTTTTTCGTTGGCAACACTGTTGGTTGTACTGTCAGTATGTGTAAAAGTGGGTTACAATAAATATATAATTTCGTTCGCTTAAAAACTGTTATGGCTTGCAAAATAAACTTCTTTCTATAACAACTGATAATGAGTCATCCAATGTGAAGATTATGCAATTGTTGCAATTATTTCATACTGATTATGAAAACGTCATACACACTAGATGCTAAGCACATATATTGAATCTCTGTGTTAAGAAAGGACTGGAAAATTTTGATAATACAGTTTCAAATATTTCAAAGCTGGTGAACGTTATAAATTTTTCACCAAAGAAAAAACAGTTATACTTTGAGATTTGTGATTTGCTAAATGTATCACGTTTAGCTCTCCTTAAAGAAATGCCAATACGATGGAATTCTACGTATTTAATGTTGGAGCGCGCTTACAACATGAAATTTGTTTTGGATCATATGTGTAAGCATGTTCAAGATTTTAAGAAGTATTTAATTTTAGAATGGGAAAAAGTAAAACTTCTGATCGATTTTTTAAAACCTTTTTATGATGCTACACTCTTACTGTCCAAATCAAAGTACCCAAGTTTAATATACGTGATACCTATAATTGATGTGTTACTGGAGCAAATCTCACAACATTACAACGACGAAGATTCTTTGAAGGATTGTGCATGTGCTATATCTGCAAAATTAAATCAATACACATCAGCTTTACGTACAAACTATGCAAAATTTGCAGTTATTTTGGACCCTCGTCTAAAAAACAATTATTTTTCTGAAAAAAATGAACATGAGCCACTTGAGTTGTTGACGTCATTTTTCAAAAATGAATATGATAAACAGAGTTCTATCGAAAATCAACAGTTAGAAGTAGAAGACAGTTCGAGTAAAACCATTTTTTCGACGATTTATAAAAAAAAAACGATTATTACCGATGAACTTCAAGAATATATGACAATGCCTACAGAAACAGAAGAAACTGATATTGTATCCTGGTGGGCACAACAAACTATTCGATTGCCACAGCTTCAGAAATTAGCTTTTCATATTCTGAGTATTCCGGCAACGAGTGTGCCAAGCGAGCGGGCATTTTCAAGATCCGGCAATTTAATCACAAAAAAAAGAAACCGTCTCGGCAATAAAACTATACAAGCTTCAATGTGTCTCGCATCATGGCTGGACTTTAATTAAAATTACCCATTTTTTATGATATTTAGAAATGATTAAAAATATCCTTAATCAATACTGTTATTGTTTTATCTGAGCCTTTCTCCCCGCCCTGTAAATGTAACAATTTAATTGCTAGACTCATACACGAAACGAACTTGAGTACGACTCGCCGCATAAAAAGGACTCGAGCGCACAAAGAGACTCGAACTCTCGTGTCACATATAAGGGCTCGTAGAGAACTTAGTTCTCTAGTCTTGGAGTCCTGTTGTAATGAGTCGAGTCTTGTAATTCATCATCCGAGTCCGTTTATATAGGACTCGGAAGACTCGAGTTTTTTGCAACACTAAGCGCGATCTATTTCGATCTCAACGCCATCTAGGGAAGAGTCAGGTAAACTTTTGCACGTACAAAATCAAAATATTGGACAATACTTTAAATTTGTCTTATATCATAAAAAATTACGATCGTGGATCCTTTTTAAAATTGTTTTTCTTGTGTAATTTTCATTTTTTTTTACTTATAGTACTTATGGTACTTTTGCGTTTAATAGTTTTACTTGGCACCGCCTTCAAAATAGAGAGTTTTTAAATAACGCAGTTATTTTGTACTTTTTAGTGCATTTTATTTTTGTTTTGAAGTCGGTTTTTTTTTTTTGTAAAAAATTTGTTAAGCAAGGTGCACACACAGATTACTCGAACTATAGGCCGATTGCTATACAGTAATAAATAAATTTGTTGAAAAGTATATTGTAGGCCAAATAAGTACGTTTTTGGAGAAAAATAATATTTTAACAAATGTTCAACATGGTTTTAGGCGAGGTAGGAGTACGGCTACGGCTCTGGCACAGTTCTCTAATGATATTAATGAGTACCTAGATCAGCGGAAGCAGGTGGTGGTGATCTATATTGATTTTAAAAAAGCATTTGAGACCTTGGAGCACCACCAGCTGCTTCAAGCTATGCAGGAGTGTGGAGTCGCGGGACCACTTAATACATGGCTCCACGCGTACCTTACAGGCAGGACGCTGAGAACTGTGGTCGATGGAGTAGTTGGGGAAGCTAAACATATCACCTGTGGCGTACCCACCGGATCGGTGTATGGTCCGGTGGGATTTATTATGCATCTTAACAGCATGTGCAAGGTGGTGCATAACTGCCATATATATGTATGCGGATGACACGCGTGATAACCCATGTCTGGTGTACGCTGACAACGATCTAAATCTAATAGAAAATAAAATTCAAGCTGATTTCACAAATATTATAAAGTGGGCACATAATAACGGAATAGTAATCAACATAAGTAAAACAAAATGTATGCATATACGCTCACCCGATCATAAAAGTATTGAACGCTCGCCGCGCATTATAGGACACAGCTATGAATGTCTGCATAGCGAGCAGGACGGCAGTTTGTCATGGCGTCAGTGTGCGGCTATAGAGGTGGTGGGAGAGTACAAGTACTTAGGACTATTAATAGATACCAATTTCTCTTGGAAAACGCACATTATAAAACTTTGTGATAAATTACGATCTGTCCTTGTAAAATTCCACCACCTCAGTGTTGTACTGGACAGGGCTTTATTTGCTGTTTACTATGCGCTGGTAGATTCGCTGCTTTCCTATGGACTGGCATGTTATGGACGCACGTTTAAAACATACTTGGACAAGATCAAAGCCTTACAAACTAGATTTATGAAAAAAATTGTAGACAATAAAACAAAACTACGATGTAAAATAACCAACTATGACGAATTGTTTGTCGATTGTAAAATCCTGCCAGTGCATGAGAAGGTAGCGCTATTAGTAGCATTGGATCATTACTGCCACCAAGAGTACAAAATCAGGACTGTACAACTCAGGCCTCGAGGTGCAAAACATTGTAAGACGTTTGAGGTGCCCACTTGTAATAATTATTATTATGACAAAGATGCAATAAATATTTAGTTCCAACTATATTCAACAGTCTACCTGTAGACATCGAAAATGCTTCTATTTCAAAACGGTCGTTTAAATATAAAACAACAAAATTTCTTCTAAATGTAATCAGTGAAAACATGATAGGTACCTAAAGCATAGTTATGATAAGTATTATATATTTTGTAATGCATGAGATTTGTTTTGCACTAAACTAGTTGTTCTGCTGACCTACTGTGAACCACTAGAAGGGTTGAGGATAAAATAAAACCACAATCTGTGTTCTGATCTACGCTGGTTCTAAGTTTTTTTTTTTTTTTTTTTTTTGAGTTGTCTCTCGCAGTTAGCTCAGGGAGCTTTTACTGCTTAACCGGGCAAATGGCGAGACCAGAAGGGCCTCCAGCCGAGCAAATTAAATAATACTAAGCAACACTGCTAAGGGTGTCCCATAGTGGGACTCGAACCTCGGCTTAGGGCGTTGCTGGGGGGCAGACAAGAGAGGACTTGCTGGATCTGATTGTGATTATTTAGGGACATTTGATTTATTATTACTAGCTCAGCGCGGGCTGGCTCGAGCAAGGGTCCGGGTGGAGAATGAACGGGTCTTCGCGACGGGCCTCGCCGGCGAGGACGGTACGACGGTCGGTTGTGTGTAGTGTTGGTAGTTTTCCTAGCCAATCGGAACGCCTCCTGATGGAGGGTGATATCGTCGTCTGGGTACTAGTACTGGGTACTGGGAACGTACCAGGGCGAGCCTGTGGCTTTGCGCAAGAAACGGATTTGGAGGATTTGCAACCTATGGAGTCTGGACGTCTTAACGTGTGAAAACACGACGCTAGCGTACGTCATGATATGGGCGGATGCATGTGGTGTAAATTCGCACCTTGGACTTGAGTGCTAATTTACTCCGCGCATTGAGGATGAAATGGAGGCGACCGAGAGCAAAGGCGGCGCGGTGGCGAACCGTCTTTATGTGCTCGGTGAATTTAAGTCGGTGGTCGAGGGTCACACCCAGGTATTTGGCCGTCAGTTCCCAGGGGATCTGTTGGCTAAACATGGAGATGGGACTTATGAGATTAGGATCCACGCCGCGTCTCGAAAAGAGCACGGCGGCGCTCTTAGTCGGGTTGACTTCGAACCTCCAGTTCGTGAACCATTTCCCTAGGGCGTTGGCTGCGGTCTGGAGAGATCGGGAGATGCAGTCCGGATTAATGCCGGAGTAGAAGATGGCTGTGTCGTCAGCGAATAAGGCTAACCGACATTTGCCTCTGATCGGGATATCGCTTGTGTACAGCGTGAAGAGAAGCGGGGAGAGCACTGAGCCCTGAGGGACTCCGGCTCGGATCGGATGAGGGGACGAGAGCGCACCCTCTATGCGGTAGCGAAAGCTGCGGTTCGACAAGAAGTCTCGGATGATGAGCACGAGACGGTCGGGCACTTTACGCTGATACAGCTTATATAATAAGCCGTTGTGCCAGACCTTGTCGAAGGCTTTCGCCACATCAAAGAAGAGAACGCCTGTCTTGAGGCCTTTTTGGAAACCAGCACTGATATGCTCTACTATGCGGTGGACCTGACGGACGCAGCAGTGTCTAGCTCGAAAACCAAACTGCTCGTCGGGAATGAGTTTGTTGGATTCGGCGTAATCCATTAAACGAACATAGATCAGGCGCTCATAAATCTTCCCGAGGACGTTTAGGAGGCTTATGGGTCTGTAACTGGACGGCTCAGACTTGGGTTTGCCGGGTTTCGGAATACCGATAACGGTAGCTTCTTTCCATGACTGTGGAAAGAGAATGTTGCATGCAACAAAACTATTTTAGGTTCAATAACCAATATTACCGTCAAAAAGAAGGGTTAGCCATGGGTTCACCTTTAAGTCCGTTGATGGCGGAAATATTTATGGATAGTTTTGAATGTAAATATGTGGTGGGCGACCCCAAAATTCTGTTCTATTATAGATATGTTGATGACGTAATTATCTGTTGGACAGGTACCACCCGTCAAATTGACACATTTGTTAACAAACTAAATACAATCCACCCTAAAATTAAATTCAAATTAGAATTAGAGTCCAACCAGTCCCTTAATTTTTTAGATTTAACTATAACCAGAGTAAATAACAAACTAGATTTCCAAATTTACCGTAAACCCACACATACTGATACTACCATTCCTGCCTCATCTTGTCACCCTTTACAACATAAACTGGCTGCCTTCCGCAGCTATGTTCATCGTTTAATGTCTGTCCCACTGTCCACAGATAATTACGTAAAAGAACTTAAAATCATCTATCAGATCGCGGTTACAAACGGTTATCCAAAACAAATAATTGATAATCTAATTAAAAATAAACAGAATGACAGGGTTCGCTCACTACTTTATGTATGTCCCCCCGAACGTATTAACAAACATGTCGGTAGTCTGGCTTACATAGGCCCAATTTCAGATAGAATTGCCAATATTCTTAGAAAACATAACGTTTCCGTTGCTTTTCGGACAGAACATAATTTACATCATCTTTGTAACGGCAAAGATCACTTAGAAAACTCGAAAAAGTCCGGTGTTTATAAGTTAGTTTGTAATGATTGTAATGGGATCTATGTAGGTCAGACAGGCCGTAAACCACAAGCTGGAAAACAAGTGATCAATGAAAACCTAAAATAAAGCTCGGCTAACCGTTGTATTTCGCTCTGAACTCTTCATCGTACACTCTCCAAGCCTTAGCGTGGGCAAGCAGAATGTACTTAGCACACAAGTAAGCTCCCACTTCGGAGCTTAAGATCCCTGGAGCCATGATTCCAGAATTGTAGGGTACATCACAAGTGATGATTGGTTCGTTGATGGTAAGCCACATCTTGACGCGGTCGCCGAAAAGAGTGTAAACTACCCTCGCGTAGTCAGCGAACCAGTCGGCGATGAGAGGGTTTGTCCAGCCTCCTGCGTGTAACAGTAAAAATAGGTTAGTATTTATATAGTTATAATATATAATGATATAGAAATTAAACAGCTTTAGAGAAAATATTCGTTCAATATAGAACTAAGATTATGAGTTTGGTTAAGATTTGCCGGAATACACATATTTAAATATGTGTATTCCGTATATATAAATATTTACATCACTACATATTTTTCTTTCTGTCTTCATAATCTGACTTACCAAGATCCTGAAGTGACTGCGGCAAGTCCCAGTGGAACAGAGTGACTAATGGCTCAATGCCCTTCTCCAGAAGACCGTCGATCAGGTTGTTGTAGTAATTCTTGCCATCCTCACTGATTTTGTTGGAGAAGTTGCAGGTAGTTCAATACAAACACCAAGTCGTAGTGCTATATAAGGGGGCGCACACTACCCAGCCGCTCATTCGCGTCCAAGCGGTCGACGAGTCAACATCTCCTGAGGATGCTCCGTGGAGGGGCGAAACACGTGTCGAGGATCGGTTTGGTTGCATGTTACATTATTTCTATCACACCTCCTGCATGTGCATATATTTGCGGGCGGGAGGGCGGTCCTGTGCATGCACCCAAACTTGCAGTAGTTTAGCGGAATTAAAACTAAATATTCTAGTTGTATATCTTATATATCATGGATTTCCGCAAAGTAACGCCTGATTCCATTAATTATTGAAAAAGGCAAGTTTTGATTCACGAGTCTTGATGTGGAGAAAGTCGCAGGCGACTTAGGACAGCGCTGTGGCAGGCACGGCGCAGAGGACGCACGGGGCGGGAGCGTGACAGCGGCGAGCGCGACACGTCTGCACGCGGCGAGCGTCAGAGCGGGAATGTCAAGATTTTTTATTAGAGGTAAGTTCAATACCCTAAGTAATGTTGGTAACGAAACCATATCGCCATCTATTTCGACGCCAACGCAATCTATCGAGCGCAGGGTCAGTTTTTTTTACAATAATCGATATTGGCGCATAGCTTGGTCGTAAACATACCGCCCACCAAGGACATTAAGTGGCGGAATGTCCTTTACAATATGTCCTTAAAGCTAACAAAATTCAAATAGTTACACAATCTCACAAACTACAGTATTTGATCTATATAAAAATCCACTAATAGTACTAATTTGTAAAAAGGTATCTAAGTAAATTAATATAAACATAAGAAATAAAAAGGTTACAATAGTTTAATCTTTATAGAACTAATAATAGTTTGCACTCAACTAAAAACAGGGTATAAAGACTAAAACAATGTATAATTCTAAAACAATGTATAAAGAATAAAACAATGAAATATGAGCTGGAATACATAAATATATTCCAACTCATATTTGTAAGTCTGTCGTCTGTCATCTGGACCTGCTATTAACACCTAGCACGAAACTCACTCACTAACACTTACTACAAAATCAAAAACAAACTATTTCGAAACACAATAATAAACAACGATGAGATAACATCACCTAACCAGTTGCGTAATTGGATGCAATGACATTGACATTTACGGATTACATAATGCTACATAATGGCACTTTGTCTCAGCCACAGTCGCACTAGATACTGACAGCTGTGCGCATAGACAACTTTCCTGCGCGAGCGTCGATGGCGACCGATGTTACCACTCTAATTATTTTTAATCTTTGTTTTTATTTAAACTATTATATGTATTATTTTAAAATCTTATATATTTAAATGTATGCTCCACCGATTGGCGTCAATATGTCAACGCCGGCTATCGCTGAAAATCAGCGCTGTGGCACCCTGTCACAGCAATATGCTGAGTGACGGCCGTTTTTGCGCGGATGTGGCGCATATTTTCCTCATTTGTTCTTCTTATTTTTTTTGTGTGTATTTATTGTATGCGTCACATCATGGCGGAAATAAACAGATTTTCTTTCTTTTTCTTTCTTTCTTTCTTTCTATGTATAAATACTAAAACAATGTAAAATTCTAAAACAATGTATAACGACTAAAACAAGGTAAAAAGATTAAAACAATATAAAAATCCCTTTATTGATCTGCTATTGGTAAAATACATAATTTATTTGTGGGTCTCTTAATAGTGGCAGATTTAGTGCGTAATGTGACAACGCGGGTGACCTTATCATCCCCTGGATGTTTTTCTAAGACGCGTCCTAACATCCAACGACTTGGGGGCAAATCGTCTTCCTTGATAAGCACAACGTCTCCTATATTTGGCTCAGGAACCTTGGAAGACCATTTATATCTATTCATTAGGTTAGCTAAATATTCCTGAGACCACCTCTTCCAAAAGGTTTGCAGCATCCTCTGCACAAACTGCCGTCTGGTCAGAGAACTTACAGATAAACTCTCGTAATTGTAATCCGGTACAGAGATTACAGGTTCCCCTATTAAAAAATGTCCTGGAGTCAATGGCATTGGCTCACCTGGTTCATCTAAGTTAATAACGCTCATCGGGCGTGAATTCAAGCAAGCCTCGACCTGACTAAGTAGTGTACTCAGTTCCTCGTACGTAAGCGTGGATTCACCTATCGCACGTTTGAGGTGGAACTTTGTGGACTTCACTCCCGCTTCCCATAGACCGCCAAAATTGGGTGCGTGGGGGGGAATGAAGTGCCATTCCGTGCCATTTGCTTCCAAATGTGCAGCTATAGACGGTTGTAAGGCTAGAATATGCTGCAGCTCTCAAGAGGCACCGACAAACGTGGTGCCATTATCGCTCCACAACTTGGCACAGTGCCCTCGTCTGGAAACAAACCTTCTGAAGGCCGCTAAAAAGGCTTGAGTCGTCATGTCACTGACGACTTCTAGATGTAAAGCGCGAGTGGACATGCATACAAATAAGCACACATAGCCCTTGTATGATCGATGACCACGACCTTTCGTTGTTCTTATATTTATTGGCCCAGCGTAATCAACGCCACTATGCAAGAATGGTATAGCTGGTGAACAGCGAATAGATGGAATTGAACCCATGAATTGGTTTTTAATCGTGGCTCTCTGTTTGGCACATGTGACACACTTACGAACATATCGCTTCACAAGGCTCCTCACACCAATAATACAGTAAGCTGTTCGTAAGTAATTGGTAATTAGTTGTGGCCCTCCGTGAAGACTGTTCTTATGTGCGTCCGCAACGAGTAAAAGGGTAAAATCATCATTTGGTAAAATGATTGGATATTTCATCTGTTCATCCAACAATGACTTCTCGAGTCTACCTCTAGCCCTCATAAGGCCTTTATCATCAACATAAGGGCATAAAGATTTCAGTTTACCAGTTTTTAACTGAAAGTGTCTCTTATCTTGCAGTTGTGTGTACTCTATTGAAAATTTTTCTCTTTGGGTCATCCTTATACAGCACTCTAATGCTTCTTCGATTTCCTTCTTTTGCAGGTAAGCTCTCGCATTTGTGCTTCTGATGCAGTTTTTGTAATGAAGAAAACCTATCTAATATGTCACAACTATCTGAAGTAATAGCTACGTGAAGCTTAACAGACTGTTCTAGATCTATCTCTAAATTTTGTGGCCTTTTGTAAATAATTTCCTTTTCTTTCAGAAACTGTGGTCCAGAAAACCATGTTGTAGTTTTTATAAACAAACTTGGCAATAACCCTCGTGAGGCGCAGTCTGCTGGGTTCTCCGTTGTAGCCACATGAAACCATTGAGATGAACTCATCAAAGTTAGTATTTCCGAAGTGCGATTGGCCACAAAGGTCTTCCATCGACTTGGGTGGCTATTTAACCAAGCTAACACTACGGTGGAATCTGCCCATGCCCTGATTCTGTCTTTCGAAACATGCAAAACCTCTGAAGTTTCTAACAACAACTTGGATAGCAGTACTGCTCCGCATAACTCTAGATGTGGTATACTAACTTGTTTTATAGGTGCTACTCTGGTCTTCGCAACCAATAACGAAACCTTGACCTTATCTGCGACATCAACTAATCTCAAGTATACCACCGCGGAATATGCTACCTTCGAGGCGTCACAGAAGCCATGAAGCTCTATATTTGTCTCTGACGTGGTACCCAGCCAACGAGGTATGTGAATTTTGGCAAGTAGAGACAGTTCTTCGCGGTAAGTACTCCACTCCTTTATCAATTCGGTACTTAATTGTTCATCCCAACCAAGACCAGCTAGCCACAATTTTTGTATAAAGATTTTGGCTCGAACTATGGTAGGAGCCAACCAACCCAATGGGTCGAATAATCTAGCTATGTCTGATATTACAGCTCTTTTTGTTACAGTTTCACCCTTCACCGGCGAAAACTGCACCATGTACTGGAAGGAATCTTCATTGCGATCCCAGGTAAGTCCTAGAATCTTCATAGTGCTATCTAATTTAATTTCTACTTCTTTCGTATCATTATCCTTTGTTCTATTGTTCTCGTTGTCTTCTTCGTCCTTTTTATTATCATCTTCTTCTACAGGTCTCAGGTGGCCTAACTGTAAGTATTCATTTATTACTTTAGTGTACTTTTCCTTTAAATCCGTATTGTTTGGTAATCTTTTTTCTAATGACTTTAGTCTGGTTTCAGCTATAGCGCGGAAATTACCTGACGTGCATGGAGGATCTTCCATTCGGAATGGCAGCCGAACCTCGTACCTGCCGTCCGGTCTTCTCTTTGTAGTGGCTGTATACAGTTCTTCACATTTTTGTTCTTCTGGGGTAAGTATTTTCGTTGAACTGACTTTCGTTGATCTTCAATCTCCCAGAATTGTTTTAATATTTGATCTAAATTGACCTGAGCATGCATTACACTAACCCTTGGTGGTGTGTAATTTGAACTATCATTATTTGTTGAATTATTTACTACCCCAGACAAGATCCATCCTAACGTGGTGCTCTGCGCGATAAGAGTAGAAGATGGATTTTTTAATATGCCTGCCTTCATTATGCAGCCATAAACGTCTGCACCTAATAAGATATCAATCTTATTGGGTTTGGTGAACTCCGGATCAGGTAAATCACGTTTTGTGATGTCGATCCAATTAAATGCCTTTTTATCTATGGTTTGATCTGGTAAGTATGACGTTATTTTATTTATAACGTAAGCGTTTAAATTTAATTTAAAGTTTGGCTCCAAACGGGATTGGATTTTTATGTTTACCATCTGCTTCGCAATAGTTGATTTCTGACCTAACCCTGATACTATTCCTTGAATCGGAATTTTTGTCAGTTTTTTTACAATAATCGATATTGGCGCATAGCTTGGTCGTAAACAAGACTAAATGTTAATTAATTATGTAGAATAAACGTTATTGTAATTATTGATGTTATTTATTATTTTATTCTAAAAGTAATTTATTTATTATATATAATGAGAAAGTGAACAACAATAATTTTAATATAATTAATTTAATAATATGGGAGCGAATTATTGTAATAGGTTTTTTTTAATTCTGAATAAACACATTTTTATTTTATTTTATTTTTTTATTTTTCTGTCATTGTGACATTGCTCATTCCTTTTTTCGTGCGAGGCAACGAGCGCACGCGCCATAAAATAAAATGCCGAAACGTAGTGCACAGGAGAAATTGGAGCGTTATAAACGCAAGATTCAAAAACTGGAAGAAAAGGATAAATATAGGCGTCGAAAACGACGTCCGTTAGATTCATCGGAGGATGAAAATACTGCAGGTTAGTGAAACATCCTTCATGTGCATAAGTGCACTTAAATTTACAAATAAAGAAATTCGGGATTGACTGCGAGTCAATTGCGATAACATAATTAGCTGGGAGCTAATTGTGGGTCACTTTATGACGAATTACGTAGAAAATATTTGTAATCCTGAATAGATATGCACATTAACTACAAATCGCGGAATAACATTAACGAAACCGTGTTACATACCCAAGTACCTCCTTATTCGTCCGGTAAATTATCGTATTCTTTATAGATACGAACGACGTCGAACCAGAGGATGGTCGATACGAAGAAGACCAGGCAGCGGTGGTGACTGCCCCTCTGGAGGTATCAAACATCATGGAAGACGTGGCTACCTCGTCAGTAGAGAATACTTCTGAAGTATATCTGGATCCTGAGCTTCTATCCGCGTTGGGAACTTCGACGTCTGGTACACTGGACTTCGGGGAAAATGTCCATGAGAGCTTAGCCAGTCTGTGGACTCCACTATTGAAGAATGGCTTACCGAAAGAAGACAAAGTTAAGCTCATGAAAGAGCATCTTATACCTGCTAATTGCAAATTATTGCAATCACCAAAGCTAAACGCAGAGATTTCAGCTGCCGTATCGGATATAGTCCGAGGACGGGATAAAAAATTGGTTGGTTTCCAACAACAGTTAGGAAACGGTACTGCGGCCGTAAACAAAGCAATGGATACCCTACTCAAATCGGATAATAAAGTTCTGACCTTAAAATATTTAAGCGATGGGTGTCGCTTGTTATCTGATTTACATCACTGTCTGACTAGGGACAGAATAAAATTAATTACCCCGAGTTTGGAAAAGAGCTTCCTTCACGTCATTCAGGACTCAGAACGGGACGATACCCTGAATGGTAACTCACTGTCTGAAAAAATAAAAGCCAGCAAGCCCATCGAAAAACAAGGATCTTTGATAAGAAAGACAATGGTAAATCAGAAAAATAGCGTACCTCAATCATCGGTCACTCACCCTGCCCCTCAGGAAAACTGGCCAGGACCTCCTCGTTACCCGTCGAACAGGGGGGGCGAGGAGGTCAAAGGAGACCATTAGTGAAATCACGTCGTCGATATGTGTGTGTCACGCAGTCTCAAAAGCAAGCCAAGAGTTTCAACACATCGAAAACTCGTGCATCACAACAGAAATAACTAAGGTACATGCAGGCAGAATTAAATTCTTTCTTAGTCGTTGAGTTTATATAACCAATAACACAGTGGTGTTATCGTGGATAGAGCATGGCTTTACAATTCCTTTTTATACACAAGTTACCCAACCTATGGTACCAACTTCCAACTTTACTTACCATGAGACTCGAGATATGAACGTGCTGCCGTTCGGAGGTCCGGGTACGATGATGTCCGGCCGTGGTGTCAGCTTCCAGGACGACGAGCACGGGCTGGTGATCCGACTGCAGCTCGTCGTCCAGTACGTGCTGCGTGATCTGGCAGCGTAGGCCGCTGTGCACGACGATGTCCAGCACGTCGGGTAGGTGGGCGGCTTGGTCCGGGTAGTGTGTGGGAGCTTCGGGGCCGGACACGTCGTATCCTCGGGCCTCCGCGTCGGCAAAGAGTCGATTTCCCGCTGCGTTCGCGACGTTGGAGTTCCACGCTGGGTGCTTGCTGTTGAGGTCGCCGGCGATGATGGTGGGGTGCGGCGATTCCAGGAGTGTGCGTATATCGGCGGGCTCCAAGCGATCGCTTGGAGCTTTGAAGGCCGAGTATACGCACAGGTGGTCGCCTGCGACGTACAGCTGCACGCCCAGCGCGTAGGTGGTCTTCAGCTGAGGTACGGGGAGCTCCTGGTGTACGACTCTTCGCCTCACGATAACCGCCAGACCGCGGTAGTTGCTGTGGTAAGCCGACTGCTCGTCTTTCCTGTAAACGAGGAAACCTGGGAATTTAATTTTGTCTGCAGGTCCCAGGTGCGTCTCGTTTATAAGCGCCACGTCTATGTCCTGTTCCTGCAGGAGGGGTCGAAGGAGGGCGGCCTTGCCTTTGAGGCCGCGGGCGTTCCAGTGTATTATGGGGGTGGCTTAGCCGGTACGTCGCCGCTTGCCAGTTGTTTATTACAATCGACGGCGCTCTCGGCGGCGACGTAAGTCGTCTCTATGGCTTTCGGCTTTTGATTTCTTTTGCCGCGCCTTCTCTTCCTTCAACCCTGGATGGTGGAGGAGGTGGCCGCTCCGTGCGCGGTGGACCCGTTTGCGGCCGCCATCAGTGTCGTGGACTCTGCCTCTTCAAGTGGCGTGGGGTTCAGCTGTTGTTTATGTTGGGGTTGTGGGTGGCTGCGGGGATTTGCGTTCACTCGCCTTTCCCCGCTGATGGCGACCGTGCCCGCTCGCTTGTTGCGTACCTCCTTACGCAACACGGGGCAGTTGATGTAGTTCGCCGGGTGTGCGCCACCGCAGTTCTTGCAGGTGGCGGGCTGCTCTCTTGGGCGTGGGCAGTCTGCGGCGCGGTGTTCGCCGCCGCATTTCAAGCAGGCGAGCGGGCGGTGGCAGAGCTCAGACGAGTGTCTGAAGCCCTGACACTTGTGGCACTGGGAAGGGCCCTTTTTCCCGCGCTATGCTTCTATTTTGATCCCGGGCATGCATAGGAGTTCTGTTACCTGGTATATGCCCGGGGTGAGGTCTGGGGTTTTCTTCAGGACCGCATGGAATAAGCAGCCCGGTCGTCCCTGCCTAGCCTTTTTTTGGCGGACGTACTCGGGCTCATACCCCAGCGCACGGAGCTCCTCGCTAATGTCGTCGGGCTCGGTATCGTTGGGCAGCCCCCTGATGGCCACCTTCAGGCTTTTCTCCGCTGGTAGGGAGTAAGAGAACCACACCACGTTCTCTTGCTTCTCCAGCTCCGTTAGGTACCGCTGTGTAATGCGGTACTCATCCTCAGTTTGAGGGATGAATCGCACCCCGTTTCCATAGGGGCGGGCGTTGGGCGCGCGGCCGAGCATGGCCTTTAAGGCTTTAAAGTGGCACGCCCAGGACGACAGCTTTTCGACTACCAGCGGCGGGTAGCGTAGTTTTTTGGTTTTCGCGCTTTCTCCCGTTTTGTTGCCGCTGCTGGAGGTGGCAGGGCGAGCGGGGGCTGCAGAGTCGGTGAGCGATCTGGGTGGGGTGCGGGCCGCCTGCGCAAACGATGCGCGGGGCGGCGGCGCGTCCACGCAGGGGCGTTTGGCCTCTTCGTCGGCCTCGTCGCCGGGGCTGCGTTGGCGTCTTTGGGCAGCGCGCGGGGGGTCATCAAGCACTATACACGAGTCGAAAGTAATAGGCACTTGACTTACCTGGTACTCCATTGGCGACAGCTGCAGGTTGGGCAGGGATCCGGTGTTCATTAGCCCCGGCGACGGTCTCGTGCGCGGCAGTGCGGTCCTGGGTGCGCTGCCGGTGCTTGATGCAGCGGACGCGACCGATGAGTTGGACCCCGCCAGCGACGAGTATGCCGACAATGATGCCGGTGATGCGGGGGCCGAGCCGCGAGGGGGCGGCGGCGATGTGAGCGCGATCTGCCTGGGCACGACAGGTCGGCTCGGTGTGCGCGTTACGGATGCACTGTCTTTCGCGGCGGCACTTGGCGGCACGCTCGACGTCGACGTACGTGTCGACGGAGCTCCACGGGTGGCGGCGCGGGAGGCAGGCGCGGGCGCGGGCGCGGATGGTCGCGCGGTTGACGGGCGGCGCGATGGAGGTCCTGAGGACTCCATGGGCACCAGGCGGAACGCGGGCGGGCGGACCGCCGTCGCGGGCGTTCTAGACGCCGGTGCACTCGCGGACGCGGGGGTCGCTACCTGCGGGGCGGCGCAGGGCGCGGGCGCAGAGTCTTGCGTCTGTAGTTGTTGCTGTTGCTGCTGCTGCTGTTGTTGCTGCGGCTGGTGGTGGTGAGGGCCCTTATAAGGGCCGTTTGGGCCTGGCCTTACCGCGACCGCGACGACGTGTGTAACACGTCGAGCGGCGACGGTGGCGGCGGTCCCACTGTGCTTACGCCGGCGTTCGCAAGCGAGCTACGGCGTAAACACGAGTGGTGCGCGTTTGCGGTCCGGGCGGTGGTTCTTCGTTGCTTGAGTGTTCCGATGAGCTTCGAAGAAAAACTTGTGGTCCACGTAGCACTCCCTAATCCCAGTGCTTTTAATCCGGTAGATCGTCTACGCTCTCCCCTAAGGGAGGGCGAGGAGTCGGGTTCTGGGCATATTGCCCACTGCCCGAGGGGTCAAACGCGACCCATAAAAGTATGGGTCGGTCGTGGGGTTTGGTCGGGCCACTGGGCGCGGAGGATGATAATAAACAAAAACCTATCCTGTTTGTGTGGCTGCTGGTGTTTCTGTAGGGGCACCCGAAGTGTTTCACGCCACCCAGGCGGTCCGTACTCCGCCGGGTGAGACCCCCGGGGGGTCCCGGGGGAGGCCCGGCGGGAGTCTGCCGACGCACATGGTGGCGACTTTAGGTTGCGCCCCCTACAGAAGGGGTGGGTTGACCCGTGTTTACAACGCACTCGGGGCCAGCCAATTACGTTGCAAACACGGGACGTTATTGTGTGTATTGGGCGATTTGTCGATTGTGAGTCATCGCCCAATGTATGCGTTAGCTTGTGCTCACCCGCCCGTGAGACACAGCCTTCGCGTGAGTCATACGTGTATGAGGAGTCTGTTGTGTGTGTGTGGGCCGTTTCCTTTGCTGCGGCTATGTAAACATAGGTCGCAGCGCAGTGGCGGCGGGTGCTATTTAGTGTTGTGGCGTCTTATTGTTCGAGTATGCCGCGTGTAGTGTGGGGCGGCATACTCGGGGTCAGTCCGGTGGTGGGGGCGGCATCGTCCGCAACTAGGTCGCGCGGGAAGCGTTTGGCGTCTGGCGGGCGTGCGTGCCAGGGGGCCAGGTCCTTGACGTGGGGCCAGGCGGAGGCATCGGCGCGGGCGAACATCTTTTTCGCCATCCCTTTGACGGAAATCGTCCACGCTCTCGACTCGCAGATCGCGGCTGATTACCGCGTTCCTCACGTAGCGAGGGGCGTCGGCGATGTTGCGCAGCGAGATGTTCTGCTGCGCACGGAGCTTCTTGCGGTGGGTCTCGCACGTGAGGGCGAGCCAAGCTGGGGCAGCGTATGTCAGCTGCGGGCGGATGTAGGTCTTGTACACCCCCAGCTTGACGCGTAGAGAGCGGGAGGCGCGAGGAGAGCACGGGACGAAGGAGATGGCGGGTCGCTCGTACCCGCGCGACAGTGTTGCGGACGTGCGGGCCCATGGTGAGCCGACGATCGAGCGTCACGCCAAGGTACTTGGCGGTCCGCGTCCACTCGATGTCAGCCCCCAAGAGTCGCAGTTTTGGAGGGAAGTGGCGTGCGCGCGTGGTGACGATCATCGCCTGTGTTTTCCCCACGTTGACCGACAACCTCCACTTGCTGAGCCAGTCGGGAAGGTCGTCCAGGGCGCGCTGCATTTTGACGGCCGCGTGTTCGGCCGTGAGCGAGCTAGTAATGTACGCGGCGTCGTCAGCGTACAGCGCAAGCGAAGAGAGGAAGGAGGAGACCACGTGTATCAAGCGACGGGGCGCTGTGGTCCGGGTGAGCTTGTGTAACAGACCGGGGTGCCATACCCGGTCGAACGCCTTTTCCATGTCGAGGAATACTGCAGCGGCGTACTCCCGCTTGTTGACGGCGGCGGTGAGCAGGTGCAGTACCCTCGACAACTGGAGCGTCGTGCTGTGTTCGGCGCGGAAACCGAACTGTTCGCGTCGGGGCGTGAGGTGTGGTGTCAGGTGGCGCAGCAGGAGCGTTTCGAACACCTTGGAGGTGGTGGGCAGCAGGGTGATCGGCCGATAGCTCTCCGGCTTCTGTGGGTTCTTCCCGGGCTTCGGGATTAGTATGACGCGCCCCTCTTTCCACGCGGAGGGGAACGCCCCGGTGCGGAGAATGCCCGTATGTAGTCGGGCCAGGGCCGCCATGGTGCGCGGTGGCAGGTGACGCAGAGCGGTATTTGTAACCATACTATTCTGTGTGTGTAACCATACTATTCTGTGTGTGTATAGACCCCCCGCATCAAATTTTTCCTCGTTTTTAATTATAATGGAAGAAATACTTAGTAAACTTTTTAAAAATAATAAATTTATTTTTGTTTGTGGTGACTTGAATATTGACCTTTTAGCCAATTCGCCAGAAAAATGTAAAGTCTTGTCGTTCTGAAATAAATGATTAATAATTAATAATAATAATTATTTAAATCTTTTAATCTAGATCATGTATTTAATGAAGCCACTAGAATCACTGCCTCTTCAGCTTCATGCATAGACAATGTTTTCACAAATTGCATGATAAAAGGGTCCTCATTGATTAGCGGTATCAGATCGGATCATTTGGGTCAACTAATTAAGTTCGAATCAAGGAATGATAAGAAAAATATAAATAATATCATTGAATTTAGACCTATAACTAAACATAAGTTGCAGACGTTAAACAAAAATGTTGAAATCAAAGTTTTTACTTCTTCATATAATTCAAGAGACCCCACATGTCTCTAAAAACACATGATGGTTTTAAAACTAATAAGTTAGAAGTCGCAAACATACTAGGAAACTATTTCACAAATATCCCTATAGAGTTAACAAAAACTCTTGCCTCATCCTATACTTTAGCTGAATCTCTACTTAAAGAGAATTTCTGAAAAGACGTGCCTAACTTTAAATTCAAGCCTATCTGTATATGTACAATTAAAACAGCATTTAAAAGCCTAAATATCAAAAACACTGAAGACTTGTGGGGCATCTCTGTTAGAGTTATTGTAGATATTATTGATACTATTGCCCCCATACTTACAGGCATATTCAACCAATGCATAGATAAGGGTACGTTTCCTGATTTGATGAAACATAGTAAGATCATACCAATATTCAAATCAGGCTGTAAGAATAATCCCTCCAATTATAGACCAATCTCCGTTCTCCCCGCATTAAGTAAAATATTTGAAAAAATTTTGCTTGATCAAATGCTTTCACATTTTAATTCCAATGGATTATTACATACTCGTCAGTTCGGCTTCACCAAGGTAGGTCTACTACTGACGCAGGAGTGAAATTAATCACTCATATTTTGGAATCCTGGGAGAGCTCACAGGATGCAATTGGCGTCTTTTGTGATCTCTCTAAGGCTTTTGACTGCGTCGACCACTTTATACTAATCCGCAAATTAAACTATTACGGAATTCGTGAACGAGCTGCCGATCTTGTTCTATCCTACCTATCACAAAGACAGCAAAAAATATGTGTAAATGGTGTCTTATCTAAAGGGTCTCTGGTGAAAATGGGCGTACCACAAGGCTCAATTCTTGGCCCTTTCCTGTTCTTGGCTTATATTAATGATCTTCCATATATGATGAGCGGAATATCTGATATTGTTTTGTTTGCGGATGATACTTCCCTCATTTTTAAAATAAGTAGAAAAGATAGCGAAGTAATACATGTTAACAATAGCTTAAATATCCTTTCTAAATGGTTCGCAGCAAATAATTTATTACTAAACGCTACTAAAACAAAATGTCTCAAGTTCTCCTTGCCAAATGTACCCCAAGTAAGCTTAAACATAATGCTTGATGGCATTAAACATGATTTAATAAACGAAACAGTGTTCTTAGGTATTACAATAGATTCGAAGCTGCAGTGGGGTCCGCACATCACAGCTCTATCGAAGAGACTAAGTTCCGCGGCTTTTGCAGTCAGAAAAATTAGACAATTAACAGATATAGCTACTGCCCGAATGGTATATTACGCATACTTTCATAGCATTATGTCTTATGGCATTCTGTTGTGGGGATCAGCGGCGGATGTAGAATCAATTTTTGTATTACAGAAGAGGGCGATCCGTGCGATCTATAACATGGGCCCACGCGAGTCTTTACGGGATTTTTTTAAAGAAATCGATATTTTA
This sequence comes from Shargacucullia verbasci, assembly GCA_947562105.1. Classification (NCBI taxonomy): domain Eukaryota; kingdom Metazoa; phylum Arthropoda; class Insecta; order Lepidoptera; family Noctuidae; genus Shargacucullia; species Shargacucullia verbasci. The sequence continues at coordinate 4,710,353 of OX387281.1, forward strand.
ACACTACCGTCTCTCTACATTCTAGAAAATATAATGTTCGTTCGGAAGAACCTTCACATGTTTAGTATCAATAGCGACGTTCACAACATTAATACTAGAAATAAACACAAAATAGTGGTGCCAAAATTTAGATTGACTAAAACAAATAAATCATTTTTAGGACACGGTGTACGCTTCTATAACAAGCTACCGAAAACTGTAACCGATCTTCCCGGTAAGAAATTTAAAATCCACGTTAAATCTGTTCTCACAAAGAAAGCATATTATAGGATCAAAGACTATGTTGACGATAGAGACGTGTGGCGTTGAATATCTTCTGCACATGTGGCTTCCCTGGTTATCCATTGTGTCTACTAATTCTATTTTATATTAGATTCACTTTACATATCTGGACATTGTTGATGTTTCAATATTTTGTATTCTTTTTTGTATTTTTTTATTTCTGTTTTATCCGCTTTGATCTGTTTATCCCGTTTTTAGTTTATATTCGAAACAATTGTTTAACTCATGTTGTATTGCCTCATTGTGTAAGTAGCATTCTATTAAGTTTGTATTTTTTCTTATATAATGCATGTTAATTTAAGATTTTAATTGTAAATTAACTTTTTGTTTTTGAAAAGAGTATCCATGGAGTTTCTTGCCGGTCTCTTCTCCATAGGACCTACCCCCTTTGGAACCGTGCGCCTAGAGTCTCGACTTTCTAAAAGTGCCTGAAAAGGCCTACTTGAAATAAAAATCTTTGACTTTGACTTTGTAATATTGTCCGCACCGGGGGCCTTTCTGGGCTTCGTTCGTCTGATGGCCTCTCTCACCTGGCCCGGGGAGACCAACAGCGGGTCCTCCTCGGGAGCTATCGGCGTGGAGAAGTACTCTCCAAGGTGTTGCTCGACTGCTACGGTGTGTGCGGCATCGTCCGACGGGTTGGGCGTGAACTGACGCTCCAGGTGCTCGGCGAAGCACCTGGAGAACATCTCCGCACACCACAGTCTGTGGATAGACGGCCAATCGCCGTCGGCCGCCTCTATGCAACTCTCCCAGCTCTCGGTGGTGTGGGCCTGGAGCTCGGCCTTCACCTTCTCGGCGAGCCGGTTGAGCTGCGTCTTTAGGGACGGACATCTGGTGTGTTGCCACTGCCTGCGCAGGCGCCTTTTGTCGGCGATCATTTGCGTGATGTGTGTGGAGAGCGCTGAGTAGCGTCCCCGGGCCCCGCTAGTCGCCGTGGTCGCCGACTCTAGGGCGCTCTGTATGCAGGCAGTGAGGTCGTCCGTCAGCTCGTCCACCTCAGCGGCCGAGGCGACCGGCTGAGTAGGCGTTGTGGTCTCCAACCTTTTGGTGAACATAGCCCAGTCTATGTTCGGACGTGGCGCTTGGAGAGCGAGTCGGGTGGTGGTGGCTTCCAGGACGACGAGCACGGGCTGGTGGTCTGACTGTAGCTCTTCGTCCAGCACGTCGGGTTGGTGGGCGGCTTGATCCGGGTAGTGGGTGGGGTTCTCGGGGCCGGACACGTCGTACCCGTGGGCCTCGGCGTCGGCGAAGAGTCGGTTCCCCGCTGCGTTGGCGACGCTTGAGTTCCACGCTGGGTGTTTACTGTTGATGTCGCCGGCGATGATGGTGGGGTGTGGCGAGTCCAGTAGTGTGCGTATATCGGCGGGCTCCAGGCGGTCGCCGGGGGCCTTGTATGCCGAATATACGCACAGGTGGTCGCCTGCGACATGCAGCTGGACACCCAGCGCGTAGGTGGTCTTCAGGGTGATGGTGGGCAGCTCCTGGTGGATGACTATCCGCTTGACAATGACCGCCAGACCGCGGTAGTTGGTGTGAAGTGCCGACTGCTCGTCTTTCCTATAAACGAGGAAACCCGGGAATTTGATTTTATCTGGAGGTCCCAGGTGCGTCTCGTTTATTAGCGCCACGTCTATGTCCTGTTCCTGCAGTAGGGGTCGAAGGAGGGCGGCCATGGCTTTGAGGTCGCGGGCGTTCCAGTGTAGAATTCTCAACAGTCTAGCCATTGGTGGTGTAACCAAAGTGCATCAAGGCTGCCAGACCGTTGAGAACCACGCGTATCGGGTCCTCCCTCCTGCGCAATGCGATAAGTACATCCTGAAGGACCCTTATCGCGACCTCTATGAGCACCTCCTGTGCGTCGTTATTATTATTTGCGCCCGCCGCTTTGGGCGCGGAGGTCGCTATTTTGTTAGCCGCCGTCCGTATCTGCCGCTGGGCTCCTTGTTTACCGGGCGCGAATGTGCTTTCTGCCCGGTCTCCCAGCGGTAGTGCGGCGTGATGTTTGTTATCATTTGTGATAACGGACGGGGGCGGCGCTTGGGCTGCGGAGCGACCTGTTGCACCGCTCGCCGGCGGGCGCGCAAGGCCGCCGGTTGGCTGTTTGTTTCCCCCGCTGCCGTGGACGGGGGTAGGCGTGGCTTCGCCGATACGTCGCCGCTTGCCTGTTGTTTATTAACAGCGGCGCTCGCGGCGGCGACGTTTGTTGTTGTGACTTCTTTTTTGTTTCTGTTGCCACGCCTTCGTTTCCTCCGACCCTGGGTGGCGGAGGAGGTGGCCGCTCCGTGCGCTGAGGGCCCGTTTGCGGCCGCCATCAGCTTCGCCGACTCGGCCTCTTCTAGTGGCGTGGGGTTTAGCTGCTGTTGTTGGTTGTGTGTCTGCGGGAGGCTGCGGTGGTTTTTGTTCACACGCTTTTCCCCGCTGATGGCGACCGTTCCCGCTCGCGTGTTGCGCACCTCCTTGCGCAACACGGGGCAATTTATGTAGTTCGCCGGGTGTGCGCCCCCGCAGTTTCTGCAGGTGGCGGGCTCTTCCCGTGGGCGTGTGCACTCTGCGGCGCGGTGTTCGCCGCCGCATTTCACGCAGGCGAGCGGGCGGTGGCAGAGCTGCGACGAATGTCGAAAGCCCTGACACTTATGGCACTGGGAGGGGCCCTTTCTGCCGCGCCAGGCCTCTATTTTAATCCCGGGTATGCACAGAAGCTCTGTGATCTGGTAAATGCCCGGGGTCAGGTTCGGTGTCTTTTTCAGCACCGCATGGTAGATACACCCCGGTCGTCCTTGTCTAGCCTTGATGTGGCGGACATACTCGGGGTCGTATCCTAGCGCTCGGAGCTCCTCGCAGATGTCGTCGGGCTCAGTATCGATGGGCAGCCCCCTGATGGCCACCGTTAAACTCTTCTCCGCTGGCAGGGAGTAGGAGAACCACACCACGTTCTCCTCTTTCTCCGGCTCTGTGAGGTACCGCTGCGTGATGCGGTACTCGTCCTCTGATTGGGGAGTGAAGCGGACTCCACTCCCGTATGGTCGGGCGTTGGGCGCGCGGCCGAGTTTAGCCTTGAGGGCTTTGAAATGGCGCGCCCAGGACGGTAGCTTTTCGACTACCAGCGGCGGGTAGCGAAGCTTCTTTTCTGTTGTACCCGTTTTAGTGCCACTGCTGGAGGTGGCAGGGCGGGCGGGGGCTGCGGAGCCGGCGGGCGTCCTGGGTGGAGTACGGGCCGCCTGCGCAAACGATGCGCGAGGGGGCGGCGCGTCCACGCAGGGCCGCTTGGCCTCTTCCTCGGCCTCGTCGCCGGGGCTGCGGGGTCTTTGGGCGGCACGCGGGGGGTCACTGAGCACTAATACTGTGTCGAATGTAATGGGCACTTCACTTACCTGCATCGGTGATAGTTGCAGGTTGGGCAGGGATCCGGTGTTGACCAGCCCCGGCGACGGTCTCGTGCGCGGTAGCGCTGTCCTGGGCGTGCTGCCGGCACTGGATGCGGCAGATGCGACCGACGAACTCGACCCCGCCAGCGATGAGTAAGCCGACAGTGACGCCGGCGATGCGGGGGCGGCGATGTCAGCGCGATCTGCCTAGGCACAACAGATCGGCTGGGCGTACGTGACGCGATGGCGCTGTCTTTCACGGCGGCACTTGACGGCGCGCTCGACGTCGACGTGCGTGTCGACGGAGCTCCACGGGTGGCGGCGCGGGAGGCAGGCGCGGGCGCGGGCGCGGATGGTCGCGCGGTTGACGGGCGGCGCGATGGAGGTCCCGAGGCCTCCATGGGCACCGGGCGGAACGCAGGCGGGCGGACCGCCGTCGCGGGCGTTCTAGACGCCGGTGCATTCGCGGACGCGGGGGTCGCTACCTGCGGGACGGCGCAGGGCGCGGGCGCAGAGTCGGTCTCGCGCGGTCGACGGGGCGCACCGTCACTGTCCGAGTGACGTGCTGCCGTACGGAGGTCCGGGTAGGACGATGTCCGACCGCGCGGGGCGTCTTGCGATGGCAGGTGTTGTTGCTGCTGCTGCTGCTGCTGTTGTTGCGGCTGGTGTTGATGGTGGCCTGCCGCGTTACACACGTCGTCGCGGTCGCGGCAGGCCATGCCCCGCCGGGATGCCGGCCCGCGGCCCCCCCGGGGACCCGGGCCCCGACCCAAACGGCCCTTATAAGGGCCCTCACCACCACCAGCCGCAGCAACAACAGCAGCAGCGTCAACAACAGCAACAACTACAGACGTAAGACGCCCCGCGCGGCCGGACATCGTCGTACCCGGACCTCCGAACGGCAGCACGTCACTCGGCCAGTGACGGTGCGCCCCGTCGACCGCGCGAGACTGACTCTGCGCCCGCGCCCTGCGCCGCCCCGCAGGTAGCGACCCCCGCGTCCGCGAGTGCACCGGCGTCTAGAACACCCGCGACGGCGGTCCGCCCGCCCGCGTTCCGCCCGGTGCCAATGGAGCCCTCGGGACCTCCATCGCGCCGCCCGTCAACCGCGCGACCATCCGCGCCCGCGCCCGTGCCCGTGCCCGCGCCCGCGCCTGCCTCCCGCGCCGCCACCCGTGGAGCTCCGTCGACACGCACGTCGACGTCGAGCGTGCCGCCAAGTGCCGCCGCGAAAGACAGTGCATCCGTGACGCGCACACCGAGCCGACCTGTCGTGCCCAGGCAGATCGCGCTCACATCGCCGCCGCCCCCTCGCGGCATCGTTTGCGCAGGCGGCCCGCACCCCACCCAGAAGAAAGCGCGAAAACCAAAAAACTACGCTACCCGCCGCTGGTAGTTGAAAAGCTGCCGTCCTGGGCGTGCCACTTTAAAGCTTTAAAGGCCAAGCTCGGCCGCGCGCCCAACGCCCGCCCCTAATGACACGGGGTGCGTTTCACCCCTCAAACTGAGGATGAGTACCGCATCACACAGCGGTACCTAACGGAGCTGGAGAAGCAAGAGAACGTGGTGTGGTTCTCTTACTCCCTACCAGCGGAGAAAAACCTGAAGGTGGCCATCAGGGGGCTGCCCAACGATACCGAGCCCGACGACATTAGCGAGGAGCTCCGTGCGCTGGGGCATGAGCCCGAGTACGTCCGCCAAATAAAGGCTAGACAGGGACGACCGGGCTGCTTATTCCACGCGGTCCTGAAGAAAACCCCAGACCTCACCCCGGGCATATACCAGATAACAGAACTCCTATGCATGCCCGGGATCAAAATAGAAGCATGGCGCGGAAAAAAGGGCCCTTCCCAGTGCCACAAGTGTCAGGGCTTCAGACACTCGTCTGAGCTCTGCCACCGCCCGCTCGCCTGCGTGAAATGCGGCGGCGAACACCGCGCCGCAGACTGCCCACGCCCAAGAGAGCAGCCCGCCACCTGCAAGAACTGCGGTGACGCACAACCGGCGAACTACATCAACTGCCCCGTGTTGCGTAAGGAGGTACGCAACAAGCGAGCGGGCACGGTCGCCATCAGCGGGGAAAGGCGAATGAACGCTAATCACCGCAGCCACCCAAAACCCCAACATCAACAACAATTGAATCCCACGCCACTTGAAGAGGCCGAGTCCACAACACTGATGGCGGCCGCAAACGGGCCCACCGCGCACGGAGCGGCCACCTCCTCCACCATCCAGGGTCGAAGGAAGAGAAGGCGCGGCAAAAGAAATCAAAAGCCGAAAGCCACAGAGACGACTTACGTCGCCGCCGAGAGCGCCGACGATTATAATAAACAACTGGCAAGCGGCGACGTACCGGCTAAGCCACATCAAACCAGAACGCACAGGACGTGTTGATCGAGGTCGCGATTCGGGTCCTACAGGACGTCCTTATCGCCCTTCGCAGAAGAAAGGACCCGATACGCGTAGTACTCAGCGGCCTAGCGGCGCTCATGCATTTTAACTACAATACAAATGGATAGGCCGTTGAGAATAATACACTGGAACGCCCGCGGCCTCAAAGGCAAGGCCGCCCTCCTTCGACCCCTCCTGCAGGAACAGGACATAGACGTGGCGCTTATAAACGTGACGCACCTGGGACCTGCAGACAAAATTAAATTCCCAGGTTTCCTCGTTTACAGGAAAGACGAGCAGTCGGCTTATCACAGCAACTACCGCGGTCTGGCGGTTATCGTGAGGCGAAGAGTCGTACACCAGGAGCTCCCCGTACCTCAGCTGAAGACCACCTACGCGCTGGGCGTGCAACTGTACGTCGCAGGCGACCACCTGTGCGTATACTCGGCCTACAAAGCTCCCAGCGATCGCTTGGAGCCCGCCGATATACGCACACTCCTGGAATCGCCGCACCCCACCATCATCGCCGGCGACCTAAACTGCAAGCACCCAGCGTGGAACTCTAACGTCGCGAACGCAGCGGGAAACCGACTCTTCGCCGACGCGGAGGCCCGAGGATACGACGTGTCCGGCCCCGAAGCTCCCACACACTACCCGGACCAAGCCGCCCACCTACCCGACGTGCTGGACATCGTCGTGCACAGCGGCCTACGCTGCCAGATCGCGCAGCACGTAATGAAAACGTTGTCATACCTTCAGTCAAGCTTGTCAGAGTTCAACACTGAGGCTGGGGTGTCCAAGGGAATATTATACAGAAACCACATTAAGTACAGATTGGCACGTATTACACCCACTACTTCAGAACACAAAGCACTAAAGCAAAAATTAGAGTCTACATTCAGTACACTTATACACAGTTTACTTCACTGGAAACTAAATATAGTACTCATAACATACTACAGACAGTACCTACCAATACTAACATTACTGTGACATGTAACAGCCACATTCCTGGTAAACCAAAATATGATGGTAGGAATTGTGTGCGCTCTTTTATCCAGAAGCTAGAGGAATTTCGTGTTAGTAAGAAAATCCAAGAGGAAGACATGTTCAATTATGCTTATGAAATCTTTTCTGATAACGCTTTGCACTGGTACCGTCATATTAAGCCTAATGTTAGTTCTTGGAGTGAGCTTATACAACAGCTTAAAACTGCTTTTGATTCTGATGATTATGATTACAGACTTCTCACTGAAATAAGACAGCGTACACAGGGAGAACACGAGAATATAACAGTATACATATCCATCATGAGTGGACTATTTAGTAGGTTGAACTCAAAACTAGCAGAGTCAGAAATATTTGATATTATCTCTCATAACTTAAAACCAATCTATGCAGAAGTTCTAGCAATTAGCAATGTGCAGACTTTGGACCAATTGGAATCTGTATGTAAAAACTATGAAAAGTATAGATCCAGAGCTGCTCACTATCATGAGCCTTCTAAAGCTAACCTCTCTTCCTTAGCTCCAGAGTTTGCATATGTTAAACCCATAAACAAATCTTCTAGCTCGACTTCTAGTCCCAATTCTTATAACAGATATAGATACAGCCAGGGTAACTACTATAAAAAGACAACTCCAACTTGGGTTGACTCTCAATCACCCAAGCCTATTTCTGTAATTAACAACAGTAACGGTGACTCTTCACCAAGAGCCGTACCTTTTTGCCCTCGGTGCAGAAGTAACTTTCATTAATTACGTCAGTGCGGCGCTGATCGTTTTCTGATTTGTTTCAAGTGTGGGGAAAAAGGAGTGAAATATCCAGATTGCACTAAATGTAGCTGTTCAAAAAACTAGTTAATTTGGATTGTCGAATTAGTAAAAAAGATAATAAGCCGAGTAAAGCAGAGTGGGAAGATTGTTTATCTGTGGTTTCTAAATTTTCCAATTGCTATTCCGTCTCGACAATCCAGAACAAACCTCGCAACGATACGAGGCCTTACGCTGCTATTCTAATAAATGATTTGCTTGTTTGTGGCTTACTGGACTCAGGTTCTGCAGTAACAATCATAGGTAATGACTATCACAAGTACTTAATTGAGGAGCTAGGGCTGACCTTGCAGCCAAAGGACGATGTACAGACATTTGTCGCCGCTGGGGGACAAGTGTTACATTCTATCGGCTTTCTAAACTTACAAATTACGTTTGAGGGTAAAGGACAAATAATTAAAGCTTATGTCGTTCCCTCAATTGACAGCCCAATATCCTACTGGGTATGGATTTTTGGAATACCTTCCAAATATTTCCTAAACATATCAAGTCTGTTTTCCTTATAAATAAAAATGAGTCTAACACAGAATCTAATCCTAAGGTACACTTACACTCTTTTGCTCAATTATCAGAGGCTCAGAAAGTAACGGCTAACAATATGATTAAACAATTTGACAATATTTCCTCTGCTAGAAGGGGCTTGGGCCGGACGAACCTGATAACACATTGCATTAACACGGGTGACTCTCCTCCTATTCGCCAACGTTATTGCGTTATTCGCCGTCGTGGTGTAGATAATACTCTTCCAGACGCTTTGTCGCGGGCGTGTCCTGTAGCCGCTCTCGTAGACGCAGGCACTTCTCAGTCAAACTCACAACTAGAAACTAATGACAAGTGGTACTTAAAAATATATGAGGGTTGCCAACGAAACCCGTCATCGTACCCTAACTACATTGTCAAACATAACAGACTATTTCGCTATGTTAAAAGTAAATTTACACTACTGTGTGAGTTTGAATGGAAGGAAGTGGTTCCGTCTGAATCAAGGATCCGCGTAATAAATGAAAATCATGCTGAACCTACAGCCGGAGATTTAGGTATCTACAAGACGTATAAAAGACTATCCCTGCGTTACTATTGGCCCGGTATGCATAGTGACGTGGTGAAGGCTGTGACCTCATGTGACACTTGTATTGCTCACAAGCAGGCTAATCACGCTCCTTTAGGCCTAATGGGGAAACCGAAAAAATGTTCACGTCCCTTTCAGATGTTGAGTATTGATATAGTAGGTCCCTTACCTGTGTCTAGGCTACAAAATTCATACCTCTTTGTGGCAACTCGTTGTTTCTCTAAGTACTGTCTACTATTCCCTATGAGGAGTGCTAATGCTAACACTATCTGCAAACTGTTAGAGGACAATATATTCTTGGTGCATGGCATACCACAATGCATTATCTTAGACAATGGAACTCAGTTCACGTCAAATGAGATGAGAAATTTATTCAATAAGTACAAAGTACCCAGTGTCCACTATACACCTAGATACACCCCCCAAATTAATACGGTGGAACGCTATGATAAAACAATTGTTACAGCTGTTTCTACTTTCATTAATGATGATCAACGTTCTTGGGATTTACATGTACCAAAGGTCCAGTTCGCCTTGAACAGCTCAACTAGCGAGGTTACAGGTTATACTCCAGAATTCTTAGTATATGGTAGGGAATTGATTGCTGATGGTTCTCATTACCAAAATGCAGATGTGAATGAAATAATTTTCCAACCTAGGGATCAGTATGCTGAAAATTTAGGAATTTTGTCCAGTGTCTTCGATCAGGTTCAATCTGCATTGTTACAGGCTTATTCTAGAAACACTTGTAGTTACAACTTAAGGAGGAAAAAACTGGAATTGAGTGTAGGTGATATAGTCTCAGTCGGTGGGGCTTCGAAGAGCACTTCGAACGCCTGGTCCCCCGAGTCGAGAGGGTAGTGGGTGCCATGCACAGACTGCTACCTAATCTTGGGGGGCCTCGGGAGGAAGTTCGCCGCCTCTACGGGGGGGTCGTGCGATCCGTGGTGCTGTACGGGGCGCCTGTATGGTCGGCTCGGCTATCAGGCGTCCGGCGCTGCAGGTCGAAGATCAACGGCCTGCAGTGCAAAGTCGCAATACGGATCGCACGAGGATACAGGACGGTATCCTTCGAGGCGGCAACTCTACTGGCGCGTTATGTGCCGTTCGACATCCAGGCGGATACGGACGCGAGGGTGTATCACCGGATCCGCGCTATCCGCCAGGACGGTGAGACCGCGCCAGCTTCGGCGTTCGACAGGCTAAGGCGGCGCGCACGTAGACACGCGCTCGACTTGTGGCGCGAACGGCTTTTACGGCCACAGTTCGCGCACAAGCGCGTTGTTGAAGCGATACTGCCGCACTTCGGAGCCTGGCTCAAGAGGAGCGAGCGCGTCACTTACCGATTGACGCAGGTGTTCACCGGGCACGGTTGCTTCGGTTGGCAAATTGCCACCATTGTGGAGGAGGTGACCAGGATACTGCACAGCACACGCTTGAGGCGTGCCCTGCGTGGGCCGCGGAGCGGCAGATTCTGGTCGACCAGATAGGGCAAGATCTCTCTCTGCCAGCCATATTATCGGCTATGCTGGCAGAATCGGAAAACTGGAGGGCAGTGGTCTCCTTCTGTGAAGCAGTCATGCTCCAGAAGGAGGCCGCTGAGCGGGATCGGGAGAGGGCCGATCCCGCTCGACGTAGGAGGAGGCGCCGGGGAGCAACCGCCCCGGCGCGCAACATGCCGCAACCCCCTGCCTAACACACCTTAGGGGGGGGCCTTAGGGGCCGCGAGCGCGCAGAGTGGGGACTCTGCTAGCGCTCTCTATTAGATTTATATAGATAAACAAGATTTCTGTTGAATCCGAATAAACGAAACACTCACTCTCACAGTTATTTAATCAAAAAAAAATAATGCACAGTTAAAAGATAAGCATAGACAACAACACACAAACCATAGAGTTAAACACTACTAATATAAAATTTTATCCAATACTCCCCCTTAAATTTTATAAAAAGAACTGTTAAGGTTTCCTTATTTAAAAAAAATATCACTGAGTGAATAAACTACATAATATTTCATCTCTTATATGTTCAAATTTATGAGTGGGTAGAGCTTTAGTGAAAATATCAGCTAGTTGATCAGAACTTTGTACATAATTAATATCAATTAACTTTTGTTGTACTTTCTCTCTTATAAAATTGAATTTAATATCTATGTGTTTTGTCTTTTTATGATAAACTGGATTATTGATTAGTTTAATAGTACTCTGATTATCTATACATAAAGTTGTACAGTTTTGACAAATATCAATTTCTTTGAAAAACTGTCTTAACCATAAAAGATTTTTAGCAGCCTCACACCCAGCCATAAATTCAGCCTCAGTTGTTGATAAGGCAATACAAGATTGTTTCTGACTAGCCCAAGATATAGGACCACCATTTAACATAAAAATATAACCAGTGGTTGATTTTCTTGTATCCAAATCCCCAGCAAAATCTGAGTCTGAATATCCCATTAAATTCTCATGACCTTGATACTTTATACAATTATCGAATTTATATATTTATCGAATAATTCTTTTAAGCTGAGTAACATGATGCAGACCAGGATTATTAATATATCTACTTAACAAATTGACACCATATGAAATATCTGGCCTGGTTGCTGTAGATAAAAACAATAATGATCCTATAGCTTCCCTATAAGGAAAATTAATCTCCTCATTATCAATATCTCTAGTTAACTGGACATTTACATCAATAGGTGTATTACAGGGGTGTGCTGTACTCATATTAAATTTAGTTATTATCTGTTCAATATATTGTCTTTGACTGATATACACAGAATTATTAGTCTTTAAAATTTCTAAGCCAACAAAACGATTTAAATTCAACTCTGTAATATTAAATCCTTCCATCAAGTAACTTACAATTTGGTCTAATATTGTGTTTGACTGAGACATTATCAAGGCATCGTCTACATATAAGATTAACAAAGCTTTAATGCTATTAAATTTTCCTACAAAAACACAATTGTCTGCTTGCGACTGAACAAAACCAAACTTCAATAAAAAATTAGTAAATTTCTTGTTCCAACAACGAGAGGCTTGTTTTATACCGTATAGTGATTTATTTAGTTTACATATTTTATTTGCAGGTGCTTTCACTCCATCTGGGATTTCCATGAAAATATCCTCTTCTAATTCTCCATACAGGAAGGCTGTTTTAACATCTAATTGCCTTATATTCCAGTTATATTCAGCGGAGATAGCTAACAGTATTCTTATCGATTCATATCTTGTGGTAGGTGAAAAGATTTCATTGTAGTCTATTCCTTCAATTTGTGTGAATCCACGGGCACAAAGTCGAGCTTTATATCTGTCTACTTGGTGCCATCTTGATTTCTTTTAACATTAAAAACCCATTTTGATGTTATAGTTCTTTGATTTTCCTTATCAACAAAACTCCAGGTATTGTTAGTTCTATGAGCTTCTAGTTCTTCATCTATAGCCTTCAGCCATAACTTAGATTTGTCACTGTTGATTGCTTCATCATAAGTCATAGGGATATTACGCTCCATTAGATTTGCCTCAAAAAATTGATTTCTTCGTGGTCGTAAAGTGATATTTGAACGATCTATGTCACTCATATCAATTTCTTGCGATGGTTCATAGGTTTCATCATTTTCATCAATGGCAGTGTATGTACTGTTATCACTTTCACCATCCTGATCACTTGTATTTATCTCGGTCTTATCTGTCACCTCTCCAGCTTCTTGGTCTACTTTATCAATATTATCACATATAAATATTTGAGCTTCATTCCTTCTTAATTCAGGACTTTTCTGTTCATTAAAAATTACATTTCTTGAAACTGTTATTCTTTTTGTGTTTGGATCATACATTTTATAGTTATTGTTATCATAGCCGACTAATATCAACTTCCGACTTTTGCCATCAAGCTTCTTTCTAAGCTGATCTAGCACATGAACATATCCTTCGCAACCAAAAACTCTGACATGATCCAAGCTAGGTTTTGCACCACTCCACAGCTCCATAGGTGTAATATTTGGTGTCTGGCTAGAAGATGTGCGATTTAATATATAAACAGCACAATTCACTGCTTCTGCCCATAAATTGAGTGGTACACTACGTGCATAAAGCATGGATCTAGCACTTTCCACAATTGTCCTGATTTCTCTTTCAGCCCTGCCGTTTTGTTCCGGCGTGTAAGGGGCAGTGAGTTCATGAGAAATACCCTCACTGTCTAGATATTCTTTGAATTCTTTGCTTGTGTATTCTCCCCCGTTATCAGTATGTAATGTACGTACACCATGTGATAAGAATTTTTTAATTTTAGCATTATATTTCTTAAAGCAGTTCAACACATCACATTTGTTTTTTATAAAGTACACATACCTGAAACTTGTAGCAGCATCTTTAAAAATAACAAAGTATTTCATTCCTTGTACAGATGGCACATTGAACGGTCCACAGACATCACTGTAAATAACATCACCTGGTTGTAGTGGTGCCCTGTTTGATTTATGGAATGGTTGACGAGCATGCTTGCCATAAGCACAACCCTCACATACAAACTTATCACAGTCTGATAAGTCCACACCAGCAATGACATTGTTTTTGCACATTTTCTGTATTTCTTTGACATTTAAATGTCCCAAACGTTCATGCCATGTTTTAAGATCCAATTTTTGAACTACATTACAAACTGGATTTTGAACTGTTTTCACTTTTAACTCATATAAATTATTACTTTGTAATGATGCGTACAACACTATTTTATTATCCTTGTAAATTAAAGCATCATTTTGTTTCTTTATGATACTATAGCCTTGTCTTGTCACTACTCCTTCAGAGAATAGGTTTCTTCTTAATTTAGGTACATATAGAACATTTTTCAGGATACTTGTCTCCCACTGTCCATTGACATACTTGTTAATCAAAACATTTCCTTGGCCCACCACTTCTACAGCTTCTTGGTTTCCTAATTTCAGTGGGGATCCTGTATACTCATACAATTCTGCAAAATTTTCACGTTTATAAGACATGTGAGCTGAGGCACCGCTGTCTAATATCCACCTACTATTTTCATCATAGTCTTTCTCATCATTATTTGCTACATTGAAGGCTAACATATTTTTCTCTCCTTGGTTTTGATTTTGTTTAGGAGCACGACATTCTTTGGCAAAATGACCGCGTTTCCCACAGTTGTAACATACAAAACGATGTGATTTTTTATTTGACTCTTCATTTGCTTTTACAGATTGAAAAGTTTTCTTCTTTTTAGTTTGTTTTGCCACCAATAAGGCTGTTTCTTGCTCTTCTTCTCCATTCAAGCTGGCCTCCTCATCTAATAAGCGAGCTGTCAAGTTAAATATGGTTTGTTTCTTAGAATCAAGCGACATCCAAGCCTGACGAAGAGATCTGTACTTGGAAGGCAGTGTACTTAATATCTTAGTTATGATTGCAGTATCGCTGATATCCTCTCCGTTTTCTTTCAATTGCTTTGCCAAGCTTTCAACTTTAGCTATATGTTGAGCAATGCTATCTGCCTGTGACATTTTATATTGATAAAAACGTTCATGTAACATCATTTTAGTCATCTCTGATTTTTGTTCATAAATGGACTCAAGTTTATTCATCACCTCAAGCGCTGATTCACAATTCTCAATGAGTGCTACTTGTTTCAAATCCATAGCTGATGTCATGATAAACCTCGCCATTCCATCATCTTTATTCCATTGAGTCGCATTTATTTCGGATTTTGGCGCACTGATATCTAATCCTTTGGCACGCAGGGCGCATTTTATTTGGAATTTCCATTGCTTGAAATTTGTTCCATCGAACTTTTCAAGGTTCATTGTTTTTCCGAACTCCATTTTAGGTTATAAATAGCACGCGTTTTTATTTTCAAACTTTCAACACTATTTAACTGTTTTCTCTGCTCTTTGTTTATTCTAACGTGGGTCTGGGTCCCATAACCTATTAGATTTATATAGATAAACAAGATTTCTGTTGAATCCGAATAAACGAAACACTCACTCTCACAGTTATTTAATCAAAAAAAAATAATGCACAGTTAAAAGATAAGCATAGACAACAACACACAAACCATAGAGTTAAACACTACTAATATAAAATTTTATCCAATACTCTCGTCTAGCGACCCCCGAGAAGACGGCGATACGGTGTGGTCCCGTGTCGCCGTGCACACAGCACCCAGCGAGGGTAACGGGGGAACCTCTCTACAGTCTCCCCCGGGACGTGCACGAGGGGGTGGCCTCTTTACAGTCACCCCCTCCGGGAAGTGCCTCACGGCAGGACACCGTGGTGGGCTTCGGTGCGGTCTTCTAAGAGTTCCCGAGGCCCACCATATGGTGTCGAGGCGGATCACCGTGGTGAGTTTAGCCGGTAGGAGTCCGGCACACCCCTCCGCCCCCCCCAGGCGGAGGATAGCCCATGATGGGTTCTCACCACGATAATCAAAAAAAAAAAAAAAAAGGTGATATAGTCTGGAAACGTACATACTACTTGAGTGATAAAGATAAATATTTTTCTAAAAAACTGGCTCCTAAATATGTCAAGTGTAGGGTTTCTAATAAGCGTTCACCATTGGTATACGATCTGGTGGATGTGCAGAATAAACCATTAGGTACATGGCATATTAAAGATCTAAAAGGGAAAAATCCACAGTAGTCCCGTAGGCCTACCTAGCTAGTGTTGCCCACAATTGTGGTGCAACGATGCCAAGGGACTACGACCATCACACATAGGTGGTGTGAGTGGTCATTCTGCACCCTGGACTATACAATAGACTGAGTTATAGTCTTGCTGTGCAGTTCCTAACAGTCTATTACCTAATTTAACTATACCTTGCTATAGCTAACTTGTTGATCCTCTGCACAATTACTTGAACTAACTGAACTTGACTAAAGGGCTTGAGTGTCTCGATGACCAGTATCTACCCACTGTTGAATCTGACATTTAGGTAGTTCTACAACTGCTTACTGAGCTTGACTATAGGGCTTGAGTGTCTTGATGATGTCGATGATGATGTCTTGATGACGCTGAAAATGCCAATGCATTCCACAAGTTACTTCGGAAAATCTTTCACGGTACAGGCTGTTCGATTGTGGAATTCATTACCAGTTACACTGAGACGTGCTAAATCCTTAGCTATTTTTAAAAAACTAGTCAAGGAAAACTTCCTGTCAATGTAACGTTGTCAATATAATCACGATTACTTATTATTTACTGTATGTATTATTGTATTTATTTTAGTCATTATGTATCCAATTTTTATTTATACACACCCATATATATATGTATATGTATTGTTTATGTAGTTTATATTTATATTTATGTTGCACCGTGAACTACCCTTTCTCTTTTTACCTGCTACTCTGTCCATCCTAAGGTTGTCTGGCAGAAATCGCCAAGTGCGATAAGACCGCCCCTTGTACATCTCTATTGGTTTCCATTTTGTATATATTTTCTGTTTTTGGTGTGCAATAAAGTGTATTGTATTGTACTGTATTGTATTGATGATCAGTGTCTACCCACTGTTAAATCTGACATTTAGGTAGTTCTACAACTGCTTACTGAGCTTGACTAGGGTTTGAGTATTCTGATGATCAGTGTCTACCCACTGTTGAATCTGACATTTAGGTGGTTCTACAACTGCTTACTGAGCTTGACTAAAGGGCTTGAGTGTCTTGATGATCAGTGTCTACCCACTGTTGAATCTGACATTTAGGTCTACAACTGCTTACTGAGCTTGACTAGGGTTTGAGTATCCTGATGATCAGTGTCTACCCACTGTTGAATCTGACATCTAGGTAGTTCTACTGTACTGTATTATATTTTGTTGGCGTCGCCTATGGAATGCTGTTGATCCTAAGGGATGACTTTTTATTGCAGAGCAGGTCACTAGGACAACTACCCTTAAACTTTGTGATTGTCTTTTGTTATGATCCTCTTAATATTCTTACATTCTATTACAAATGTAACATACAATTCTAAATAGGTAACAAGTTTAGGCATGTTGCTTGATAATTAACTACATTATCCTATTAATGAAATTTAATTTTTAATTGAGATTAACTTTTGCATGCAATTTTAATTGGTATTTTTCTAAACTGCTAACTCACCCACTCAAGGTTACACTATAACACATCATACTTAACTATTACACTTATACAGGAGATTTGCATCTATTCCACCCTATGTATTTCTCTACTTGTTAAGAGTGACCTAGGCATACTAGATTACTCACTGGTGTGATGTTCTTTGAGCTATGACCAGAGATGAGCAGGCAGAGTCTCAGGTGGCTGGTAGTCAGGTAGTTCTAGCGGATTTTATCAGGCAAAATCCTCTCTCTGAAGAGGGGGTACTGTAACGTTGCGTTCCGTCTATGGTCAATCTACTAAGTGATCATAGACGAAATAGTAAGTTTTGTACATCACTCAAAAGTTCACATCCCTAGTTTGACATTTGGACTCGGCCTTTTTCTCCTGACCGCTGCTACCGAGTGACGGCTGCTCCGTAATTAATTCTGTTTAGAGGAAATATACCCCGATCTTGGGGTTCCAGTGAACGCTTTCAGTCTACGGTTCCAGTGAACGCTTTCAGTCTACGGTTCCAGTGAACGCTTTCAGTCTACGGTTCTAATCTACGGTTCCCGTCCACGCTTCTAACATACGGTTCCAGTCTACGCTTCTAATCTGCGCTGCCAATCTACGGGTTCAAGCCACGCCTTCCTACTGCGCTTCCAACCTACGGCTACGGCATCGTAACTACGGCTGGCTGATACCCAAGCGGACCCTGTAGTGGCTGCCAGCTACCGGCAGCCAGTGAAGAGTAGCGGAGCGTCGCCCTACGAGGTGGACCCTAAGGGACGGTACCTCTCTACCCTATTACTTCTACCCTGGAGCGAAAACCCAATACTAGTGCCTACACCAACCCACGACCTAGCCGGAAATTCTTAATAAACACTTCTATAAACTACCTGTGCTTAATTTACTACCACTACTAGTCTACCTCTCCCGCTAACGGTCCGCACACCTACCTGTGCGGCCCTAACCATTACAGTACGGTTCATCGTTTTACTAGAGCGAGTCTTCTCAAGCGTCTGATAGGGCGCGTAGCTAGGCCATTAACTCTTTTAACTTTTGATGATACTGAAAAGGAGATAAATATTGACGAGACCAGAGAGCAAGCAGCAACGCACATAGATATTAATCCAAAGCGAAGAGAGAAATCATACGAAGTTAGACTTCCAAGAACAAGGGACCATTCAAAATTGTAGAGTTACTAGATGTTGATCATTATCTTTTGAAATCTTTAACTGGAAATAAGTATGCACACGATAGGCTAAAGAAGATGCCAGCGGGTCACGTACCAGTCGATGTTGATATTGATTCTGATGATGATGAACAACCCTAAGTTGTGATGGAAGGTCGAGTAAGGGGTTCTATTGGCCGTATTGTGTTCGACCGTACCAGTAGTGATTACGTTGTCGTAGCCCAGTAGAATTTGGTGTCTCTTGAGGCAACTCAAGTAGTCCGTGGGTGCGCGATGTGCCTTTAACTCTGGCGGAGGTCGGGGTCTTGAGAGACCGTACGTGTGTAAATCCATGCGCTGGATGTGTGAGAGCAATGCGATTGCTGATCGGCTGGAGAGCCGTGGCATTAGAAGTCTTACTCGAGGGTAGAATATAAGCTTGGTAATTTTTGTTACAGTAGAGTTTTAAAAGTTGATTCGAATGACTATGGTACATGGCCCAGGGTAGTGATTTTTGTATTATCGATTAATCCCAATTTTACCATGTTTGATTTGGTTAAAGAGTAAGCAAATGTAGTATGCAAGTGGCTCAGATTGCATGCATCTCGATGCTGTTCGTGGCTGCAAGCCTAAGTGTTTACTTAAGGTTGGTGACCTACGTCCAGAATGGCGATGTAAGTGATCGCCAAAGGTCTTAACCTACGTTTGAGATTGGGTACCGGATGGAGGTCCCATAGTTGCCGGATGGAGGCAATGCGATGTGTTAAAGTCGGGTACCGGATGGAGGTCCCGCTGGTTGCCAGATAGAGGCAGTGTGATGTGTTGTGTGTGGAAGTCGGGTACCGGATGGAGGTCCCGCTAGTTTGCCGGATGGAGGCAATGAGTTGTGTGAGACGAGGCTGAGTACCGAACAGAGCATTGCATACTAGATTTGGTCGGAAGGTTTTCATGAATTGGTTCTAAAATTGATGATTTTTGAAGAGTAGTGATTTCAGTGCTGAGATTTCCTTTATAAGATTTGATGAGAATGTGAATCAGAATAAGTTGTGTTGTTTGAATTGTGCGATTTTATTCCTGACATCTTGGTCAGGAAGGCCGAACAAGGGACGTTTTACTTTCCATAAATTCTTGTTTCAGATGCCTCACACGAAGACGTGTGAGTTGTCAAGATGGCCGTGTCGCAGACAGCAACACAGTGACCGTTATTAGAATCGCTATTGATTATTGTTGATTTAGAATAACGCCATCTATTAGCGTTTTTCGGAAACGTCAAGCAGTGTGCTTGGGTCAGGTCGATACAGGGCGTGGCAGCTGTCAGTTGTCAGTTGTCATTGTTTGACATTGGAGGTATTTAAGTTGAGAAGCAACGGACGAGACAGAAAACCTCCCGACCATCAGATGTTTCATGAAGAATGCGTCTAAACGCTTCTTCGACTCTGCTCCCTCGCACACAAACCCCTTAGTGGTATCTGCCGCCAATTACACCCCCTCCCGCATATCCAAAATTCGCCGTCCTAGGCACACTCTCACGTACCAAGACGACGATATCACCCTCCATCAGGAGGCGTTCCGATTGGCTAGGAAAACTACCAACACTACACACAACCAACCGTCGTACCGTCCTCGCCGGCGAGGCCCGTCGCGAAGACCCGTTCATTCTCCACCCCGACCCTTGCTCGAGCCAGCCCGCGCTGAGCCAGTAGTAATAAATCAAATGTCCCTAAATAATCACAATCAGATCCAGCAAGTCCTCTCTTGTCTGCCCCCTAGCAACGCCCTAAGCCGAGGTTCGAGTCCCACTATGGGACACCCTTAGCAGTGTTGCTTAGTATTATTTAATTTGCTCGGCTCTCGCCATTTGCCCGGTTAAGCAGTAAAAGCTCCCTTTTTTTTTTTTTTTTTTTTTTTTTTTTTTTTGATTTGCGTGGTGAGAACCCATCATGGGCTATCCTCCGCCTGGGGTGGGTGCGGAGGGGTGTGCCGGACTCCTACCGGCTAAACTCACCACGGTGGTCCGCCTCGACACCATATGGTGGGCCTCGGGAACTCTTAGAAGACCGCACCGAGGCCCACCACGGTGCCATGCCAAACGGCACTTCCCGGAGGGGGTGACTGTAAAGAGGCCACCCCCTCGTGCACGTCCCGGGGGAGACTGTAAAGAGGTCCCCCCGTTACCCTCGCTGGTGCTGTGTGCACGGCGACACGGACCACAGCGTGTCGCCGTCTTCTCGGGGGTCGCTGAGTGAGAGCGCGCAGAGTCCCCACTCTGCGCGCTCGCGACCCCTAAGGCCCCCCGCTAAGGTGTGTTAGGCGGGGGGTTGCGGCGTGTTGCGCGCCGGGGCGGTTGCTCCCCGGCGCCTCCTCCTCCGTCGAGCGGGATCGGCCCTCTCCCGTTCCCGCTCATCGGCCTCCTTCTGGAGCATGACTGCTTCACAGAAGGAGACCACTGCCCTCCAATTTTCCGATTCTGCCAGCATAGCCGATACTATGGCTGGCAGAGAGAGATCTTGCCCGATCTGGTCGACCAGAATCTGCCGCTCTGCGGCCCACGCAGGGCACGCCTCGAGCGTGTGCTGTGCAGTATCCTGGCCGCCTCCTCCACAATGGTGGCAATCAGCCGTGGCCTCGCGGCCGATCCTATTCAGGTATTCACCGAAGCAACCGTGCCCGGTGAACACCTGCGTCAGTCGGTACGTGACGCGCTCGCTCCTCTTGAGCCAGGCTCCGAAGTGCGGCACTATCGCTTCGACAACGCGCTTGTGCGCGAACTGTGGCCGTAAAAGCCGTTCGCGCCACAAGTCGAGCGCGTGCCTACGTGCGCGCCGCCTTAGCCTTTCGAACGCCGAAGCTGGCGCGGTCTCGCCGTCCTGGCGGATAGCGCGGATCCGGTGATACACCCTCGCGTCCATGTCCGCCTGGATGTCGAACGGCACATACCGCGCCAGTAGAGTTGCCGCCTCGAAGGATACTGTTCTGTATCCTCGTGCGATCCGTATTGCAACTTTGCGCTGCAGGCCGTTGATTTTCGTCCTGCAGCGCCGGACGCCTGATAGCCGAGCCGACCATACAGGCGCCCCGTACAGCACCACGGATCGCACGACCCCCCCGTAGAGGCGGCGAACTTCCTCCCGAGGCCCCCCGAGATTGGGCAGCAGTCTGTGCATCGCACCCACTACCCTCTCGACTCGGGGGACCAGGCGTTCGAAGTGCTCTTCGAAGCCCCACCGACTGTCCAAGGTGAGCCCCAGGTACTTCATGTACCGGCCCACCTCGACCCGCGCGTCACCAACGCGTATCCGCGAGCTGGGAGGTTCCCTGCCGCGAGGCAGTTTGTGGAACCATAGCGCCTCGGTTTTGTGAGGCGCTATATCCAGACCCAGCGCGCGGATCTCAGCCACGACTGTTGCCACCGCTTGCTCGGCAAGCCGGATGGTTCCTTCCCAGGTGTCACCGCCGGCCAACACCAATGTGTCGTCGGCATAACAGACAATGCCGACGCCGGCGGGGAGATCGACACGCAGGACCGCGTCATACGTGAGATTCCACAACAGGGGGCCCAGAACCGACCCCTGTGGAACCCCGCACGTGATCCGCCTCCGCTGGACGCTACCGTCCGTGCCCACGTAACGAATGTGCCTGTCGCGCAGATACGCCCCGACGATGCCTCGCAGGTAGGGGGGGACCTGATGGTGTTCCAGGGCCCCCCGAATCGCGCCCCACGGGAGAGAGTTGAAGGCGTTGACAATGTCAAGGCTGACAGCCAACGCCACTCCCCCCCGCCGGGACACTACCTTTTCCGACAGCGAGCGGACGCGGAGAATCGCGTCCACGGTAGATCGCCGCTGCCGGAAGCCAAACTGGCTATCGGCGAGGTCGGGACCCACTCGCGACAGGTGCTCGACTAATCTTCGGGCAACTATTCTTTCGAATAGCTTCGAAGCCTCGTCGAGCAGGCAGATGGGACGATATGCAGAGGCAGAATCTGCGGCCCTGCCTTCCTTCTGGATCAGAACCAATCCGGCTTCCTTCCAGCCGGAGGGGAACACGCTGTTGCGGAGGCAGCTTGTGAATAGCCGCCTCAAGCGGTCCCCCACGACAGCCATCGCAAGCACCCACACCCGACCCGGAATACCGTCAGGTCCGGGTGCGGTGCTGCGAGCCTTCAGGCGGCCAACGGCTCGGTCTAGCTCCCCTTCCGAAACCTCCAGCTCCTCGGACCATTCCGAAGGAGCTAGAGGTGGAGAGGGACGGTCCCGGACCGCCGGGAAGAGCGTGGTGATCACCCTCTCCAGCAGCTCCGGGGCCATGGTTTCGGTCACCGGGGTCCTCCGACCATCCTATATGGTCTCCCCCACGGGTCCCTGTCCAGTCCCTCTAAGTAAAAGCTCCCTGAGCTAACTGCGAGAGACAACTCAAAAAAAAAAAAAAAAAAAAAAAGGACGAGACATATCACTCTTTGGTTAGACACGAACGCGAGAGGTCGTTCTGCCAGCCTGTATCGAACTTACCGCGTTTCCCTATCTTAATCCATTTCCATCGGCTTGATCATTTGTAATTTTGTTATTTTGTTAACGGGAGTGTATAAATAGCTTGTTAGAATCATTGTTGAAACTATTATTTCGTGCCTACACCATGTCGAACTCGGACTCTGATAACGTGGTACTCCAAACGGGCGAATTACCTTTGTTAATTGTATTGTGAAAGTGAAATACTAACTGATTTACATTGGAACTGTGATTTTATTGTAATCCTGCGTCATGAACCCTGTACCACCGAATAGAGATAATGACAGCCCTATCGCTCAGCCATCGCTCACGCCGACTCCGAATCCGAATCCGAATCAGTATATTGAGGATAAAAATGTCTGGCATACAATTCCATCCTGCACAAGGCGACCCGCTGGCACTTTAAATTAATTTCTTGTATTATGTAATAGATTTTATTTTTATTGAATGAATATTTTTATTTTCTACTGACCTACCAATTGACATTGTATTTATTGAATTATTTTTTTTCTATTTATACAATTTCTGACATGTTTAATTATACTTTTTTTTTTACATTTTTATTTGAGGATTTGGGATTGTCTTCTGTTATGGGACCGTATTGATACTTGTTTTATATACGGGTTAATTAACCTATAATTTGTTATTATGTGAGAATCGTGTAGACGTAATTTTATATTAATTAATAGACATGATAGCTGCCTGGCAGTTTGAGTTTGTCATGCTCACTCAAATGTCCTGCTGGTGGTGGCGGTGTGTGTCGGATCGTTCGGTTCCCTGCAAAATGGTTGAGCTGAATGACGCTGACACATACGTCTTACTCGTGAACGGGTGCCGTCTGCTGGGACTGGTCAGCTCTTAACTGTCATGGCAGTATTATCAGAAATTTCTAGATATTATAGTTATCAGTTTGTCTAGACCTAGTACCTACTACATTACCTACTACATTACTACGAGACCCGGGTACGTCTTAAAACTGCGGCCAGACACCGGAGGCCGGGCAGCAGCGTCCTCTCACTAATCGGTGAGCCACTGCGATCCCCAAGCCGCCTGCCAAGCGTGGGGATTATGGCAAACCCCCCCTTGAGGGAGGCCTTCGTTCAGCAGTGGACGTCTTATGGCTGATGATGATGATGATGATGACCTACTACATTTTCCTCACATAACGTTGAGGGAATAATGTATTCATCATAATTATTATGAAATGTTAAACAATCAGACTTCAAAAGAGTAACCATGGAGTTTCTTGCCCGTTCTTCTCCATAGGAAAACAACGCTTTGGAACGAGGCAACTAGAGTCTGACTATTCATAAGTGCCTTTAAGGGTGCGCTAGTCGAAAGCACGAACTCATTGATGGGCGTGGCTAATATGCATGCTATCTCACGCAACATCGTCTGAGAAAGGGATAGACCCAGTGATGAGCAGTAAGACGCTACTGCGCGCACACAGGTAAACACTCCCGTATAGTATACCGCCGGCCGCTAAGTATCCGCACACATGCGCAAGCTCATTGATATAGCGCGCCGGGGCACCGCGCGGCTCCGTTACCGCCGCACTGTGGAAAAGCCCCATACAAAGCTGTTTTACATGAATATCGATATTACGGGATAAAATAATAAATAAATGTTCTATAATAAATGAAGTTTTATTATAGGTATTTTTATTTTATTTTATTTGTTAAGAGTTACCTATGAAGAGGTGTTCCATACCTTGTTATATACTGCTGGTCCCTATATTTCAAGTTTGAGAAATGCCTCAAAAACAATATCAAAAAAGGAACTGTATGATGAAGCTAAGGCCCTTCTTGCTATGAACGAAAATCAATAGGGTCTTGCTTAATTTTGTATGTTTTTTTATATATAGATTGACATTATTTCTTAATCTATTTTAGATAAAATAAATTAAGAAATAAAAAAATATTTCAATAAATCCTTATAGGTATATCCAAGTATACGTGTGCAAATTACAGCTCATTTCATTTTGAAACAACTGAAATATGAAGTTTTGAGACGAAACATACGCGATTTTCCCACTGTGCGCCGCCGCCGCTGCCGCGATTTGCCTACGTAGGTACAACACGCTCACACAAGCTTGAAAGAAAACG
Organism: Shargacucullia verbasci; assembly: GCA_947562105.1. Lineage (NCBI taxonomy): Eukaryota > Metazoa > Arthropoda > Insecta > Lepidoptera > Noctuidae > Shargacucullia > Shargacucullia verbasci. The sequence goes on from OX387281.1 coordinate 4,735,144, forward strand.
TAAACCACCAAACCCAACCTAGTTTGATAAAATAATATTATTTATTTGGATTTATTTATCATAGTGTGTTACTCATATTTTTTATGGTACGCATGATGATATATTAGTTTATCAGTGTAAGCTGAGCTCTCGTTGTACCAAAAGCCTATACAATGCGAGTTCAGCTTATATTGGATATTTACTTGATATGTCACCGTGTGTACTAGATAGGTACTATACGCACGTAATAAATAGGTACCTAGAACTTATCCTAATAATATTTCGTAGGAACCAGGCGTTCACTGCGGGAGATGTACCTACTTACGTTGAGATTGAGACATCGTTGTCGAGTTAGCTTTGCCGACCACGAGTTTATCTATACTTTTATAATATTTATGTATTAATATATTTTAATATATTATATTAATATTATAAAGCTGAATTGGTTGAACGCGCTAATCTCAGAAACTACTTCGAATTGAAAAATTTCACTTACTACTATTATCAAAAACATCACGCTACGACCAATAGGAGCGGAGAACGGAAAACCAGAACATAAATACAAAACAAAATATACAAGCGAAGTCATTCAATTAATGTACTTATATCGAAATCGGAATCCAAAATTCAAAGCCAGGGCTCAATGTGATAACAATAATAAGATACAAATGATTATAGTCACGTACGTCCTACGATACACACACAGGTGCCCGAGAGGCGCGGGTGCGTGTGCGTGTGCGCCACCCCTCCGCTACCCGCGCGGCCCCCGGGACGGGACTTCGCAGTGAAAGGCACATAATTTCTTGTTAGTAACGAGCGCCTAAAATTTGGAGAACATACTATTGGGAGAGGTGTTCTTACAAAAAAACTACTGAATGTATCAATTCAAAATAAAGTTATTTAGACTTTTGAATAAATAACCTATGCCTGTACGTATTTTGTTTTAGAGATTTTATACTACTTCTGTTATTTATTTACGCCCAAAGTTGCGTTAAAATTAGTGTTGAAATACGGAACTTTCGAGGCTCATAACTTTCAAATTACTATTTTTTTTAGTATTCGGTTTACGTACAGGCATAGATAACGACGAGACAAATAGATATCATGCTTAATTTTGGTCCTACGATATCAAACGGGGGAGTAATCACCCCACAGCGTTTGTATGGAGAAAATCTCGACTAGCGCAGCCTTAACTGGTCTACATGAATAAAAATATATTTTATTATTATTATTTTATTTTTATTAATCAAATTTGAAAAACTTTCCAATTAAAATCTGATTAACCCCCTTGCACCAACTGTGAATATTAATATATTTGAAGCAAGATTTCTCATATAATCAACTAAATCAGCTTTATGCTTATCACAATTAAACATATTAAAATCACATGCACAATCAATAAAGAATTTTATTTTAAGCTTTAATGATTTTGATTGAGGAAATCGACGCAAGCATGCTACAATTGAATAATACATATCATCAGTGTTGGGCGTTAATCAATTAATTTTTCAATCGACTCGTCAATTGACTAAAAAATTAATTGCAATTAAAATATTTAATTGCAAATTGCAATTAAAATATTTAATTGCAAATTGCAATTAAAGTTTAATTGCAATCAATTAAACTTTAATTGCAATCAATTAAACTGTAATTGCAATTTGCAATTAAATTATTTGGATTAATGTATGTTAATCGTAACTCGCAATTAAAATAATTGCAATTAACTTTTTTAATTGTTCTATGAAACAATTAAAAATAACAATTAACTTACTTTTACCGAAATCAATTAAAAGTATTTCAGCATTTCGAAAACGTTAGAAAACCAAAAACGTTTGTTGGGTGTTCTTTTGAGGTTCTACGGCAGAAAACTCCAAGAACTGCCTCGTGTAGTAGTAGATTCCAGTTGATTATTGGCTCTTCTTCATATGTTAATAGGCTGGTCGGCTTAGAAGCAGGCGCGGTCGCAGCCAAACACTTAGGGGGGGGGGGCATATTAACAGTAATTTGACGGGGAGATTCTTGATTTTGAATGTTGCTTTATTCAGCCATGATTACTCATTGATCTCTCTAGAAGCTTGCGCAATGATTTCATTGATTTCTAAGAATATTGCATAATCCTACTATCCTAGTATACGAGACAAATGTCAATGTGTGCGTGCAGGCACTGATTTTACTGTGCAGTGTTTGCGTGCGTAGGTATTTGTTTGCTAAATCGTTTGTAATATTCCGGACTCTACGGACCTTTGACGGATTTGAATTGAATAACCTAGTACATTCTTAAGACTTTTGTTTTGTTTACGGTTTGGTTGGGTGGTTGACATGGACTCATGAAATTAAATTATTTATTATTGCACTTAGGATATTTCAATCACTTACAGGTCATGTTGGGATATAATCTCACAATAAGTAGGTATACTCTTAGCTAACTATACATGTGTTTGTATATGCTTAAAATACGAACAATTTTTTTTTTTACTCGAATGTTTTATACAATTCTTGCAATTCAAGATCGCGCATCATTTGACACTTATATCATTGTGATAAGGTATACATTGGAATGATTGACGTGCGTTTATGAAATGCAACATCTACCCGATCTACCCATAGGTACTGCGTAAGCCAACTATGGGCCGCGCGGCCCACATTACGTCATTCAAAAATAACTCTTATTGTCCGATCCTTAAGGTCCACAAGATCTGTCATTGTTGCTAACCTTGAAGCCAAAATAATAAATTTTATTTTTCATCACATTTGCTCGTAAAGTGGCTCTTATTGCACCGCTTTTAAGTTGCATTATGCAACTTATGAAACAACGTGCTTTGTATACCTACATGCTTGTATGTCGTTTCAAATGATTTAGAAAAAAATACAAATTCGTTTGCGTTTCAATAATACCTATATCGTACCTATATTGCGAACGGCGTAGTAAAATCTTTTACCTATCACCAAACTAAATTGACGACAGGGTTGGCGCAGTGGTTGAGCGATCAACTGCTGCGCTACGTATCGGGGGTTCGATTCCCGCACGAAACAAATATTTGTATGAACTACAGGTAGTTGTTCGGGTCTGGGCGTATATCCATGTGAATATTTGTGTTTGTAAACGCACCCACGAAACAAGAATAATTTCTAGAGTGGGGCAAGGTTGTTATAAAAAAAAAAACGCGTTGTCGCATCGCTTTCGCAATATATGGATGGCGCGTTTTTGCTATATAAAAAAATGCTTGTTCGTCATCTTGGATTTCAAAATGGATGTCATTTTCAATTAATGGAATCAGGCGTTACTTTGCGGAAATCCATGATATATAAGATATACAACTAGAATATTTAGTTTTAATTCCGCTAAACTACTGCAAGTTTGGGCCATCCTGATAGATCTCATTTCGCAAAACACTTAATTGACACCGGCCATTCCTTGAGCGACAATAATGGGTATAATATTTTGCATGTTTGTAATAAAGGTTTCCGGTTGTGTGTGTTGGAACAATTAGAAATTTTAAAACATAATAACGACAGGTTTACACTGTTGAATGACCAAACTAATCTAATACCATCTCCACTATTACGAATTTTTGCAGGTAGTTCAATACAAACACCAAGTCGTAGTGCTATATAAGGGGGCGCACACTACCCAGCCGCTCATTCGCGTCCAAGCGGTCGACGAGTCAACATCTCCTGAGGATGCTCCGTGGAGGGGCGAAACACGTGTCGAGGATCGGTTTGGTTGCATGTTACATTATTTCTATCACACCTCCTGCATGTACATATATTTGCGGGCGGGAGGGCGGTCCTGTGCATGCACCCAAACTTGCAGTAGTTTAGCGGAATTAAAACTAAATATTCTAGTTGTATATCTTATAGATGTCATTTTCATAATCAGCACCCCAAGAAACCTTAAAATTCACACCTATGTCTATATTAAGAAGCAAATCCTCCATTTTGGATTTCAAAATGGATGTCATTTTCATAATCAGCACCCCAAGAAACCTTAAAAATGACACCTATATCTACATATATTTAAAAAAATGCTTGTCCGCCATCTTGGATTTCAAAATCGTTTAGTCGACATTTGACAGATTCTACTTTTGACATCATAGTCTACTATTGACAGATTCTATATATGACAGATTCTATATATGACAGATTCTACATATGACAGATTCTACGTATGACAGATTCTACGTATGACAGATTCTACGTATGACAGATTCTACGTATGACAGATTCTACATATGACAGATTCTACGTATGACAGATTCTGTATTTGACAGATTTTGAAAAAGTGAGACAAGTAACGGACACCTTGTGGAATCAAAAATAATACTGCTAAATAGTAATCACTATATTTATTGATAAGCATAATTTGTTTTTATAACTAGTATTAAATGTTTGTATTATAGTACTAATATTTTTAGAAACAGTCACAATTACCAAATTAACGTTAAAATTATTTTTTTTGTTAACATAATTACGTATAAACAATCACAGTGAAAACAGTGGAAACGTTATTAATTACACTAAAACAATCACATTAAAAAAAAATGATACTTATTTGTAAGTAAATAAAGATTAAAAATAAAAATTACAGGAGCAGTTGTATATAAATTATTTTCTTAAAAAAATCTTCGACCGATATTTCATAGCTTTGAAGTTTCTTGACAATTTTGCTGTATTTTTTATCAAAGTTAATGTCGCGGTACCGACGATTTTTTCGCACAGATTGGAAGAGGCTATTACGAAGCCTAATATTGCAGTGGTGGGCTTCTTTACGCAACTTTTGGATAAAATTGAACAGGCTTGGTCGCTTTGGGATTAGGACGTTAAGTCTGTGATGCCATCCTTCTAATGCATTGTTCGTTCGATGACGTTGGTTGGCACAACTTAAAATTGAAGGACTCAAACTGGACCATTGCCTCTTGTAATAATTACTGAACTCTTGCATTTTAGCGGTATGAACAGATTCCATTTTGTCCAAAATCAATTGACGCCCCTCTGAAATGTACTGGGCTGGTAGTAAAGGTAGGATGGCAGCCATTCTTACAATTCGTCTTTCTTCACTAGTCCTATTAACTTTTATTTCTTTGGCTTTCTTCCACACAGCTTTTTGATAGTGATAGTAGCATCCACTTACATTTGATTCCGGGAAAACTGATCTTACAGCATTCATAATGCCTACTTCGTAGTCGCATTTGAAATAACGGATACTAAAACCCAAATTTTTAATTATTTCAAAAAGTCGAATGTATGTAGCTTGGGATTTATTCGGCAGTAACGCGTATAGCACAGGGACTATATTTGTTGAGTTTGTATCAGAATTTAGGTCTATGTGCAGAGTAAAAAGTTGGTAGAATGGCTTGGGAACACTTTTAAATGTACCATCACCGAAGCACAACCTTGCCCGGCGCAAAAATTTTTTGGCTAATTTAGTTATGAAGACCAGTATTTTCTCTTCTGTACCTTCTTCAGCAACTAGGAAATTCTCACCTAGGGCTTTGGGAATAAACACATCTTCAATTTTATTAAATGACAATCGTTCTGCGCTCAAATACTTTATCTTTTTTGTCGTGAAAGGTCGGGATTCTACTCGGTCCGTCGGTACTGTCAAAAATCATTTTAATCGGACCCAAGTTTTTACACACTTCCCTCTTCACCATGTTAGTTTTTATAAATAACTCGTTTCCGAGATGATCAGCCTGACACGTATGTGGAGATTTACGAAGAATTTTCATTAAATTAACATCCACTGTTATAGATGCACTGCACTCATTTCTTTTCACACAGCGCCAACACGTACTTTGATCTTTATTGACTCGTTTGATTTTGTTAAAACGGTATCCTTCGTACAAGATTGTGTTAAAACCTTTTTTCTTTTTTTCTACAACAAATTCCCTTTCTTCCGCCATATTATGAAAAAGACATACATAAAGGTAACAATACGTATCAAACTTTGAGAATTATCACAAAAACACCAAACTGAACTAAGTAGATTAGCCGTCATAGAAAGAGATCGAATAAAGTTACGAAAAGTTTTAAAAGTACCCACCATTTTTTTAATAATCTTTTTTCTCTATTTGTTCTAGTAACACGGCAAAGGAAACTGTCTAAACAGCCCATTATGGGACTTTTAAAAATTAATTGTAAACATGTTAATGTACTGTATGTAAATTATACTGGATATAAATTATACATTTGCATTAGAAGTGAACACGGAACGATTTAGCGGATGTTATTGATTAGCTATCTGGTTTTGTTTAGGAGTGTTATAGGTTGATAATGCCGATTATGTAGTTTCCGTTTTTCTATGTGTAGTGAATACTTTATAAATTACCAATACAAATAATTATTTCCAATGATTGTTTATAACGTAATTGTGTTAACAAAAAAAATAATTTTAACGTTAATTTGGTAATTGTGACTGTTTCTAAAAATATTAGTACTATAATACAAACATTTAATACTAGTTATAAAAACAAATTATGCTTATCAATAAATATAGTGATTACTATTTAGCAGTATTATTTTTGATTCCACAAGGTGTCCGTTACTTGTCTCACTTTTTCAAAATCTGTCAAATACAGAATCTGTCATACGTAGAATCTGTCATATGTAGAATCTGTCATACGTAGAATCTGTCATATGTAGAATCTGTCATATGTAGAATCTGTCATATGTAGAATCTGTCATATGTAGAATCTGTCATATGTAGAATCTGTCATATGTAGAATCTGTCATATGTAGAATCTGTCATACGTAGAATCTGTCATATGTAGAATCTGTCATATGTAGAATCTGTCATATATAGAATCTGTCAATAGTAGACTATGATGTCAAAAGTAGAATCTGTCAAATGTCGACTAAACGTTCAAAATGGATGCCATTTTTATAAGAACCCAAAGAAACCTTGTAAATGACACCCATGTCTATATTAAGAAGCAACTCCGCCATTTTGCATTTGAAAATAAATGTCATTTTCATAATCAGCACCCCGAGAAACCTTGAAAATCACACCCATATCTATATTTTTCAAAAAATGTAATTCTACCATCTTGGATTTCAAAATGGATATCATTTTCATAGTCAGCACCCCTTTACCCCTTTAGCACCTCTTTAATTTCTTGTGACATCACTCCGAGAAGCCTCAAAACATTCGATCCTATAGAGATCTAACGGTTCGGGGGTGTGCAACACACTCGTATTTTCATGACCGTCATTATTTTAGTTTACGTTCGCACATGCACGCCACGATACATACAATGAAATGCAATAAAATAAAATTAATAATGTTTAACTTTCTTTCATGTGCGGAAATTGATGAAATCTCAGTTCCTTATTCATGCGAAATGATGATTTAATTTTGCACTCACTCACAGCACATGTCGTATGCACTATATTAATAATAAATTAAAATGCTTTTAAATATCAAAGACTCGATAGCCCTAAAAACGTGTCCCAAGCTAATAAGTACGGTGAATTAAGCAGCTCGGGCTCGCCTCACCAGATAGAACTCTCCGTCGACCGACGATATGTATAGACTGTGCCCGTAGTCCTTTTTAATTGTTAGTTTTTATTTAAATTAATATAACAATTGAAAATTAATTAATTGTTAACTGTAGCAAATCACAATTAACAATTGATTAATTGTTAATTGCTACCACTATAACTAACAATTAATCAATTGTTAATTGTAATTTTCTACAATTACAATTGATCAATTGTTAATTTTTAATTGTTAATTCAATTAAAATTTGCCCAACACTGCATATCATTCATTATCTTAATCATCTTATCATTAGGGTTATACAATGATTTTTTCGTATAATCAACTTCATAATTAAATGAACTTTTATCTACTTCTGATCTACACAAATCACTATTTGACAATTTTTGGAAATCATCATTTTGCATTTTTTAAAACGTTGAACGCCAACAAAAAAAAAATGCATCTTCCGTTCGGGCCGCGTCGGTCAGTGATGGTCGACAACTAGACTTTCCGTTCGGGCCGCGTCGGTCAGTGCTGACCGCGTTTTACGAGTGTTTTTGATCCATTCATACAGGCCGTAGGGCAGTGCTATCAAACTAAATCCTATATTCATTGACCCGCGTGGCCCTCTAGTTACGCCAAACTAAAGAGTGAAAATTTGTATGGTGCGAAATTGGAAAGGCCTTTGTCTGGCAGTAGATTTCTCCGGGCTGATGAGGATAAACAAGTAAATTGTGCAGGATTGGGAGTGTGGATGTAGAAAGTAATCTCTAAAACTACTCATCTGAGATTTCAAAAATTCTTTCACTATTGGTAAGCTGCGTTATCGATGAGTGCTTCACTAATATTATAAATCCACAAGTTTTTGTGTGTTTGCGTGTGCCTGTGTGTATTTGTGAGTATGTTTATGTGTGTGTGTGTGTGTATGTGTGTGTGTGTGGGTGTGTGGTGTGTGTGTGTATGTGTAATTGTGCGTGAGTGTGTGGTAAAATATTTAGCGAAAAGTATACAAAATAAACATTTTTTAAAGGTTTGGTACCTTTAAAAAATGAGTTTTTTCAAGTTTAAAGTTTAAAGTTTATTGGAGTTAAATTATTTATAAAAATTAAACATAAAAGATTGTATCAAATACCGTAGTAATCAAAGTAAAAATAATAACTCTTCCCATTTTTTCTAACTGCCCGAATGGTATATTACGCATACTTTCATAGCATTATGTCTTATGGCATTCTGTTGTGGGGATCAGCGGCGGATTTAGAATCAATTTTTGTATTACAGAAGAGGGCGATCCGTGCGATCTATAACATGGGCCCACGCGAGTCTTTACGGGATTTTTTTAAAGAAATCGATATTTTAACACTACCGTCCCTCTACATTCTAGAAAATATAATGTTTGTTCGGAAGAACCTTCACATGTTTAGTATCAATAGCGACGTTCACAACATTAATACTAGAAATAAACACAAAATAGTGGTGCCAAAATTTAGATTGACTAAATCAAATAAATCATTTTTAGGACACGGTGTACGCTTCTATAACAAGCTACCGAAAACTGTAACCGATCTTACCGGTAAGAAATTTAAAATCCACGTTAAATCTGTTCTCACAAAGAAAGCATATTATAGGATCAAAGACTATGTTGATGATAGAGACGTGTGGCGTTGAATATTTTCTGCACATGTGGCTTCCCTGGTTATCCATTGTGTCTACTAATTCTATTTTATATTAGATTCACTTTACATATCTGGACATTCTTGATGTTTCAATATTTTCTATTCTTTTTTGTATTTTTTTATTTCTGTTTTATCCGCTTTGATCTGTTTATCCCGTTTTTAGTTTATATTCGAAACAATTGTTTAACTCATGTTGTATTGCCTCATTGTGTAAGTAGCATTCTATTAAGTTTGTATTTTTTCTTATATAATGCATGTTAATTTAAGATTTTAATTGTAAATTAACTTTTTGTTTTTGAAAAGAGTATCCATGGAGTTTCTTGCCGGTCTCTTCTCCATAGGACCTACCCCCTTTGGAACCGTGCGCCTAGAGTCTCGACTTTTTAAAAGTGCCTGAAAAGGCCTACTTGAAATAAAAAACTTTGACTTTGACTTTGACTAACGAATTAGGTAGATAACAACAATATCAAATAGCGACATGAAAAGAAAAAATACTGAAAGTAATCAAAATCATACATGAACGTTGGCAAAACATTCAACACACAGAAAAGGTTTGTCTACGCAAGTGTCACAAAAAGTAGGCACTTTTTTAGTTTTGTTTCTGGCTAGTGCACTTCCAAATGTAGTCACATTATTCTTGTAACATTCTACACACATCCGACGCACCTTCAGAGAAGGTCCTTCTTTTTTCTGAAGCACGTGTTTCTTCTTTCTTATCGTCCGTTCTGAAGGTGTTTCGGAGGTTGAAGATTTTGCCAAAAAACTCTTCTCTTCTTCAGTATTTCTTTTCTCAAATCCACAATAGCTATATGTTTGTTAGTGATGGTTTTATACAAAACTAAAGCATTCACCATGGCGAAATTCAAAATCAGATCAAATGCAATTTTCTTTTTTCTTAATGGTGTCTGGTATGCTGCCATTTGATCAGACAGATCCACTGCTCCCTTTGCCTTGTTATAATCTACGACTATAGCCGGTTTCATTGTAGTTTTATTATGTTTGGTAACGGAAATAAAACGTGTTGAATGTTTTGTGGAAAGCACCAAAACATCTCGTTTGTCTTTCCATCTCAAAACCGTTATCCCATCATCACTTTCTCTCGCTATGTACTGGCCTTTTCTTAGCTTAGTGGAAACAACAACTTTAGGGAAATCTTTCTGTTCTTTCTTAAAGTACCAATCAGATGTGTTTCATTTTTCAGGAGTTCTCTGGCTAAGTCTACACTTGTGTACCAGTTATCTGTGTATAAACAATGCCCTTTATTAAGTAGGTCCTGGCAAAGGTTCATTACAACTCTTTGAGGGGTGACATTGATTTGTTCATGTTGTTTACCAGCGTATATATTAATCCTGTATGTATATCCTGGTAGGGTACACAGTTTAAACAGTTTGATCCCGTGCTTGTGTCGTTTCTGTTTATTATATTGGCGGAGTATCAAACGTCCTCGAAACGGAACCATACTGTCATCAATGCATATGTCTTGACCTGGAATATAATTTCTCTTGAAATTATCATTCATCACATCTAGCAAATGCTTTACGCGGTGAAGTCGGTCCGATTTATTATTATCATCATCTTGGGAAAAGTGGATCATTTGCAAGAGCAGTTCAAATCTATTTCTAGACATTACAGTTCGTGGAAAATTTTGGCCCATAATCTCATCCTTGGACCAATAATCAGTAATTTTAGGAAGCTTCACCAAACCCATAAACAAAATCAAGCAGAAAAAATGTTTCATCTCGGCGAGGTTAGTTTCAGACCATGAGCGAATTCTTGCATTTTTTGAAGCTTCTGCCGTGCGAGTTATCTTAGTCATTGCGAAAGCATTAGTACATTCAACGATATGTTGTAAAAGACTATCTGTCACCAAAAGAGCATAAAAATCAGCTGGAGATTTGTTAGTCATTGACGTGCGGATAGAAACTGGCATGCCACAACATTCAGTGAAACGAATTATATTGCGCTGATTACCTTTGGGGTTTGTCCACTTAGATGATGAACTTCTTTCTAAATCTTGGATAGCGCGTCCAATTTCACCATCACTACCTTCACTTGATGACAGAATCCGCAGGCGCCTGTAACTCGATCGGGGGGGTCGAATCTTTTCTTCATCATCATCAGAACTTAGATTTAAAGTTTTGTCGAGTAGATTGATTTCTATGTTTTCTATCTCATTCAAGATATCTTGAGTAATCTTTATACTTTATTAAACAAATAAATACGCTATTGAAACAGTTGTCCGATGTAACGACGTCTCAGCTCAAGATATGGGCGTCAACTGCGTAAGCGCGGGCGAGCTTACAAACTCTGGAGGTGCGGGCAAGCTTACACCTGACACCGCGACCCGCGCGGCCCCCTTTAACGGAAAGTCGCTTTTTCGTCTCTAGGAGCCGCGTCGGTCAGTGCTGCCCGACGTTTACTATCTCCATAAATAATGACTAAAGTTGACTTTTGTTAATAAAAAACATACATTTGGACATTAGATATAAGTATCTAATTAAAAAAACAGTTGGTCTAAATTGACTGACCGCGTTGGCGTTCAACGTGTTAACCACGTATCCCGATACATATTTTTTTGATTCCGCATGCACGATTGACGATATTTCATTATCTCTTTCATCTACAATTACATCTAATAAGGGATCAATTTCACATGCAAAATCATCAGGTTGAGACAATTCTTTATTTTTTATATTATTTTTCGTTTATCTGTAATCAAATGCTTAAGTGATTGTATGCTTTGATCATCATCTTTTTCATAATTAGCTCCCGGTGAGTGGGATGAGTTAAAATTATTAATAATTAAAGTTTTAAAAGCATTAATAAACCGGGTACATGTTGGATTATTATTCCTCGCCCCATGACTCCGTATACAACTAAAGAAGTTCTCCAATGGATCTTGATTAAAATTACGTGGCAAGATATTTTTTTATATTATGATTATTTTTTAAATCATCAAATATTTCTTTTATACAATGAATATTATGTACCCAGTTTTTAACTGACGGAATTGATTGATTTTTAATCACCTCAACACCATTCCTTTTTTGTATTGATTGAAATTTGATGGATTCTAGAATTGGTAACAAATCAGCCCATAATTTGAAATGAGGGGAATGATTCTTCAAGCATGATTTATACTTTTTTGATTGCTCTTGATATGAATGCCCATTAAAAGAATCAAATAACCTGTCAAAAATCAATAAAAAAATCAGCTGTGTCTTCGCACTCTGTCGGAAGAATGTCACGTCCTGAAAGAGAAAGACGAATTAAAGATATAACTAGCTGACATGTTTATTTATTCATTATATTACATAAACTGTCATCAGATAAATTTTCAATTGAGAAGAAATTACTGTTTTTTTTTTTTCATTTGAGTAATGTTATACAGAATTTCTATGAACGTTTCACAGACTGAACTAATTATCAATCATGTGGTCTTATTGAAAATTGGCAGAAATAGGCAGAATAAGTCGGCAACAAATATATATGAAATTACTTGCTAAAAATCTCATAACTGCTGATACTCGTTCACTGAACACCTGAGCTGCATATTTAACTTTCATTTTAGGTATTTTTTCCTTATTTACATGTTTTTCTGTCAACTTGTTGAGGATTCTAATTTCATCTTCTCCTTCATCAATATCAAGTACCATTTTTAAATGTTCCCACTTGGCTGTTTTTTGCTTGCCATTTTGGATAAATGTGACATTTTTCGTAAGAAAATTATTTCTGATGCCTTTTAAAAGATGTGGTGGATCAAATAAAGGATTTACCTTTATGCCATCAATTTCAAAAGATTTGGAAGTAAATGTGGTTCCTTCTCTGATATTTAATTTTTGTGTCTTCTTGAAGACTGTTTATGACACTAACATTTGTCGCATATCGTTGCGACAACTGTTAGGCCAGCTTCACGCAATTCTCTTATTATTTTTATGATAAGGTTTTTTAATATATCTTTTTTTAGTTGCACTTTGGCAAAAAGTGAAACATATTGGTTGTTTATTTTTTCCCTTTATGCCTTTTATCATAAAAACCAAAGCGTGATCTGCAATTCTAGTTGTTTTATGTTCTCCACTGTCTTCAAATCTTAATATTTCGTCAAACCCATCATTGTAATACAAACCGGGTTGTAAAGACATTTCGTCAAATAGCAAATTTATTTTCCTTTTTTCTTGGGGCATCTTTTTAACAATATTTTTCAGATCATTAAATATATGTTTATTTATTCCAGGTTTAAAACTTACTGCTTCAAGTAATTTCTGGAGGCTTCTTTTTGATGGTAATACAAACAATTTGTTCAAAAACTTAAACACTTTTGGTCCTTGTTTGTAAATTGAAAGTGCCATTTTTTTTTTCATTTATCGTAAACCTTCGTCCTCTTGGTTTTTTCCCATACTTAAACTGCATTCTAATTAATATTTGTATGGACTCTGGCATATTTTTTAATGTTGCATTAAGCAATTTAGAATAGCTTAATTTTTTTGCAGCGATAATTTAACTTGCTTGGGATTTGCATTTTAGTTTAATCTTCTTTATTATTTCTTGCAATATGTTAATACACACTTGTTGCCGTCGTTTTATGCCACTCTGTCTTTTAGAAACTGAAAGATCATTTTGTCATTGAAATAAAGATATTATGTTCATATATTATTAAGAAAAAATTATATCAAGATGGCTGAGGCCACCTCTGAATTATCAGCCTGCGAGTCTGAAGGTCCCTCCTCAGATTCTAACTCTTCCTCACACTCCGACGAGTACTTTACCGTCGAAGGCAAGGGGAAGAAACGCGCCCGCAAAGGGAAGAAGCAAGCCCCGATTCCCTCTAAGAAGGCGGCCGTTCCCTCTGCAACCCCGGCCGTGGCCAGCCCCTCGAAGGGCAGACGCCCTCTCTCACCCTCAGCCGCTAAAGCGGCCATCCCACCTCAGGGCAACCGCCCTTCTCCCCCTAATCCCGCGGGCTTCGACCCGCCTAAACCCCCTACCCCGCCCCCAGTGTTTATTCACGACAAGGGCAGTTGGACCGACATGTCCAAGTTGTGTGTTCAAAAGCACATCAACTTCACCCACGCCCAATCCCTCGCAATAGGGATTAAAGTGACAGTCCAAACCCCGAAAGATTATCGGGAACTAACCTCCCTGCTTTCCTCGCGTAAAGTGCTCTTCCACACTTACGCTATCAAAGAGGACCGACCCTTCAGGGTTGTCATTAAAAATATGCCAAAGGAGATCGACGTCAAAGACATCGTCTGCGACCTCAAAACCCAAGACATCCCAGTGCTCAGCGTCCATCGCATGCACCGCGCTCGCGGCCGTATCCCATATAATATGGTGATCGTCGCTTGTGAGAACTCTCCCGCCGGTAAGGCGATTGTCAATATCCGCTCTTTGTGCCACTTATCTGGCATCAAGGTCGAAAGTCCTTGTAAAACCGGGCTGTTAACCCAATGCCATAGATGCCAACTTTATGGCCACGCTCAATCCAACTGTTACGCCAAAGCCAGGTGCGTAAAGTGCCTAGGCGACCACGCGACAGGCGATTGTCCCCGCCCCAAAGACTTGACCCTCTGCACTGAGCCTCCGAGCTGCGTTTTGTGCGGCGAGTCGGGGCACCCCGCGAACTATCGTGGCTGCCCAAAGGCTCCGCGCTCGAATTGCAAGGTGGTCAAGCGTGAAGAGACACGGCAGCAATTCAGGCTGCCCTCGTCCACCATGCCCGATACCCTCAGACCCAAAAGAACTTCACCCTGGAACGCGCTGAACCATCAGCAAGCGTTCCCGGCTCTTAGACCCAAACAACCCTCCCCTACCGCAGCTATCCCACAGTTGATGGCTTCTCCCATCCCCGCTCCCTCGCCAGCACTCCCTCCACGGATTCTCCCCGTCTCGGCTCCCCAGCCGTCCGGGCCCGAGGATGTGTTCGGACCGTTGGGCCGCCTCTTTAACCCTACGATCATGGCTCGCGGCCGTGAATTACTTGGCAAGCTCAAGATTGCCGAGGGTAACTCCTCCGCCGTCTTCAACCTAATGTCGGAATACGCTGACTTAGCCGAGTTCTGCGAAAACTACTGTATTCATTATTAAATGGATCCAGTAAGCCGCAGACTAAAACCCCGATCCCTCAAAATAGGCTTCTTCAATGCCAACGGCATTGCAGGTCAACACGATGAGATTGCGTCGTTCCTCCGCGATCATCAAATCGACATCCTCCTCGTACAGGAAACCTTCCTTAAGCCTTCCCACCGCGATCCTCGAATTGCAAACTATCGCCTAGTTCGCAATGACAGGACCCGCGCCGCTAAAGGAAGTACCCTCATTTATTACAAAAACTCCCTGTATTGTATACCTATGGACCCCCCACCCCTATCCCAAATAGAGGTTTCAATATGACTAGGCATGACTGGTCACCAGCCGATCACTATCATATCGGCTTATATCCCTCCCTGCAGCTATCATACTAATATCGAGGCGGACATCTGTTCCCTCATGAACCTAGGTGGTTCCGTCCTCCTGGCGGGCGACCTAAACGCCAAAAGTCCATCCTGGAACTGCCACAGTTCAAACCCTAGAGGTAAAAACCTAGAAGCCTTATGCACCAAATATAACTTCGCTGTTATCGCCCCGATGAATCCCACCCACTACCCGGCTATTGTTAGCCATCGGCCCGACGTCCTCGACATAGCGCTGCTAAAGAACGTAAACCTCGGTATACGCTCTATAGAAACGCTACAAGAGCTAGATTCTGACCATAGACCGGTGACCCTAGAGCTAGGTCCCCGTGTAGGTTCCCCTGTTCCCCTGTACCGCATAGAGGGTGCGCTCTCGTCCCCTCATCCGATCCGAGCCGGAGTCCCTCAGGGCTCAGTGCTCTCCCCGCTTCTCTTCACGCTGTACACAAGCGATATCCCGATCAGAGGCAAATGTCGATTAGCCTTATTCGCTGACGACGTACGCTAGCGTCGTGTTTTCACACGTAAAGACGTCCAGACTCCATAGGTTGCAAATCCTCCAAAACCGTTTCTTGCGCAAAGCCACAGGCTCGCCCTGGTACGTTCGCAATAAACAGCTCCACGTTGACCTGAACCTCCCGACAACATCAGATGTTTCATGAAAAATGCGTCTAAACGCTTCTTCGACTCTGCTCCCTCGCACGGCCGTCCTAGGCACACTCTCACGTACCCAGACGACGATATCACCCTCCATCAGGAGGCGCTCCGATTGGTTAGGAAAACTACCAACACTACACACAACCGACCGTCGTACCGTCCTCGCCGGCGAGGCCCGTCGCGAAGACCCGTTCGTTCTCCACCCCGACCCTTGCTCTTACATATATTTTTAGACAACTCAGGCACATCGCAGACAGAAAGACATTAATCATGGTTTATTATGGCGTGATACAATCGATTATGACTTATTGCATTACAACATGGGGAGGCACTGACAAAACAAAACTACTGGAATTAGAGAGAGCCCAGAGGTTGATTTTAAAAGTTACCTTCTTTAAACCTAGACTTATTTCTACCTGGAAATTATATCAGGACACAGGGGTACTAACTGTCAGACAGTTGTTTATTCTATTTAGTGTCCTTCGTCAACATAAAGATTTTTCGACATTTAACCATGAAAAAGTTATCTCAAGAAGACACTATGATGTTTGTAAAATCTATAATGCTAAAACAAGTTTTGCCCAGAAATTCTATAACTTTATTGGACCTAGATTATACAATCATATAAAGAGGTTAATGAATATATATAATGAAAATACACCAAAATGTAAAAGAAAGCTAACTGCATGGTTACTAGGATTAAGTTATCAAAACACCGAAGAACTATTTGAAATAAAAAAATAAATAATATAAAATAATAATATAATAATTACATAAAATAAAGATCATACTCACTACACACTACACTATACACTCACAATCACGTTAAATTACTCTTCTACTCAAATTTAATATAAATATTTCTTACTAATAAAAAATGTGGCTACTTATACATGTACAAACAAATAGTTCTGAATTCTAATTCTGAACATTTAATTATTTGGTTCTTAAACTTTCACTTTTACTGTTCTAATCATCAATTTCTAAGTGGGGACCTGGTGTCCTAAAATACAGGCCTCGGCTTAGTCTAGGCACCAGTGTCCCACAAATAAAAATGTAACTATTTTAAAATGTTTATTTGTTAGTTACCATCAAAATTGGAAAGTATCTAATAAGTAAGCTTTATATTTAGTTTTCTCATTTGTTTTTATTTGTGGTAGAAAACAAAGAATTTTTATTATTTATTATTATATTATTACTCTAGATGAGGATCCGTGCTTCAAACAGTGTTTCCTAGGGGCTGAAAGAAACAATAATTCTTATATAAGTTTCAAGTGGTTATTCTGCAACTTTATATGCATGTTTATGTAATATGTAGATATAAAAGGTCAATTGGGAATGGGTACTAAGTCAAAAGCATGATTTACCATAGAATTCACAATAATGGGTAACCTTTTTTCTACAGCTTTCTACAAAAAGCTGAAGTTATGGGAATAATAACTTTATTATTTAAGTTTTTTTTTAACACTTCAGTGACTGCAGACCTAGAGTAGGTCTGCAGTTACTGAAGTGTTACTGAAGTCATCTTTAGTCTATATTTATTATCCCTATTCTGGCTATTAACCTTGTAATGTAATGAAGTAATGAACAGATCACAAAAAAGAAAGAAAACAAAACATTTCTTTTAAGGTAAAGGCACTATTGCTCGACACTTTAAGAACAACACAAATTTCATTCTTCAAAAATAAAAAATTTAATTTAGCACAAATTACAGTTACAGCAATTTTTTACTGTTACATTAACATTTAGAATTAACTTTTTAATATAAAAGATGTATTAATCAACATATTTTATACTTAAAGGTGAACGGCAAAATTTGTACAACACCGTTTTTTTGTTGTTCAGTTATAGAATTTGTACCACTTATTAAAGCAACTAAGCCATTTATTTTTATGTAAGTGTATTATTTTTATAACTCCGGATTAATTAATAATATCAATAAAGAGATTTTAATAACTAAACGTAATAAAATCGTAAACTAAACGCAGTTATGTTTTTAGGAGTTGCCATATGTAAAATAACACAAATATGGAAATGATAATTAATTATTTAGAAATATAAATAACATTTAATTATAATTATACACTTATATATTATACCTAAGAATGCATAATTGTTGCATAAAATCATAATACTAAACGATTTAACGATAGGAATGATATTCGTCATCAATATATTTTTTTTTGTACATATGGCAATTATTTATTGACAAGTAAAGAAAATCTCTCACTGTCAAGTGTGTAGCGGTGGGCAGTAGCATCTTTTTTGGATAACGAAACGCAACTGTCTATCGGATATCAATAGCGGTTATTAAAACGCGCTATCCTGCTATTGGTCATATCATGAGCAACACGTAATATGATAGTGAGGTTTTGATGACCTTTTTTTTTTTTTAGCTTACCTATTTACTTATGATGAATGAACGGCTCCGTGAAGTTTTGATGACCTGCTCCACCATAAGCGCAAGAATTTATGGATTTTGGTGGCCCCATAAGATTTTGATGACTTTTTTTTTTTTTTAGCTTCTTTGATGCACTTCCATTTCATTGGATAACGAAACGCAACTGTCTATCGGATTCTTTGGATGTTAGCTACTTTAACGTTAGCATGTTAGCACGTTTTTCAAATAACCTGCTAACCGTTATTATGGCTCGTTTCAATAACGTGTTTAAGTTGCGCAACGACCACCGCTATTGACGGGATGTTATTATTGTGTCAACAACTGTTTGAGTGCCGGTGTATTTTGTGATCTCCTCGCTATTTTAGCTTGAGTTGAGTTCCTTAATACGCCAAATTCACAGATTTTGATACAATAATTCGCGAGCTATCGCTTCTGTTCTCAGTGCAGTATTGTGCGTGAACTTTTCATCATGGGGCTGCGGAGATGTTGTGTTGGTGGTTGCACTGCTACAAGTGAAACTCATCAGCTATTTCTTATACCCAAGAACGATAATTTAAGAGCTTTGTGGTTGACATTCTTAGTTCCTACAAACCCTAATCTTAATGGATTTAGTAAAAGCCAACTAATCGATAAAAGAGTATGTTCGAAACATTTCGACAAGCATCAATTTGACGAAGAGGGACGGCGACTTCGCTATTCTTATCCGTGTTTGTTCTCTGATTTAGAAATAGCACTTGGTGAACCACATAGCAAGACAGGTAAGTCACGTAACATTTGCTCATTTATTTTTTCTTAATGGCCAACCAGTCTTATATATATAATATATTGCACAAGGACTGCCACTATGTAAATGTAACCTTTCCATGACCACCTCACTTACTCACGACTTATGATAGCAGTTTGCTAGTTCATCTCATTTCACTTTTCTTCAAATTTGAAAAAAATATTTGCATTTTGAAACCATATTTGCAAAGCCTGGCATTTTTCTGTCTGGTTATTTTAACAGCTTGCCTGGAGTTTTAAATTGATATAGCATAAAATGAAACTTACTGTTTATATTACATATGGTTATTTGCCTCATGGGCATTGTTTTCTGGATCTTTAATAGCATAGGAACTAAGCATCATCAGACCATGGCAGTCTATTGCTGGACATAGTTCTCTTCAAGAAATTAATGTTGAAGTTAAATTAATACCAAAGATAAAAAAATATTTAGAATACCAATACAAAATATATATAATATATTTCCAGAGTGGAACTTGCTAAATGAGCACAACTACTTTCAGAAACAAGGTGATCTTCACATCTTGGAATCTGCCTATAATATTGAGAAAACAGGTAAGGTCTTGTATTTTATAATTAATACTAATTAATTTTTATTGCAAAAGAAAATATTTAAAGTGTAAATGGTTATCTTTACAGTAGAGTAAATAGGACACTTTACTTTTTTCCAGCTGGTACTTTCCTCGAAGAACCCTCTTGTTAATTCACTAGAAACAATGAAAAGGAACAAACCAATAAGGATACTCTTCAAAGCCAAAATAAGAACTATGGCACAGAATCAGCAGCACAAGAAGTTCAAACATTGAGTATGTAATTTAAACTCCTGTTATTACTTCTGCATGTTTTTAAAATAATATAATTGTAATGAATTTAACTTATTTTTTAGCTGCTGCTTTCCTTGAACAACCCTCTTGTTCCTTTACTAGAAGTTATGAAGAGGGATAACAAAGCAAGCAGAAAAGTTTTTATGATCAGGGTACGAACTATGGTACAAATTCAGGTCTATATATATTATTATTCTCAGTAATTACTTAAGCCACTCTTCAAACATATTAATTTTCCGTAACAGGAAGGTAGAGATGATTACAGTCCCAGAGAGAATATAATAACATCTATATTAACTTAATATAACAATGTATTGATGTGTATTTTTTTTATTACAGTTTTAATTAAAAGAAAGCCTATGTCAAAGAAAAATAAATTAATCAAGCAAATCATAACAATTTCTGAAAGATGTTTAAGAGATACTCCTGTTCAAAGGTTGCAGCAAGCTCAAGACATTTTAACAAGTCCAGGAATTATTGAAAAATTTTATGCTTTGCCAAAATATGCACAGACTTTTATAAACATGCAATTAAAGCATGTGAATAAAAAGAAAATGGCTCGACGTTTCACATTTGATGAAAAGATATTGGCCTTATCTCTAATAAAACAGAGCCCAAAGGGTTACAAATTATTGGAAAAAATGTTCACCTTACCCAACAAGAGAACCTTGAGCAGAGTTTCTAAGAAAATAAATTTTGAAACAGGTCTCAACCCACAAATTTATAATTAAAAAAAAATTATGTTCTATTTTGTATAATGAGGTTGCAATTACGCCGCATATAACATTTGACGAAAATAAGGATGAGATTATTGGATTTGTTGATGTAAATGGAAACAAAAAGCTAGCATACTGCGACCATGTCTTGGTATTTATAGTTAGGGGAATATGTACATCCTGGAGACAATGCATAGCATATAATTTTGTGGAAGGGACAGTCTCAACTGCTAACCTAACAGTTTTATTGAAAGATATTGTTATCCAAGTAGCACAAACTGGTCTCATTCCTCTAGCACTTGTTTCTGATCAAGGTTCGACATTTCGCACAACAATTCGCAATTTACGACAAGAATCTCTCCGAATACGCAGTTTGGAAGGACTCCGAGATGGTTGGTATCTATATTCAAATATTTTTATTCAATAGAATATACATACATATATTATATGAACTTTAAAGCTAAACACATAATAACACCACATTGTTAATGAAAAAGACATAATAGGGTAATAATAATGAAAATTAATCTTAAATATTGTATTACAACCTTATTCTAATAGACTATGAATTACTGTTTTGTTTTTGCAAAAGTATAATTTTAAATGACTCATAACAAATGATATTTCACAATGTTAAGAGTTCAGTCAGATAGGACATGGTACATGGTAAAAAAAATGAATAAATTTATTTTTTTTATTTACAGATGGCACTGTTGTTGAGTTCGGCTGTTGTATTCTCACGAAAGAGGGTAATCCCTCCTATTGTCGTCAAAATTGATTGCGATCCTATCCCAGTTTCATCCAAAGCAAAATTCTTGGGTGTCACTTTGGACACAAAGCTATCTGGGGTTGATCATATTGCAAATGTTATCAAAAAGTGTGAACGATCTGTCTCGGTTCTAAAGGCCCTTGCTGGGGTATGGTGGGGGGCTCATCCGTATTCTTTAAAACTAGTTTACAATGCATTGGTGAGAAGTGTTATGGACTATTGTTGTTTCATCCTAGAACTATGTAGTAAAGAAGCTCTTAAGAAATTGGATAACATGCAAACAAAATGCCTCCGGATAGTTATTGGAGCCATGAAGTCATCCCCTATTAATGCTCTTCAGGTAGAATGTGCTGATCCTCCTTTACACCTCAGAAGACAATTTCTGGCTGACCGATTCCTAAGGTATTCTCTTTGTCATCTCACCCCCTGTTACCTATCCTGGAACAAATTAATGTTTCTTTTAATAATAACAGCTATTGGAAACACAAATCTATTCCTCCTTTGCTAAATAGATATAGAGAGATTAAACGCCTACCCGCTCCTATTTGTAGTTTTTCAGCCCTTCCAATTTATTCTTCTTCCTATGAGTCCTTACATTTCAGACCCACAACAGTCATAGATTTAGGCATTAGTAAAGGTTCTCCTATGGCTAAATTAGAATTTGAGTCCTTCGCCAAGAGACACTGGGAGGGAAGAAATTTTTTCTTCACTGATGCGTCAAAATTAACGGTTTCAGGATACACTGGAGTTGCAGTGTACTTTCAAAATTCCAAAATAGCGTTACTATTTCAGTGCCCTTCAGAAGCATCGGTGTTTACAGGGGAATGTATTGGCATCTTGGAGGCTGTTCGTTTCATTGAGGCCCATAATATCTCTAAATCGGTTATCTTCTCTGACTCACTTAGTAGTATTCAGGCATTATCCCAAAACCCACTAAAAAGTAAAATTAGAAGCAGTATAATTTTAGAGATAAAAGCTAGGTTACTAAATTGTGTCCAAAATAGTTTAGACGTAGTTATAACCTGGATTCCCAGCCATTCGGGAATTGCGGGCAATGAGTGAGCTGATGTCTTGGCCAAATATGCAGTTTCACACCCAGTTGATCGGAGTCACTTCACTATCCAGAACTATGACATTTTAAATGACGCCAAATCAAAACTTGTCTCTCTATGGTCCACAGCTTGGCAACATAGCTCTAGGCACAAAGTTGCCTTTTATGCCTCCATCCAACCAGAAGTCCAGTTGAAGCCATGGTTTTTCAAGTATAAGAAAATATGCAAACGATCTATTTCTACTTTGTGTAGACTTAGAATTGGCCACTGTTGTTCCCCGGTTTTCCTTTGTAAGATACGCATACGTGATAACTCTTTGTGCGAGTGCGGGTTTGACGAGGGTACTCTAGATCATATTTTCTTTGCTTGCCCCAATAACTCAAATTCTATTAACATTTATAATTTATTGCCTGATCTAAAAATTCCTCTCCCCATTAACTTCCATTCTCTTCTAACTAACTTTTCCCCAAAGATTATTCAAACTTTGGCCAAATTCATTAAGGGTAACGATATTAAGCTGTAAAGGGTCTCTATTTATATATTTATTTGTTTGTGTTGTCTGATTTAGTTTAAAGTAGTTAGTAAATTAATATTGTAAATAGTTAATTTACCTTAAATGTTCTAACCCTAATATTGTGATTTGTTTTTCCAGATACTAACCTTCGACGGATTTCCCATCCCCGTCTCCACTCGACACTGGCAGAATAGTCGGTACCGGCTCAGTTGCCATAAAAAAAAAAAAAAAAAAAAAGAAAATGGCTCGACGTTTCACATTTGATGAAAAGATATTGGCCTTATCTCTAATAAAACAGAGCCCAAAGGGTTACAAATTATTGGAAAAAATGTTCACCTTACCCAACAAGAGAACCTTGAGCAGAGTTTCTAAGAAAATAAATTTTGAAACAGGTCTCAACCCACAAATTTATAATTAAAAAAAAAATATGTTCTATTTTGTATAATGAGGTTGCAATTACGCCGCATATAACATTTGACGAAAATAAGGATGAGATTATTGGATTTGTTGATGTAAATGGAAACAAAAAGCTAGCATACTGCGACCATGTCTTGGTATTTATAGTTAGGGGAATATGTACATCCTGGAGACAATGCATAGCATATAATTTTGTGGAAGGGACAGTCTCAACTGCTAACCTAACAGTTTTATTGAAAGATATTGTTATCCAAATAGCACAAACTGGTCTCATTCCTCTAGCACTTGTTTCTGATCAAGGTTCGACATTTCGCACAACAATTCGCAATTTACGACAAGAATCTCTCCGAATACGCAGTTTGGAAGGACTCCGAGATGGTTGGTATCTATATTCAAATATTTTTATTCAATAGAATATACATACATATATTATATGAACTTTAAAGCTAAACACATAATAACACCACATTGTTAATGAAAAAGACATAATAGAGTAATAATAATGAAAATTAATCTTAAATATTGTATTACAACCTTATTCTAATAGACTATGAATTACTGTTTTGTTTTTGCAAAAGTATAATTTTAAATGACTCTTAACAAATGATATTTCACAATGTTAAGAGTTCAGTCAGATAGGACATGGTACATGGTAAAAAAAAAATGAATAAATTTATTTTTTTTATTTACAGATGGCACTGTTGATATTTCTGGACATCAGTTAAATGTCTTTTTTGATTCACCCCATCTGTTAAAAAGCATAAGAAATAGTTTTTTTACTAAAGATGTTCTGTGGGAAGGCGATACTGGCTCATGGCAAGACATACTTTATATATATGATATAGATAGTAAATTGGGACACACAAGGACTCTACCTAAATTGTCAGCATATCATGTTGATCACAGAAAAATAAGAAAAATGAAAGTTAGTATTGCTGCTCAAGTATTGAGTGCAAAGACTGCAGCTATGTTAAAATACACTAATGCTATACGTAAGTAAATTCTAAGTATAAATTTCAAAACTTTATAGGAGGACTATATGGCGCAACTTCACCAGAGTCGGATCACTTTTAGTAAACAATTAAATTAATTTAAGCTAAGTCAGAGGCTTCTGGGCGGCTAAAACAACTTTGACAACAGATTGGCTTCTAACCACACAAAAGAAGAAGCAAAATCATCGAAAAAGATTGAACTACAAAGATTAGTTAGAAGAAGTTCAAAATAGATAGGAGTACTATCTTTACAAATAAACCTTTCTTCTTTCTTTCATCACCAATTTACACGCTTCGAAACGCGATCGCATAATGCAATATGTTAATTACTCAATCTCCTTCAAGCTCTCTGTTTATCAATGAATGATGTAAAGATGTACAATGTGAATGTATTCTATTTTCAGGTCAGTGTCCTGCATCCACTATGGGAACAACGGCAGAATTCATTGAATTTGTGGACAAGTTGTTTGACAGTGTGAATGGATACCCTAAAGGTGCTAAAAAAGGAAAATTAAGGAAGGCAGATTGTCAAATTTGACAATCTGTGGTTAAAAATACCGGCCATGCAGATAAGGACAAAAAATAAGATTGCATCTCCTTCTTTCATATGTGTTTCGTAATAAACGCTTGTTGTCCTTGTTTAAGTTGCCGTGACGTCAGTTACGCTCGATCTTTATGTAGTTAATCTATGCGAGCGACATTGATTTGACATTTGATATTGACAGTATGAACTTAAACAATGAATGTTTTATATGGACTAGAGTTCCATCAGTACTTCCTGGATTTGGCTAACTACTGCTTTGCTCACGGCTCCTGAATGGAAGATCCAATTGGTAATTCCAGTGTTGAAACCCGGCAAAGATCCTTACGATCACTGTGGATACAGGAATATAGCTTTGTCATCAGTTCTCCTAAAACTATTAGAACATTTAGTTAAAAATCGTCTGGAGTGGCTGGTGGAGAGCAGAGTGCTTTTACCTGAATCCCAATTTAGTATTGCACTTTGTGATTAAAAATCAAATATATTACTTAGCTGACCACATGATGAAAACGCATTACGAGAAAAGATTAATACGACTATTGTAACTAATAGAGTGATAGTCTTGCCTTTTAGCTGTTTAAAATGAGTCCAAACTCGAGGGGTTAGCTACTGAAGAGTTCCAATATCTATCTCCTAGCTCCATCATCAGACCCTCTATACAAAATGTTATATACGGGACTCATCAAAATATATCGATTGATCCCAAACTCGGCAGTTTCATTCAATAACTCCTTACCGTTGAGGAGTACTATGACATCCATCATCAGCTCAGCATCATGAAATGATGATTTTCAGACGCCAACACTTAACTTATTAAGAAAAAAAGCTCAAACGCGCTATTTGTCTTACAATATTTAAGGGTATCCCTCGATTTCCCTAGGATCCCATCATCAGATCCTGACTTGGTGACAATGGGACCAACTTGGGAGCATACTTTTTCAAATAAAGAAAAGAATTTTTAAAATCGGTCCATAATTGATGGAATGATCGCGTAACAAACATACAAAAAAAACATACAGTGGAATTGAGAACCTCCTCCTTTTTTGAAGTCGGTTAAAAACCAACATTTTAGTAAGTCCGAACAAAATCCGAACTTCACGCAGACACAGCCATTATTAAATAACTTTATTGGGATCGATGATATCTTTAACCAAATTCTACTATTTCAGATGGTTTAATTGGACCTACTAACACAACATATCATTTGGGTGCGGCGTTCGTCGGCAACTACTCTTCATTCGCTCAACTGCGGCTTCTTTAGTCACAAGAAAATCAACACAAAGGGTATGGCGCAGCTTCAAACCTAAATCGATTTCAATAGGGGTGCTGTGACTCTCTTGAGGTCGCTTGTCTCGCTCCCAATGATATTCCGTGTAACAGACCGCGCAGGCGACATAGATCAGCACAGCATAGGTTTATACATAATGGATTTCTTTGTAATAGCGTACATACAACCAAACGGCCGCACACAACACAAATTTACCTACTGTGTTCAAAAACTATTCCATGCTGAATTGTGTCACTTGCACGGCCTACGTACCTACCTGTATAGGCCTGAGCTAAAAGTGATTGTGAAATCTCTTTTGTGGTAGTTTTTTAACTGTAATATGAATAACTTTTATAAGGACTTAAGCCGCTTTCGAACTGATGCAAATGCGCCTGTTTGCTGCTCGCGCTTCGGCCATTTCTATAAAAATGTGCGAGATATTTCTATAGAAACACCCTTATAGAAACACACTTGCTAGAGACCTCCCGCGCTGAGCTAGTAGTAGTAGTAGTCCCAAAAGATCTCAATCTTATCCTGATCCAGCTCTCTCTTGTTCGTCTTTCAGCAACGCCCTAAGCTGAGGTCCAGTTCTACTATGGGTCACCCTTTGCAGTGTTGTAGCTTAAATATATTTATTTGCTTAGCTGGAGGTCCTTCTGGTTCCGTCATTGTACCAGTTTAGCAGTCAAATCGACCTTAGCTAATTGCGAGACATGTATAAATAAAAATAACTATAGAAACAATCGCAGCGTGGGTGGCACACGGCCCGATTTGCGTTAGTTTGAACGCAGCTTTATTTGTATACATAAAGTAACTAACTATAAGTTAGTACGGTATAACTTGCTAAACAGTAATTTTTACTTAGTGAAAAAAAAAAACATAAAGATTGTTATAATCCAAAATAGTGTGTATTGTAAAACAGGTTTCCAGGTATTCCTACCCCACTGCCACAAACGCAATTCTCAATAAAAAATGGCGCTTTCAAACGACCTACGGATACTTCTGGTAATTATCATATTATATTTATGAATTAACATCGTTTAATTATATCATTTAAAACTAACAAAAATATCAGTTATTATTAAATAAAATGGATTTACTCAAAACATTTATGTACCTAAATATATCAGTATTCAGGAATCCACCCCTGTAGCTAGATTCTGCCTGAGTCATGTTTTATGAAACAATTGCAGGTTACTTTTAACCTAACTAACATACTTACACCTTTGTGTTGCCTAATCCTGGCGCTAGGAATGCTGGATCTCAAGAACCATCTAAATTTTAATAGTACCTCAATAACTTTTTTGTTTGGTTCGTACACATTCTGAGGTTTCGGTTACAATTGTAGTCTAAAAGACCTTATAACACATAAAGTAAGCAGAATCGAGGTCCACGGGGTGGTGCCTTAGTACAGTACACACATATATAAACAATTATTGTGCTCAGCGAAAAAAAAAAATATAGGTAGGGTAAAAGTGGGATAGTTGATCTAGGAGTATAGATGCCCCGATACTTGTATTGAGAATCTCAAACATAACATGATCGCAGTTATTATTTAAATTCAAAGGTTGGACTCCCGGCCCTCGGTGCGCGAACGTAGGCCGCAAGCATCTTACGTGGAGTGCATAGTTAAATAAATTTGCCGAACTCGTTCACGGACGACGTAAATTACGAATTTCACTGTTTTTTGAAAGCGAGTAACTTTTCATTTTACAGGTAAGTTAATTTTATTATATTGATTTTTGTAAGTACATATATGGTTCGATTATCAAACTCCAAAAAATTAAAAAACAAAACTAATAACTAAAAAACAAAAAAATAAATGTTTATTATACAATATAGTAGTTGAAGAATATTGAAGTCGGTGCCAAGTAAAACATAGCATCTATCCCCACGGCTTAGGCTGAACTTTACATGACGTTTAATCACAGCTTTTGTTTTTAGCATGCCTCGTAAATATTCGAGAAAGATTGGCGCTCGTCCCCGTGCTGAATGGACGCAAGAAAATTTAATAGTAACTTTGGATAAAATGTTGAAAAGAATTCTTGGCATCAACGAAATATCTTGTAGGTATAGGATTCTATCGAGAACACTAATGAGAAGATATGCAATATATACGAGGGGTGTTCAAAAAGTAATGAGAATGATATACTTATTGAGGGTAATTTGAGGAAATAATTAATACTTATTATAGCTTAGGTCTTTGTAAGAATACCCTCAAATAATTACTTCGTTATCGTAGTGCTGAATAAATTGACACGCATTTGTTTGTGACTTGTCGTTGAGTGTTGATAAAAATGGATAAAATTTAAATTCGTGTAGTGATTAAATACTTTTGCTTGAAAAAAAATTCTACCGGACAAGTTTTGCAAGGCTTTCAACAATCGTAAGGAGTGGATGCTCCGTCATATTCTACAGTGGTAAAGTGCTGTACAGAGTTTAAACGTGTAAAAACATCGATTCAAGGTGACCATCGATCGGGCCGCTCTTCGATGTCTGTTAACCAGGAAAAGGTTAAAAAAAATAAAAAAATTGTATTGGATGATTGTCGTGTAACAGTACGTTTTATTGCTGAAGAGTTAAAGATCTCGATAGGAAGTGCACATTACATTTTACATGATCATTTGGGAACAAAAAAGGTATCCGCGCGTTGGGTTCCCAGAATGCTCACGGACGCACAAAAGCAAACGCAACTCAAGATTTTGAAGAACTCATTGGAATTGTTTCAACGAGATTTTGATCGCTTTTTGACTCGATTCATAACAGTACATGAAAAATGGCTTTACTATTACGATCCTGAAGTGAAACAACAGTCAATGGCATGAAAAAGACCGTCATCTCCAACGCCAAAGAAATTCAAGACAAAATCGTCTGCCGGTATGATCATGGGCACTTTTTTTGGGACAGTCAAGATGTTGTAATGATTGAATACCTTGATCATGGAGCCACTGTAACAGGAAGTGGGTACGCAGAACATATAAAAAATTTAAATCAGGAAATTTATGAAAAACGCAGAGGAAAACTCGCAAAAAACTTCTTTTCCATCAGGACATCGCACCGCCACACAAGTCTGCAGTTGCCGTGGCAGCAATCCAAGACGCTAGCTTTGAAATCCTCGAACGTCCCCTATTTTCATCAGACTTGCCTCCTAGTGGATTTGATTTATTTCCTCAGCTAAAGGAACACTTAACAGGAAAAAAATTTGAAGATGATGAAGAAGTGATACCAATTGTAAGGGATTTTTAAGTGTCTACGAAAAAGATTTTTTTTAAAAGGAAATTCTACCTCTGTATAAAATATATTTAAAATGTATTAATCTAAAGGGTTATTATTTAAAAAAATAAAATTATATTATACCTAACTTCTCTCTAACCTAGTCATTCTCATTACTTTTTGAACACCCCTCGTATATACAGGATGAATTTTTCAAGTGGGCGCGGATGATCAAATCCGATACTGTACGGAATAGCTAAAAATACTCAAAGGAGTCTAGAGCCCGATTTTGATGAAAACTAAAACTACATCATTGGATTTTTGCGACAATATTCCAAGCCAGGAATCGAACCCGTTAATTTTGGAAAAAAACACACGCTGTATTATTACACCACCGGAAAGTGTCGTTAATAAAGATCAAATTTTGGGAAGTAATGACATATGGCGATATAAAGGAAAACGTCGAATTTTAATAAACGCATTCATATTTTTTTATATAGATAAGTATAAGATATAATGATAAAAACCAAAGTGTAACGTGCCATTGATAGAATTTAAAAATAAAGCATTAATAATTATAAATTTTCTTTTATTAATCCTTATGGGCAACTATCCTCATAGTAATAAAACCATTGAGGCATCTAACCCATATGGTAGGCATCTATACTCAAAATACTTAATTTTTCGCTTATGTATAATAGTTACACTGAATTACTCTTAATCGTGATGTAGGTAAAAGACATGGTTTTCATTAGAAATAATAACTCTTGAAATACTGTGATTATTTCAGTAGGGATTGCAATCCAGCACTGTTTTCAATCCCGCGGGATCCCGCAAAGGTGTTTTTTTTTTTGGAATTTAAATAAATATTCTTTGTTATTATATAATCATGTTTATTAAAAAATACAAAAAACAGCAATATCTTACTGCACCTTATTGACTAATTATTATTCTGTTTGACTACATATTCGTTAATATAAAGTTCAAAAACAACAGCAAATAGAAATATTTGGTAATATTGTAGTCTTTTTACTGTAGTTAACTAAAAATATTACTTCTTATCTTTAATGGAGGTACTTATAATCAGTTTTTTTTTATTCAGATGTTTAGAGTATCATATAAATTTAGTTTCAGTTTACTAATTGTCTTAATTTTACTTACTAAAGTAAAGAATGAATAAAAAAATAACTAATTTATAAATATCTAATAATAAGTCACTTCGCTTTTTGGAAATATGATCTTAAAAACAAATAACATCAATAGTGTTATTTCCATTTCCAATCTTCTTATAGAAGTACATATGGAGCCAGCGGCCGAAAAGGCTCTTTCTGCCTCCAAACTTGTTGGTTTGATAGTTGGTATCCGCATGTATCCGCATGCGAATCTGCAGGAAGCTGCGGGATCCCCCAGTTCCTAAAATTATGCGGGATCCCGCTGGATTTCGGGATCCCACTTTGCTAGATTACAATCCCTTATTGTTTGGAAATAATAAGTCAATTTCATAATGTGGGACAACTATCCCACTTTTACCCTATATAGTAAATTAATCTCAGTTGAATTCTCAATAATTATGTTCAATATTCACTAAATCAATTAATTACACGAACTTAATGATTTGAATCTTGGATTCTAAGTACTTAAGTTTATGTGGGATTTAATTAACTGATTGCGAATTGTGTAATTTAAAATAATCAACGTTATCTAGACATGTATTCCAATTGAATACATGTCTGGACCACGCTTAAATAGTTAATAGTGCAATATATACCTATATACGATATAAGTACTAAGCTCAGTCATATAATTGTAAACCTAGTCATATATTGTAACTTAATGTATAATTGTAATTAAGTAAAGTTAACTTACTGTGTTGTTTGAAGTGCCCTAACAGGGTCTATCTAATCTATTCCTTTAGTGCAATCAAGATAAGAATACTGGAACACTATCTCCATTCCTCTAATTATATTTTTCGTAGTTAATAAATGATGTATGTACAGTGACCCATTATTGCAAAAAAGTGCAAACTTTCAAAACTTCTTTGAGAGCTGTTAATTTTATGGCACATTTGACACTTATAATACTTGGTTATTAATTTACTCTTATATGTAGATGTACGGTATTTCCGTTTGATGGTGTTATCAATGTATTTACCTAAGTCTATTAAGAAAAAAAAAAGAATCTTTCAACCAGTTTTATTCAAAGTTACAAGTAAATTCAAAAATACCCTAGTTGTACCTATATAATATAACCTAGTTATTACAACATCTATTGAACTTTTAGTTGGTTTCAAAAATCATCACAATACGGCGGAAAGATATTCATATTCTTATTTTGATAGCATTAAGTCATCATATTTAGTCATCATCAATTATTAATGGCTCTAAAAATATAATCTTTATGAAGATGACACTTCAAAATTTAGACTGGTAGGTAGGTCTTTATGATGATGACACTTCATAATTTTAGGTACCTATTGTTAATAATATATGTTGACAGTATGCATACAGCCAAGGTGAGATACGTACCTAATTATTAATAGTTACGATGTCCAAATTCAGGTAAACGATTCAGAACGAATTATTCTCAGCTTTAAAATAATTCTAATATATGGGTCACAAATGCCCAGATGATGACACTGTATAATATATACCTAATATTATTTGATACAATATAGGTATTAGGTATCAGCTGTTACCCGCGAATTCGTCTGCGTTTATTCTGTGTTAATTATCTAACAAAGAATTATGCTTATCCGTCTTTCGATTATTTTCATACAATATTAATGTTTTGTTTTTTATAAAAAATCTTTTTCTTGATATAAATGTAGAAGAGTTGATGACAGTATGCATACGGTCAAAGTCGGATACGTACTTAATAAAATAGCTAAGTTGTCCTAATACAGATAACATACGTCTCAAAATAACTTAGGTACCTACTCATTATCTTCAGATTAGAAAAATAATTCTAAATAAGAAAAATGTCGTAATTATAGGATCCATATACTCAAATAAACTTTAACACTAAACACATATTATTTTAGAACTTATTTTAACTTAAATAAGTACGCTTGCGTTTTACGGCTTACTACTGTTGCTGGCGTTATGGCCATAGTACGAGATACAACTTAAGAAATATATACCCTCATCTGTTATTTGATATTGACAAAGATTATATGTTAGATAATATGTAGATAGATAAATTGCACATGGGTTGCCTAGCTAAATCTGGGATCCAGACTGTTAAATACTATTAAATTTAATTTTTTTTTATCAACATCCCCGAATTGTTATTTATGAAAATCGAGCATTAGTCGAGAGAATATTACATGAGGAATTGGAAATATATAGGTTGCCTACTTTCCTTTTGATACAACTATGAAGTTGCAAGGTACAAACAGGTAAACAGGCGTTATTAATATACTCTCATCAGTTATTTGATTGTTTTTTTTTTATTTTTTTTTATGAAAGCTTGTTTTGTTCCCTATCCAACAGTATTAAATTGCCTTGTCAAAAAAGGTGTCACATCCATGGTTGCTTAAATTTTAAATGTTAAGTTTTAAGCGCGAGCACAGTGACAGAGAATACTCGCGTTGCGCGCGCCAATTCACTTCATGCGACAAATAAGGATGCAGAGAGACAGGTGTGCGCCAGACAGCTGCTGAGTGAAAGAGAGGGAGACAGAGAAATGATAGACTGTTAATATTAATTAACAGTCTTGGTCCTAGATTTAGCTAGGCAACCTATGTGCAATTTATCTATCTACATATTATCTAACATATAATCTTTGTCAATATCAAATAACAGGTGAGGGTATATATTAGTGATGAAACGGATATCCGGTAACTATCTGGTATCCGGTCTATACGGCCCAAATTACTATCCGGCCGGATACCGGATAAAAAAAAAAACGAAATATCAAATTTAGATAAGCACTATTTCTATCACTTAACAAATACAATCAGTGATCACAAAATTTTAACATTGCATAATAAACAAACGGCAAAATCAAAATACTCCCATAAAGGCGATCTTTTCTTTACCGATGTCATTTTTAGTCGTTAAATCTTCTTAAAATTGTAAAAATATTATACTTCAATTAAGAAAAGCACGTATTTTAATAATCTCAAATGATCGTGTTTGCAATCGATTCAACAAGTCAATGAAACAATTGCTAATTTCGCTCATGAATGAAAAGACCCGAATTAGACCGAGTCCGCCCGATCGTTCGTGCGCCACCTACGCACACTCGCTCCTTGCGATGCATCAAACGAAAATGTTCGGCCGGATATCCGGCTATCCGGGTACAAGGTTGGCAGAATATCCGGTATCCGATATCCGGCCAAACGGCTATCCGTTTCATCTCTAGATATATATATATAATTATCTTAAGCCGTATCTTAGACTGAGCTCTAGAAATGAGCTCAATGCCAGGAACATGATTATATTATTCGTACGTGCGATTCTACCACCTGCCGTCTATTTATGAATACTATATGCTCTAAACCAGGGGTGGCCATTTTGATTAGACTCGAGATCTATTGTTTACTAACTAAGACTCGACCGATCGATAGCGATCGACTGGTTGGCCATCCCTGCTCTAAACTATCCTATAATGGAGCGACTCTACCTTTGTGTACTTAGAATTGTAGAATTTTTTATGATCCGGAAATAACGCTGGTATAACAAATAATCTCAATGTACCTATGTAGTCCGCCAACCTGCACTAGACCAGTGCGGAGGACTAAGGCCACAATCCTCATTTTCAGTGGAGGACCGCGCCGATAATTTTATTTATAATATCCAATAATTTTATTCTGCCTTAATAGGCAGAATAAAATTATTATTATACAAATTGGTATATTTATTTATTACTTGCTCCTCAAGTAATATACCTGTGTAATAAGTATACCTACATGGTGTAATTTTAGGTTTAAGATTACACCATGTGCATTTATTACACATACTTAATGTATGTATATGTGTAATAAGTCCATAACATATATATGTATGTGTAATATGTGTACTAATACGGACAATGAGTAAAACTTAAGTAATTTGACGCTGCTGCTGTGCGCAGGAGGGTAATGCATCGGCGAGTTTTTTACCTCGTAAATCCTAATTATTAGATGAAGAGTGAGTGACGTGATCTTGTAGTGGAGTTATAAGGTATAACATTTCAAATACATTGTAATTGATATAGGTACATTTTTTTTTAAACTTTATGAAATTATTATTTGACACTATGAAATTAGGATTAGATAACTCTAAAAATAAGTAATTGATCAATTTGATTGATGACTGCTTTCCAACAAGTAAAGACTAAGTCAGACTCACGTCAGATTTAAAAAATCAGTGGTGGTGTTCCTAGCACACATAAAAAAGTCAAGGGAATCATTCTGTCGAGAATTTATAATTGTCATACTTAATTTCTTCCAGAGGTCGTTATGTACCTATTTATAAAAATAATTAAATCTCGCGATAATACAATTATTATTGGTACATTGTGTAGGTCAACGGTTTGGTGCGTCATGCACAGGCGCTAGGATGCTTAGTAGACCTACTTACATGCTTATTCTACGTATGACTTGATCATATGGCGTTTGGGTCAACGGTCTGCGAACTGTTTAGGATTGACAGTGCACAGAGGCGCCGGCTTTAATAAAACCCCGCGGGTGCTCATGCCCATTTGATGACTCGTTTATCATAACTAGCGAAGTGCGGGAAGAAAAGTGCACACCGGTCGTCGAAGAAATATTTTTCATAATCGTGAATACAACCTACGTAAGTAGTTGCTGTATTAACCTACGTATATAACCTACGTATATACCTAACCTACCTACGTATATAACCTACGTAAGTGTAGCTGATTACTGGTCAGGTGTTATGCCTATGGTAATGGGTGCTCCGCACCCAATATTTATCTCTCGTGGGAGCTGCAGCCCCCGAGTACCCACGGAGTCGGCGCCCCTTAGGTACAGTGCATTAGAAAACAAAAAATACAATATGGTTATATAGTTTTTTTATTGATTCTGATAAAATCATAGTTGTACCTAATTAGTTCTTTTAGTACAGGTGATCAAAGCGACAGCTTGAATAGGTACGAATTTTAACGCTTTCACTCTATTCTGAAAATAGTAATTATTAGTTTTATGTTTTTTTTTTTTTTTTTTTTTTTTTGGGTTTATGGCTTCGCACTATTTGTGCATTTAGCCAACGACAAGTTGAGGATTAGGATGATAAAAAGGTAGGGAAACAGGAGAAATAGAGAAATTTGGACATACGAAATTTGGAATATTATCAGAAAAGTGAAATTGTTTTACTGAATTTTTAAATTAGGTTAGTAAAATAGGAACGATAAGAAAAAATATTTACATAGTATTAATAACAATTCAGAATGGAAATAACTACATATTTAAAGTTTAATATTATTAATTGTAATAAAAGATGCTATACATTTGTACACAGGAAAGTTATTAGTATAAAGTAGTGAAAGAGTGGAAGTAGGGAAAGGAACATTGAGGGATAGAAGATTATCCATGAAGGATCCACGGTTAAAAAGGGGGCAGGAAAATAAAATGTGATCTATATCAGCCACATTAAATCCGCATGAACACATAGGTCTGTCTACAATACGAAGTCTGGCAAGGTGGGCAGGGGAACAAACATGACCAAGTCTCATTCTTATTAAAATAGAAGTTTCCGCCTTGCCAAACTTAGACCTAAAAAACCATGGTTTCGCAGGAATCTGAGGCTGTATAAGGGAGAAATAACGGCCTTTTATGCGACTGCTAGCTAACCAAGCCTCCCGCCAGGAGTCCAGGAGAAAAGACTTGGGTAGGGCCATTAGATCATGACAGAAATTTTTATATGGGAATAAGTCACCGCATTGCACAGCCTCATTCGAAAGTCTATCTGCTATTTCATTTCCTTGGATACCCGTGTGGGCAGGAATCCAAGCAAAATGAACGGAATAACCCTTTGAAACAGCACCAAAAGCTAAGTCCCTTATTTCAAAGATAACCGGAAAACAAGAGCGTGACTTAAATGGAAATTTTTTAAAGGCTTGAAGTGCACTTAATGAATCTGTAAATATGATTGTTTTTTTAAGTTTAAATAAATGCACGTATTCAACTGCTTTAAGGAGGCCAAAACATTCTCCCGTAAAAACAGATGTCTCCGGAGGAAGCTTAATTTTTTGGACAATATTATATTGTGCGTGATAGACACCTATTCCAACACATCCCGCTGTGAAGTGCTTGGAAGCATCAGTGAAGATGTGATGGAAGCCTTCGTAATTTTCTGCAAGAAGTATTTTGAAATTTAAATTGACATCAAGGACAGTTTTATCTACAAAATTAAATATAATGTTAGGAGAAAATAGTAGACTGTCATAGCTACTGCTGAATAAGGGAAGTCTATTAGAACGGTGCGTAGGAGAGGATATGGAACGATATTTTTGGAAACTTATAACCAAACATGGTAGGGACTTGTGGGCCCAATAATTAGATGATTGCGTGAACGTTACAAGAGATTCAAGAATTGAAATGAGAGGATGATCAGAGAACTGGAGAATTCGGAAGAAAAATTTATCAGAAAGGAATTGCCTTCTAATATGTAAGGGGGCTTCACCACATTCTACTTGAAGAGCATTAATAGGGCTCGATTTCATGGCTCCTGATATAATACGCAAAGCTTTTGACTGGATTCGGTCAAGTTTTTGAAAAGCCATTACATTACCTGGAACTAAGAGAAACATTCCATAGTCAAATATGCTTCTGATTATAGCATTATATAACAGCTTTAATGAGAAAGGGTGGGCACCCCACCACACCCCTGAAAGGCACCTTAGGATATTTAAGTTATGTTCACATTTGTTAACAACATAATCACAATGAGGGACACCACTAAGTTTAGAATCTAAAACCACGCCCAAATACTTGAATCTGTCAATTACAGGGATAGAGATATCATGGTACAGTATATTAATAGGAGGCAAGTTTCTCTTCCTGGTGAACAGAACAACGGAACTTTTAGAAGTTGATAGATCTAAACCATTTAAGGGCAGCCAAGAGGAAAGAGAAGATAAAGCAGAATTCAGAACCGAACAAGAATATTCAACAGAGATACTTGAGTGATACAATAGTAAATCATCAGCATATTGCAGAACTTGAACCTCATCAGAAAAGTATGAATCTAAATCATAAGTGTAAATATTATATAATAATGGACTCAAAACAGAACCTTGTGGGAGGCCACGCCATACTAGGCGAGACATGTGTTGATTTGAAACTGACAAATGAATAGATCTTTCAGATAATAGATTGAGAATGAAATTTGAAAGATTTATTGGAACTTTTAGGGCATGCAGTTTATTTTGTAGAACTGATAATACCACATTATCATACGCAGCACTAATATCCAAAAAAGTTGCTAAAAGAGAATGATTATTGGAGAAAGCTAACCGAATATCGGAAGTAAAAATACCTAAGCAGTCCATGGTACTTTTGCCTTTTCTAAAACCGTATTGGGTTCTCGACAGTAAACCTTCACTTTCAACATACCATTCAAGCCGATTTTTTATTAAATGTTCAGCTAATTTCATTAAAACTGATGATAATACAATAGGACGGTATGACGAAGCATCGGATGGTATTTTATTAGGTTTTAAAATTGGCAATACTACTTGACGTTTCCACTCCCGTGGAACAATACCTGTTGTCATAATGATATTTATCAAATCTATAAAATAATTAAGAATATTATCACTAACATTTGCAAAAAAGGAATATGGAATGCCGTCAATGCCGGGGGTAGAATCTACAGTATTGAGGACGATGCCTTTAAGTTCACTAAGAGAGAACGGAAGCCCCAGAACATCGCCAGATGGGACAGAATTAACATAATGGTTATCAGCAAATGAGAGTAAGTTCGTAGCTTGGGGAACCCAAGGAGGAGCCAATTTATCCAGGAAGTCGTTTGCCAGTGAATCAGCAAAGTGAGAATGCGAGTGAATTTTGAAAGCGGAACGGAATTTTCTTATATTATTCCATACAACAGTGGAATGGGTATTTGGTGAAATGGAAGAACAAAAGTTTTGCCACCCTTCAAACTTCTTTTTTTTAAATAATGCACGAGTTTCTGTAATTACTTGGGAAAGGATATGAAAATTGTTGGAGGACATGTCATTATTATAGTCACATTCTACTTGTTTACGTTTTTTAACTGCCAGTGAACATTCTAAATCCCACCAAGGAGGAGAGGGGATTTTGCTAGCATTACTGTTTTTAGCAGGAAAAACTTCATCTGCCACCAAGAGCATTATGCGTGCCAATGACTCTGCACATAAGTCTACATTGCCTATAGAAAGAGGGGGAAGAGAAGAGAATTTTGACTCAACAATAGACTTATATTTGTCCCAGTCACTATCACCCCTCTTAGGAAGTTTATGTTTAAAATGTGACCTTTTAACAGGGATAGAAGGTTTAGTGAATGGGAATGATATGATGATGGGGAAATGATCACTTCCATAAGTAGAGGGTAAAGTAAACCAAGACAAAGAAGAAGCAAAATTAGGGGTACTGATAGAAAGGTCTATCGCACTTCGGCCTTGGTGAGGATCGGACCGACGTGTAGGTGTCCCTGTATTTAAGATACATAAGTTGTGTAAGTCTATTATATCAAGCATGTCTTCACCATAGGAATTTGAGTTAGAACATCCCCAAGACTGGTGATGGCAATTGAAATCTCCAAGAACTATGAAAGGTTTAGGAAGAAAGGAAAAGAGGTGATTAACCTCCTGAAGAATATAAGAAGAGGGATGAGGAATATATACAGAAACAAGACACAAGTTATATACACTTAGTTTTATAGCTACCATAGAAATTCCATCACTATGAGATGGCAAAGAAATAATAGAGAAAGGGAGTGAATCTTTAATAAGTATGGCAACACCACCATACCCATCAGTTCTATCCTCTCTTATTGTTATATAGCTAGGTAATTTAAAAATATGATTTGATTTGAGCCATGTCTCTGCTAAAGCAAAGGCAAATGGCACATATTTGTTAATTAAATAAATAATGTCACTTTTTTTATTGATTAGACTGCGACAATTCCACTGAATTAGATTGGCTGATTGAGCCATTGTGGGAAGAAAAAGTTATTTTATCAAGTATTGGAGCAGCGTTGGACGGTGAAATTTTAAACTGGGCAAGAAGACTGAAGAGGGCAGACAGAAACTCATCCAAAGAAGGTTGAGAGTCTGTCTCATTTGAGTTACTATTAAAAGCACATCCGTTTGTTGGCTCTGGAATACGATATTCATTAATAATGTTATTGTGAGTAATCTTATTGTACCCCTGAATAGATTTACTAGGAGTACGAGGTTTTCTAAACACAGATTTTTTATAACTAGAAGGGGAAGGGGGGGAGGAAGTTTTATTTTGAAAATGAATGGGAGAATTATCTTTATAGTTTCTGGAGGAAGAAGTAGTTAAAACTGCATCCAAGTAGGATTTATCTACACGAGGGTGAACCTTAGCTGCTTCCTGGTAGGAAACACAATTGTGTGCCATATAGGCTTTAATATTTTTTTGCCTAACATATTCAGGGCATGTTTTATTTGTGGCATAATGAAAACCTGAGCACAAGCAACATTTTGCATCATCCTCCTCTCTGTTACATGATTCTGCCGTATGATTTTGACCACACTTAAAACACTTGGGTTTTGATCTACATTGAGCCTTGGTATGTCCAAAGCCACAGCAGTTGAAACATTGTATAGTTGGGAATATATAGAGATCAACTGGCAAGGCATTATAACACATAAAAATGCGTTTAGGTAAAACCTGACCATCAAAGGTCACCACTATCGTCTGTGATGGCTTCCAAACAGCTGAGCCATCCATAAGAGTTTTAAAATTAAGGCGTCGCACTTTAATTACGGGGCCGCACCCTATGGGTGTAGACAAGTTTTCTATGACTTCCTCCGGAGACCATTCTGTAGGAACTCCACGGACCAATCCCATTCTGGTAACATTAAAAGTGGGAATAAATGCTTTCAAATTTTGACTTTCTAGAAGAGTAGAGTTGCCTATGAAAGAATTGGCGTCATGAAAGGAAGTAAAACCAATTGATATCTTGTTTCGACCAATCTTCTTCAAGCTACCTTCAACAATGTTAATAAATTTATTGCGCTTCAGAAATTTACCAAAAGTAATTGGGTGGAATGTGGTTCCATCGTTAGGAGAGATTTGATTTTTTTGCACGTGCACCATATATGGAGCGCTGTCCGTTTTTTCATAAAATTGTCGACCTACTGATACTGACTTAGGTTTTGGAGAAGCTTCAGTCACATGAATAGACGACTCTAAAGAGGGAGAAGTAATTTCATTATTTTTTAAACGACTAGGTTCTAAATGTGTCTGTATTGAATCAAAACAATTGCAACCCGACGACTGATCAGAGTTCTGGTGTTTTCGTCTTCGTTTATTGCAGTTTTTACAAACGTGCATACGACTTCTTTTAAGAGACCGTCCTGACGTAGAACAGTCGGTATCCATGCCGGATTCATTTGATTGTATTGTTATATTGTAGCCGACCGGGGGAACGGAGTCCCCCGGGTCGGGCGGATCGTTCATTGTGAACTATAAAATAAGAGATATAATAAACTTACCAACAAGAAGAAAACAAACACTAAAACTAAATATAGAATGAAGATATATACAAATAAACTATAATTACAACTTATCTGATTTTATATTATATTTTACAATAAAAGCAAGAAAAGACACGCCCGCCAAATTAGAAGTTTCCCGCGCTTTTTTTTCTAGTTTTATGTTGATTTTGTTTATTTTGATTAGTTTTATGTTGAGTTTATTTTGTTTTTTTTTTCAGTTATAAAAATAATGAATTTATGAACATAAAAAAATTGATGATGACATCAAAATTGATTGATTGATATTTCAGTCGATATAGTTTAAACATCGATTTCCGACTTTACTTGATGTGTCCATTCATAAATCATGTATTTTTTTCGTGATCATTGTAATTATCTTAGAATTTACAATTATAATATTTCAAGGAGCGATTTTTTGCATTCATTGTGTTATCATGTTGCTTGCATATTTATTACAAGCTATTATTCAACTGATAACTACTGGTACACTGCTGACACAAATTGTAAGTAAGTATGTAGGTAATTTCATCAACGAATTCTTGCACTATTAGTACAAATCGATATATATCGGATAGGGCTCGCATTCCTTTATACGACATCTCGTACTTAATCAAGTTTTAATTCGGTAATTCATAAAAATATAAAAAAAAATCAACTTATAATTTATTATAAACCATATACAAACTTGAAGATTGTTACGGGTATTTACTATACTAGTTGCTGTTACACACAGTGGCGATCCGAGGGGGGTCATGGGGGTTATGACCCCCCTAAAATCGTACAATCTCAACTATATTGAAAACCAGTGCAAAATCAACGAAAAATACAAACAAAAACGTTATTTTTATTTAAATGATCGCCAGTGCAGTTGATTTGACATAGACGAACAAAGAAAGGTTAATGACCCGATCCCTACCACCAAACCACATTACTACTGAACTTGCATAGTACAGCGCAATTTCGAACATTTACGCAACTGTTTAGTTGGCGCTTAAGGTAGCGCCTGCACTCTAACTCCGTGTGTGTTCGCGCGCATCAAGATTGACTCCGGGTTCGAGCATTGCAACACGCAAAAGTTTTTGTGCATGTTTTTAAAATTATATCTTCATAACGCTGACATAAATCAATAACACGGACTAAGGACGACCTACGATTAACACAAACCTGCACCAAAATGAATAAATCTATAGAAAATATAACATTCAGAAAATTACAACGATCTAACTCGCTATGCAACTTAACCAGGAACTCATCACTATTCGAGACAACAACATTAAGCCTTCCAAACACTTCACTTAATGATACCCAAGATACAAAAGAATTATACGACAAAATAACACATCTTGCAGAAGAATTACAGAAGGCAAATCAAGAGATAGAAAATCTTAACTATGAAAATACTACATTAAAGCGGGAGTTAGACAAGCACAAGAAGGTAATTGAAGCCTACAAAAAAGTCGGATCAGAAAATATTACTCGTACACCACTTTCAGGAAGGAAAAAAAGGTACTCTAAATCAAATACTAACAGTACCCCCAAAATGTCTTCCTGTGGAATTAACTCACTTCAAGATAACATAATACCAGAAGATATGTTACAACACCATTCAACACGGACAGAACCATTAGAAATGTCTACTAAGAATACCAATATTTTTGAAAAAGAAGTGAATAATCACATTAAGCCACAATTAGACCAACGAGCAATAAGAAAAAGAAAATTATGCATTCTCAGTAACTGCAACCACAACGGGACACTAGAAATAGTAAGAAACACTTTCGGCCAACATTTTGAGTACTGTCATTACCTGTCACGTAATGGCACTTTAAAAGATATTATGTCAAGTATTGGTAATAAAGTGCAGCATTTTAGTTTGGATGACTACTGCATTATTATGATTGGGGAGCAAGATTTTAAAGGCACTGGGGAATCAATTCAAATGGTCAGGCTGATTCGAAAAACCCTCAAAAAAATAATTCATACCAACATTATTATATGCTGCCCCACATATATCCAAGGAGCTCTAATACACAAATATAAAGTAGAAATGTTCAACAGTTTACTTTGCATGGACATAGAAAATCATAATTATTCATACTTTTTTGACAGTAACCGTGACCTATCCTATAAAACATTCTCATACAAGACAGGTAAAATTAACGAAGTCGGTTTAAAATGCATTTACGAATGTATTTTCCAACGCCTACTTGTTGATATTGAGACCTACCCCATTGAGAATGATTGTGATTTGACAAAATCGCAAGATTCACAAAAAACTCTTTTTCGTTCCCCAAATTAAACCATTCATTGATACTGATAGGAGTTTTAAAAAAAAACAAAAATTTATATTATTACACCAAAACATAGCCGGGATATTAAATAAATTAGATTTATTCGAAATAACAATTTCCAACTTGACGAACCAGATTGGCGCTATAGATTTTATTTGCCTCAGCGAAACTTTTATTAAATCAGGGCATGAAAGTAATCTGATACTCACAAACTACAGTTTAGCTGCCAGTTACACAAGACATGGGAAGAAACGAGGTGGTACATGTATATTGGTTAAAGAGGGTTTAGTTTTTAATCCATTACCGATAGCTAATGAACTTGCCATCGATTTTTGTTTCGAATGCTGTGGCATAGAAATTTTAAGCCACAATGTAGTCATAATCTGTATTTATAGAATTCCAGATTCCGACATGTCTATATTTAAAAGAAAAATTGAATTATTATTACGCAAACTAACCCACAAAGGTGAGAAACATATAATTCTGTGCGGTGATTGGAATATAGATATATTGAAAGATAACAAAAATTCAAAAGAATTAATATCGATCCTGAATAATTTTAATATTTTGCCACATGTCAAAATGCCCACTAGGAAAAATACGAGCATTGACCAAATAGCCAGTAATATTTCCACTCTTGATTTAAAAAGCAGTGTACATAATTTAGCTCTCTCCGATCATGATACCGGCCAATCCTTAACTTTTTGCCTTCATAAAATTAATAATAAAAAGTCAAATATTATACAATTTTGGTATGATACACAGAGAGATTACAATAAGAGTAATATAAAAAAATTCCTAGAATGCTTAGCAGCCTTAAGTTTTAATGAAATATACATTGAAACAGACTGCGATAAGGCTTTCAATATATTTCATGACCTATTCACGCTCTTCTACAAACTGTGTTTCCCCGAAATACGCGTCAAAAA
This sequence comes from Shargacucullia verbasci, assembly GCA_947562105.1. Taxonomy (NCBI): domain Eukaryota; kingdom Metazoa; phylum Arthropoda; class Insecta; order Lepidoptera; family Noctuidae; genus Shargacucullia; species Shargacucullia verbasci. The sequence continues at coordinate 4,779,767 of OX387281.1, forward strand.
AAGCAACAAATCAATAAAAAATAAATGGCTTAGTAAAGGCTTAAAAATATCATGCATTAAAAAAAGAACCTTGTATTATGAATATCAGCACGATGCTGTAAGCAAAAGCTACCACAAGAAAAAATACCGCAATTACACTAAAATCTTAAAAAAATGCATATCAAAATCGCAACAAATCAACAACAACAACTATTTTTTAAATTCTAAGAATAAATGTAAAGCGACATGGTCCATCATAAGAAATAATCTAAACAATCCTATTAACAGAAATGAAATTAAAGAATTAATATTCCAAGACAAAATTATTAAAGATCCTAATGATATATGTAATAAATTTAATAACTATTTTATTGAACTGACACTTAAAAACAATAATTTAAATGATAATCATGACGTAGATAATATTGACATTAACACGAGTGTAAATAGTTTATTTTTGACTCCAGTTAATGAGCCTGATGTTATAAAAATTATTAATTCTTTAAACGACACAAATTCTACGGGATATGACGAAGTAACCACAAAAATAATTAAACTAAGCACGAAAATCATAGCATCCTCACTTAGCTACCTAATTAACCTTTCATTTGAAGAAGGAACTTTTCCAACTAGACTAAAAGAGTCCATTATTAAACCACTGTTCAAAAAAGGTAACCATACTAATATAGGTAATTATAGGCCAATAGCACTGATACCAATCTTTGCAAAAATTTTTGAAAAGGCAATGCTTCAAAAAATAATTAACTTTGTAAATAAACAAAATATAATTGTGGAGAGTCAGTTTGGTTTTATGAAAAACAGCTCCACGACACTAGCTTGTTTTACTTTAGTAAAACTAATTTCTGAAGCTCTCAATAATAAAATGTCTGTTTTATCTGTATTCCTAGATATGAGCAAAGCGTTTGATTTTGTCTCGCACAAACGACTACTACATAAACTAGAGAGATATGGCATAAGGGGCAAGGCGCATGATTGGCTTGAAAGTTATCTTTCTAATCGCCAGCAGAGGACTGTTATATTTAAAACAGTAAATAATATTAAGACAAAATATAAATCAGAACTAAAAAACAACAATTCCGGCGTCCCACAGGGAAGTGTACTAGGACCGCAACTATTTATACTGTATATAAATGACCTTAAAAAATCGCTGAAACATGAATGTATACAATTTGCTGATGATACTACATTGATGGTAAAATGTTTTAAAAAAAACGACATTCAAACTAACACTAGTAGTGAGTTAATTAATGCGATGAAATGGTTAGGAGACAATAATCTTCATGTTAATATTGATAAAACGAAATTAGTTCAATTTCAAACATGTAACTCAACAGTTATACCTACAACAATACAATATAATAATTCAAGTATACAGCCTGGACAATCCGCTTTATTTTTGGGTATAGTAATTGACAACAAATTAAACTGGAAAGAGCAGGTAGAAAGAGTGTGCACCAAGCTTGATAAGTTTGTATTCGCCCTTAGAAAGCTAAGACTGGTGTCCGGTAAAAAAACTGCCCTAAGTGCTTATCATGGGTATGTTTCATCAGTATTGCGTTACGGCTTAGTAATATGGGGTAATTCGATAGACGTGGAACGAGCATTTGTTGTACAGAAAAAATGTATCAGAGCCATAAGTGGAGCAGAATATTTAGACCATTGCAGGCCATTATTTAAAGAATTAAAAATTCTTCCACTCCCATGCCTATACATTTTTGAAACTTGTTTACTTGTGAAAAAGTACCCTCATTTGTTTCCACTAAATGAACACGTCTCCATAAGACTGGGGAAAAAATATCCTGGTAAATTGCTTGTACCTGCCCAAAGATTACATTTATATAGTAAAAACGTCTATTGTAAATGAAATGAAATGAAATGAAATGAAATTATTTATTTTGCAATTAGGATTTTTCAATCACTTTTACACGTCTTTTTTAAACTAGATGGCGTCGGCATTTCCTATGACTATCCCTGAGAAGAAACGCCGAAACAAACTCAGGGGTCAAAGTCTATTTTAAAGTCCAGACAGATTGTATTGATGTAAAGGTTTATGTGAGACAAATATAGGGTGGAATAGCCTTTTGAAGAAAGTGCCATAACTATTTGAGCTAACCTGTCGCAACAGAGTGCAAGCATGCATCAGTTATCGTGAGAATTAATGAAATGAAGAGGGCTCAGCCTAGATCTCACTCACATTTACAATGTATAGCGGTTATATATAAGAAATAATTTCAATTTAAACGACATTACAATAACAAAATAATGAAGTAAATAATATAATAATTAATGGCAAAATTTGTATATAAAAAAAAAAGGAAGGCTAAAGAGCGGCTCAATCCCAAGCGTTTTTGTCATCTAAATAGTCCGAAATTTTATAGTATCCTTTTTTACAAAGTTTAGATTTAATTACAATTTTGAACTTCTTTAATGTTAAATTACGTATATCATTGGGAAGCTTATTGTAAAAGCGTATACATTGTCCCATGAACGAGTTGCTTATTCTGTGGAGGCGCGTAGCATGTACAGCAAGGTTGTGTTTATTCCTAGTGTTCAAAGAATGAGTATCAGACAGTTTGACAAAGTTCGAAATATTTTTATAAACATATATTAAATTTTCAAAAATATATTGTGACGCTACAGTTAGAATATTAATTTCCTTAAATCTGTGTCTCAGCGACACCCTTGGACCAAGATTATAAATAGCTCGGACAGCCCTTTTCTGCAAGACGAATATAGTATTGAAGTCTGCAGAGTTTCCCCAGAGGAGGATGCCGTAAGTCATAACGCTATGAAAATAACTGAAATAAACTATTCTGGCTGTATCCACATCAGTTAAGTGCCGAATTTTTTTGACAGCAAACGCGGCAGAACTAAGCTTACCCGATAATTTGTTTATTTGCGGGCCCCATTGCAGTTTGGCGTCTATAGTGATGCCTAGAAAAACAGTCGAATCCACAATGTCCAGTTCCACTCCATTCAATTTAACATTGATTGGTACTTGTCGGACATTGGGCGTTGAAAATTTAAGACATTTGGTTTTTTTCTCATTAAGGAGAAGATTATTAACATTGAACCAATGAACTACATGAGATAGTGCAACGTTAACTTCGCGAAAATCTAGTAATTGTCGTCGAATTTTAAATATTAGAGAAGTATCATCCGCGAACAATACTACCTCGTGATTATCCCGTACGTAATATGGCAAGTCATTAATATAAACTAGAAACAAAAATGGACCTAGAATTGAACCCTGCGGGACGCCCATGGTGACCTCAGATCCCGAAGATCTCTTGCCATTAATATCGACTCTCTGAATTCTATTGCTTAAATAAGAAGATAAGAAGTCGAGAGCCTTGTTCCTTATGCCGTAGTGGTATAATTTCCTGATGAGTGTATAATGGTGTACGCAATCGAAAGCCTTTGACAAATCGCAGAATATGCCAAGAGCATCTTGCGAGTCTTCCCAGGCATCGAATATATGTTTCAGCAATTCCACGCCCGCATCTGTCGTTGAACGTCCCCTTGTGAAGCCAAACTGCTTTTTATGAAGTAGGTTGTGTCTATTAAAATGTCTTAACATCTGATTTAAAATCAATTTTTCAAAAATTTTACTCAAAGTGGGTAGAATTGAAATAGGCCGAAAATTTGTGGGATCCGTAGAACTACCAGATTTGAACAGTGGTATTACTTTACTTTGTTTCATCAAGTCAGGAAATACACCAGATGCAATACAAGAATTGAACACGGTTGCCAAGTAAGGTGAAATCATGTATGGCAGTTAAAATCTATAATAAAGTACCATCTGATCTGAAAATGTTACCAATTAATAAGTTTAAGGGTAGGATGTTTTCTTGGCTCTTAGACATGTGTTTTTATTCCGTTAATGATTTTTTTAATTATAAATTTTGACATCGTAATCCATATTTTGACATTGTAATTAATACTTTTAACATTGTAATTCATATTTGACATTGTAATTAATGTAATCTGTTGATTGATTTGTCAAATTTAAATTGTATCGAATCTTTAATCGAATCAATATAATTTCTAGTGTGACTTATGATTTGCATGCACAGTTTTTTTTTTTTTTTTATTATATTTCTACACCAGCAATGGTAGTATATGTGAATCAATGATTATATTTAAGACCTCAATGTACCATATACTGAGAAATAAATGCTATTCTATTCTATTCTATTCTATAATATTACACCACCACCCCCCCAAATCACTTAACTGTTAATAAATATGATCCCCCCCCAAAGTCTGGCTGTGACCGCACCTGGTTACACAGATTATTTATCATGAGACCCTTTCCTCGTTACAGTTGCCACTATAATGGGCTAAAGATTTGGACTGTGCCGAATTCGAATGAGTCTTATGTACTTCAATCGTCGATGAGCATTAGGTACTTTGACAATAAGTAATTAAAGCAAAATTTATTACTTCATCATGTCTTTTGCTGAGATTCAAGTAGTCTAGAAAAAATGTTCCCTCGATAAGTTTAGTAACTTTAAAACCATATCCAAACACGAAGTTTCTAACTGTATTCAACAGACCTTCACGATTACAAAACTTTGAGGTTTTAATGAAATGACATACCTACTTACAACAGCGCAAGTTGAATAAAGGCTTGTAAATATAATAATAAACACTTCTAGAAACTTATTTAACTATAATAATAACAGTATTATCGGGGTTTTAAATGAAAATCAAACGCTGTGCGACACCCAACTTATGAGTTAAATAATCAATAAATTAACTTTTGCATACCTACGGGTAATATCAAATTTTATTCTTATATTTACTGGTATTATCGGATATTACCAAAACGATGGTATTTCCTCGTGGTACACCCGTTCGTTCACCTGGGTGTACCATGAGGAATTAGTTTTTCCTCGTGATACACCACCCGGTGTACCACGACTGCTTGGATCTATTCGAAAAATAACGAATGATTTTAGTACCTACGTTCAACCTCTGCATTCTGCTTAGGGCTTCTTACCAAGCAACCGTTGCATTATTTATTGTGCCTCGTAACCCTCAAAACTAGCCAAAGAATCGAGTAACTCTCAATAAGAACTAGGTGATAACATTGATTGCATTATTTAAGAAAAACGCCATACAAATAGGTACCAAATTGCATAACTCATCACATGACATACATCACTTACTGCGTACATTTTATCTTGTATCAATGTCTTATGCCATATTTTCCACCTCCACTGCAGGTGTACCACGAAGAATTTCTTTATATCTCGTGGTTCACCGGGTGTATCACGACGACAGGTGAACGAACGGATGTACCACGATAAAGTACCCACGAGATAAATGTTATACGAAAACAGTATGAAGCATATGTAGCTAATGACGGTCACCACGGCACATCACTCCTAGTAGGTTAGTATAATGTAGTACGCGAAGAATACGTTGCTGGAATCGTCGCTCTGAAGAAGGTCAGTATCGCCGTATGTCGTGTGTGTGACTGCATCTAGTGTTGTACGTCACCCCGTGGAAAAACAACCTATTGGAAGTGATTTATACTTATATTATTAGTAAACTCCATTAGATCACATTGCATCAACCCACGCCAACAAACTGGTACCTCACCAAACCTAACGATCAACCCAAGGGCTCATCATTAGGTACCTACATCATGCGTTGCCGTATTAAACGTCACGTCTAAACTAATAATAATTGGAGGAGCTATTTAAATGCTTACCTCTTTTTAAGGTAGTGGCAATATAACTGACATGCTAATGGAAGCTCCGAGTACACCGAATTATTTTAGATAATCTGTATGGGAATATTGTGGGTATTCTTCATGAGAGTGCAATAGATAGCTACCTATAATAAAGAATAGAGGGTGTAAGTAACCTTAACGAAACCACTAATCTACTTAGTAGAACTTTTAAAGTCGAGTCTCCCTTGGGTCCGGCGCAGGGTGGGTCGGAGACTGTGAGGATCCGGAGACATGTCTATTAGGTTCATGGCTAGGAAAATAGCTATCATGATAAAAAATTTGAAAAGGGGAAATTACCTGGTCATGATAGTTTGAGCATAAAGCATTTATGATATGCAGGTAAGCACGTACCGCGGGACCTAGCAATCCTTTTTAGTTTTTGTATGAGTATTTTCCAGCTGACTTAATTAAAACTATTATTGTACCTATATATATGTATATTAAAGAACAAGACAGGGAAATTTGAGTGACAAAAGCAACTACCGGCCTATTTCTTTGGCGACTATAGTTGCAAAGGTGCTGGACAGTTTGATTGATCGGCAGCTGGAGAAGCACATAAAACTTGCGATGCGCGGTCGAGTACGGTCGCGTTTTCGCTGCTCCGAGTGAATAATATTACATTCGCGAATTGCGCGGCTTTAGCCGCTGCCCGGATTTCGCTATGAGTACTCAAACGCTCATAGCCAATGAAGTTCTGGCATTCATTAAGCATGCCATCGACTACATGGACGAGGTCAGCATCTTGCAGATCTGCAAGTCATCTTTCAAGGAGGAGGACATCAGCAGTGCCAAGTTGCTGCTGTTCACGACGCTCGGCAAACTCAGCCAAATGCCGTCTCGGCGAAGGGATGGCACAGAAAAGAGTCTCCAGGACATCATAACGCTGTTGAAGGAGACCGACCCGGACGACGTGCCTGAATTTGTGGCGAAGGATCTGCACAAGCTGCCTCCCGTCACTTTCGACCACGTAGATGTCACCAGGCTGCTGAAGGACATTACACTCCTGAAGCAAAGCCAGGTCGAGATGCAGCATCAGCTGGAGGTGTCCAATAACACCATCAGTGATCTACGGGCAGAAGTAGCGTTATTGCGCAATGCAATTGCTGCAAGTAGGTCACCTAGCAACGCGAATGTGAACACGCGTCGCGGGGCACAAAACGCCTCCATCTGCAGTTTCGAGTCGGCGGGCTCGAATGCGTCACCAGCTGCCGAGAATGCACGCGTTGCAACGTGTGCCGCGGCCGTCCCTGCGTCGACACCGGTGGAGACGACGACTTGTGTAGGTTCAGCGACCCCCAAACGAGCCTACGCAGCAATTGCAGCCGCCGCTAAAAAGCCTGTTGAGCTACAAAACTCGCAGGTTAAAATAGCGGACCAAGCTAAGGGGGGTAAACGGAGCCTGTCAAAACCAAAACAGGCTCTGAATAGGCAGGGTCCAGAGAAGGACATGAGCGACAAGGATGGTTTCATCAAGGTTGAGAAGAAGAAGAAGAAGCCTCCTTGTCGGAACCAGTGCGGTACTGCGCTGGCAGGACCCAACATGCTGTTACGACCAGCAGTACCGACAACGCTGCTCTACGTGTCCAGACTGCACCACTCTACGAAGGTTGAGGAGATCGTGGAGTACGTGCGCGTCAAGACCAACTGGACCTTGAGGGTCGAGAGGTTGGAGCCGCGTCACAACACGAACTTCAAGTCGTTCGTGGTGCGAGTTCCGACACACCATCTCGAGAAGTTCCTCAAGGAAGAGTTATGGCCGAAAGGTGTTGTGTATCGTCGGTTTCGTGGCCGCCTACATGACACCAGTCAGCGAAACACGACGCCGACACTTCGTGTGCACTAGTTTAAGTTATTTTGTAATATATATTTATAGTATTTTTAAGTTTCTTTTATATGGTATTGTATATGTTTATATGGGCCTTGATGCCTGAAATAAAGGGATAAATAAATAAAATAAAATAAATAAAAACTACACGACGCCCACAACTAGAAATAAATAACTGAAATATCAAAATCTGACAACGTCTTTTCTGATGACGGTGACGTTTATATGGCGCAGCCGCGCCGGGCGCCGCGGCCGCTGCGTTCTGCGCGCAGTAGACCACCTTTGCGCCGCTGCTGCGTCGTCATTAGGGTGTAAACAGAGGAAGTATCAGGTGTACCACTTCAAAAATATTTTGTTGGTGATGGAAGAAAGGAAAAATTTAACAATGACGTATGCATAAATAAGTCTAAATTGCTCGAGAAATACAGTCGACTCTCGTTAATTCGAAACTCGAGGGACTCTTAAAATATTACGAATTATCGAGTGTTTGAAATATCAAATGGTTCGAAATTTTTGAGAGAAAATAAATAAAACTTCGAATTATTAAGTGTTGATCAATTATTATTTATGAACTGCTATTCTTTAACAATGACAAAAGTTTAGAGGTACATTGGTGTACATATTCATAATGTGAATTAATTAATCTTTCGAAAGAACTCTGTTATACTGGTTTGCTTCAAAGCACATTGCTGCTGCTCAGACGGCTCAATAACTTTTTTAACAGAAAAAGTGAGAAAAAGAGAAGTGTGTCAAACTAATCATAACAAAAACAAAGGCTCGTGTACGATGATACAAGTTTGAACTTGTCTCAAAATGTACTTACAATCTTTCCGTCTCTTTCTCTCTGCAACTTTGAATTGTCGAGTGTTTGACGCCGATGAGTTCGAATTAACGCGTTGTTTTGTTACGTAATACTAAACGAATTACCAAATGCATAAAAATGTATTGATTTAGTTCGAAATATAAAGAGATTTTGTAGGGAACTCGTGATAACTTTGAATTATAGAGAGGTTCGAATTATCGCAGGTTTGAATTAACGAGAGTAGACTGTACGTGTAAAAATTGTGTCCAAAAAAAAAAACGACCAAAACCCCGCTAATTAAATTCTTGTAATCATCATACTATATATATCTTTATTTAAAATGCTCGCTATGCAACTAGTGGTCGGAAGCAGCAGATTTTAGCGACTCATTCTATAGCAGGAGAGACTGTATATGTATATATATATGGTCCTATACAATAGAAATATCTATCGAAATGCTAAAGAATTGCCTGCCAGGCGTATGAAAATGTTCCATGTATGTTTATGATTTATAGTGTGTGTACTTTGTGTGTATTGTTTTCTATTTGAAACATATTTTACTAAATAACAAATATAAAAACCATATTATTTGTAAAATTGTTTTTTATTATTATTTTATTGAAACGAGATATGGGAAGCGATAGATTTAACATAAGTCAATATTCAATTTCTCTTCAACTACAACCTCGGGACGCATCTGAGACTCATTTGCTGGATTCCTTCAGATCTATCGGCTTTTGTCATGTTGGTTAGGGCAGGTACAGTCTGCTTCTGTATGCCACGTTGTGTAACATGCACAATATGAACATATCAACCTCTCGAACTGCTTTAGACAAGCCCATGGAGGAAACTCATGTAAACGCCGTTAGAACCTGCAATTTAAAGTGAAGTGAATAAAGCGAAATCATGCCCAGTAGTGTAGGTAACAGTAATGGGCTAAATTATTAATGTTAAATAATTAAGTACATTCTTATTAAAATTTAATGTCAGTGTTATCACATGGAACATGGAAATTGTTTTCGGTAGGTCCCACTGATAATACCTACCTATTCAGTTAAAACAGGAATTAGGACATGAAAATATCTATTTATTATGCATTAGGTATATTACATAGTTATGAGTGGTCCGAGGCCTTAGTGTAAGTTTCTTTCGACAAATCCGATTTACTACATCGAAAGCGTTCGGCGCTCCGATTGGTGGAGAGCACGAAACGGACCAATCGGAACCCGAACTCGTTCGATGTAGTAAATCGAATTTGTCAAAAGAAACTTACACTAGGGGTACTGAGGTGAGAGGTTTTATCAATCTATAATGGACTCTGAATTGTCCATCAGTTAGTGTGATAGTACTTACTTGGTAGCGATGACTTCGTTGCAGACGAGCCATGGTCCACACGCGGTCTCACCTTTCGTCAGCGTCGAGTGCGTATAGCAAAATAACAGCGCACGCCATGTCTTCTTCGAACCTTGAAAAGTAACAATGAACAACAATCACAAACAAATATAAGTACATTACTTATCGGAAATATTTTGTACAGATTTTATTTTTACAATATCCCATCCATGTATTGAATAAAACTGTACGTACCTTTGATTTATACATAAAGCTTTTATTAATCTAAAGCAGTCGTGCCGGCTTAATAGTTGGTACTTGACTGATCAAATCGTGTCGCTGCTGCGGTCGTGTGGCAAAATGCTTACGTAATACCAACATATTACAATACAAAGGCTTTACAGGGGTTGCGAAGCGTATTTATTGTCCGATAGAGGGCGAATCCGGGAGCGTTGGCAGTCTTACCGCTGTGCGTCAATATACGACACAAAAATGACGTTTGACAGAAAATATGGCGCGACCTACGCCTGTCGCAAACTGATTGCTACATCGGTAATTAGGCTGCGGATCGAATTGTTCGGGTCAATCTTGCAGCTGAATATGAAAAGTACGCTTTGGTTGGCTTCATACTATAACTTGTGTTTTGGTGAGATGGGCGTAAATAGCATTGGTTTGCAACCTGTCTAGGAAAAGGAAAGCTCAGAAATAGCGAATAGCGAGTTTATTGATCCTCGTTACGTTGTGTTCCGCTGTGATCGGGATCGTGGCGCTACGGGGAAGCGTGATGGGGGTGGGGTGCTTGCTGCGTGAGCTTCAATCGGCTTCACTCGATATTCTCAATAGCCCACATTGTAAGCCCTTGGCCTGTATTGAGCACCTCATGGTTGCACTGCCTTGCAAAAATGATAAACACAAGATACATGTCATCAGCGCAGTGTACATCCCGCCGGGGACCAGCTCCGATGTCTATACATCTCATTTTGACTTTCTGCAGGACACCTTAAATGCACCTAACGTCATGAATGTCTACATCGTCGGTGATTATAATCTTCCTAATATCACGTGGAGCACGATAACGGCGGGGCATGAAGCCTGTAGAGCATGTGTTTGTACACATCCTATATGCTCGGAACTAACGCATCTCATGTCTTCGCTAGATGCTTACCAATATAACAGCACGCCGAATAGTGGAGGAAAGACCTTGGATTTATTTATCTCGAACACTTGCTGTTCGACTGCCCACCTTAAAGATCCTTTATTACCAGTCGACCCCCATCATCCCCCTTTTGTTATAACCGCACCTGTTAGCCTATCTACACAAATGATGAAGAGAAAACCGATTAATAAATATAATTTTCGTAAAGCTAATTACGATCTCATCAACAAACACATGTGCGAGGTCAATTGGTCCGCGTTGTTCGACAATCTATCATCGGAAGAGGCCGTGGAGGCTTTTTATAATATATTGAGTGACATAATTAGCCCACTAGTCCCCCCTGCTAGGACTAGATCACTTGACTTCCCAATCTGGTTTACGCCACAATTAGTTAAAATATTTAAAAAGAAGCAACGTCTTTGGATAAAGTGGAAAAAATACAGCAACATCAAAGATTATAATAACTTCTCCGAATGTAGGTCTGTCTTCAAACATATGTGTAAAACCTGTTATTCCAGTTATATTAACTCGGTTGAAGATAGTCTCTCTAGTAATATAAAGCATTTTTGGTCCTATATTTCCAACCGTAAAAGTAAGTCAGGCATTCCGTCCATGATGCAGTACCAGAACGTCAAGTCAAGTGATCCTGATGTTGTCTGCAATATGTTTTCGGACTTTTTTTTGTCCGTGTTTGAGCCCGTGTCGCCAACACTCACCACGTGGGTTCCGCCGCGGCAGTGCGCAGAGAATGGTAGCTTAATTAGCAATTTACATATCGATAAATCAAAAATACTCAGCGAGTTGAAACGGTTGGATCCCTCTAAGGGGGCAGGACCTGACGGTCTGCCGGCGGCCTTTTTTAAGGCTACGGCTGATAATATTTGTGAGCCGATCTATATCCTTTTTAATAGATGTCTGCATGAAGGTGTGTTCCCGGTGGTTTGGAAGCGAGCTAACATTACCCCAGTGCATAAGGGTGGCTCGAAGCATGACGTCGAACAATATATTATAATTTGACAAGGTCGATCATGAAATACTGCTGACTAAAATTGCTTACAATGGAATACGCGGAAATTTATTGCGTTGGTTTGTGTCGTACCTCGAAAACCGGTCACAATGGGTTGTGGTTAATGGCCACCAGTCTGTCTCTGTTAATATTACTTCCGGAGTTCCACAGGGCTCTATTCTGGGACCACTATTATTCGTTATTTATATCAACGATATTAAGAAATGTTTTAAAAAGTCAAAATTTTTGATGTACGCTGATGACTTGAAGGCATTTAAGCGATACGTACTATGGACGACTGCCAGTCATTCCAGGAGGACCTAGACAGACTAACTGCCTACTGTGTTGACAATAAGCTGCATCTCAGTATCCCCAAGTGTAACTATATACACTTTACTAAGAATAATTTCATCTTCAATTTTAATTACAACCTTAACTGTATCCCCTTAAATAATATTTCTATAGTGAAGGATCTAGGTGTTCTCTTTGATTGCAAACTGTCCTTGAATCAGCATATCGAAGCCATAGTCAATAGTGCTTTTAAAATGTATGGATTTGTGATGAGATCTTCGACAGAATTTAAGCGTACCTCAACCTATCTATATCTGTTTAAGACGCTCATTCGCTCTCAGTTAGAATATGTGGTCCCTATCTGGAACCCCTTCTACCAAAAGTACGTAGTTGGAATAGAGAGGGTCCAGCACAAGTACCTCCGTGCTATGTACTACAGATGTTTTGGCACTAAGACTTACCTGTCATACTCCCAACTTCTTGATAAGTACAAGCTTATCAGTTTGGAGAACCGGCGCAAATACCTGGAGGCCAATGTGCTTTATGATATTGTTCACAATCATTTTGATGCCATTGATTTGACGAGTAAGCTGTGTTATTCTGTCCCCCGAACAGTTCATGTGCGTCAGGTTCGTGCACGTACTCTGTTCGCGCTCAGTTCTTGTCGTACGAACTCTGGCTTACGCTGCCCTATTCATAGAATGTTGGAATCCTATAATTCAAATTTCATTGATATTGATATATTTGCATGCTCGAAAAACAAATTTAAATCTAATATTATAAAATTCTTAACTTAATATGTAAGTAAATGAAATTGTTTCTGATCAGATTTGGTTTAATAGCTACAGCAAGCTTGATAGTAGCTTATTTATTTATTTCAAAAATGTTATAATATTTTTTTAGTAATGCTCGTCTAGTGGCAATCAATGATCTTTAAATATGTCTTATCTGCAGATAATGTAGTGGACTGCAACATTACTACCTAAAGTGTTTTAACCTTATGTGCTATATATGTTGTAGTTGTTTATTATCCCTTAATAAATAAAATAAAAAAATAAAATAAAATCTTAACGGCAAATCCTAACCTAAAAAGTAAAATTATTATTTTTTGGACTTCGTAGCGGTTAAATCGTAAAAATGACTATGAGACATTATTTTCTAAACTTACAGGTAGTCTATCTACTATACCTTATAACTATACATTAACTTTTGTCAGGTTTTGAAATGTATGGAAAGTGGTCATTCTTCTTTAAGGAGATGTATGTTCCTGAGCAGCACTTAAGCCTTGACGAATCGCTGCTGCTTTGGAAAGGGAGGCTAAGCTGGATTCAATGTATCCGTTCCAAAGCAGCATGATTTGGCATCAAGAGCTACGAGCAGTGCGAAGCTAGAACAGGATATTTATAGACAATGGCTATTTATTCCGGAAAGAAAGGTACAAACTCAGAAAACCAAGCAATACATGGATTTACAGGAACATCGAGTAAGATCGTTATACAGCTAATGAATGAGTATTTTCATAAAGGACACTGTCTTGTTATGGATAATTTCTATAATAGAGTGACTCTTACTCGATTTTTAAAAGAGCAATGTGGTACTGATGTACTTGGTACGCTAAATCGGCGGCGAAAAGACACTCCTCCTGACATAAAAGCTCTTGTTGAACGACGAATAAAGAAGGGTGAAATAGTCGCTAGACACTGCTCAAAAATTACTGTCTTGTCGTGGAAGGACGTCAAATTAGTGACTATGATATCTACTTATCATAATGCTGATACGGCACCAGGGCAGCGAGCAGGTGTAACGTACCATAAACCGCTTGTGGTCCATAGTTACAATAAGTACATGGGTGGGGTCGACTTGAAAGACCAGAAACTATCCATGTACTTATTGGAACGGAAAAGGGGCCTAAAGTGGTACGTTAAGGTTTTCAGAAGACTACTAAATATTAGTATTCTGAACACTTTTATAATATATCGCGCAAACTCCCAAGATCACTCGCGCAAACTGACACATCGAGAATATCGCTATGCCCTGGCTAAAGCGTTGTCGCGGCGACATATTCTTACAACCAAGAGGGGAAAGGTTAGATGGAATTGAACACTTTCCAGAACACGAAGAAATTGATGATCGCATATCGAAAGGTCGTGTTCGCTATAAAAGGGGACGCTGTGTGCGATGCCTGGCTCTCGCAAATAAAAAGCGGACAGAGAGCAATGTAAAGTGCTCAAAATATCGAGTGTTTTTGTGTATCGGTAAATGCTGGCGTGATTATCATACACAAGAAATGCTCTCTACATGAAACGCTGGATGATGTGTAAAATACGGGTTTGACGCAGATTGCGCAACTTCTCAAAATGTGTGTGAATTTTATAAGTCACAAAGAAACTACTGTTACCGTTATAAAATAATAAAAAGCATAGTGTATGCAGTCTGTTTTTATCTTGATAAATTTTGATAAAATTCACACTCAATTTGAGAAGTGCACATTTTGCGAAGTGCACAATTTGCGTCAAGTGGATAATTTGCAAAGTGCACAATCTGCGTCAAACCCTAAAATACGATCCTCCAGTAGTCCAGTATTCCGTCCCCATCGCTCTACGTTCATTCTAAAATTGTTTGATTCATATCAAGTGTTACAATACATATATAATACATATACAATTTTATTTCCTATGCATACAACAACGTTAGGTGCGGTCTGTCAGGTCAAGTCAAAATTAACAGTTGATAAAGGAACGAAAAATGAAACATCCTGTATGTTATAGGCCGGAACGTAGATATCCGCTATTTATCCTTACGCCGCCGGAACGTATATCTACGTTCAATTAATTGATAGTGATGACTACTTTCAAACCACATTTTCTGTTAGTTTTAATTTTAAAACCATGTTTATTCTATATGTAATGTGTTATAATTCATGTGCTTTAGAAAAGGAAAAAATAAAATTGATTTAATTGTATTGTAACTGTTTATTATTTGATACTTTCTTCATGCCGAAAAAAACCATTCATAAATAATAAATAACTCATCATTTTTTGTTGTAAACTACAATTAAATAAAGTTTAAGTATCTATTTATATGTAATAATAACAAAAAACTATGTAAGTTACGTTGTTAGTTTAAAATATATTTTTGAAATATTAACACGGACTGCCGCGCGCGTACATTTTCCGCGGCAAACAGCGCCTTCGGTGCGCATTGTCGCCCGGCATACGAGGGGTTAAGCAACACTGCTAAGGATGTCCCATAGTGGGACTCGAACCTCGACTTAGGGCGTTGCTGGGGGACAGACAAGAGAGGATTGCTGGATCGTGATTATTTAGGGACATTTGATTTATTATTACTGGTTCAGCACGGACTGTCCTGGCTCCACTCCTATTCAACATCTATACCAACGACCAACCCTCAAGCCAAAACACATGTCGCTTCTTATATGCAGACGATCTTGCTCTCACCTCCCAAGCCGCTACCTTTGAAGAAGTCGAGGGTAATTTATCAGAAGCTCTTGGCAACTTAAGTAAATACTATTACGCTAACTCGCTTAAACCCAATCACAATACGAGCAAAACGCAGTCACAATAACTTCCCGAATACCTTGGCGTTTCTCTGGACAGGTCGCTTACATTTAGAAGAAACTGCGAGAACATCAAGCAGAAGGTACACACCCATAAAAATCTCCTGCAACGATTGATTTCTTCTAGGTGGGGAGCCGCGCCTGATGTTTTGCGGAAAACTGGGCTGGCTCTTTCCTTTTAGACGGGGGAATACGAGTGCTCTGTCTGGGCTCGTTCAGCTCACAAATCTAGTGGATACAGCTTTAAATGAAACGTCCCGGATCATTACTGGCTGCCTTAAACCGACACCGGTAAAAATGCTGCATCCACTGGCAGAAATAGCGCCCCCAGACATCCGCAGAACCGTGGCGAGTTCTAATGAAAGGGCCACAATAGTAGGTGATATACGGCACCCTCTGCACAATTACACCCCTGTGCCACAAAGACTAAAGAGCCGTAACAGCTTTGTTAAGTGTGTCCTTCCTCTCGTCGGTGAGCGTTCTCGGGAGAGATGTCGACTCTGGCGGAACAGCGTTACCCTACCGACTCCTTTCGTCCCACCTACTCAAAATCTCCCTCCTGAACATGAATGCCCATGGCTGATTTGGAAATCCCTAAACAGACCTCGGACTAAAGTTGGCCGAAGCAAGGAAAACCTGTTTAGGTGGGGATTTGTAGATGAATCCAACTTAATGTGTGACTGCGGTACGGTGACGATGATGCACTTAATATCATGCCCGGCGTGTCCCCACACCTGCACGCCGGAAGAATTAATGGATGCCACTGATAGTGCAGTCCCAGTAGCTAACTTCTGGGCTGGAACTATCTAGATTGCCATCGACTCGCTAAGAAGAAGAAGCCAAAATGCAGTTAGGTACAATTAACCGTGTACAGTTAACTGTGTACCAACTAATGCTAATTCTGTACTAATGTACTGTAATTTTTTCATGTTTATTGTGGAATTTAATACTTAATTTTATTTGTGTTTTAGATGGGGCGAATTAAACAACAAGAAATAAAAAATGGAGGGCATGACTACTAAAGATTGTTGACGCATTGCATACCAAATGGCCAAAGTAAACAACCGAAATATACCGCAATCATGGATAGATACAGAAATGACCGGATTTTAATGGCCTCGTGCTTTTAAAGCTAAGCAATGTTCCAAAACGATAAGCCTGATTGTTGATCTCATAAACATGTTAATTTGTTCATAATTATTATAAGAAATAAAAGGCCAATTTCATAACATGGTGTTATAATTTCATAATAAATAATGTATCATATTTAGTGATTAATTGTGTACCCCATGGTTAACTGTTGCAACTGGTAGCCAATTCTCATTTAAAAAAAAAAACATTATTTTCTCAAAAATCGTTAAGAAAGTGAACAGTTCTTCAATAGCAATATGTAGCTAATGAACCTGCCTTATGACCAATACAAAAAAAAAAAATGTTTTGAATGAACAATTATGAGGTGTGGTGGTTTGAATTTTATGTGGTTAACTGTTGAACAGGTTACCCTACCTACAGAAAAAAAAAGATGGAAATCAATCAAACTTAAAAAGTGTCCCGGTACGGTGTTTGCTGTACCAAGAATCTTGGAAGCTTTTTTTTTCTATATTATTATTTTATGCAAGGGCCCATCCAAGCCTCTTAGGTCTACAAAGGTTTTTTCTTCTCCTTTATTGTAACCTCTGTTGTACTGTAACTCTCTCCAGGTTGCTCAATCTTGAGGATCATGAAGGATGGGTGTCTGTTGTTAGTCCTAGGCACTTTTTTTTAATGTGCCTGTTTTAGAATTGAGCAAAACTTACAATTTGATCCCCAGTAGCCATCACACCATAACATAAAGTATTAATTGAAGTTTGTCTTTGCTCAAGGCTGAATTCAAGACATTTTACAACTATTTTGTCGAATAGCAAACCCTAGCGATATATAAATAAAAATGTAAAAATATATTTTACAGCTGAACACCATACATAAAACAATGCGAACTTGCCAGAATCACGCATCAGTAGAAACTTACTACAAAACAGTTGCCCCTGAGGCGAGACCCTCTGACCGAATAACAACATCTACGCTTTTGATAATTATTCAAACAACTGAATTTGATGACCAACGAAAATCACTTCTAACAACATTGGATAGGTGCTTCTTGATATTTACAAAAACTTATATCTAACTGATATGAAAACAATAACAATTTATACATCACATCTAGATAATTACAACAAGAAAAAGATAGACGTCCTATGAATGCTTAGCAACAAAGGGCAATTTTTAAACAATTAATTTTCACATGGAATTCACTCACACGGCCAAACAAATTTTAGTTTGCAAACACTTTTAAGTTATACATTCGTCGAATTTACAGCTGAACACCACAAAACAGTTGCCCCTGAAGCGAACCTCTAACCGAATAACAACATCGAAGCTTTTGATAATTACTCAAATAACTGAAATTGATGACCACCGAAAATCACTACAAACAACATTTGATAGGTACTACTTGGTATTTACAAAAACTTGTATCGGACTGATATGAAAACAATAATAATTTATATAACACATTTAGATATTTACTACAAGAAAAAGATAGATTTGCTATGAATGCTTAGCGACACAAGTCAATTTTTAAACAATTAATTTTCACACGGAATTAACTGGGTGATGCTTGGACTGATATCAGTGATGACTTATTTTATTTTGTAATAAGACTCAAGTTATACATTCGTAGAATTTGCAGCTTGCAGCAAACAAATGGCGACCACCCTTAAGGCGACCCTCTGACTGACAAACGACACGTAAGCTCACGAGTCATGATAATTACCCAAACAACCGACATCAATGACCAACGAAATTCAATTCAAACAACACTTTATATTATTAGGTACTTCTTAGTATGTATTTTCAAAGTTTTTTTAATTGACTCTTAATACATCCCACCGTTGGCAATGGGTTTTTAATTTTATGGGAGGGAAATCAATAACTCAATTCTTTCGCAGTGTTGCCGTTAGGACAATCTAGTTTGTGGCCACATGTAGCGGTGGTCGTTGCGCAACACAAACGTTATTGAAACGAGCTATCGTCATAATAACGGTTAGCTGGTTTCACCGATTTGAAATAACTTGCTAATCTGCTAATATGCCAACATGCTAACGCTAAAGTCGCTAACATCCAAACAATCCAATAGACAGTTGCGTTTCGTTATCCAAAAAAGATGCTACAGCCCTACAGGGGCCGTCTATTGATCCTGGCTAAGAGATATTTATGTTGGAACAACAACGACAATTTGCGCATTTTGAGTATCAAGGAAAGCTTAAAAAAAACGTCATCAAAACTTTACGGGGCCGTCCATTAATCCTTGCGACAATTCGCGAATTTTGAGCATCAATGAAAGCTAAAAAAAAAATGTCATCAAAACCTCACTATCACACTACGTGTATTTTTTTGGTAGTACCTTTAGATGCTCATTGATGCAACGCGCTATCCCGCTATCCCGCTATAACAAGTAGCGACCAATAGCAGGATAACGCGTTTTAAAAACCGCTATTGATAACCGATAGACAGTTGCGTTTCGTTATCCAAAAAAGATGGTACACCCCACCGCTAGCCACATGTAAGAAAAAAGTTGCCAGTTTTGCAAAAAAATCTCTCAAAATTCCGCTACAAGTGGCTAAAGTGCTTTTGGCCTGTTACTGCTATCCAATTACTATTGATAAATATTACAATTTCGGCATGGGGGATAAATGGGTTAAATAAAACAATTTTAATACTTAGTATTTAACATTTATTTAAAAGCTGATTAAAATAAAACGTACAGCTAGTGAAACATAATGTCAATTATTTGGTTAAAAATTAAAAATCTATTTCAAAGTCTACAATATCATCTGCCTTTATGCCAACGGACTATTTTTTTTTTTTTTTAATTTATTAAGGCTTTGGATATCGGTGTCCTTTAGCCTGTCTTGATAATACAAAATAATGTGAACATCGAAATAAAAAATAACATAAAATATAACTAACTAAACACTAAATATTCTTAATAGTTCTAGAAATAAATTTGAACAGTGGTTTGAATAACATAGGAATCCTTAACATTGTACTCAAATCATTCGGCAGTTTAATATTATTATGGTCACAGACATACATCACTTCAGCCGCTAATAATAAGCGTTGAAATTTAAAATTATGACATTTAAAGAAAATGTGATCTAAGTCGCCAAGTCCATAATTACAATATTCACATGATGGATTTGGTTTAAGTTTGAGTCTAAATAAATGCGCCGGAGTACGACAATGTCCAAATCTTAATCTATTGATTGTGGTTATAAAGTTTCTATTTTCTGCATATGGATGTTTACAATACCACGGTGAGAGCGGCGGGGAGTCTTGAATTTTAGTGTACCACTTTCCTTTTTCTCTGCTGTTAAGCTTCCAATAATTGTGCCATAATATTCTTAAGTCGCTTTTTAACTTTTCTCGGAAGTCCGTAAAAGGAATTTTTAGTTCTGTATGATCCTCATCATATGTTCCTCGAGCAGCTCCATCTGCGACCTCATTTCCTAAAATACCGCAATGAGAAGGTACCCATTTAAATTTAACAATTTTGCCTTTACTTTTAAGGTCTAATAATATTTTCTTAATATCAAATAAAATATAATTTGTGCTATATTTAACAAAAATATTCTCTAAAGCTGATAAACAACTTAGACTATCAGAAACAATTAAAAATTCTAAACTATTTACATTCTGCACATGTAATAATGCTTTATAAATTGCATAACATTCAGCTGTATAAATACTACATGATGGATGTAGTTTAAAGCATTTGGTTTGATTTAATTGAGGATCATAATAAGCTGAAGCTACATTATTTGTATCCTTTGACCCATCAGTATACAATTTATAAACATTATTTATTAGTTGATTATTTACAGAATCCAAAAATTCATATTTATTACTAATTCTATCTGTACTGATTATGGCATTTAAATCATGGGTTAAACATTTGTAATCTATGCTATAAATCGGTAAAATGCTAGAGGTATGTATATTTTTGCAAATAGTTTTTAGATTTAATATTATATACAACAATTCTGGGAAGTTATGTTCACATACAAATTGTGCAGCATCAATATTATTAACTTTACTTAGCAAACTCTGAGGGAGTTCTTCATGAGGTAAAATCCTATTCAGTACAAATGTATTGTCAGTAGCCAACAATTTCAGACTAAAGTTATTAGCAATTTGCAATCGCCGTAATTTTAGAGGTATTATACCACTTTCAGCTTCCATTGCATTTATTGGAGTTGAGCACATTGCTCCTGTTATAATTCTCAGTGCTTTATTTTGAATGATGTCTAGCTTCCTAAGGTGACTTACATTAGCATTCATGTATGCTAATGAACTGTAGTCAAAATGACTTCTAACAATACTCTTGTACAACATTGACAGAGTTTTTGGATCGGATCCCCAGTGAACACCTGCTAAAGAACGTAAAATATTAAGCCCCTTTGAAGCATTTTTAATTATATAATTGATGTGATTCTCGAAAGTCAACTTTGTATCTAAACATATTCCCAGGAATTTCTTATTGGTTAACCATATCAATGGCTTATTATTATACAATAGGGGAATTAACTCTTCTGAGTTAGTTGCTTTTTTTCCAAAGATCATAGCTCCACTTTTATTAACATTAATTTCCAATTTTAGTTTGTTATAAAAATCATAAATTTGGCTTAAGCCATTGTTAAGATTATTTACCGCATTACTTACGTTTTTATTTACAGTATATACAACAATATCATCAGCAAATAACAAACATTTAACTGAAGGATCAGTTAAATATTTGTTGATTTGGGAAGTATACAAATTATATAATAGAGGGGAAATTGTTGCGCCTTGCATTGTTCCTTTATAAACAGGTCTAGGTTCATGTAATATATTGTTAAATTTTATGTACATTTGTCGCTCATATAAAAATTTGAATATCCATTTACAGACTTTTCCTGGCACACCAATATCATTAACCCGCCGAGAATGTGGTGAGAAAATATAACATCAAAAATGTGGCAGGGTATGACATGCCCGAACTTTAACGTATCTTAATTTAATAACTTTATAAACTATTTGTATTTTTTATTAATTTTATCATTATAAATATTTATTTTCTATGGCTTTAAATGTAATAAAATGTTTTTAGAGCGTAATCATAATTATTTATTAGTATTATGTTTAGCACGTAATTTTGTAGCGATTAAATCTAAAGTTTTACAAAAACCAACAAGAAACTATAATATTATTTATAAAGTATTCTTAATAACTGATAAATCATAGGACAGTGAAATGATATATAAGAAAAACATACGAAATATTTTTTTTATCTTATAGATATAATTAGGAACTTATTTCAGATCAGCATAATTTTGACACAAAAATTTCGCGTGTTCCATACAAATGGGTTTTCCGCAAGTGTTGCAAGAATACTTGGTCTTCCTATCTTTCTTATTTGGGCATTTGCGGCATCTCACATAGGGCCCAGACACATTTGCAGATGGTCCAGGTGACGGTTCACCGAGCTGGTTTGAGATTCGTTGGTGAATGTAAACTGTTTTTTTTTTGTCTTGCCTTTCTTGTTGGTGTTTAGCAATCAGCGAAAGGCGAAGAAAATCTGTTCTCTGTACAGTAACATTTTTATTTGTTCGATAAATAATGCAGGCGTTGATAGCAGCCATGTTCAAGACACATTAGAATAAGGTCATAGGCCAACGTTTACTATTGGGAGAAACATTGTAATTGGCGCTCAACTCGTCAACTATATCAACTCCTGATTTGGTGGAGTTATAGAATGTGATAATGTCTGGTTTCTTTTTCTCCCCCGTAGATTCGTCTATTGCGTTATCGTGGTGCATTGTGGACATAGCAATAACCACTTTGTTCTTCTTTGGTGCATATGAAACAATAGTGATATCTTGTTGGAAACCAAAGAGTGAAGTGTTAAGTTCCCTGGATTCATCTGAAGAATCAACTGCCAACTCCGCTAGCATGGCACGGATACGTTCTTCTTCTACTGCTTGATTCATTTTTCATCAAAAACTAAGAATGTCAAAAAATTCTATTAAATAACTCTAAAAATAACAACATAATACCTGTGCAAAAAAAATACACTAAGAATGTGGCAGGGTATGACGTACCCGTGAGCGGTTTACGCGCGAATATCTCGTCAAACGTCCAACGCAACAATGAGATCACGCCACCATCCTATCCCGCATACCTCTACCCCCAGCTAAACCGCGCGTGAGTGCTGCCAAATTAATATTTAAAAAAATATCGATATTTGAAATAGTATCCGGGTATAAGATACCCTGCCACATTCTCGCCGGGTTAAGTTCTATTTCTATTGTTAAATTTCTATTAAGATGGAAGGATTTACATTATCAAATGCTCCAGTGACATCCAGAAAGGCACAGATTGTATAAGAATGACTATGAAATGATTGTTTGATGTCTGAAATAAGAGATGTAAAGCTTTCTGCGGCATTTCTGCCTCGTCGGAAACCAAACTGCTGTTCAGTTAAGATATTATTTTTTTCACTATAATAATCCAATCTCAGTTTTAACATGCATTCAAATAATTTACCTACACAAGATGACAGTGATATAGGTCTGTAAGAGTTACAGTCGCCTTCGGGTTTATCTGGTTTAATTATTGGAATAACACATTGTGTTTTCCAACTTTCAGGGATGGCATCTGATAACCATAAAAGATTATATACTTTCAATAAAACATTTTGTGCTTTAGAATGAAGACTGGAAATTAATTTATAAGTAATGTCATCCAGACCTGGTGTAGTATTTTAGAGAGACCTAGATTTGAGAGCTACTTTAAATTCAGTCATCGTAAATGGTTCAGAAAGAAAGAAACTGTTATTGTTACCCGGTGATTGAAATAAACAATTTAATTTAGCTGTATCCATGTGTTTTTCAGCTGGAGAGATTGGTGCATATTTATCAAGAAATGAAGGAATCCATTCATCATTTTTTGGGGTTTTTCTGTGTGTTGCACGTTTAAATCTACGGATATAGTTCCAAATCATGCTCACAGGTGTGTAACGATTAAAAGATTCACATAATTTCGTCCATCCTAATTTCTTTTTTTCACTAATTAATTTCTTCTTTACTGCATCAATCCTTTTGTACATAATGTAATTTTGAATTGTAGGAATAAGCCTATAGTTTCTTAATGCTTCTTTGCTATTATTAACGGCTGTAGCACATTCATTATCCCACCAGGGGACTGGCTTTTTAGTTTTGTATGATGTTTTAATGATAATTTTAGGAATACATTCCTGTTTAAGTTTATTGAGCATGTCACAAAAACTGTTATAAATATTAAGAGAATTGCCCACTTCAAGATTTAAACTATCAAATGCTTTTTCACTTTCAGATAAAAATTTCGTCCAATCAGCACGATTGTATATGAAGCGCTCAGAAGGAGAACCTATCACATATTTTTCTATGGAAGTCTGAATATTAATTATTGTTGGATAATGATAACTGCCCATAGGGTCACTGTGAACCTTCCACTCGCAAAGAGGAGCTACAGTGGGACTTATGCATGATATGTCTATAGCCGAAGAATTATGGTGAATTGAACCAACAGTTGTGGGTGATCCAGTATTAAGGATACAAAGATCGCAATCGTCTAACAAGTTATATACATCATTTCCTCTAGAATTAGTTGACAAGCATCCAAATGCAACATGATGTGCATTAAGATCACCTGAGAGCATGACTGGTTTGGGCAAATCATTAATAATTTCCTTCAATCTTTTACATTTAAAACGTCCACCCTTGGGAGGGCTGTATGCACACAATATAGATAAATTACCTACACTTGTTTTAATAATCATTGCTGTTGTTTGTAAAAAATCGTGATAAGGGGTATTAATTATCCGATATTTAAATGTATTTTTAATCAAGATTGCAACTCCACCAAAGCCGTTGGGGCCATCCTGTCTTGTAATCAGGGTTGACAATCTTAGTAGTAGGAAACGAGTAATAGTTTCTATATAACCATACAAAATTAGGTTGGACACCAAAAGTATTACCGGTCTATGCAAGTAAGTAACATTCGAAATTGTTGTCATTATATTTGTAGAGAAGGTATAAAACCAATACAGAGATGGCGCTTTTTATGATTTGATGATAATGTGTGATTACATTTTGATACGACGGTACGTTAGATGGCGTAATAACTGTTATAAATTAGCTGGTTCCGGTATGACCTGCCCTAGCTCGATTTTATAAATATTAGCATGTTTTCATTTAATGAAATAAATGTTACTTCGTTACACGTTTTTTAAAAGTTTAAAAATTAAATTATATAATTATTTTAAGAATTTATTTAATTTCTTCATTTGATTTTTTTTACATGCAACACTGAAAATGTCATTTAAACAAATCTGGCGGCCGGTTTGCGCAGGAGTGTTTTTCGGTGTCGGATTTGTTTGTCTAGATTTTGATCGTCTACAAGTACTTTTTCCACCTAAGTCCGTTGAGTTGAGCCTCTGCTCCTCCGGCCGTGTCGATTTTGTGCTTGCGTTGATTGAAATCTTAGTATTGAGATAGGACTCTGACTACCCGTTTAGTGAAGCTAACTTTTGTGATATAATATCATTTATCATGTCTAACAGAAAGTGTTGCGTCCCTGGATGTCTTAATAGCTTAGGTAAGTGTTTTATATACAAGAGGCTGCTGGGTAAGAGTCACCTGAGAGCTGGACGTAAGCTCAGCAAGCCACAAGTCAGTTAAAAGACTTTAGAGAATATAGTATCTATCTCACAAAGGATGGTTACTTTTGGGTGTAGAATTATTGATGCACATGTACATTGTTTCTGCATGCACTTTCTATGTGTGCAAACATACAAAACAATGTGTATGTGCATAAGGCACACAATTAAGATCAACCCACCTTTGTGAGACAGAATATATATGTATATATATATATTATTTGATAACTTGCTATTACACACTATTTTAAGTCTACTAAACTGATACCTGACTGATGTAAATATAAGTTTGGAAACAGTGCAGTGGTTTGACTGAACTTAAATTAACTATTCCAAATTTTGTTTTTATTACAGGATTATCTTTTTCTAAATTTTACACTGAAAGAAGACCATTGATACCCCTTCAGATATCAGAAGCATCTACATCAAAAGGTATGATATTGCATGTTTATAAATAAATGTGTATTATGTATATGCTTAAATATATATTTTTTATCTTTATTTTATAAAATAATGTATAAATGTAGATGCCAGGTCCGATTATATTAAAATTAAGTACATATATGGGTGATTCTCTGTAAGCCAGTACACGGTCAAGACAAAAGTTGTCCGGACAGCTTTTAATATCTCTGAGTACAGAAATACATCAAGCTATCTGATATAGCATTTTTACTATCTTAGCATCACAAAGTTTTGCAGTGGCTTTGAGATCGCAATAAGTTCCAACGGCATGATATACAGACTACCTATCTATCTATTTAAAACAATCCCCATTCTTTTGACTATGTGAATTGTTATAGGTATGCAGCTACACACTCAAGATGCAGATAGAGGAGATGTACAAATGAAAGAAAATCTTGGTAAGTTACAATAGAGAATTATTGAATGCTAGGTTAACTAGACTGGTTAGTTAAGTTGATTTTATGCATTATCTGTGTAACAGTACTTAAAAGCAATATTTTTTATCTTTATTTTATAAAAGAATGTATAAAATGTATAAATGTAGATGCCAGGTCCGATTATATTAAAATTTAAGTACATATTTGGGTGATTCTCTGTAAGCCAGTACACAGCCAAAACAAAAGTTGTCTGGACAGTTTTTAATATCTCTGAGTCTAGAAATACATCCAGCTATCTGATATAGCATTTTTACTATCTTAGCATCACAAAGTTTTGCAGTGGCTTTGAGATCGCAATAAGTTCCAACGGCACGATATACAGACTACCTATCTATCTATTTAAAACAATCCCCATTCTTTTGACTGTGTGAATTGTTATAGGTATGCAGCTACACACTCAAGATGCAGATAGAGAAGATGTACAAATGAAAGAAAATCTTGGTAAGTTACAATAGAGAATTATTAAATTATTGAATGCTAGGTTAACTAGACTGGTTACTTAAGTTGATTTTATGCATTATCTGTATAACAGTACTTAAAAGCATTTCCCTGTCTGATGTCTGATAAAAAAGACTAAACTAAACTTAGAACCAAAAGTTAGATACATTACAATATTTATTATTAAATTTAAAATAAATTTACTTATAACTGTTGAGTTCTGCTGTTTCTTATTGGTAAATAAGTTTAAAAAAAAAAAACAAATAAATACGTTTACTTTCATTTTATTACAGAGCACCGCAAAATATACCGATCAAAAATTGTTATTAAGAAGAAGGTGAAACATGTTGCTGTAACTCAATCTGAGCATGCTCTATACAGAAAACTTATGCTAGTTGGAGTGAAACTCAGTAAATGCCGCAACAAGGTTAAAAACCAGGCAATAAAGATTAAGGCGCTGCAAAATATTACGACCAATCCACAGTACCTGAATATACTAGATAAATTGCCTAGTACATCAAAAATTTTAACGTTACTACAATTCAGAGAGTATAAAAAAGGAAACAAGGGCCGTCGTTTCACATTACAAGAAAAAATTGTTGCATTATCAATCCTTAAGCAAAGTCCAAAAGGGTATCGATTTCTTAGGAAAATCTTTATCCTGCCATCACGTCAGACACTTCTAAAATTATTAAATATGGCAGACATAAATCCAGGAATCAATAAAAATATGATTCAACAAATAAAGAAAGCCACAGAGAAAATGAAGTTGGAACATAAAATATGTATTGTACTGTTTGATGAAATGTCTCTCAAACCTAATGTGACATACAATGAAAGAAAGGACAGAGTTAGTGGTTTTGTGACAAATGGCCAAGAGACATTATCAGAATATGCTGATCATGCGCAGGTGTTCATGATAAGAGGCTTAATAAAAAATTATAAGCAACCCGTCGCATACACCTTTTCGCAAGCTGCAACAAAGGGGCCTGAACTTGCAAAACAATTAAAAAATGTCATCACTGAACTACAAGATGCAGGTCTTATTGTGGTAGCAACTGTTTGCGATCAAGGCACAAATAATGTGAATTGCATTAAGTATCTCTTGCAAGAGACACGGGGTATATTTTTAAGGAAAGCAGAAGAACCCAGAGACAACGTCATTTTAATAAATAATCAAGAGATCATACCTTTGTACGACCCACCACATCTAATGAAATGCATTAGAAATAATTTAATTTCCAAACATTTGAAATATGTGAAAGATCATGAAATAAAAATTGCAAAATGGGAACACATAACTTTGCTACATAAAGAAAATCCAGGCTACAAAGGTTGATACCAAAATTGACTGATTCTCACTGTGATCCAAACAAAATACCCCGGATGAAAGTGAAATTCGCCACACAATTATTCAGCCAAACTGTGGCATCAAATATGGGATATCTTGCAGGTAAATGTCATCAGTACCTTATATTGTCTTTACATTATTACATCCTATTATTATCTCACAAGCGTTTTTGTGATAACAACAATAGAAACAATATAAAATACTTACCAAGTTACCATACGATTCTTACCCTCTATTCTGTCAGATCAGATTTAAATACTGTAATAATAAATACTTTTAACTATTATTTTTTTCAGATAAAGGTATAATTCCCAAAGAAGCCAAAAATACAGCAGACATCATGCTGTTCTTTGATAAACTTTTTGATTCATTGAATGGAAGCTATGGAAAAAGAAAAAAGCATGGCAAGCCTCTTCTAGGACCTGCAACCCCCACTTCCATACACCATAAAACATGGATGGAGTCCAAAAATCTCATGAAACAAATGAAATTTATAAATTCTAAAACATTAACCAATGAATATGTTCCTACATTAAATAATTGGGTATGGACACTAGAAGGCATACAGTTATTATTAAAAAACATGGCAACAAAATATGGTGTAACGTCAGTTTGGTTGCGGCATCTGAATCAGGATCCAATAGAAAACTTTTTTGGGTCCATAAGGAGCCACGGGTGCCGCAACGTAAACCCTACACCAGATAAATTTGAAGCAGCCTTTACCACATTGCTAGTTAACAGCCTGTCTAGTGTCCATGCCCCTGGGGCGAATTGTGAAGTCGATAGTTGTTACGCTTTGCATGAAGTACTCATCACAGGCGGGGGCAGCAAAGAACAAATAAATTGCGAACTCGAAAATATTCCTGACATCACATTCACACCTCTTGAAGAAAAAAATGATCCTCGAAAAGTCGGTGGCCTACAATATGTTAGTGGATATTTTATTAAAAATGCCAAGAAAAAAGTCTTCAGGGGGTGTGAACAATGTAATAAAAATTTGATTTCTGACAATGAACCTGAATATCTAAAGTACAGAGAATATGCAAATAAAAAATGGCTTTGCAGTCCCAGCGATTCTCTCTTAAATTGTATGTCGAATCTGCAGGATATAAATTATACAATATTAAAAGAAAATTTAGAAAAAAAACATTTAATGGAGCTGATCAAAACAGTTATATTATTGCATGTGGATTTTAATTATATACATTGCGCAGTTCACAAAGAAAATTTAATAGATTTCTTAATAAAAATATCCTGCAGATTTTTCATATACAATTATTGCAAAGAATTAAATAAAATTTTAATAAATAAGAGAGATTGTGATGACGATACCGATTTGCATAAAATAAAAGCAAAAAAACTGTATATGAAGTGTTTTAAAAGAAAAAAATAAATAATTAAACAAAGGGTTTATTGTTTTATTGATTCTAAATGTCAATTACTTTTATGTAATTGACATTTTAATAATATACATTAACAAAACAGTAGGTACCTAGATAGCTAGGCTATATTATACAACATAGGTAGCTATACATATGATTGTATTGGTATAAGTTCCAAAACCCGTGTTCAGATGGCGACACTTTGCATTACTCAATTTGATCGCTAAGATAGACCTCTATTTCAGTTATACAAATGTACTCTGTGCTTGTAATATCATAACCTGGGACATTGATGTTACTATTATTTTTTAACCAGGTTTCATTTAATAAACAAATGTCTATATCATTTTCCGAAAGAAAATTAATTAACAGAGGTTTTTTGTTGTTAACACTCTGGATGTTAAATTGTGCTATTGAAATATAATTCTTAGTCTGATAAACATTATAATCATTAAAATCCATATTAAATTAGATTGGAAAGAAAAACATCTCTTATTTTATTCATAGTTATAGCTTCATTGTTAGAATTAGCTAAATGGACTGAAGATTTTACTATAGCATTTAATATGACATCATTATTTGCAATCTTTTCTAGCTCATTTTTTGTATCCTGTGCAGGAGATACATTATGTGACTTAATATTAGGTTTATTTACAACATTTACATTATTACTCACATTAGATACATTTTTCTGTGAGATAATATCTTTCTTACTACTTAAAGCCGGAAATTCTTTGTCATAGGTCACAGACTTACTAACTTCAGCATAGGTAATTTTGTTTTTCTTTTCAGAAATCTTTTTAATTTTAATGGGGCATACGCGAGAAATAGCAAGATGTGGCCCGCCACAGTTAATACAATTTAATGAATTAGGATTGTCACAATCTTTAAAAAGATGTTCACCGGCACAGATCGAACATTTCTGCTTGTTACTACAAATTTTGGCTGAATGATTAAATTTAAAACATTTAAAGCATTGTAAGAGTGGTGGGACATATTCAAAAACTCTGTATGAAAATAGATCATATTGAACAGAGTCTGGTAAAACATTTGATAGAAAAGTTATGCTGACAGTTTGCAAGGGTACCCTCTCAGTGCCTACCTTTTTTGTAAAGCGTCGGATAGAAATGATGTCGAATTTTGAGGATAATTTGCTATATAATTCCTTATTAGAAATATTAGTCGGCACATATCGAATTATGCCTGTTTTTTCGATTTCCTTTGCTGGTATGTAGGCTTTCAAATTGTACTTATCCAAGAAGCTTGTATTCAATAAAAAATTATTGGCATTGTTGTGTTGGTTGAAAAGTATAGAAATCTTATTTGCATTAACTCTATGCATACTTTGTATGCCTTTAATATCTATCGAAAAGATGTGGTTGAGATAGATAGGGCTCTTATTGCCTATCTTTTCCTTTGAATTAGTGCTCTCAACAAAAACTTGGAACGTGCGAGTATAGGCTGAATTGTCAGGATACAAACGTTTATAGCCGGATTTAAAAAAAGGCTTATATGAGTCCTCAGAGTCTCCTCCGTCGATGCTACCACTGACAAAATTATATGTAGTGGATTTCCTCTTACCAGGGGGCGGCCCGGCCCCGCTAGCACCTGGGTTCTCATCTCCATCCATTATTGCAAAACCACTAAGTTAACAATTAAATTTGCTTGTTTTTCAAGATAGAAATATTTTTAGAGAAAATATTTGAAAAATCCGCCTTCCCAACGGACTACTAATTGATGGTGTTGCCTACAATTAACTAATTTTAGTTTGGTGGTAAATTGGTAATGTATGGTGATATTAGTCGGTAGACTTCTAATAGTAATTAAAGTAGGTTTAACAATCGAAAAATCAGCCAGAAGTGGCTAGATTTATTTAGGTGGCTAAAATGGTTTTCTATTTGGCTAAAACCGTTGAAAATCCGCTAGATCTAGCCACAAAGTGGCTAAAACGGCAACACTGTTCTTTCGCTACCCACGAGTTAGTGATGGATCAGCTCGACTTACTAACCCGAGTTAATTCGAGTTACGAGTTAACTCGATGAACGAATCAAGCGGAAGATCGAGAGCACTATTCATTCGATGTGTAAGGAGAGAATTTATTTTTCATTTCTTGAGCATTATTGTTCTTTTATTTATGCAGAAAATACTTGATGATAATAGTTTTTAACTGTGGTGCGTCCTATATCTTGTTAATAAGGTAAAACATATTCTAATTTTAATAGTACTAGTGGTTGCCTAGCGGCCGAAATTCGACTGTATCAATTTTTAAATCTGAACATCACTGAGGTTATTTTGTCAGTGTACTAAATACCTCTGTAGTCATTGCATATATTTTAGACATGAGTCCGATATCACAAAACGTAACTGAAAACGGTTGCCAATCCAATAACTAACGTATCGATATCTAAAAATGTATCAACCGCTATCTCAATATTCACAATAACAGTCGCGAACGATAGTTGGAGGCGATGGCATCTAATAACTAAAATAATAATGGCTTCTTTCGCTAACTAGATATGTGCTTAGGCGCGTAAAAGAGACAAAGCGAATATTGTCGCGAGTTTGGTTGGCGCTACGCTACATTTATGCGAGTTAAGTTTTGTAAAATAGACTTTAAACGTCTGAGTATAAGATGTTATTTAGATTGTCAGAATTTCCATATTTACGTAACAAACATGTGGTCCTTCTTATTCAGTTATATATCGATAGCTTTATATCTGTACGTTATTATGCAACCATCACACCAAGGCACTGATACCGATATTAAGCGACGGATATTGGTATCGATATTGTAGCTAAATATCGGTTATCCAACTGATATCGAAAAAAACCGATAACGCTCATGTCTATTACATTTTCTTTTTAATTTTGTTCTATTACGTCAGTTGCGAGCGACCATAGATAAAGAACATATAGATAAGTAGTCACCGTGGCCACCTCAGATAGAGGATAGTAGGTAGATAGATTATATTAAGCAAGAGCCGGAGACATATCACTATTTCCTTCGCAACACAAAAAAATTACATATCACAGAAAGAGATAGTGATAGTGGCTCAGGATATGCGAAACAAACGCAATGTCTCCATTTTGACTATACAATCCTAACTATATTTATACTGATCAATAGCGATGTTCATTTTTAAAGGATTTTTGTCGGTATCGATAAAAATCGTAAAGCCAATACCAAAAGATTAAATGTTCAGAAATGACGTATAAATCAATAATAACTTCGGCCTGCGGTTTTGTTAGCACGATATAGCACTTTAGTTAATGTCATCTAAATGAAATTTTGAGACCGGTTGATTCGTGATCGTGAGTCGGGTTAGGTCAATTTCGACTTCACAAATTGATTCTACAGATTGAATAGCCTGTAGCACGGATTAGAGTTCAAGCTATCAAGCTGCATCTATTTATGCAATTTATGTATTCAGTGAAGTTCTTTTTTGAAAAGATACCATAAATTATAATTTTTTACCCAAAAAGTATAAGATACTGGGTAAAGAGAGCCCTCTTGCGGTATTTTTATGTAAACAAGCGCAGTGGCGCCGTCTACAATTTCCGAACTAATCAGCCTATATCTAGTTATAGATAGTGGTACTGGTGGCATATTTTAGGTACTGGATGGGACATTCATTGGTGCAACCGCATATCAAAGGTAACAAAACCATTTTCAGCGGACAGTGTTACAGAGGAAAGGATCTGCTTTTACTAATTTTACCATTGATATGAGGTTGACTTATACATGTAGGCTAGTCTTTCATAGAAATGTGAATAACAAGTCAAATATGTTAATCACTTTTTATTTTAACTTAAAGCTCAACTCGACGCACTTTTTGGAAAATTTCACAACCGAAATACAAATGAAAAATGGAAAAGAGCTACCATTTTTAAATTTAAATTAACAACATTTATTCTGACTGTCACCAGTTTAAAAATGACCAAAATTAATTTTATTTTATAAAATCAAGAAAACATCCACTCTAACAAAATATTAAAATTATCGATAAATATTCTGATTCTGATTCACAACACTATAAAGTAGGTGAAATGTCATACATACATATCGAGTCAAACTTTTTAATGTTTTTTGTTAAACACTAATAGCTAGAATCATAATAAAACTGTGTACGCACTAAACACATGTATTACTTTTATTTTAAATGAGAATAAAAAGCAAGATTTACAAGTTTGCTTCGTAAAGTTCGATAAACATGAATTCGACTTGCCTATGAAAAGATAATTTTGCATTATTTTCAGTCAATATACCCGCTCGGCTAGAACAACCGGGAACATTACACTATAGTCACTATAGTCCACTATAGTCTCTCTCGCTCGGACAGTAGGTGTTGCCAAGGAAATCAATGTCCCTTATTTTAAGCGTAAATCTAATTTTACCCTGATTATTTTATATTTTACATTCTCTTTTATTGTCAGGTAAATGTGTATATATTTAATTAATGTTTAAGATTCATAGTATTTAACTGACAGTGATTCATATATTTCAGGTTTTATTTACATAAAGGTAGGCGGGCTAAGGAAAGTCAGTAAGCACATTCTGGTTTTTTGGTTTTTATTTGTAAACTAAAATAATTTGGGATGTCAGTGTCCCTTAACGGTTCATGAAAATTACGTACCTATTGGTTATTTATAAATAGCAATTTTGCCACCCGGTAGCGTGATTTTTTTTTTGTCATTTCAAGATCTACTGTAAACCAGTACAATTCCTGTAAAATACACATTCCTAAATTTTAATATTCAATTTGTATAAACTACTTGGAATTGATAGTGAGGTAAATAAAAGAATACAGTAGCAACACTTAATATTTCACGTGTTAGGTTAGGTTACCGCTCTGACAGCTTTAGTTCGCTTTCCTGCCTTTTGTCGCCACTGTCGCGGTTTTGAAATTAGTTATCTGTGAGAGTTTTGCCGCCATCTTGTTTTGATTTGACGGGTAGCGGTGGGCAGTAGCATCTTTTTTGGATAACGAAACGCAACTGTCTATCGGATATCAATAGCGGTTATTAAAACGCGCTATCCTGCTATTGGTCATATCATGAGCAACACGTAATATGATAGTGAGGTTTTGATGACCTTTTTTTTTTTTTTAGCTTACCTATTTACTTATGATGAATGAACGGCTCCGTGAAGTTTTGATGACCTGCTCCACCATAAGCGCAAGAATTTATGGATTTTGGTGGCCCCATAAGATTTTGATGACCTTTTTTTTTTTTTAGCTTCTTTGATGCACTTCCATTTCTTTGGATAACGAAACGCAACTGTCTATCGGATTCTTTGGATGTTAGCTACTTTAACGTTAGCATGTTAGCACGTTTTTCAAATAACCTGCTAACCGTTATTATGGCTCGTTTCAATAACGTGTTTAAGTTGCGCAACGACCACCGCTATTAGCTACTTTAGCGTTAGCATGTTAGCAGGTTAGCAGGTTTTTCAAATAACCTGCTAACCGTTATTATGACGATAGCTCGTTTCAATAACGTTTAAGTTGCGCAACGACCACCGCTACAAGTGTGTTTTAGTTCAGTTCTTTGCTGTTGTTTTGATTGTGGTTTGTGACTGCATCTGAGCAATTTAGCGAATTATCTGACCGTTTTTACGTTGAGTTGAGCACCTGCTCCTTCGTACTCTACTCTTGATAGTAGTTTCGCGAAAGGACGCTTTATTAACGGTGCTGTGTGTGTACGAAAATGACGAGTTTACAATGTGTTAATTGCAACGTTCGCTTGTTTCGAATAAGAAGGCACACTTTATCCGATGAGAGTGAAGATCTCGTCAATACTATTCGACTGTGGACATAGCCTAGAGATGTAAGTAGTTTACGAATAACATTCTGCATATGAGTAGGCCAGTGGCGAACTCTGTGATAAGTTTTACGTGTTGAAAAGTAGTCCTTACTATTTAAACCACACCATACCACACTAAAACTTGTATGTCTGCTAAAACTAATCTAAGAGTGTTAGAATATGTATTAATCTGATAGTATGACCGCTGAAAGGGAGAGGAAAGTATACAAAATAATGTTGAACAGTACTCCAAATCATTTAATTATTTCCAGATAACACCTGCTGACCATGTTTTGCCATGCATGCTGGCAGCTAGCTTCTCATTCACATTCATCTGATAATATGCAGAGACGACGAGTTGGCCATCAAAGTGTGTGTGTTGTATGTAAATGATCCATATTAAGAATTAGTTGATGCAGGATTTTGATTAAAGGGGATAATGAAGCACAACAAAGAGTGGCTAATACAGTTTCTACTTGGATCCAACCACAAGAGTTATAGAAAACATGTAGCTACTACAACTATTATTAATTATCTTTATTTGATATAAACTAAGAATATGAATATTTTAACCGTGGTTGTCGCAATCTAATGACAGATTTTAAAATAGCAGCTGCTCTGCTGAATGCATTTACTCTGCCATTCTCAGACAATATACAGAGTGCCTGTTTTTAACCAATAGTATATCAGAGTTAGTTATAGAACATAGTTTAAACAGGCGCGGTTCTTGGTTTGTACCCCATAGATGCGACAACCCTATCTTTTCCACGGCTATCCATGGAGGAATTGATTTCATTTGCATGTGGTGTATACCAAATTCGCCAGGCCGGTTCATATGTGGGTGAACATTTCCGCTTTTATGGAATATATACATTAGAGGTATCCCGAGAGAGAATAAATGGTTTAGAGGGAATAAACCCAATGTTGCTTCGTGCTAAAATAAAGTCCCGCCATTCTTCTGCTAAAACTTATTTTGTATTTATAGTTGCAGAAACAAACATGAATGGCCAGGACGCAATCAGAATTTATTTCTGTAATTGCATTGTAGGTTTAAGAACAGTGGGATGCTGCTCACACGTGATGAGTATTATTTGGTACCTAAGCTATGCTCACCATGAGGATATTATCCGACCTGCCCCTTCTTAGATGAAGTAATATTGCGAATAAATTAATTATAACTACAATAAAATAAATATACTTACAAAAACAAAGTTTTGTGTTTATTTACCTACACTGGAAACCCCATCAGAACTTCATCATTATCAAACTATTGCAGTACGTTGCTGGACATAGGTATCTCCTAGTGCACCCCACTGAGTAGGTACGATCCTCATCTCAATCTACCTACTTAATGGTAAGTAAAAGATAGTCGACAAGCAATCTAGAACATTTTTTTTATCATCAAAAAAATGTTTATGTACCTATATGTAACAATCTACATTGGTTCACTAGTACATAACCTTAAAAAAGAATACTGGTTATAACTTTTACGTACCAAGTTCTAAAAATCTAAGAATTTAAAAAGGGCTTGTCTATCATATTAACTACCAATTAGAACAAGAAATATCCCAAAACAAGATATTTTATTAGTTGTACGAAATTCCCATACAAGCCTGCCGTTCGCCTTTATATTCTTTTACAATTTGTCGTAGGAACTAGTAGATGACATCACTAAAAAACTAAACCACTAATAATAGACATCCCTTAGCACTAATATTAGACATATATCTTTTATTAGTGCTAACAGATGTGTTTTATTAGTGATTACATACTTTAATGTGATTATAAAGTTAAAACAAATCAGCAATGAAATACTTGAACAGAAATAGTAACTTGTAACAAAAAAAAAATTAATCCTATTACTTGCTTTATTAATTTTTGGCATGTTGAGGACTGTACTATTTGAGATTAACTTACACATATACACAAGTTGATGAATAACTTGATGGTACTATTATATCAAGTTATCCATCAACTTGTAATGGAAAATCAAATTTGTACTTTATCCTACCACCTGTTACCACTATTTTCGGTGCTCTGAGGACTTCAATGATTTGTGATTTACTTATAATACTGATATCTTTATCGTTTTCTTTAAAGATAGTTTTCGATTGATTACAGCACACCATAGCCATAACTTCAATATCTTTCTGTGAAAATTTTTGGACAATGCAGACAAACCACAAAATGCAACTGAAAGAAATGTCATCAAGAGAAAGTGAGTTTAAAAATATATTAATAAATAACGATTACAAAATGATTTATTGTGCACCATTTTTAAAAGGAACATATTAAAATGAAAATATATTATAACTATGTTGATAGGAGGATTTATAGCTAAAAGTAATCTCTTTCAAATTTTGTTGTTTCTTTTTTCAGATTTTATGCAAAATATAATATACCGGGTAGTAGGGTATAATTGGGGATTCTGGAATCATTTGTTCTCGCTTCGCTCGAACTGCATGATCCCAGAATCCCCAATTGTTTTTATCGAGCGATAACTAATGAGACTACCCGAACTGCATGATCCCAGAATCCCCAATTGTTTTTATCGAGCGATAACTTTCGCTCGAACTGCATGATCCCAGAATCCCCAATTGTTTTTATCGAGCGATGACTAATGAGACTACCAACGATATGATTTATAACATAGGTATTGTGTATCATTACGCGCTGAACTGATACAGCGAGCAATATAAACAAGAATATTAAGTTAAAGAGCCAACTCAATTGCGCTATCAGTTTATAACTCATCTTTGTATGTCGTTGTAAACTAAAAATGATATAACATACAGCATTCACATAAGTCATTTCTTTCTCACTACGAGTTTATTTATACTTATTATTTGATCACAGTCATTTTATAACTTAAGTGCGAAAGTGTGAGGAGCGAGAGAGGGAAGGAGTGAGAGAATCTTAAGCTTATCATATTGATTTTAGATCATGGCTTTGACCTCATGGATATCGCATCGGTCATTGCTACAAAGTATGCTTAGTCAATCCAGATACATTTGAATGCAATTTGTCATCCAAGCTGTTTCTGTATGATTGACTAACAAAACATACTTAATTAAGCATCATCATTAAATTTAAAAAACTGATATTTTACCTAAAGTATACCTGATTGGACAGGTCCATTCAAACTTGTATGACACTTTCAGACACAAACCTTCATTGCTCATACATTAGTATATAATTTATTTTTATGTCTGGACCTTAAAAGAGACTATGACCCTTGAGTTTGTTTCGACGTTTCTTCTCAAGGTAGTCAGTTAGGAAATGCCGACCTCATCTCGTTTTGGAAAAAAAATGTATTGACGTGTAAAAGTGTTGATTTCAACCTATTTGCAAAAATAAATATAATTTATCATTTAAAGGTTTATAAATTGAGGTTTTTATTTGACGACCCCGTCGGCGCAATGGTCACCATGCCGGACTGCCGAACTGAGGGTCCTGGGTTCGATTCCCGGTACGGTCGGTCGACATTTGTGCGATGAGCATGCTTGTTGGCTGTGGTCTGGGTGTTATAATATGTATTTATAAATATATATTATGTCAATTATATGTAGTTTATCAGTTGTGTTAGCACCCATAACACAAGCTAATTAATAGCTAACCGACCGTGTGTAAAAAGGTGTCCTGATATATTATTATTATTATATATTATAGATTTTAGGTTTATAACATAAAAAAAAATAAAGTTCAAATTATATTGGTTATCTCTTTGAGAAATTGTAATAACTATTTAAATGTGATACTCATAAAGATTATCACTAGAACAGTAAAGTACATACGATTTCCTTTTTAGAATTTCGTCTCAGGTATCCGCGACATCGTGGCGCCTACTGCCAAATTAAGGAATGTAAGGCGATGAGCATAGTGAGTATACATGATTAATTAATTATCGACTTTATTTGACTAGTACATATGATTGAAATACCAATATATCATTGATGATATGTTGATATCTAGCGTTTGCAATATTTAATATAATCGCTACCTTAATTTATAGTAGTATAAAAAAGCGATCACTGAGGAGCGCATCCAGAATTTTTGTGATTTCAGCGTGCATTGTCTGTGTAACGTGAATTATTGTATTGTGTTGAGTGACAAGATCGGTGACAATAAGTATGTATG
The DNA here is from genome assembly GCA_947562105.1 of Shargacucullia verbasci. Classification (NCBI taxonomy): domain Eukaryota; kingdom Metazoa; phylum Arthropoda; class Insecta; order Lepidoptera; family Noctuidae; genus Shargacucullia; species Shargacucullia verbasci. Next base: position 4,819,283 of record OX387281.1, read on the forward strand.
TACCTATTCAATTTTTAAGTTTAATATCTAGTCTTGAATTTTACAGAGTTTTCAATAGGCAGAACGTACTATGTGCAATGAATAAATACTTTTAATTACAAATAACAACTACAGTAGGATAAAATTGGGGTTTCCAGATCAGATAAGATCTGAAAACCCCAATTTTCAATAAATGTGTATTCAAATATACGAAATCTTGTTTGTTGTATTAATGGCCTACTATTAGAATATACTGACTATGTTGACGATAGAGACGTGTGGCGTTGAATATCTTCTGCACATGTGGCTTCCCTGGTTATCCATTGTGTCTACTAATTCTATTTTATATTAGATTCACTTTACATATCTGGACATTCTTGATGTTTCAATATTTTCTATTCTTTTTTGTATTTTTTTATTTCTGTTTTATCCGCTTTGATCTGTTTATCCCGTTTTTAGTTTATATTCGAAACAATTGTTTAACTCATGTTGTATTGCCTCATTGTGTAAGTAGCATTCTATTAAGTTTGTATTTTTTCTTATATAATGCATGTTAATTTAAGATTTTAATTGTAAATTAACTTTTTGGTTTTGAAAAGAGTATCCATGGAGTTTCTTGCCGGTCTCTTCTCCATAGGACCTACCCCCTTTGGAACCGTGCGCCTAGAGTCTCGACTTTTTAAAAGTGCCTGAAAAGGCCTACTTGAAATAAAAAACTTTGACTTTGACTTTGACTGTTTATTGCATATTCAAATAGATTGTGATCTGCATTACATTTTAAACGGATAATGATCCAGGTAAAAGTCTTAGAGGTGTTGCAAGTCGTTTATTAAATAAAACTAAAAATTATGTTAATTTAACAATTCATTCATGTTCTGTAATTGTTTGAGACAGTTATTAATATAATTTATTCCTTTCACAGCGTTCAAATATAAACATCGAGGAAAATGTATAGCATGTTGCATCCAAGGATCGTCGTAAAACTCCCAATCTTCTATAACACCACCACATGAGAAACATGCTACTTTATCATTTACACCATTTCCACATTAAAAAAAATCCAGCGTCGGCCATTTCCATCACCAACCTTCTACTTGAATTAGCCGTTGCCCAATAATGTCTAAACGAAATTTCACGCATTTTATAATGAAATGAAATGAAATGAAATGAAATGAAATTATTTATTTTGCAATTAGGATTTTTCAATCACTTTTACACGTCTTTTTTAAACTAGATGGCGTCGGCATTTCCTATGACTATCCCTGAGAAGAAACGCCGAAACAAACTCAGGGGTCAAAGTCTATTTTAAAGTCCAGACAGATTGTATTGATGTAAAGGTTTATGTGAGACAAATATAGGGTGGAATAGCCTTTTGAAGAAAGTGCCATAACTATTTGAGCTAACCTGTCGCAACAGAGTGCAAGCATGCATCAGTTATCGTGAGAATTAATGAAATGAAGAGCGCTCAGCCTAGATCTCACTCACATTTACAATGTATAGCGGTTATATATAAGAAATAATTTCAATTTAAACGACATTACAATAACAAAATAATGAAGTAAATAATATAATAATTAATGGCAAAATTTGTATATATAAAAAAAAAAAGGAAAGGCTAAAGAGCGGCTCAATCCCAAGCGTTTTTGTCATCTAAATAGTCCGAAATTTTATAGTATCCTTTTTTACAAAGTTTAGATTTAATTACAATTTTGAACTTCTTTAATGTTAAATTACGTATATCATTGGGAAGCTTATTGTAAAAGCGTATACATTGTCCCATGAACGAGTTGCTTATTCTGTGGAGGCGCGTAGCATGTACAGCAAGGTTGTGTTTATTCCTAGTGTTCAAAGAATGAGTATCAGACAGTTTGACAAAGTTCGAAATATTTTTATAAACATATATTAAATTTTCAAAAATATATTGTGACGCTACAGTTAGAATATTAATTTCCTTAAATCTGTGTCTCAGCGACACCCTTGGACCAAGATTATAAATAGCTCGGACAGCCCTTTTTTGCAAGACGAATATAGTATTGATGTCTGCAGAGTTTCCCCAGAGGAGGATGCCGTAAGTCATAACGCTATGAAAATAACTGAAATAAACTATTCTGGCTGTATCCACATCAGTTAAGTGCCGAATTTTTTTGACAGCAAACGCGGCAGAACTAAGCTTACCCGATAATTTGTTTATTTGCGGGCCCCATTGCAGTTTGGCGTCTATAGTGATACCTAGAAAAACAGTCGAATCCACAATGTCCAGTTCCACTCCATTCAATTTAACATTGATTGGTACTTGTCGGACATTGGGCGTTGAAAATTTAAGACATTTGGTTTTTTTCTCATTAAGGAGAAGATTATTAACATTGAACCAATGAACTACATGAGATAGTGCAACGTTAACTTCGCGAAAATCTAGTAATTGTCGTCGAATTTTAAATATTAGAGAAGTATCATCCGCGAACAATACTACCTCGTGATTATCCCGTACGTAATGTGGCAAGTCATTAATATAAACTAGAAACAAAAATGGACCTAGAATTGAACCCTGCGGGACGCCCATGGTGACCTCAGATCCCGAAGATCTCTTGCCATTAATATCGACTCTCTGAATTCTATTGCTTAAATAAGAAGATAAGAAGTCGAGAGCCTTGTTCCTTATGCCGTAGTGGTATAATTTCCTGATGAGTGTATAATGGTGTACGCAATCGAAAGCCTTTGACAAATCGCAGAATATGCCAAGAGCATCTTGCGAGTCTTCCCAGGCATCGAATATATGTTTCAGCAATTCCACGCCCGCATCTGTCGTTGAACGTCCCCTTGTGAAGCCAAACTGCTTTTTATGAAGTAGGTTGTGTCTATTAAAATGTCTTAACATCTGATTTAAAATCAATTTTTCAAAAATTTTACTCAATGTGGGTAGAATTGAAATAGGCCGAAAATTTGTGGGATCCGTAAAACTACCAGATTTGAACAGTGGTATTACTTTACTTTGTTTCATCAAATCAGGAAATACACCAGATGCAATACAAGAATTGAACACGGTTGCCAAGTAAGGTGAAATCACGTCAATTATGGACGAGATAGTTCGTACTGATAGTCCCCAAAGGTCTGCAGTTTTCTTTACATCAAGACTTTTAAAAGATTCTTTAATATCTTTCGCATTAACAACTGAAAATTCAAAAGGTGTGCTACATTCAGATACGCTTTGTTTTAGTATAGTATAAGCGGAAGTGGAAGAAGACAAGAGAGTTTTGGTTGTTAAAAAAGGAATATTAGTAAAGAAATTTTCAAACTCAGTTGCCACCTCCATATCCCCCCTAATATCTATGTCGTTAATTTTCAAATGGAAATCGCGGCTACGTACTGTGGATCTTCCCGTTTCAGAATTAATAATATTCCATGTAGTTTTGATTTTGTTACTGGATACTTTTATCTTGTTTTTTAAATGTATTGACTTGGCCAAGGAACAGGCTCGTTTAAATATTTTTGAATATCTTTTTACATATTCTTTAAAATCTGCGCTATGATTGTACGTTTTTTCATAATATAATTGAAATAACCTATGTCTACTTTTAAAAATGCCAGCTGTCGCCCAGTCACTAAAAGTAAATTGATCACTGACCGATAGTGATTTAGGGGTAAAAACGTTACTAAACTCTCTATTAATCATATTGAACAGCAAAGTATAAGCTTGATCAGGATTGATGTCATACGGCAATAAAGGTAATTTATCTATAAGATTACATTTGAATAGTTCCAAACGGCCTTCATTGACAGGAACAACACTTACAAGTTTTCTTTGTACTCTAACTTGATTCCTAGGAAAAGTGACTAACTGACCACAGTGATCAGAGTCTAACTCATTTATAATTAATTTATTACAAGGTTTCAAGTTTGTAAAGATATTGTCAATACAAGTAGCACTAGAAGCAGTTATTCTAGTTGGTTCAAAGAAGATATTGTACAAGTTGTATGACTTAAATAAGGTTAAAATTTTGCTAGTATTAGACGAATTTTCCAATATATTTATATTAAAGTCTCCACAGACAACAACTGTTTTATTAGACTTCGAGCATTTAAATAACACATCCTCCATATATTTCTCAAAAACATCAAAAGATGCGCATGGGGGCCTGTACACGCTCATTACAATGAACCGCTCTAGCTCAATACAAGATATCTCAATTACTCGCTCAACAGAGAGGCTCACAATATCTTTGCGTTCTTTACACTTCAAGTTGTTACGTGTAATTATTAATGAGCCACCATGGATTATATTTACTCTGCTGAACGAGCTGGTGACTTGGTGGTTGTTGAAGTTGAACATTAACTGATGGTGTTTTAGCCAATGTTCAGTCACACATAAAATATCAATAACATTGCAGTTCAAAAACAACTCCAATTCTAAGTCTTTACCCATCAAACCCTGTATATTTTGGTGCACTATGTTAAGACAATTTAACTGATTATTAATTTTATTGCTCAAGTTTGATGGGGGTGATATTACATTAATGCTAGCGGGTATCTCTGTTGCCACAGTGTCCCTCAAACTAGGGTACAAATCTAAATTAATAAAAGAAATATTGCCAGAGGTTGACTCTATTGTCTTATGGTGTAATTTAAATTATTTGGGAAAAAATCAACACTTTGCTTATCTAGATTACAATTATTTAACTGCTCAATAGAAATAGAAGTACTATTTTTCAATAAAGTGGCTGAGTTAGAAATATAATAAGATAACAACTCTGCAATCTGCTGTTTATAAAAGCTTGAAATAAAGTAATTATCTTTAGTTGAAAAATAATTTTTGCTAATGATTACATTAGAGTCAACCAATTCAATACTTTGATTATAAAATGACATAGTGTGAAGTTTCCTATTGCATTTATATCTAAAATCATTCTCCGTTTGTGACAAACCCTTGCCATAAGGAAAGGCAAACAGGATAATTTTGCTAACTTTTAATTTTGAAAGATGATCAAAATAATTTATCAATGTTTCTATGTCTGCGTTTCCCCTTCTCCCAATTGCTATTATTAAAGTAGTATGGGGACAAAAGCTACTATTTATGACCTTGTCTAATATGTTTGTATAGCTGGCACCGGGCATACAAATATTGGTGACCAGTTCTCTAGAATAATGTTTTAATAATTGACCCATATTCTTACCAATTTCATCGCTGTACATTATTATTTTATTATTTTTTATTATATTATTTGTATTTTGTGAGCAAGTTTGTGTTTGTGTGGCGAAGGAAGTGCTTGTGAGACCGCCAGACAACTCCACAGAGTGAGTCACTGATTGTAGAGACTCATGGGAGGTAGTTGACTTTGAGCAGCCCGATGGATACTGTTTACAATCAGGTGTTTGGTTGTTCATCAGTGAATGATACATTTTCTCATTATCACTACACAAATCCACCAAGCTGTTCATCGCCAGAATGTATTCTCCTATTTCCTTTTGAGAAGTTTGATACTTAGATGTTATAAGCTGTAAGGAATCTTGTAGGTGAAGAATCTCTGACTGTAGTTGTTGTAAGTCGGCCTCATATTTAATTTTGTTATTATTTATGTTAATAAATACATTATACATGTCATAACGAGGGTTATATGTATTCTGAGACATGTTCTGTTCACTCACTATATAGTTCTTGATACAGATAATTATAAAAGTGAAATGATATCGTACTGCTGTAGCCCAGCAATTTATAATGATTAACATTTGATGGGATTGGTAGGGATAGAGGATTTGAAAATTAAACAAGAAAATGTTTATTTAAAAAAATGTATTATCTATACACCATTTATTTAGACATGTTACATTTTTTAAAGCACATACAGAGTCATGATAAATACAGTTATATAAATCTTGAGAATATTTATATTGATCGTATAAACTTATCAAACTAGAACAACCTTTATCTTCTAGATTGAATATATTACAATTACTATTTTCTAAAATATGCTTTAACCACAACACTTTTTCTGAACCTTTTACGTAGATATGTTTATCTCTTAAAATATCAATAACCAAATTCCGATAATTAGAATAGGGTACAAATCCTTCACGCCAGTATATCTTTCTGTTACGTTCAATCCAACTAACTTGCTTTTTTTCTTGCTTCGTTAATTTTTCAAATGGAAATGGTGGCTTAATTAAAAACATTTGTAATGTTTTATTATACAATATAGCGATTTCTTTTATTATAAATTCATTTGTTTCTCTTTTAAAGCCTTGAATATCCACAATAGCGATCATGATAATCTGCGTACAATGTTGCTAAGAGGTTTCTATTCCACAAGTCGATCGTTTATAATCAAACAATATGCAGTCGTCTTATCTGGTATTGCTGTAGAACATTCAATTTCCAATCTCACATCCACTGGACCTGTTTTAAGGCTATCATTTTGTCTTGAGCAGTCTAAGATAAAGAGAGGGGCTTTTTCTTTAAACTCCTTTAGGTTAAGCAACGGGTCTACAGGACAGTTGTAATACGACTGACGAAATTTCACAAACATTTCGTATAATATACTGTATTTGTTCTCAGAAAACTTTAAACCTAAAGGTTCATAAGGATAATATTGTGAATTCAAAAAGAGCGTAACGTTTGTTACGTCACAATGATCGAATACTGAACTGTCTTTAGTTTTATTATTTATTCGATTAGTTTGTAAACAAAAAATTACATATCTGGGTTTTTCCAATTGTGAAGCAGTTTTAACTGACCAAGAATGCTTAGTGGTTTTAGGTAGTAACGGATACTCATTTAAATCCCAATTTCTAAACGCCATCTGAATAGGTTTATCTTTTTCTAAGTGTTTTAAAAGTGTCAGTCGTTCTCGGTCTGATACTTTTATGTGTGGCACCCTCCATTGAACTCTATGTATATCTATTTGAAAATGAGCGATATCATCAGTAAGGATAACGCTATTTAAGTTAGTGTTACATCTGTTCAATATAAGTTCATGTTTGCAATTTATCACAATTTTATTGTAATCCTCTGCAAACCCTAAGACCTTATTTAATGGTATCACAGCACTAAAATGCCCATCACTTTGAAATCCCTCTAAACTCCATCCCCATAGGGCAGCAACTTTATTTTCTGCTTCATTCAAGGAGATGTATGATTTTATTGTTGACGTTATTCCAGAATTTTTTATGCGGTCTATTTCAATACCATTCATTTCGTATCTGATGTCTTGAAACAAAGACATAACATGGTTATTAGTGAACGTAACAGTTTTTTTGATTGGATTCCCATCTTTACCGAAGAGCTTCGCTTGTCCTTCGACATAGATTGAACTGGCTGATGGTAGCACGTATATGTCTTGCTGGTGGATGGGGATTCTGATTTCATCGTTTTCTCTGAAGCTGCTATTGTAGGGATTGTATGAATGAACTTCATAACTTTCGATCGAAGTGTCGAAGTGCGGTAATTCAGTAATCTGTAGTATATTCATACTTTTGTAGCGACTACTACTCGCAACATGGCAAAAAGTAAAGCGCCATCTATCGGAGTGAAGATACAACAACAAACCCTGAATCGCACTATGAAAGTTTACAACGATTCTAACACATATACGAATATCCGACATCAACTGTTGGGCTTCGGCCCGCCAGGCTAACCACCTTGCCTGGTCGGAGGATCCTCCCTTTTCAATGGAGGAACACCATACCTCGTTCCTCCATAGTGGTGACCCCTGACAATGAACATCTTCGCAACCTTCGACGGCATCATCGCCTTCACTCCCCTCTCCACCCCTCCAGTACCATTCGAGCAGCATCAAGCAAGTCTCATTCTGCCAGCCAGCATCCTCGGCCCCAACGGGTAACCACACGCTTGCAGCGACCGCGCAAGCCTGGTTCTTCCCATCGGCCTCTCATCAGCAACCTTGGCACAGCACACTGCACTTCGGCCGGTCAACTAGCAGAGCCCTTCTCTCCTGGTCGACGCAGCAGCCAGCCTCTACTCTTCACTGCACTACCTCGACTCACTGAGGACTTCGCAGCATCACCGCACCTAGTTCCGACTCACTGTGAACTATGCGGCACTCGGTTCCGACTCACTGGAATCATCACTGGCCCTGGCAAGCAATCTCAAGACTCAACAGCATCGACCTCCGGTCTGGGGGGGGAGTGATGTAGCGACTACTACTCGCAACATGGCAAAAAGTAAAGCGCCATCTATCGGAGTGAAGATACAACAACAAACCCTGAATCGCACTATGAAAGTTTACAACGATTCTAACACATATACGAATATCCGACATCAACTGTTGGGCTTCGGCCCGCCAGGCTAACCACCTTGCCTGGTCGGAGGATCCTCCCTTTTCAATGGAGGAACACCATACCTCGTTCCTCCATACTTTAAACCCCAGGGCTTTTAGAAAATCTTTATTTACTTTAGTCAATTTCTTAACTTGTTTTTTACGTCTTTGCACCTTAGCAATTGCGGAAGAACTAAGACATTTTTCATTTGCTTGGATGTTTTTATAATATACTATCATTTTGTTTTTCTTAAATGGAGACGTAATTCAATATTATGTTTTTCTCCAAAGTTAATGCAGCGACCGAACTGATCAACAATCCTAACAGATATAGACGGGATTATATTCTTGTTAATTGGAAAGTAAATAACGCTTCGCGGTATTTCTATATAAGAATCACTTGGAGGAGTATCAGATACAAACTCATGAATAAAATGTGTTGGCAAACCGTTGCAGTATGAACCGTTTACAAGATCACATTCGATTCTGATTACATTTGGACTGTTGTTGTTGAATGTCACTTTTGGTCTTGAATTTAATACCGAAAAGTATAGCAAACCGCACTCGTATTGATCAGGTAAATACAGTGGTGGATGAAAGTAAGAAATCAATTCAGATGTATTTCCAGAGATGGTAACTGTTGTAGACATACTTGCATACTGAACACATTTTGAAGATCCTCTTTATTTTATTCCTCAGTCTAAATGTAATCAGAATCGAATGTGATCTTGTAAACGGTTCATACTGCAACGGTTTGCCAACACATTTTATTCATGAGTTTGTATCTGATACTCCTTACATAGATATATAAAGCCTAAATATAATAAAAACAAATGATTGAGATATAAAGTTGTCTTTTCAAATGTAAAGCGAACGTAGGTAGGTAATATTCAGAATACCTACATAGTGCATCCATTTTATGTTTAAACCTGCTGTAAATAAATAAATAAGTTAGTTAGGTATTCATATTCGAGATTAGTGATGTTATAGATTAATAAAATGAAGGTCATATCAAAAATAAAAATCATACATCAGTTATAAATGTTTTATTCAGATATTATTACATATTTAAATACGAAAATCAACATTACCACTCACTAAATTAAACATGTATATGCTATACCTACTTACACGAATTATAAACAAACATTATAATAATATGGCAATTTATTCACATAAACAGATTTGTATTTAATTTTATAAATTAGTTCTTAGAATAAAGTTTCACAATGACCCCAAGGTAAAGTTTCAATAAAGTTCGTTTGTATTTGTCTCTTATCATCATTTCTATTTAAAACTACTTTATGAATTTCTTGCGAATACAGTACATGCTTAAGAGATTTAATTACATTCATTTTACATTTAAAATTGACATTATTTGTTAAAGCTTTACTGTAGTGAGATAATTTCAATCGATTAGTAACAGCTTTAGATATACCTTTTGCTTTTGCGATGCGAGTTTTTGAACTGATTATACAATATAGTTTAGCTCTCAGTCAAATTCACTTATGATGTCATCCCCGAGTTCATCTTTAAACAGTCCTGGAATTTTAGTATTTACTCTTGGCATGCTGTAACAATTATCAGCCTGGAAATTACTTGTATCAAAATTTGCGATATCATTTTTTATGTCTTCATAAACATCCCCTGTATTAATAAAATAAAGAAGGCTATCTGTGTCTGTATAACACAGTCTTGCGCGAGTATTATATTTATTTTTAATAAAGTTATAGTGAAATTTATACAAATGTTCCTTTGCTAATTCTAGAACTGTAAACCCAATGTAGATAGGGCGATCTAAAATAATTTTTTCAGGAGTTAATTGAATAGCAACAAAACTTTCAGAAAAGATAGCAATACTTTTCAGATTTGGTTTTGCAATTAATTTTTCAGCACCGTGGTGCTTGTTAGTTTTATTATTGTAATCATTCCACATGGTAACTAATTTAACGTTAACCTGTTTGCGTCTATTTTCAATAGTTTTTCCAAATATAGCATTATTAAGGAGTTTGAAAAAGTCTTTCTCAAATACGTTTGTTGAAGCTTGACGCAAAGTAGTATTCAAGTCAATATATTTTTGTAAATAATTTTCTTGTCTAAATGTTAAAATACGGTGAATTTTTTTTCAAAATTAGTCAATTTAATAAACATGCCTTTAAATGAATGTAATGTATGACATAGTTGAATTTGTTGTATAAATTAGCAATTAATTTAGGTGTTTTGCCCCCAGGAGGTGTGAACCTCTCGGGCGCAAAAGGTAAATCACCATGAGTATTATGTAAACTCTCGGGATATAGTAAATCAACTTCTAAAATAAATCCATATTCAGAATCATCTGGTATTGATAACACATTTACTGTTTTAATCTCATCGACTGTCAAAAAACGGAAATCTGAAAGAGGCATTTTCTTTGTCATTGCGTAACCATATAAATTGTTACAGTCAAGATAAATCAAATAAGTTGATTTTTGAGAAGCATCATAATTTGGTAAATATTTATTATTCGCTTGAGCATGGCGAAGAGAACATTGTGCCAAGCCTCCACGTATTCCCTTTTCCAAAAATTCATACATTTCTAAACTATGAATTAACTCTAATTTAACGCCTGTGTACAGAAGCATCGCATCCCAGCTTAAACTAGGTGCAGTAATGTAATACGCTGGATCAAGTTGATAATGATCCAGACAAGTCTGTCTAAATTTTTCGAATACGTCAGCAAGAAGTAATACGTCGGTCTTTAAATATAAATCTGTATATTCTCCAAGTGTTTTAATATTAAATGACTGCCAAATAGATTGAGCGTGTACGTATTCAGCATCGCTAATATGCTGACAATGCAAACTGTTATAGAAACAAACTTTCGATGGAAGTTGAGTCTCGTAATATTTTGAGTATGCGTCCATATAATCATAGGGATAAATTCCTTTTTGTCGTAACAACTTTAACTGATTATTACCAATAGCTGGAAATTCTTTTAATAAATTAATAAAGTCAGGTTCATTCAAGTTATTTACTAATGTGCTTAAACTTGAATGAAGAAATTGATAAGAATCTATGAACTTAACTTGAATAGGCTTTGATTTTAATGTATTCTTAGTATAAAGTACTTTTGTGAATGACATATACCTTTCTTTGGTTTTAGGTATAATTTTAAAAGCACCTTCATACTTCGATAGTTCTTTTATAAATAGATGAGAATCATAGCCAGATAGGTTATGAAAAATAACAGGCACAAATGGACAAACTCTTAACATTAAATTACAATGAGAATGTGCTGCGCCTCGGTATTGTGATGTAATGTGATCATGATCCATTACTTTATCGTCAAAGAGCAAATAATTACAGATATGACATGTGGTGGCATTTTTGTAATCGTTTTCTTGGTCCTTAGTTAAAGGCGCCATAGGTATTTTATTTAATAAGATACTGTGAATGTACTCCAAATCTCTTATTAAATATTTTATAAATACTTCTACACAATCAGCTCCTCTATAAGTAACATACTTATTCAGATCTGTATTGTGTGAACAACAAATATAGTAACCAAAACATGAAGGTTCGTGAACCTTATAGGTACGAGTATTCTCAGTTACATTTATGTTGCAGTTCAGTAAAAGACTTTCAAAATCGGCGTATATAACGAAATTAATCTTTTGTTTTCTTTCGAAGTTCTTAAATTGAAGAATACTATTTTTTTCAGGTAAAACAGTCAAAACCTTAGGACATTTATTATGGTCATTATATTTCGTTTCACTCGTGAAAACTTGTAAGCATGTCTCACATAGGTACATTTTACCTTTATGTTTACTTATCTGACGTTTGATTAATCTCAATAGATTTTTTATTAAGCAATAATGCCCGTTACCTTTCTGTTCAAAGTACAATAAATTGACGTGCTGATTTTTTCTTAAACTTGTCACATATAAAGGTCCAGTGACCATATTTTTGTTATCTAATCCATATATATTAATACTTATGTGGGGATTTAAATTTTCAAATATTTTAACATCTTTGTATGATAGGGGAAATGATAGCCCGTCTGTATTTAAAACTTTTGAAAAATGCGGATATGAACTTGTTCTGCAAACATTCATTTGGCAGGGATATAATGCTGCGACAATACTCCATAAAAAGCAGTTGTTATCGCTGTTTTTAATATTTAAACAACTTCTAGTTTTTTTTATTACTTGTGGCAAATCTATATAGGTGTCGCCTTTCAAAGGAGAGTATTTGTTAATGTTAATTTCTAGATGACTTATAAAGAAACAAGTCCAACCAGATCCACAATGTTGGAACTCTGAGAGCTTTCTGTCAAATGAATTATTAAATATAATTCATTTATATCTGTATTATTATTATTATATACGATTTCATATTTTGTGTTAAATGATTTAAGCTGTTGCTCATCCGATGTTGGGAGAATGAAATAAGCAAAAAGTTCAAAGTTTAATTTAACACAATTATGTTTTATCAAACAATCATTAATTAGTTTTATGACCTTAAGCCGATTATCTATTAGGAATTCCTCAGGTGTTAGGTATTCCATTGATGGATTCAGTCTGAAACTTATTATTCTCTTTTTAAAAGCCGTGGCTATTATATCGATATTTTCTATTTCAGTTTTTAGTATGCAATTAGATTTATGCAAATTCGTTCTTAAATGACACTGATATTCAATTTTAGGTACTTCAATGTGACATTTTTGACATATTATTATATCGTTGTTATTTGTTCTGACTCCGGATCTAGTTGAAACTGTAATAAAGAAAGGAAAAAAAAAAACAATGAGCATTAAATCAAATGTAATATGATAAATGATTATACAACTGAATATCTATAACTGATTACATGATTTATTTATATGCCTATGTAATAACTAGGTACCGCCTAAGGTATATAGCATAATAGTAGATTTACATCTACAATCTACATATTTATTCATATGTAGGTTACAAAAATAAAAAAGATTTATAAACTAAGCTAGTAGGTATAGCAATAGTATAAACTTGAAATATAAAGATAATAATACCTAATATTTGAATAATTGAATAAATGAATACAGGATATCTAATAGTTTAGATCACAGAAACACAAAAAAAGGGTTATATTTGGGGGACAAGTAGCTTAATAATAGTATAGTAAGTAATATAGTAGGTACTACTGAATAATAGTACTTGTTTAATACAGTACCTACTATTTTAATAGTAGTTACTAACAAATGTTGATGGGCACTTAACGTACTCTTTTCGTGTAGCTATAATAAAATTAGACAAATGTTGCCAAGCATCTGTATTGTCAAAAGTTTGATTTTTAAGCGTGACGATTGCTTGGCGCCATCTATTCATTGGCTGAACTTTTTCTATTTCATCGCACCGGTATATTTTCAAATCAATATAGTGCGTTCCCGGCTTTTTTTCAAAGGTTTGGCGCGAATAACCATTTGCAAGGCGTCGTGTTATATATGAAGCTAATGGTGTTTTACCAGTAACTGCAGGGGGCTCTTTCTCGTCGTCCTCGCTATCGGTTCCAAACAGATCGTATGCCGTTGACTTCCTCGGAGGAATGGGTTTGATATACGGCTTCTTTGAAGCTGATGGACGGGACGGCGCAGACGGTTTCGCCGACGACGGGACGGCAGACATCGCAGAAGTAGACGGTCCAGGCACCGGACTTGCACTCGATGGTGAAGACGTACGTGATGATGCGTGCTTCCTTTTTCGCCCGTCGTGCTTCTTTTTCTGAACCCGAGGTTCCTCGTCGACGTCAGAGGGAAAAAGGGTCTCGGCGTTTTCGTGCGACCTGAAATAGAGTATACAATACAATAGAATATACAATCAAATCATTATTCAAGAGTACATCCCACATTGAAATGTCACAGTTAGGTACACTACTCTAATTAATTATTATTTTATTATTGTCTATCTATCTATCTATCTATGTTCATCTAATATTGAAATAAGTACATCTTCTTAGAATACTGAAACATAACCATCACAGAAATATTACTCTATTAAACCACAATACTATACCACGCTAGATAAAACTATAAAATATAAATACAAGAGCAGGTCTATTAATTTATGTTTTATTAAAGAACTTAGAATACTTACATTTTTCGTAGAGTAGGTTGATTCTTGGTAAGTAGGTAGGTACTTGATGTTTATCTGGAGCTTCTGGTAGCTGAAGTGATGCCCCCTAATTCACCGTCCAATATTTAAATAGCCGGGATCCACGTGAGCTTTTTCCATATATGTAATGCACGCGTTAACCTAAAATCCTGAGTCAGGACTTCTTCACGGGACAAATGCTTTGCAATCATAACCAAATGTACAAATCTCAACCTTAAATTATGATACCTAAAGTGTACACTAATATTTGACTAGGTATATTAGCCACAGTCGATGTCTTACATACTTTTTTTTTTTTTTTTAAAAAAACGTTGCCCCACACTAGGATTTCTCCTGTGTCGTGGGTACAGTTTACAAACATACATGTCACATACACACACAACCCAAAAAAGTTAAATACCGCGACTTCGTTTATGTAATATTTATTTTATTAAAACATTACCATATTAATTAATACTAGCTCCCGCCAGCGGTTTCACCCGCTTCCGAGGGAACTATTTCCCGCACCCGGATAAAAACTAGCCTATGTGTTAATCCAGGGTATAACCTATCTACAAAATTTCAACCAAATCGGTCCAGCCGTTTTTGCGTGCAAGAGTAACAAACATCCATATATCCATTCTCACAAACTTTCACATTTATAATAGGATTAGTACCTAGGATACACTGTAAGAGAAGTGTCCGACTGTGTCAAGCAAAAGACGGTCTTGTTATCGGTTTTTATTACCTTTATTTGCTGATTTAAAAATTACAAGTTTGAAGAAAAAGACAATAATAGCAGGCAGAACCAGGAGTAATAATAGTATGTCGATATTGCAATACAATATTATTGTTTTGATCCATCTCCTTAAATAGAATTAGAACTTACGTTGCAAATTAGACGTACTACTTACATGCGATGGTTTCGCATGCCGATCTTCTCAATAAAAATGTATGAAAAAAATACAGTGAACAAACGTACAGTAAGTGTTTGTTTTATCAATATAGATTTATAGTAAACAATAAAATGTTTGGCGCCGTGATGTCTTGAGGTTTCAATTTCACCATGCCATTTTTGTCCGGAGTACTTATCGACATCTAACAAAATTATACGATTTTGAACTCTATAGATTAAAAATCGATTATTATATAAATTGAAAAAAATATATTAAATCAATCATTTCAATTTGTGCTCTTGCTGAGTCCTGACTGGCTAAAAAACGAGGATCATTGCGTAATGTCGGTAAGTGTTAATATTTTCTTTAACAGTATTTTATCTATCAATTAAAATATAACATAATTATCTATAAGCCCATGACATTAGAGTTTTCGAATAAAAACGTATGTAAGTATACACTTAGTTCAACACGAGTAATTGCATTCTGTTTGTTTTTATTTTTTTCAGGACTCCGAAAACGACTACTTCAACTTCATTCCTATGAATACTGTAGTAGGACAGAAAAATGAAAAACAACTGAATCTGGAGGGCCCCAGCAGCAAACAGCTCAAGAGAAGTTCAACAGCTGCATTCACCTGTGTAAAAAAACTAACGCGTGGTGCTAAAGTGATCAGGATCGAAGTTTATGTTGTGGAAAGTTACCCTGATATCATAAGTTCGCTATGTAATTGTGATGCTGAATTGTGCGTGCAGCATG
Source organism: Shargacucullia verbasci (assembly GCA_947562105.1). Taxonomy (NCBI): domain Eukaryota; kingdom Metazoa; phylum Arthropoda; class Insecta; order Lepidoptera; family Noctuidae; genus Shargacucullia; species Shargacucullia verbasci. Next base: position 4,835,291 of record OX387281.1, read on the forward strand.
TAGTTAAAAACATATTTATGGATGACATTTATAAATCAGTTAAAGACATTGCTGTAAAGGTATCGAATAATATGCCGTAAAATAAATCATAATACTTAATAAATGATAAAGTATTTTTATTTAACCTTTCACATACATACTCTCATCTAACAGATATTTTACGTCACGAAGCGACAACATGTGGATTTAAAGTCTATGAGAGTAAGGTTGAAAGTCGCATCGAATAATGCACATACATCGTTTCGTGAGATAAAAGAATGCAATGACGTAAGTAGGTATATCAGAAATCCGATATAAGATAACATCGGAGAATGTGTGAGCGCATTCAATTATCAGAATTAAACCTTGTGACACTCAAAGACCAATCACATAGTTTTTATACCTTTGATTGATCATTATTCAATTTGAATGTAATGCAGATAAGAATCTATTTGAATAGGTTTTTTTTTTAATTCAATGAACGTTTTATTATAATAGTACGCCATAAAAGCAACAAACAATATTTCGTATATTTGAATACTATGATGTAAATTAGATGTTTATTGAAAATTGGGGTTTTCAGATCTTATGTGATCTGGAAACCCCAATTTTATCCTACTAACTACATTCTAATGAATCATTATATAATTTTAGGGCATCTCAGAATCCTTTTGACTCTGATACGGAGATTACTTTGCAAGCAAGCACGAGTGGTGAAAAGCCTCAAAAATCGAGGAAAAGGAAAACCATCAGCAACAAACCTAAACATAATAAGAAAACTGCGCCTCCTCATGATTTATCCGAAGACTCTGAAACCGAGCCAGTATCTACTGCTCGAAAACAATCCTCAATATTTTCAGATTCTGAGGTAAGCATAATAGTCATCTCATACTTTTTACAGTTTCACAATATTCTTATTAAATAGTGTGTTCTGGCAACAATCGCTTAATATTTAATTTTTTACCTGTTGTTTCGATCAAATGTGTTTAAATGAAATGAACATGAAGTACCTACTGTCTGTTTATATCTACCTCATTTTGTACTGATTTCATGCAGTTAGTGATTTTCAGACTAAAAGAATGTTAAATTGTTGCTATAGTATCTGACAGTTATATGATGGTTATATGTATACTAACAACTTGATCTCTTTTTATAATAAATGAGATTAGTATTTTATAGAGTGAGTTTAGTAACCTAACAGTAAACTTTTAATGGAATTTTGCTATGCTCTTTAATTAAATTAATAATTTTATTATATTTTCAGGACGACGGAGCGGGGCCTGTTAGAGCTGCTGCTCTAAGAAGTTATCTGGCACGGCGCGTGGGTTCCGGGTACACCCTGCAGCGTGATCCAACTCGCAGCGGTCAGTTTTATATAGAGCTGCGTGTCTACAACAGCAAGGAAGCAGAGACACTTGCCGCTAATCGTTGGAAGCGAGCGCTTTTCACACTTCGCTCATCACATGACGACAACGGTCCGGTATGGAAAGCTCTTACTGGCTTAGTTAGCGCTGCTAAGCAAGAGTATGCAAACATAAAACCTATATTATATCCTTCAAATCTTTTCTGAATAATTGCACTATATGTTATTTTTGTTTACTCTTGATTCATATAGGAATTGAGAAGGTATTACCGGATTAGTTAATCCTATATCCAAATATAAAGTCTCGGTATATTGTAACCATCAAACGTTTTCTAATAACAGTAACTTGTTATTCTATATTTTGTAGCAGCGATTATCTTATTTTTTATTATATATTCAAACGCTCATAGCCAATGAAGTTCTGGCATTCATCAAGCATGCCATCGACTACATGGACGAAGTCAGCATCTTGCAGATCTGCAAGTCATCTTTTAAGGAGGAGGACATCAGCAGTGCCAAGTTGCTGCTGTTCACGACGCTCGGCAAACTCAGCCAAATGAAGAAGGGATGGCACAGAAAAGAGTCTCCAGGACATCATAACGCTGTTGAAGGAGACCGACCCGGACGACGTGCCTGAATTTGTGGCGAAGGATCTGCACAAGCTGCCTCCCGTCACTTTCGACCACGTAGATGTCACCAGGCTGCTGAAGGACATTACACTCTTAAAGCAAAGCCAGGTAAAGATGCAGCATCAGCTGGAGGTGTCCAATAACACCATCAGTGATCTACGGGCAGAAGTAGCGTTATTGCGCAATGCAATTTCTGCAAGTAGGTCACCTAGCAACGCGAATGTGAACACGCGTCGCGGGGCACAAAACGCCTCCATCTGCAGTTTCGAGTCGGCGGGCTCGAATGCGTCACCAGCTGCCGAGAATGCACGCGTTGCAACGTGTGCCGCTGCCTCGACACCGGTGGAGACGACGACTTGTGTAGGTTCAGCGACCCCCAAACGAGCCTACGCAGCAATTGCAGCCGCCGCTAAAAAGCCTGTTGAGCTACAAAACTCGCAGGTTAAAATAGCGGACACAGCAAAGGGGGGTAAACGGAGCCTGTCAAAACCAAAACAGGCTCTGAATAGGCAGGGTCCAGAGAAGGACATGAGCGACAAGGATGGTTTCATCAAGGTTGAGAAGAGGAAGACGAAGAAGCCTCCTTGTCGGAACCAGTGCGGTACTGCGCTGGCAGGACCCAACATGCTGCTACGACCAGCAGTACCGTCAACGCTGCTCTACGTGTCCAGATTGCACCACTCTACGAAGGTTGAGGAGATCGTGGAGTACGTGCGCGTCAAGACCAACTGGACCTTGAGGGTCGAGAGGTTGGAGCCGCGTCACAACACGAACTTCAAGTCGTTCGTGGTGCGAGTTCCGACACACCATCTCGAGAAGTTCCTCAAGGAAGAGTTCTGGCCGAAAGGTGTTGTGTATCGTCGGTTTCGTGGCCGCCTATATGACACCAGTCAGCGAAACACGACGCCGACACTTCGTGTGCACTAGTTTTAGTTATTATGTAATATATATTTATAGTATTTTTAAGTTTTATATTTTATAATATGGTATTGTATATGTTTATATGAGCCTTGATGCCTGAAATAAATGGATAAATAAATAAAAAATAAATAAAATAAATATAATGCATTGTGTTACTTCACAGGTCTAAGCCAAACATTTATTAAACTCTGTATCTATTTTTTGCTATTTCAATATTTTGAAAATTATGAAATTCAAATATCTAGAAATCAAGCATATTAAATATTCGTCATAATAATTTACTTTCACGCTGTTTACCTTTCTTACAGATCTAAACCAAAAATTTACAAAAACTCTGATATTTCAATATTGCTCAGAAATCATGAAACTGAAATTTCACATATCTATACATTATTTATACAATAAAATTTAAAAGTAAAAGCTCAAAGTAATATAACATTCTAATTATCGAGATTGACAAGTATTAATATCGTGTTCTATTCTTTACAATTGAAATTATGAAATTCAAATATCTAGAAATCAAGCATATTAAATATTCATCATAATAATTTACTTTTACGCTGTTTACCTTTCTTACAGATCTAAACCAAAAATTTACAAAAACTCTGATATTTCAATATTGCTCAGAAATCATGAAACTCTGAAATTCAAATATCTATATATTATTTATACAATGAAATTTAAAAGTAAAAGCTCAAAGTAATATAACATTCTAGTTATCGAGATTGACAAGTATTAATATCGTGCTCTATTCTTTACAAAAATGAAATTCTGTCATAGTTGTCAGTTACATGTCTCAAAGTCAAAGTATTCATCACATAAGAAAAGTAACAAACATAAAACAAATTGTTTACTTCGTACTGAATACCAAAATGTTCAGCTAATAGCCAGTGCTTTAAAAGACAGAATAGCTAGCTACAAAATAAATCCTCAAACTAATGAAATAATAACACCTGAATTATTTTTATCTAATGTATTCAACACCATTTATAATTTATTACAACCATTATTACAAAAACATAAATCATTAAAGATAAACTTTGAACTTTTTGTGCTATATTTACTTCCTAAGAATGAAGAACTATCTCGTAAAGTCTTTTAATACTAAATATTCTATAATGAATCAGAGTACAGATATTATATCTTTATACAAAGATTGCACACAACGATTAATATGTAAATGCTTAGAGTTTGAATTATCAGAATCTGGTTGGACTATAGAGAAAATAAGCCATTTAGAAATGAATATTGCAAAATACAATCCTTTGAAAGCAGGAAGTTACATTAATCTGTTTCAAAAAAAATTACCATAAACAAATATAAAAATGCATTAAATTGTAATATCAACTTTAGATACCCTATGTTTGTTATATGATCTAAAAATCATAAACTCTACACACAAAGAATCAATAAAGTGGTGCTTGATGGGAATGATGACAAACGTCAAATTAAAAAAAATAATGCTTTTACTTTACCAATGGGTCATTATAGTTCTCTATTCTAATCTGAACAAAAGTTTTATTACTATTTTCCTTAACATATTGTAAGAATTCAATACCACCGTAATAATAAATAATACTCACATCTAGATATAACTTCTGTTTATTTCTCCAATTTATCCAATCAGGTAATCTACGTAAACACGCTTACACTTTTTTTACATAAAACAGTAATCGCTCGGTAGTATGTACACAATACTCGCACACGACTCCTCTCCAAGACTGCTCAAGTCAAAGTGTGTCTCCCTAAAATATTCCTGCCCCCAATTTGAGTAATATTTATTTAAAAGTACGTTTGACTTCCGGTGACGCGTCGGTGTTGCAAGTGTCAATATTAAATACGAATATTTTATTAAACCTACGAGAAAGTCAAACTGAATACTTATATTTTTATTAAACCTAACACTCGACCATCCTGACCTCGTGCATGTCCTCATGTACGCCACCACGAAGGACCTTCTTATTACAGGATTTAACCTAACACTTGGCATAGCGAGACACTCTGACTTCAGCATTACAACAGAAACTTTATTGAAATATATATATAAATATGAAATTACATTCCATCCAGTGGCGTATTTTAAGATTCAGCGCCCTGGGCCTGTAAGGTTTGCCGCCCCATAAATTAACGGAAAAAAGCAAAAACTTTTAATTTATAAATAAAATCCAGCAGTGTGTTGATGTGCGCTGAGAATGATGATAATGAATGAAGAAAACTAAAAAGGCCAAACAAAGAAATAAATAAACACCATTTATCAACCGACTTCAAAAAAGGAGGAGGTTCTCAATTCGACTGTATGTTTTTTTTTGTATGTTTGTTACGCGATCATGCCGTCAATTACGGATTGATTTTAGAAATTATTTTTTTGTTTGAAAGAATATGCTCCCAAGTTGTTCCCATTGTCACCAAATTATGATCTGATGATGGGATCTTAGGGAAATCGAGGGATACCCTAAACTATTGTAAGACGAATAGCGCGTTTGAGTTTTTTTCTTAATAAGTCAGCTGTTGGCGTCTGAAAATCATCATTTCATGATGCTGAGCTGATGATGGATGTCGTAGTACTCCTCAATGGTAAGGAGTTAAGGAATGAAACTTCCGAGTTTGGGATCACTCGATATATTTTGATGAGTCCCGTATATAAGATTTGGTATAGAGGATCTGATGATGGAGCCAGAAGATAGATAGTGGAACTCTTCAGTAGCTTCTAGTAAACCCCTCGAGTTTGGTCTCATTATAAACCGCTAAAAGGCAAGACTATCACTGTATTAGTTACAATAGTCGTCTTAATCTTTCCATATCTCGTAACGCGTTTTCATCATGTCGGTTAAGTAATTATTTGGTTATAAATCACAAAGTGCAATACCGTCTAAGGTTTTCACTCGACTAGGTGCAACATACATTTGACCTATGTAAAGTTTTTAAAAGAGAAGCGTCCTTACTAGGTCTACCCATCACTCAAAATTGAAAAATAATAACAAAAAATAAAAACCGACTCCAAATTTTTTTTAAAACTAAGCTGATAAAAAGCAAACTATAAATGTTTTAGTATACAATATAGTAGTTGAAGAATACTGAAGTCTGTGCCAAGTAAAACATGCAATGATAAACTGACACGATTGGCGAAGTGCATTTATCGTATCTGACGCACAATTCTTCTCGCACTCGACAATTTTTACGTGAACTCGTTGATTCAATGTCGCTATTATAGCAGCAATGTATGTATATTACTTTTATGTTTCACTTGGCATCGAATTCAATATTCTTCAACTACTATATTGCACAATAAAACATTTTTTTTTTCTTTTTAGTTAGTTTTGTTTTTGAGTTTTTTGAAGTCAGTTTTTTTCATATTTTCATTTTTTTCCGATGGACAGATTGGTTAATAGGTAAATTCTTCAATTACACTGTCATGGTTAACGGATTTTGTCAAGTCAGCTTCTATATTAAGAATGGCTAAACTATTTAATCGTTCTTCACTTATTTTATTTTATTCGGGAACGTACATAATTTTTAATTCTTTTAGGTACTGAAAACGAAAGTTCCGCACTGCAATTTGTTTGTTTTAATCCAGACCAGATTCTTTTTGTGTGCGAAATTTCGTCAAAATCCTTTGATTTAATCAAAATTTTGCTGTTTGATTGTGTGATTCAGTCAAAAAAATTCTAACTTTCACATTTGTATTATTAGTGGGATTAGTAAGATTATCATTTACTAAAAAAGCGACTTCAAAAGACTAAAAAGCAAAAAATAAATGTTTATTGTTACAATATAGTAGTTGAAGAATATTGAAGTCAGTGCCAAGTAAAAAGTGATAAACCGACGCAATTGGCGAAGTGCATTTGTCGTGTCCTTTCCACAATTCGCCTAAACTCGAAAACTTTTACGCGAAGTCGTTGTTTCAATGTCGATATTAGCGGTTTAAAATGAGTCCAAATTCGAGGGGTTTACTAGTAGCTACTGAAGAGTTCCACTATCTATCTCCTGGCTCCAGCATCAGACCCTCTAAACCAAATGTTATATACGGGACAAGTGATCTCAAACTCGGAAGTTTTATTCCCTAACTCTTTACCGTTGAGGAGTACTATGACATCCATCATCAACTCAGCATCAAGAAATGATGATTTTCACATGCCAACACTTGACTTACTAAGAAAAACCTTTTGCTGAAGGGAACCACAAACCAAAACGTCATCTGTGTAAATATCTATTGTTTTGGTTGATTTTTTCAAAAAGCGCTGATTCGATTTCAATAAAATATATATGGGACCTCTGAAGACATCTGAAGTATGACATACCAAACAAAAAAGAATATCAAAAAGAATTCATAATTGGCGGAATAATCGCGTAACAAACATACAAAAAAAAAAAACATACAGTCGAATTGAGAACCTCCTCCTTTTTGAAATCAGTTAAAAACTTGAAACAAGTGAAGCACGAATTGCTTCATCCCCGCCGCCGGCTGCGCCGCCCCGCGCCCCTCCCGCTTTCGCCTATGGATATGAACGAAAACGACACGAGCAACGTCGAAACGTCCCAACTAGTCCCGAGTCGCAATGGAGTTCGACGGACACGGCGCCGCCGCCCCGGCGCGGCCGCCCGCCGTTCAGGCATACGATACCCTCGCGTCTTAATGTCTATCAAACTTACAACCAAATGAGTTTTATTTTTTGTTAACTAGGTAGACTTTTTTTAAATTTCTTCAGGTGTATAAAGTCCAAAAGAAAGTCTCACAAAGCTGAACGCGAGGTGCGGCTTGCGCCGCCCCTCGGAGCTTGCCGCCCCGGGCCATGGCCCTTTTGGCCCTAGGGTAAATACGCCCCTGATTCCATCCTTTCTCAGAATAAGGTATCAATAGGTTTTTATCAATATATACAACATGTAACTTATCCAACGCAAGACCTCACACACCCAAAAATGAATGTCAAGTTAGAAACATAATATATGTACAATCTATTATTTTTAATTGAAAATTGTTCAGCCTAGCTACTACGGAATTGATTTCAGAAACCAAATATAAAAGTAAGGAAAATGATTTTCTTTCAGGCCCTGCTTCTATTGTTACATGTTTTATATACTTTTATTTAAATCCAATTCAAGAATCCAACCAAAGCGTTGAGCGTTTGTGAACCATTCCTTCTCACAATCAAAAATATCTTGATTAATCTAAATACAGTATCTGCAAACACTTCCTTCTTGCAGTATAGTATAACTTATTACGTACTTTCGTGAACCCTTCCTTCTCACTAAAAGCACGTTTCTTAATAATAGGAGAAAACAAACTGTGAACCCTTCCTTCTCACAGTGGGCCGTGAACCCTTCCTTCTCACAAGCCCTCACTACATAATCATAACTACAGATAATTTCAAAATTCCTTCCTTCGAAATATACATCTTTTATGTCATTAAACCAAACTCATAATTTAATCAGCGAAGCTGAAAATGCTATTTATTATAGCGGTAATTGTGACAAAGGGAAAATATTAATGTAAATTCATAGTAGTAGGGTACAGTATCTTTATATTCATTCTTCAACATACGAATCATTTAAAGTAAAAATTATTCAGTAAAAATTTCATTTATATTTCCTCTTCATTATCAATTTGAACCTCATTTTCAGTGTCATTGTCAACCTCGTTTACATTTAATGCGGCTATGTGTACCCAAGGCAGCATGCGGTCGGCTGCCACAGTTGTTTTGCGCTTATTTTTGGTGCAACTCAACCCTGGAATTGCGGCTAGTCTATAGCGGTCATTACACAATACCTCAACCACACGATAGGGCCCTACGTATGATGGAAGGAGTTTTTTACTCTTTCCATCATTACTGAAGCTAGTCCTTGTAATCTTAACCAGTTCCCCCTCTTTGTATACACGATCAGGACGCCTATTACTATCATAATATTGTTTTTGTTTAATTTGTTCTTCGTTAATTTTATCTTTTACTTCGTCTCTTATGTTTTCTAAATCCGTGTTTTCGCGTGTTTCATTAACTATGTCATTCAGTCTAGGATCAATTTCAGAATTCATGTTTGGCCCAAACATGACTTCTGTAGGCGTCCTACCAGTGGTCTTTTGTCGGGTGTTGTTCATGCCCCACTGTACTTTACCTATCTTATCGTCCCAATCACGTTCATCAAAATTTAAGTTTTGAGCCGTTAATGAGCTAAGTATAGTACGGTTGTACCGCTCAACCTGTCCATTTGATCGTGGACTGGACACAGCGTTTAGTACGTGCTTTATACCTTTGTCGACACAAAATCGTTTGAAGGCATGTGACGTAAAACACGTGCCACGGTCACTGATAATTCGATCAGGGTTTCTGAATGTGAAGAAAATATCTTCTAGAGCCCGCATAGCAGTAAGAGACTTAGTATTGCGCACTGGTCGAATGAAAACAAATTTGGTGAATGCGTCCACAATCACCAAAAGGTATGAGTTCCCCCTCTTCGATTGCACAAAAGGCCCAAGATGGTCAATGTGCAGAGTATGGAAAGGGATCTCAACCTTCACTATCGGGTGCAAAAGCCCCTCCCTTGAACTTGTTTTCCTCGAAAATGCGCATTCGAAATGAAATGAAATTATTTATTTTGCAATTAGGATTTTTCAATCACTTTTACACGTCTTTTTTAAACTAGATGGCGTCGGCATTTCCTATGACTATCCCTGAGAAGAAACGCCGAAACAAACTCAGGGGTCAAAGTCTATTTTAAAGTCCAGACAGATTGTAATGATGTAAAGGTTTATGTGAGACAAATATAGGGTGGAATAGCCTTTTGAAGAAAGTGCCATAACTATTTGAGCTAACCTGTCGCAACAGAGTGCAAGCATGCATCAGTTATCGTGAGAATTAATGAAAAGAAGAGCGCTCAGCCTAGATCTCACTCACATTTACAATGTATAGCGGCTATATATAAGAAATCATTTCAATTTAAACGACATTACAATATCAAAATAATGAAGTAAATAATATAATAATTAATGGCAAAAATTGTATATAAAAAAAAGGAAAGGCTAAAGAGCGGTTCAATCCCAAGCGTTTTTGTCATCTAAATAGTCCGAAATTTTATAGTATCCTTTTTTACAAAGTTTAGATTTAATTACAATTTTGAACTTCTTTAATGTTAAATTACGTATATCATTGGGAAGTTTATTGTAAAAGCGTATACATTGTCCCATGAACGAGTTGCTTATTCTGTGGAGGCGCGTAGCATGTACAGCAAGGTTGTGTTTATTCCTAGTGTTCAAAGAATGAGTATCAGACAGTTTGACAAAGTTCGAAATATTTTTATAAACATATATTAAATTTTCAAATATATATTGTGACGCTACAGTTAGAATATTAATTTCCTTAAATCTGTGTCTCAGCGACACCCTTGGACCAAGATTATAAATAGCTCGGACAGCCCTTTTTTGCAAGACGAATATAGTATTGATGTCTGCAGAGTTTCCCCAGAGGAGGATGCCGTAAGTCATCACGCTATGAAAATAACTGAAATAAACTATTCTGGCTGTATCCACATCAGTTAAGTGCCGAATTTTTTTTGACAGCAAACGCGGCCGAACTAAGCCTACCCGATAATTTGTTTATTTGCGGGCCCCATTGCAGTTTGGCGTCTATAGTGATGCCTAGAAAAACAGTTGAATCCACAATGTCCAGTTCCACTCCATTCAATTTAACATTTATTGGTACTTGTCGGACATTGGGCGTTGAAAATTTAAGACATTTGGTTTTTTTCTCATTAAGGAGAAGATTATTGACATTGAACCAATGAACTACATGAGATAGTGCAACGTTAACTTCGCGAAAATCTAGTAATTGTCGTCGAATTTTAAATATTAGAGAAGTATCATCCGCGAACAATACTACCTCGTGATTATCCCGTACGTAATATGGCAAGTCATTAATATAAACTAGAAACAAAAATGGACCTAGAATTGAACCCTGCGGGACGCCCATGGTGACCTCAGATCCCGAAGATCTCTTGCCATTCAATGCAAGCCTCAACGTATTTCTTTATAAATCTTGTCATTTTTGGAAACCAATACGTCTTTTTAATTCGGTCCAAAGTCTTTTCTACTCCAAAATGCCCAATTTCGTCGTGATTAATACAACAAAGTTGCCACCTTGCCCCTTTGGGTACTACCCACCGCAATTTAGTCTGGTCCCCATCTAAACACCGGTAAAGCCTATTGTCCTTGATCACATAATTGTCTTTAATATACTTTAGACCGTCTGGGTCGATATTTGAAACCAAAATATCACGAATACGACAAAGCTCACTATCTCCCAATTGCAGGGTATGAAGCCAATCTTCATTACCAATGACCATTACACATGGGTACTGTTCCGGTTCTAATAAATTAGCAGGGTCCCCAATAGGGTTTCGAGATAGGGCATCTACGTGAGACATTCTCGATCCCGCACGATACTCTACGCTGCATTGAAATTCCTGTAACAATAGCCACCAACGTGCAATACGCGGAATAATGTCGCGTTTAGAGAACGTCGAACGGAGTGCACTGCAATCCGTGACGATTTTGAAACTCTGCCCTAATAAATAAACCCTAAAATTTTTAAGCGAACACACTACTGCCAAGGTTTCTAACTCGAACGCATGGAAATTCTTCTCCTCCGGAGATGTTTGGCGGCTGTAATATGCGACAGGCTGAAACGAGACAATACTTCCTCGAGGACGCTGCAACATTATACCTCCGATGCCAACCTTGCTAGCATCCGTATGGAGCTCAGTTTCAGCATTTGGGTCATAAATAGCCAGTATAGGTCTATCTATTAGTTTAGCCTTGAGTAACCTAAAAGCCTCTTCCTGCTCGCGTTCCCATGTCCATACCGCATCCTTTTTGAGTAATCTGTTTAGAGGATGTGCCAACGCTGCAAAGTTCCTAATGAATTTCCTAAAATATCCTACCAATCCTAGAAATTGACGCACAGCGTGGACATTAGCTGGACCAGGAAAATCTTGGACTGCCCGTATCTTTTTATCTCCAGGACGAACACCGACCGCGCTAATCTCATACCCAAAATAATTTATACTATCCTGTAAGAAGTTACATTTTGTCAAATTTAAGGTCAAATTAGCCATTTCAATCCTTTGCAGAACATTCTCTAATCGATCTAGACACTCATTCACACTTTTCCCATATATTAGTACATCGTCAATGTACGCAGTTGCTTCGGTGAACCTAGCCGACCCTAACACCTTGTTCATCATGCGCTGAAAAATAGCTGGCGCATTCGCCAACCCGAACGGCATTCGATTAAACTCGTACTGGCCGTCCGGAGTTACGAAAGATGTTAGCGCCTTGGAATTCTCGGCAATTGGCACCTGGTAATAGCCAGATGCCAGATCTAACGTGATAAAGAACGACTGTCCTGATAGTCTCGAGATCTCATCCTCAATAATGGGCATCGGATACCTCTCTTTAACCGTAACAAAGTTTAAAAGTCTGTAATCGACGCACAACCTTAACTTGCCGTCCTTTTTACGGACGAGGATGATTGGACTAGCATATTCTGAAACGGATTCTCTAACTATACCAGCTTCTAGCATCTCGCCAATCATCTCTCGCACCTTTTCCCGCTCCTTATGTGATAACCTATAGGGGCGATAAACTACAGGTCTCTTGCTAGTTAACTCTATGTTCATCTCAGTCACATTAGTACAGCCGAGCTCCTTCAACGATGTTGCAAAACAGTGTTTAAATTTTTTTAGTAGTGCCATCAGCCTTTGCCTCTGAGATACATTCACAGACTCTCCTATGCTAACCGTTGACTCGTCTATCTCATCTTTTCCTGAAGATATTTCGGCATCTAATAATATGCGATTTACCACCTGAACCTTAACTGCCCTACCGATATTCAATCTTCCTAACAGTAAGCCACTCCCACAGAGAGGTGCTACGAAAACATTGACTAGTCCCCTTTTCACTTGATAGACTCCACCAATAACCATAAACTGCTGATTTGGCTTCCCAATGACATTATCTTTCAGAAAAATATTACAGTCTTCGAAAGAATCAACCTTAGCTCTAACCGACGCTGGACCACAAATCGCGACATCCGCAACCACTGCCACAGTTACCGAGTGACAAACGACATCATCATCTGGTATTGTGGGTAGTTCAATTTTCACGTCGAAGAACTTTAATTCGTCCGCATTTTTATATACTACGACATGTGGTTGCTCAGTGAAAGTCTGCCCCAACAGTATAGGTACATCGAGATAAATGTCGTCAACCACCTGAAAAGGTACTTTAGCACTTACTCCGTCAACATTCAAGCTCGCAATAACACCTCCTGCAGAATATATCACATTATTGCCAAAACCTTTCATTGCGATAGGAATGTTATCGCTGATTAAACCTAACCGAGACGCTGCGGACGCGGACATCAAAGAAATCTCACTACCAAAATCAACAAAAGTTTTCATTGGAACGCTATCAACAACACCTTCTTTGATGAACTTATTGTTAGTCTCTGATGTAGTAATACGCATAGTCTTTGGAACGCCTCTGACTTTATTTTCATTTTGCTCAATCCGGACCATACAATTTTCAGTCTTATGCCCATACCTATGACACCTACTGCATTGTATTATTGGTTTTGGACATTTGAAATGAGGATGCCCCTTCTCTTTACAATTGAAGCAATACATCTGGTTACCAAAAGTCTTATTGAGAGGTTTGTTTGATGCACTAGATTCAGTGGAGGGTTTTCCTTTGAAGCTAGGCCGATCGAGCAATTGAGATTCTTTATTCGCCATTAAAAATTGTAGAAGCGCGTGTTTTTATCGTTTAAACCATGAATAATACATTCGGCCGCACGCTTGCCTTGGATATCACATTGATTTAACAAAGCCAACTTCTCATAATAATATATTTCTAAAGGTTCATTGAATCTACTCCTTCTCTTTAGCATATCCTCCAGGGACTGGCCATAATTCTGTTCGAAAGGGAAAGCATTCACGAGTTTTTGTTCCCATTCAGCCCAGGAAAATAAGATTGAATTTAGGCTCTCGTACCAGGTCTTGGCCAATCCCTGGAGTTTTTGCATCGCGAAGTGAATTGTTGTCTTTTCGTCCCAGCCGTATACAGTAGCACACTCGTTAACCTTTTTCAACCATATATCAACTCGTTGGTTTTTAGAGGATGGATCAAAATCTGGAAGAATGTTTTTATGATTGAGGTTATTATGTGGTAGCGGCGTGGTTAATGTACCCGGCTGAGACTTCCCTCGACCTAGGGACCTCAACAATTCTACTACATCTTTAGATGTAAAAGTGGGACTGTCTGACCTGTTAATCCGCCGTGATTCCCGCTGGATGCCAATGTTGTCTTGTCCATGATGCCCGCTACGTAGTATTGGACTGCGGGCCCGAAGGTGGACGTCGTCATCCTGAAGAGGCTGCAACTCCTCAGCCGTGCTTGTCCCGCGGCGGCTGTCACGATCATGGATCCGGCCTCCGGAGATGGCGCCCCGGGACTGACTCCGCTTCTTGCGCACTTCTTCCTCGAGCACACGAACACGCGCCCGCTCTCGCTCCAGTTTGTGTTCCAGTTCTTGGCGACTTCGACTGCGATCGCGCCGACGTTCAGAGCACCCATTTCCACCCATTCCGATTTCGAGGACTAAGTCGAAATGAACCTCTATTTGAACCCGAACGGTATCGGTCGGGCGTCGATAAACGACGACGCATCGTAATGTCTTCGCCACGAGGCATTATTCTGGAACTCAAACAAGATGCCTATGTAGCTATTCAAGTAAAAGTTACATTGGTGTAATAATATGCGGCAGTATTTTAAGGACTAAATAGCTAAATTGATGCACAAAAGTATTATTATTTGATCCCCGTAGACCTAATACTTAACGTGCCTGAATACCATTAATTCGAAAACAAAATTGCCAAGCAAGTGGAATATCCCACTTCTGAAATGTAAGAATTCAATACCACCGTAATAATAAATAATACTTACATCTAGATATAACTTCTGTTTATTTCTCCAATTTATCCAATCAGGTAATCTACGTAAACACGCTTACACTTTTTTTACATAAAACAGTAATCGCTCGGTAGTATGTACACAATACTCGCACACGACTCCTCTCCAAGACTGCTCAAGTCAAAGTGTGTCTCCCTAAAATATTCCTGCCCCCAATTTGAGTAATATTTATTTAAAAGTACGTTTGACTTCCGGTGACGCGTCGGTGTTGCAAGTGTCAATATTAAATACGAATATTTTATTAAACCTACGAGAAAGTCAAACTGAATACTAATATTTTTATTAAACCTAACAATATACTTAGGATAATTATATTATTATTTTGTAATAAAATTAAGTCATTATGTATTTTTTATTTTTGAAATGAAATAAATATTTTGTATTCAACTGATTTGTGTTTAATTGTTATTAATAGATACCTATTTATCTCGAATATAGAAGCTGTGATATCCTAGTGGTGAGACCGTGGGACTGCCAAGTAAAAGGTCTCGATTTCGAACCCAAGGCACCCACTGACTTTTCGAGTGTTGTGTGCGTTTTTAGAAAATAAATATCACAGCTTCAGTGTTTCGGAAAGTAAGTAAAAATTTGGGTCCTGTGCCTGATCTCCCTCCGGTCGTCCTATCGGGCTATGAGAGTAAGAGAACAGAGACTGCACCTATGTTTGCGCACACGCTCGTGCACTAATATGGATGGTGTTTAGTGGCACTAGCCGCTGTGACCGAAATCGGTCAGGAGGACATTATTTATTTCGATTTAACTGAATAATTAAACAATTAAGTATATCATTAAATAATTTATTTTAATTTTCACAATAAATATACAAAGGTACCAATCACTAAAGTACTAAAAAATAAACTATGACTAAAACTAAATAACAAACTATTGCTGTACTACTAAACAGTGAACTACTATACTAAACTTTAATTACAAATTAAAATGTACATTATAAAAGTATTATTTACAAGCTAATAAACAAAAATCTTATTCTTTATCTACAACTTAATACTATAAATTATTATTAATCTTTTAAATATATTAAGTATAAACGTACACATCTATTTGCTTACTTTCTTTACTATTTTACCAACTAAATATTCAGTTTCAGTCATAATGTCATCATATTCACTAGTCACTAAATACTGCACATTCACACTTGCATCTTCAGGATCAGATGATATTTCATCCATATTGCCGCCGTCCAAATCATAAATCATAATTTTTATTATGTGTTGCGCACGATCCGATTCTTTACGCATGATAAAGGATTTAGTTTTCAAAGATTTTGATTTCATTTTCCTCTTCTTTAATGTTTGTCTCTCTGCTTGTTGAAGACGATATTCCTCGTGTGCTGCTGCTGCTACTTCAGCATACCAGTTCTCCCTATCTTGGGCATAATTAAAAGGATGAGTTATAGGATTATTGATGTCTGTCGAGTTCTGAAAAAAAAAACCTTATAAGTAAATGGCAACAATTAAGAATAATATTTAATAATAATGAAAATTCTCATAAGTTACTCACTTGTAAATTTATTCCCTCCGAATCGTTATTCAATGACGAAGTTCTGTTAGGATCCATAATATTCAAATCCGGACTGTAGCATGGTGATCTCGACATGATTCTGAAATTAATAGCGATAGTAATAAGATTGTCGTAAATGAAATTCAAAAGTATAAGTTAAATATTATTGGAAAATACTTACCTCAAAATAACTAAATTGTAAACCAAGGACCAGTTGACTCAAACCACAGCTGAGACTGAAGAATATTTAAGATGTTAGTCATGTTAGATAGGTACTATCGAGAAAACTTCCGCATGCTCACCTT
The DNA here is from genome assembly GCA_947562105.1 of Shargacucullia verbasci. Taxonomy (NCBI): domain Eukaryota; kingdom Metazoa; phylum Arthropoda; class Insecta; order Lepidoptera; family Noctuidae; genus Shargacucullia; species Shargacucullia verbasci. Next base: position 4,852,028 of record OX387281.1, read on the forward strand.
TAAGCCGATAATTGCATAGCACGGCTCTCGACTCAATCATCGTATGCACGCGTTTTGTCCAATAGGAACCGTATTTTAGTTGTGTTCGTCTAAATATAATGATGTATAGAAGTGGACACACACTAGTGTGCAGGTGCGCACACTAGCGAGCTGTGCTAACTTGTTTGTGAGATGTTTTTTCAATGGACACCAACTTCCTAATTGTCGTATCGGTTTCAAACTGTGACACGGCCTACCTCTGTATGAATTATTGTTGACAAGAAGTAATTTCGTACTCATATATTCTGTTTGGTTTAGAAAATGTGTTATTGGTATTGCTTTATTTAATTAATATCAACTTTCCACAAAAATGTAATCGTTTGTACTAAGAAGAAGAAGTGAAATATACATTTTTTAGTTTGTGTTCACTCAATAATAAGCTGTTTAGGATTAATTTTTTAACATACTTTTATTAGCTTCACGTGTAAGTAACTATATTAGAAAATATTGGAAATCGAATTTAACCAACTTCTAATCGTCGTGTCGTATATAATACAATTAATACAATAATATGGTACTATCGAACTGTTCAGATGATGGAGCCGGAAGGTAGGCACTAGGTTACTAGGTAGGTTTTATAATAATTTCCCACGAACTTTCGGCTTTGTGTCCTTGCAAGAGCACTCATAAGTAGTAAAATAATTAGTTTTATTGTTCTATAGATAATACGATTCTTATTTTACTATCTGCTTTGGAGTGCACCTGCAAGAACACAAAAGGTAAGCGTAAAATATTACTAGGAATCGGTAGGTGACAATAATCGGCATTTTTGTGTGGATAAATCAATAGTTATTGACTTGTTTATTAATATACTTCTATACATAACGCCGATGAAGCAAACAAAAGAGAATTTTGTTTGTTAAAAAAATTGCTGCTTCCTTATCTTTTAAAATCTTATGGCCGCTGTTTTCTCCAAATATGAGAACCTCGATTAGCCGAATATATCATAGGTCATAGTTAAATAAAAAAAATATTCTTTAAATCATAACACCCGTGGTTATCCGCACTGGCGTAGAGCAGCGACATAAGTTATGTGATTTAGTACTAAAGGGTGTTTTTTATTTATTTTTATAAAACTATTTTTTTAGTTAGTTATTTAATTAATATCTTATCTGTATAGTAAGAGATTTTTGTTTAAAAGGTGAAACCACCGGCATTAATCTTAGTGTGATATAAGCACTGGTTGCTTGTGGGCTGTTTAAGAATAATTTTATGGATTTGTATTTATAGAAAAAAAAAAAACTCCATATTTTTTTTTTTTTATAGGTCTTTTCAACATTTCATAAGAATACAGTATCATTGAAAAATTTAACATTATACAAAAAATTTCATAGACTGTATCATAAAATTGTGTTTTATTAGGTAATAATAAAATACACAACAATAATAATACCTAATTAATAACATAAAAATTTGAAATGTATTTTTATATAATCATACATATTTTCGTTTATTATTAAAACACGCACATTATATATTTTTGCGGGCCGTCTGTGATGGACTCCAGCTCGATGCAACTCGTTTCGAATAGTTTACATCGAAACGAAAACATATTCTTGTGCGAAATATTCGATCCTTGCCTATGCATGACAATAATTTCATTTCTTTCTTCTTGATTGAGGTTTCGGGTTGTCATGGTTAATGATAAAATTAGTCACACCCACAATAGCCACAATACACAGTCCAGTATACGAAGCAGAGGTCACAGTTGGGCAGGAAATCAGTCCAATAGAAATAAACAGGTCATAAAATGAAATTGCGATTAGAAAAGGAAGCGTGAACAATTAGAAAGATGCAAATTGGCACTGGCTAATGTTTGTTGTTTTTTTTTTTGGCGCACGCACCCCCTGCACTCACACAATTACATATTGTCTCTAATTGGATGGAGTAAGGAAGGGGCGTGGTCTGTCACTAGCTGCGCTTCCGCAGGAATATTTTCTTAAGTGAGCATGCGTAAGTTTTGCCGATAGTACACATTGTATAATCTAAAATTAATGTCTCAAATAACATAATTGATACTTGTAGCATTTTAATGATTTATCTTAACAATACAAGTCTAAACCTGTCAAACTGTGTTGTGTTTTATGGATGCCCTCCCCCCCCATGGACAGTCCTAACTGTCTGATGTAAACACCATCTCCAATAACTTAGAAACTCTGAACAGGTTTGGACTTGTTCTTGGCCTCAATGTATATAATAATATTACCCTTTTTATATATTTTGGTGTAAATTACTAGATATAGTATATTTAGGCTGCCTATTCATTGTGGCAATCGGTATGATGAAGTTGATCAAGCAAACCATATCTCTGAAGGTTAATAATATCGATTTTAATGAATCTTCTCGCTCAATCAGACACAGTGCTTTATTGCCTAATACGATTCGATGTATAATATGCGGTCCTTCAAATTGCGGTCAAACTAATACCATGATTAGTTTACTGTTACATGAAAATGGTTTAAAATTTCAAAATCTTTATCTTTACTCGAAAACTTCTTTTCAATCAAAATATCGTTTCTTGATCGAAGTATTAAAAAGAGTACCGCAGATTAACTTTTACGAGTTCAATGATGACAAAGATGTCATTTCTCCGAGTGAAGCTTTAGCAAATTCTGTATTTATTTTCGATGATTTTGCATGTGAAAATCAAATAAATATCCGCAATTATTTCTGTATGGGTAGACATAAACAAATAGATTGTTTCTATTTATCTCAAACTTATTCTAAAATTCCGAAGCAATTGTTACGTGACAATGTTAATTTTCTTATTATATTCAAACAAGATGATGTAAATTTAAAGCATATTTATGAAGAGAATGTTAGTTCTGATTTACAATGGAAAGAGTTCAGAAATCTTTGTCAAACTGTTTGGAGTAAACCTTATAATTTTCTACTTATTAATAAAGAATCGCCATTAAATAACGGAAGGTACAGACAGAATTTTGATATGTTTTTTAAATTTAACTGACTGTTTATATGTACATATAAGTCATTGACATGCAAAATCAAATTCAGTATAATTTGTTCTTTAGCGTAATGCAGTTGTTATAATAGATACAATGGAGAAAAATATTAAAATAGAATTAATGAAGTCTGTAGACTCCATAAAGAATAAAATAAAACAAATGAAAAACCAGGAACACTCAATGAACTTGTCACTTGACAAAATGTTAAAACCTGTCACAGATCCTCTTAAAACCCTAGTTGATTCGAACAAAACAATAGAAAAAATACAAAATTTAGAAAATACACACTCTAATTTTGAAGACATGGAATTGGATGACATTAATACTAGCTCATCTACAAAGTTTGAAGAATGCCGTGATCCAGAACTGAATTCTAAGCAGTTCGTTAAAAAGTCTCCCCAGACAGAATTACTGGATGATTTAGAAATATCATTAGAGGGCGGTGATATCCATGATATTTATGATGGGGTAAATATACCATTTGGAATAAGGAGTGCAAACAAAAAATTACTAATGGGTAATTCAATAGTTTCATTTTCTAAAATAGATAGTGTGAATGATGATAATGTCATTTTAATTAAAGTTGGTGACAAAAGCTACAATTTAACCCCTTGTTTAAAAGAACTTTTACTTCGAAGAAAACCTGATTTGAAACTAATATCGAACAAAGATAAACTTGTCTATAAAGATATGTTGCATTATACAAATGCACATAAGAGAGATTTCAATCCTAATGGACAAATTAGAGGCGATAAAGGTATAAAATATCGTGAAATAATTAGACCATTATTTACTGAATCGTTAAACAATAATATTATCACTAAATTTGGAGGAAGCTTACCAACGCTAAAGAAATACAGAAATAACACTGACTTGGTATATTGGGATGATCCTAACAAACTGGTTGACAGATTGAAACTATTAATTGCTTCCCGAGATGCTGGTAATACAAACCATGATAATGAAATTTTATCAATAATCGAAGAATTAAAAGAAGCTGATATAATTAAATAATAAATAGTCATAATAATATGCTTTTTATTCAGTATAATAGCTGAGTTCAAGACAAGTATACTGAATTGTGAACATGAGCAAAGCTAACGTGGTAAACGAAATTCATAAAAATGCGACGGTGAACTATCCACGAAGACATGTTATCATGAAAGATATAGATGACTTGTGGCACGCAGACTTAATTGATATGCAATCAATTTCAAAAGAAAATAAAAATTACAGATATATTCTTGTCGTTATTGATACATTTTCGAAATATGCTTGGGCCTTTCCTATGAGAAGTAAAACCAAAGAAGATTTGTATAACTCTTTCAAAACTTTGTTGGATAAAGGGCGTGTTCCTAAAAATCTGCAAGCGGATAATGGAGCAGAATTTTATAATAACAAATTTCAGAAGCTTATGAAATCATATAATATTAACCATTATTCAACCTTCTCAACAAAAAAGGCTTAAATAGTTGAACGATTTATCAGGACATTGAAATCTAAAGTTTATAAGGAATTTAGTTTAAAAGGCAATTACAATTGGGTAAATAATACCCTAAATGATGTTATTTACAAATACAATCACACTCACCATCGCACTATTAATGAAATCCCTGCTAATGTAGGCAATATTAATAAAATAATGATATTAGAAAGGTATTTAAAGTTGCTAAAAAATATAATTTAAAAAGCAAGTACAAAGTGGGTGATTATGTGCGTTTCAGTAAATACAAAGGAACATTTGAAAAAGGTTACACTCCCAACTGAAAGAAGAAAGAAAGAAAATACGTTTATTTGACCCAAACTAAAGGCACACAATAATAATATATAAAACAACAAAGAAAAAAAAAAGGAAAACAAATAGAATAAGGAATAATGATAATAATACCTACTCAGCTTTAAAGATGCATTGTGTGCCTTGTAAGCTGCGCCAAATAGGTCCAGTTCAGCAAAATGCCAGACAACTAGTGCCTGACGCTGGTTTTCAACTGCACCTTTGGTAGTGAAGTGTTACGGATGTAAATCAGTTTTATGGTGTGTGTGTAAATATACTTAATTAAAATAGTATAACAAATAAAAAATATGTTATAAGTAATAATAGTTAAATGTGTAAATTAGTAATAGTTAAATATTTTGTATTTGTGTACCTACGTGTAAAAAGAAAAAATGGGGACCATCACATGACAACATTCTGTCGTCTTTATACCGAGAAACCTGTTTAGATTAGTGCACGGAATTGCAAACGCATTTTATAATATAACAAACGATGTTCTAATTTATCCACACTACGCTGCAAGCGGGCGAGCGCGTCCGACAGCGATTATGTAATTTTGTGATAAAAGAATGTTTGAGTTTTTTGTATACTAAAACGTGGTTTTGATTGTGTACGTTATATATTAAATAAGATTTATCAGAGAAAGTGAAAGATTGAAAATATGGAGATGGACGAAGTAGAAAGAAAAAAACAAGATAAAAAGGTATGTAATATATGACTGTAACAAGACATTTATAGAAAGTGTTATAAAATCCTTATATGTGTACCTAATATGTGATTTTATTTTATTTAAAGTAGTCAAACTGCAGAGGTTCTACACTGTTAAGCTTTACTGGAGGGGGGGAAAGGCGGGAAATCCCGACACCGTGCGTTCCAGTCGTATATAGGCCAGACACATTGGGTAAGTTGTGAACAGTCAGATTCGACTACTTACGAGATGGAGGATAATTTAACATAGCAATGTGATTTTGTTTTTGTTTTTCCACAGGTCTCACATCTACGATGGCACGCGGGTGCCGAGGATGAGGCAAGAGGACGCTCCGAGCCAGGGACACAAGAGACGGGGGACAAGAGATACGAGCCAGCAAAGAACTGAGCGTGAGCAACACCTACCACCTACATATGTATAATTATGTAGTATTTTACAGTTTCGTGCAACCTTAATGGAATTAAAATAATAAGAAGTAAATGTAATTAAAGTAATAAGAAAAAATAATAATAATAATTTAATGGGCACGATTAAGTACGTTACGTGGTACGTTATATAATTGAAACATTCATTGTGATCATATCGAGTTTCTGTTGCGCATCAACCAGATACTGCCGTAAGCGCCTTCGAAATGTTTCCATCGTGTTGACAACTCTGATAGGTGGTGGCAGGTTGTTCCACACTTTGGATGCCGCATAACAAAAGCTGCCTCTAAAAGCTGCCGTATTGTGCAACTGGGTCGAGAGTTGTTGTGAGCATTGCCTTCTCCCGCATTCTCGTCTACTCGCAACCCAACCCAGTCTGTCGTACAGGTAGTCCGGTTTCTGACATTTGATTACACCGAACAGAAGACAAGCCAAGTGTAGTTTACGTCTCGATTTCATTTTAAGTGTAAAATGTTTGTTTAAAATAAGTGTTACATGACTTCTGAAAGGAATTTTATAACAAAACCGAGCACAAGCGTTTTGAACCCTTTGAATGAGCCGATTCGTACGAGCTAAAAGGCGCGGGCCGTAAACTGTGTCTGCGTAGTTCAACTTGGACAAAACAATGGTTTCCACTAGCTGCTCCCGTAATGCTTCAGATAAGTAAGGCCTAATCTTGTACAGAACCTTCAGACGGTAAAAACAGTTTCGTACAGAATCGGCTACGTGTTTCTCAAAACGAAGTCCACTGTCTATAACTAGACCAAGATTTCGCGCTTCATACACTCTCTCAATTTGCTCGCCCATCAGTTCTAAGTTAAATGTGACGGGCAGTCTGTCCAGCTGCTGTCGTGAGCCAAATGCCATAAATTTGGTCTTTGTTGGATTTAGAGACAGGCAGTTCTCCCGAGACCAAGCTGCTATTCTATCAAGATCCTCGTTAAGATCCCTAACGGCTCTTTCGTGTTCATCTGGCCTAAAAGATATATAAAGTTGAACATCGTCTGCGTATATGTGATACTTGCATTTCCGAACACATTTAACTATATCCGCACAATATAAAATGAACAGGATTGGACCTAAAATAGAGCCCTGCGGAACTCCTCTTTCTATGGAAGTAAGGAAATGAAATGAAATGAAATTATTTATTTTGCAATTAGGATTTTTCAATCACTTTTACACGTCTTTTTTAAACTAGATGGCGTCGGCATTTCCTATGACTATCCCTGAGAAGAAACGCCGAAACAAACTCAGGGGTCAAAGTCTATTTTAAAGTCCAGACAGATTGTAATGATGTAAAGGTTTATGTGAGACAAATATAGGGTGGAATAGCCTTTTGAAGAAAGTGCCATAACTATTTGAGCTAACCTGTCGCAACAGAGTGCAAGCATGCATCAGTTATCGTGAGAATTAATGAAATGAAGAGCGCTCAGCCTAGATCTCACTCACATTTACAATGTATAGCGATTATATATAAGAAATCATTTCAATTTAAACAACATTACAATATCAAAATAATGAAGTAAATAATATAATGATGAATGGCAAAAATTGTATATAAAAAAAAAGGAAAGGCTAAAGAGCGGTTCAATCCCAAGCGTTTTTGTCATCTAAATAGTCCGAAATTTTATAGTATCCTTTTTTACAAAGTTTAGATTTAATTACAATTTTGAACTTCTTTAATGTTAAATTACGTATATCATTGGGAAGTTTATTGTAAAAGCGTATACATTGTCCCATGAACGAGTTGCTTATTCTGTGGAGGCGCGTAGCATGTACAGCAAGGTTGTGTTTATTCCTAGTGTTCAAAGAATGAGTATCAGACAGTTTGACAAAGTTCGAAATATTTTTATAAACATATATTAAATTTTCAAATATATATTGTGACGCGACGATGTAAGAGTAGTGCCGTCACCCGAACGTAAATTCACAAGTTTTTTCCTATTACTAAGGTAGCTACGGAACCATTGCGTGGCGGTGGGGTCAAAACCGTAATAATTTAGCTTTGATAGTAATAGGGGAATATTTATTGCGTCAAATGCCCGGGAAAAATCAAGCAAAACCAGTAACGAACACATTCCTTTATCCTGGGCTGTTAATATATTATCGGTAACATCCAGCAAAGCAGTAGCAGTACTGCGCTGTTTTTTGAAACCTGATTGTAAGTCAGGTAAAACGTTATTTTGTTTCAAAAAGTGCGTTAATTGTCGACTAACGACTTTTTCCAACACTTTAGATAGACACGGCAAGATACTTATAGGGCGTAGGTCTTTTACTTCAATTGGGTTACAGTTTTTTGGTATGGGCCTAACGGAGGCAATTTTCCATTGGTCGGGGAACTTTGACGTTACAATGGAGCAGTTTATTATGTCAGTTATAGTATTTAATGTGTACGGCAGAGTCATATTCAGCATATCCAGAGTTATGCTGTCGTAGCCTTCAGCGTTGCTCTTAAGATTAGAAACAATGCGTGAGTGAGCTCCGTTCTACTGGACTGATAGTGAACATTGCGTCACCATATCTATGATACTCATAGTAAGTCACAAGTGATATACTTGCTAAGGGATTACCAGGGACTATCAAAAAGGTGCTATTAATTAGGTCTGGATCTGTAAATTGTGGCGGAAGGTCTTGTTTAGGTTTTATGGGCAATGAGGTAGATTTAAGATTTTTCCATAACAATTTTGGATTTTTTATTTTATTATTTATATTATGCTTGAAGTACGCAACTTTTTCATTGTACAACGAACTTATAACCAAAGATTTTAATCCTTTATAATATATTTTTTTTGTTTCGGATTTCGTTGTCCTATAAGTATTTAGTGCATCATCCCGCAAACGCATCATAACTTTAATGGTTTCTGTAATACAAGGGTACGACTGTTCCTTTACAGTACATGTTTTTATCGGTGCGTGAATATCAAATAGGGAAATAATGTGAGAATTAAAAACATCTACCATATCTGTGACATTGTCAAACGTAGAAATATTGTTAAGGCACAGAAGCGATAAGTCCTTAATAAAGCTATCCATGCATATGTTTTTAAGTGGCCTAAATTTCACCAAGTAGGGTTTGAACTTGTCGCGTTTTATGTGAAATTCACCAACTACGATAGAATGTCCATAAATTGAACCGAACGGTTCCACTGACGTATATCTTGCTCTCAGGTCAGTACATAGGAGGTCGATAAGAGTTTCACTGGACACTGTGAAGTGGGTAGGAGTTGTGACCAACTGTGTAAGACTGAGACAATTCAGAAATTCGTAATTTTTTTGGGTTTTCATCGCGTTTACGTCTAGCAAGTTTACATTAAAATCACCAAGCAATATGTAATAATAATAGTGGTCACAATTTCCCAATAAGCTAATAGATTCCGTTATGGCATCCAAGAAAAGGACAAGGTCAAGCCATGGTGGCCGGTACGCTATGCCTATAGCAATTTTTTTACCATTCAATGTAAGCGTTATCCACATTTGTTCGACTGATTCGAACCTGGGATCAATAGCGCTAGTCAAAGTACGTGCGCACAGTCCCCGCCGTAGATAAAAACCAACGCCCCCACCACGACCCGAGCTGGTCAACAGAAATATTTAAAATTCGTAAAATACAAAAAACAGCTCCCATAACTTACTTAATTGAAGATACTATCAGAGGTCGTACTATTTTAGGTGCATTTTATACACAATAACTTCAAAAAACAAAACATCCCGATGTTTATCTAGTTGAGAAAGTTCTTAGAAGAAAAGGTAACAGAGTTTTAGTAAAATGGTTAGGTTTGTCTTCAGCTGAAAGCAGTTGGATTGATAAATCGAATGTAATATTATAAAAAATATTAACAACAAACTGGAATCGATAACTATTTATTAAATTATTCAAACCGGAATCATCAGTCGTATAATGTGTTTTGGAGAGAGTAGACTTCTCAATTGGCTTATTAATAATTTACCATTTGAATTACACTTACCAGGATATAATTACTGTGGTCCTGGTACTAAATTAATAAAAAGACTAGCACAAGGAGATAACGGTGTAAATAAGTTGGATGAATATTGCAAAGATCACGATATTGCATATCACAAGTCATCAAAATTGAAAGATCGACATAAGGCTGATTTAATTTTGTTAAAAATGGTGAAAGAGCGAGCGGTTGCTTCCGATGCCAGTATAGGCGAAAAACTCGCAGCACGCTTAGTAAGTAAGGCTATGTCGGCAAAAATTAAAACTGGTTCTGGTTTGAGCAAAAACCGTTCTCCAAAAGTTACATCTGGAAAAGGATTAAAAAGTAAATTAAAAACTGTTATTACAAAAGCAAAAAGACATAAAAAAATTAAAACCTAAGAGCAAGAAAATGGCTATAGAATTAGCTATTGCCGCTACCAGAGAATTAGCTGATGATTCATCGATTAAGCTCCCTCGTGTTATTCCTATTCCAAAAACTGGGGGAGTACTACCTCTGATTGCTATTTTTGCGGGATTATCAGCGGCGGGAGCTTTAGCAGGCGGTGCAGCTGGTATTGTCAAAACCATAAATGAATTCAAAATGGCTAAAAAGCTGTATGAGGAATCAAGAAGACACAATGAAAAAATGGAAGCTCTATGTATTGGGAAAGGACTACACCTTAAACCACATAAGGACGGTCTTGGAATTTTCGTATCAAAAGAAAAAAACTAAAATATCGGCTACCCAAACGGGCCTTAACTAACTTTGACATCTTAAAGTATGGAAATAGAATTCCTTATTTTAGAGGTGTCTTTATGAGAGATGAGCTCCATAAATATCCATATAAAAAAGAATGTGGAGTTATTAATTTAGATAGTTCTAAAAACCCTGGTTCTCATTGGGTAGCCTATGCAAAATATAATGATTATGTTGAGTATTTCGACAGTTATGGAAATCTTAAACCTCCAAAGGAATTTATAAAATATGTAGGTTCTAACATTCAATATAATTATGAAAACATACAACGTGAGGTGATCACGTCTCGTATTTTCAACCACCTCTTCATTTATCTGATCAATACGAGGGCGGTTTACTATACTTTTCAGTATTAAAAACAAGACCGAATGTGCCCGTTAATAACACCAGTTTAACAGCTGTAATCAGAATCGAATGTGATCTTGTGCACGGTTCATATTACAACGGATTACCGACTCATTTTATTCATGAATTCGTATCTGATACTGCTTCAAGTCACAGTTACACAGAAATACCCCAGAACGTTATTTACTTCCCAGTGAACAAAAATATAATTTCATCTATATCTGTTAAGATTGTTGATCAACTTGGTAACTGTATTAACTTTGGTGAAGAACATATTCAATTACGTCTTCATTTAAGAAAAACAAAATGATAGTATATTATAAAAACACTCCTGTGAAAATCAAACGTCTTATTCCATCTACGACCATTAAGGTGCACAGACGTAAGAAAAAAGTGAAGAAATTGAGTGAAGCAAATAAAGCTTTTCTTAAAGCTCTAGGTTTTAAAGTATGAATATACTACAAATTACTGAATTACCTCACTTAGATAGTTCGATTGAAAGCTATGAAGTCCACACATGCAATACCTACACTAACAGCTTTAGAGAAAACGATGAAATCAGAATGCCCATACACCAACAAGACATATACGTGTTACCATCAGCCAGTTCAATTTACGTCGAGGGTCAAGCAAAGTTCTTCGACAAAGATGGAAAACCGATTAAGAAAAATATTACGTTCAGTAACAACCCTGTTATGTTTTTGTTTCAAGATATCAGATACGAAATAAATGGCATTGAAATAGATCGCATTAAAAATTCTGGAATAACGTCGACAATAAAGTCATACGTTTCAATGAATGATGGAGAAAATAAAGTTGCTGCTTTGTGGGGTTGGAATCTAGATGGATTCAAAAGTGATGGTCATTTTAGTGCTATTGTACCTCTTAATAAAATTTTAGGATTTGCTGAGGATTACAACAAAATTGTGATAAATTGTAAACATGAACTTATTTTGAATAGAAGTAACTCTAACTTAAACAGTATCATAGCAACTGATGATATTGCGCATTTTCAAATAGACATACAAAGATTGCAATGGCGTGTACCACATATAAAAGTGTCAGACCGGGAACGACTGACACTACTAAAACACTTGGAAAGAGATAAACCTATTCAAATAGCGTTTCGAAATTGGGATTTATATGAGTATCCTTTGTTCCCTAAAACTACAAAACATTCTTGGTCAGTTAAGACTGCATCGCAATTAGAGAAACCTCGATATGTAATTTTTTGCTTGCAAACCAACAGAAAAAATAATAAAACCAAAGACAGTTCTCTGTTTGATCACTGCGGGGTTACTAACATAACACTATTTCTGAATTCACAGTATTATCCTTACGAGCCTCTAAGCTTAAATTTTTCTGAGAACAAATACAATATATTATATGAAATGTATGTGAAATTTCGTCAGTCGTATTACAATTGTCCAGCTGACCCCTTGCTTAATTTGATCGATTTTAAGGAGAAGGCTCCTCTCTTTATTATAGACTGTTCAAGACAAAACGATAGTTTGAAAACAGGCCCCGTAGATGTACGGTTGGAGATTGAATGTTCAGCGCCAATACCAGATAACACAACTGGATATTGTTTAATTATTAACGATCGACTTGTGGAATATAAACCTTTAAGTAACATAGTGCGCAGATTATCATTACAGCCATTGTAGATGTTCAAGGTTTTAAAACAGAAACAAATGAATTTATCATTAAAGAATTTGCTGTATTATTGAATAAAAAAATTCAGGTGTTTTTAATTAAGCCACCATTTCCATTTTACGATTTGACGAAACCAGAAAAACGACAAGTCAGTTGGATTGAACGTAATAGAAGAATATACTGGAGAGACGGATTTGTGCCCTACTCAAATCATCAGAATTTGATTGTAAATATTTTAAAAGATAAAAGTGTTTACACCAAAGGTTTAGAAAAAGTGTTGTGGTTAAAAAATATTTTGAATAATAATAATAATATAAATAATTTAGAAGATGAAGGTTGTCCTAATTTATTAAGCTTGTACAATAAATATGAACATTCTCATGATGTGTATAGTTGTATTTATCATGATAAAATATGTGCTTTAAAAAATGTAATATGTTTAAATAAATGGTGTATAGATAATACATTTTTAAAATAAATATTTGCTTGTTTAATTTTCAAATCCTCTATCCCTACCAATCCCATCAAATGTTAATCATTATAAATTGCTGGCTACCGCAGTACGATATCATTTCACCTTTATAATTATCTGTATGAAGAACTATATAGTGAGTGAACAGAACATGTCTCAAAATAAATGTAGCCCTCGTTATGACATGTATAATACGTGTAAAATGCGTGAAATTTCGTTTAGACATTATTGGGCAACGGTTAATTCAAGGAGAAGGTTGGTGATGGAAATGGCTGAAGCCGGATTTTTTTTATTATGGAAATAGTGTAAATGATAAAGCAGCGTGTTTCTCATGTGGAGGTGTTATAGAAGATTGGGAGATTTACGACGATCCTTGGATGCAGCATGCTACACATTTTCCTCAATGTTTTTATTTGATTGCTGTGAAAGGAATATATTATATTAATAACTGTCTGAAACAATTACTATATTAGAATATGTGCTATTGCATTGTGCTCCGAGTCGGATCATATCTACCCTATTAGAATATTTATGTATACGATGCCACATTGCACTTAAAATGGATCAATCTGGATCAATAATACCTATGTTATAAATCATATCGTCGGTAGTCTCATTAGTTATCGCTCGATAAAAACAATTGGGGATTCTGGGATCATGCAGTTCGGGTAGTCTCATTAGTTATCGCTCGATAAAAACAATTGGGGATTCTGGGATCATGCAGTTCGAGCGAAGCGAGAACAAATGATTCCAGAATCCCCAATTATACCCTAATTGTATTGTGGGTTTCCTTCATCTCTATACACATATTCCCCTTACAAATGTCTAATATATTTGCAAACATTTTCTATCAAACAAATTATCTATCTAAATTCTAAATGGTCAATACATTATGAACAATCATACATTATGCCATAAGCTAATATTAGATACTATAAAACCAGGTCTAGTTAGTGCATAGATCACACACAGTTCATCGATTACAGATTGAGTAATAATTTACCATCAACTGTACATCCAAAATAACATTTCGGTTTATTGGGCATTCTGCTTAAATTCACAGACACGAAGTCTTTAACCAAGGCAGCCGTGTCGGTAAGCGACAGAGTCCAAGTTAACGCCAGGTAAATCGTGTAAGAAAGCAGCAGAGTCCAAGGTAATGTCAGGTCAATCGAGTAGGTCAGCAGCAAAGTCCAAAATTGTGCCAGATCGTCGAAGAAAACATCAAAAGAATCCGTAGGAATGCCGAGTCGTTTATAAATCAGAAACACACGGAAGTCTTGAGGAATAAAAGTAAATCCGTCGCCACTCGCCAAAGAACAGAAAACGAATCAAACCCAAAAACCGTTGTTTTGACAAATGACACCATAATTTTTGGTATTGCCATTACATTTATTCTTTAAATTAGGTAAAAAAAAATTAGCTATGGTAACACAGGATTCTTTTTCTAACTACTTTTGAGTCTCCATCTAGTTTTTCTCTAGAGAAACCAAGGGGAAAGTTAACACGTTCAGTGCCACCGACTCGCCCGGAGAGTCCACGTAAATTTTATTCCAGCGCCGTAGACCCGCCCGGCGAGTTCAATGTGTTTGCAATTTGTTTGCAAAATGCATGTGTATTTTCTGCTTAAAATAATACTGAAAACTAAATATACCCTAATCTAAAGAATTACGTGGTGGGCTGGGTGTGCAGTCCCAGTTTATAATCGAAAGAAAATAAACCATTCTGCAATGCCTTGAACTCGCTAGGCGAGTTCACTGACATAGATTCTCAAACTTTTATTAATGAAATATCTATATGGTAGATACTTTTATTTTCATTTTACCAAAAGTCACATTCACTCGTAAAACAACGGCGGATTGTGTTCTACACCTTGTAGGGGCTCGAATTTGGTGTTATTATATAGGCAAAGGTATGGGGTACTTCTAAGTTTTTGAGCGTGTCCTTGCGTTTTATTGTTAAATAAACGGTGCAGAAAACACAAACTCAACTCTCGGTCTATTACTTTAAGAGTTATAATTGAAAGAGGATCCCTTCGCATTGTTAAAAAATAGCCGTCAAAACAAAAGGAACCGGTATTTTTTAACATGAACGCGCTGGTTAGTAAGCAATAAAAGCACTGATAACATTTTTTTTTTGCGAAGCTCTCATTGGCCAATTTTCCAGGAATGCACTTGCAAATAAACATTTCATTGAACCTATTGGGTTTCATTTTGTGAAATCATAAGCCTATTTTCTATAAACTATACTTTCAACAAATTTCTTTCTTATTGTTACACACAATCCTACTAGTGCGAGCGAGAGTTCCGATATGTTCCTCATCGCACGCGTTTATCTGTTATCTATCTTTGTGACCTGGCTTTCGATTACTGGACCTGTTGGAGTACCTACTGTTTTAACCCCTGGCAAACGTTTACTGGACTTTGAGATTCTTGTGTTCTTATTAATGTGTTTTGTGGTGGCCTGGAAATAAGGGTCAAAAGTTACCGCAGCTTGACTTCTGAAAATCTGTAAGTACTCTCTATTTTTGTTTATTTATTATATGAAAAGTTTAGTTTATTAGAATGTTAGATTCTCATTCTAAATATCTCCTTGAATTAAATATATTCCTAATAGTCCTTGTATTTTTAAATTCGTAATAGTGGAGATGGTATTAGATTAGTTTGGAATATATATAGGAATGTCTTATATTATATTATAAATAGTCTTATATTATAAATAGTCTTATAGGAATGGCCATCCTGATAGATCTCATTTCGCAAAACATTTAATTGACACCGGCCATTCCTTGAGCGACAATAATGGGTATAATATTTTGCATGTTTGTAATAAAGGTTTCCGGTTGTGTGTGTTGGAACAATTAGAAATTTTAAAACATAATAACGACAGGTTTACACTGTTGAATGACCAAACTAATCTAATACCATCTCCACTATTACGAATTTTTGCAGGTAGTTCAATACAAACACCAAGTCGTAGTGCTATATAAGGGGGCGCACACTACCCAGCCGCTCATTCGCGTCCAAGCGGTCGACGAGTCAACATCTCCTGAGGATGCTCCGTGGAGGGGCGAAACACGTGTCGAGGATCGGTTTGGTTGCATGTTACATTATTTCTATCACACCTCCTGCATGTACATATATTTGCGGGCGGGAGGGCGGTCCTGTGCATGCACCCAAACTTGCAGTAGTTTAGCGGAATTAAAACTAAATATTCTAGTTGTATATCTTATAGTAATTTTTTGTCAAAGGCAATATGGATCCTCACGAGAACCCCGTACCTGGAACTTCTCATTCCTGGGAAGACCCCGCTTGGAACACGCTCCATATAGAAGAGACACTCATGGTGATGGATTCATTCAATGAAGAACCAAATAGAGAAGACACAAATTTACGTATCCATTCACCTCAATATCCAATCACAGATTCCGAATTATTTGGAATATTGTCGGAAAACGTAATAGATGAATTGGAGACCGATAATGATGGTGACTCTGATTTCGAATTTGTTGAAGAAGATACTCAACAAAACTATGTTGCGCCTGATGAAGCATGGATGCCCGGAAACCCACAAAACTCCAACGAATTCCCATTCGTGAAGTCCCCCGGACTGAAAGAAGATGTTGGTGATGAGCCCATTCAATATTTCGACGCGTTATGCACATCCCAGCTGTTGGAATTACTTAAAGACTGTTCCAATGAATATGGAGAAAATGATAAAACGTCGGCAGCGGGTACGAAAAGCAGAGAAATATCTTGGAAGCCTGTAACATGTCAAGAAATGAAACTTTTTTTTTGGTCTCATATTTCATATGGGATTTGTAAAACTAAATCGCTTCAATGATTACTGGAAAAACGATGAGTATTTTAATCAAACGATATTTGGAAAGGCAATGTCAAGGAATCGATTCATGTTAATTTTAAGAATGCTATGTGTGTATGTGGGACAAGTGACGTGTAGTTATGATAAAGTAAAAAATATTATCGACTACTTTAATGAAAAAATGATATCTCTATATTACCCAACACAAAAAATAACAATTGACGAATCAATGATGTTATGGAGCACGATTAGCATTTAGACAGTATATGAAGGGGAAGCGTCATAAATACGGCCTAAAGTTCTACGCACTGGCTGACCAGCTCGGGGTTATTATGAAATTACATTTATATGGCGGTGCGTCTGATTATATTGTAGGGGGCAAAAATCACGTGCAAAAAGTAGTTGACCATTTGCTTTCAAATTTTATAAATGTAGGACACCATTTATTCATAGACAACTTTTATACAAGCGTCAGTTTAGTCGAAAAATTCCTTTAGGTTCATAACGACAACTTTTCAAAACGTTCACGCTCCCAAAACGTCCACTTCCCAAAATGGTAATTCCCTGAATGTCTATTTCCCATTTCGTCTACTTTCCCATAACGACGACAAATCTATAATTCCCAAAAAGTCCACTTCCCATAAGGTCAACTCTCAAAACGTCCACTTTCTAAATAGTTTTTTTTTTTTCAAAATGTTACGGGTTCCAGTAGGAATTTCAATTTTTGAATAAAATTATTTTCTAAAATCATAATTAGATAGTCAATGTTTAACCGGAAACCTATTTTAAGTTCAAGATATTTGTATGAAAGTCAACATTGTTAATATTTGTATACAGTGGGTAGTTGCAAAACAAATTATGATGTTAGTTGTATTTTACAGAATTAGCATTGAACGTCCTTTTGAACATTGTAAGATGCGTGTGAATATTCAAATTGCTTTTAAAAATGGACTTAACAATAATTAAAACCCAAAAAGGTAACGAATGTGTGTTGTCAGATGGCTATCGCTATTATTTAGCAAAACGTAAAAAAACGAGTCGACTTTATCGAGATGTGAAAACCGTGTATCGTGTTCTGCAACCATAACGTTGAATAGTGGCCGTACCAATATTTTGAGAAAGACGAATCACTCCTGCGCATCAAACAGTCATCGAAACGAGGTATTTAAGTTCATTGACAAATGTAAGAAAGATGTGTGCGAGAATTTAGAACCAGTCCAGCAAATTTTTAAGGATAATGCACATAACATACGGGAAACAATTGGGTCTGAAGAAGATGAAGAGTACAGAAATTGGATACCGTCTTTTTTTTCACTTAAAAGTGCTTTGTATCGTGAACGAAAAAAGTTCCTTGATGTAAAGAAACTAGTTTTTAATAGTTGAGAAGAAGTTGTGATTCCAAAAACATTAAAAAATGACCTCCTGGTTTGTGAAGATGAACTGATGATAAAATTTTAATATTTGCTTCTCATCAAAATCATTCATCTCAAAAAATCATTAAAAATGACAAACTTGGATCTTATTACGGTGACGGCACTTTTCGGTGTTGTCCGCCACCATTTTATCAGATTTACAGTATACATCTTGATGTTGATAATTCCAACAAAAATTGCAGCAATATTGTACCGGTGATCTCTGGTTTATTGCCCAACAAAAGAGAAGATACTTACATCCGTTTCTTTAATTTATTAAAAAGCAAATTAGGGGTAAAAATACTTCACTTTGAATGTGACTATGAGCAAGCTCAATTTAATGCTATCCAGAATGTACACCCAGAGGCTAAAACTTCTGGTTGCTTCTATCATTATAATCGTGCAGTCTGGCGCAAATTAAAAATAAATAAATAAAATAAAACAAGATCAGAAAGAAATTTTGGTAGGCTTATTACTTTGTTGCCCATGCTTCCTCCAAAATACATACAGAAGACATGGAAAGATATATTAGCAAATGTACAAATGACTACAGGTATGAAGAAATTTAACTTATTTTAAAAAACAGTGGATGGCCATATCTTCCCATAAAATAAGTGTATATAAAGATAATCATAGAACAACAAATCAAGTAGAAGGATGGCATCGACGTCTTCGAGCCCGAATACCACAAAGCCCTAACTTTTATTTATTTTTGTATAAAATTAAAAAAGAGATTAAATATCAGGACAACAGACTAACACATTGCCTTTTCGAGACAGTTAATGAGACTAGACGAAATGCGGACATTTTATTTGACGAACAATACAGCACGTTACTGAAAAAATTACACAAAAAAGAAATGACTCCGGTTAACTTTTAAAAAAAAAAATTTACATGCGACTTCTAATCAAGTGTAAGCAAAACAAAACATAAATATTTCTGAGTGAGACCTGTTTCAGTTTAATAATAATAATATAAACAAAAAAAATGATTTGGACATTTCAGTTTTAGAACTATTTTATAAGTATTTTTTCCTTTTTGATTTGATTTTTTTTACATTCGATTTTTTTATTACAATCCAAAGAAAACCATTATGTATTTTGTTTTGGAATTTTCAGACGTGATTAATGTACCTATTTAGTGTAAAAGTAATGTTAAATTACTAGATTAAAATATTAGATTATTATTCGTACCTATCAAAGATTCGTATTTAAATGATTAAAATCAAGTTAACCTTTTTAATCTCCATTACACAATTTTATTTACTCACTAGCTGTGCCCGGCATGCGTTGCAATGCTCCGTCTAATTAACCTATTTACCCTACCTACCCTACGTTTAAGTATTCTTAATTGTTTTTAATTTTAAGCACAATTTTCTTAATTCTTTGTTTTTTCTCTCATAAGAACCTTGTAACGGTTCGGGCCGCACAGGTAGGTGTGCGGACCGTTAGCGGGAGAGGTAGGCTAGTAGTGGTAGTAAATTAAGCACAGGTAGTTTATAGAAGAGTTTATTTAGGACTTCCGGCTAGGTCGTGGGTTGGCGTAGGCACTAGTATTGGGTTTTCGCTCCAGGGTAGAAGTAATAGGGTAGAGAGGTACCGTCCCTTAGGGTCCACCAGGTAGGGCGACGCTCTGCTACTCTTCCCTGGCTGCCGGTAGCTGGCAGCCACTACAGGGTCCGCTTGGGTATCAACCAGCCGTAGTTCCGATACCGTAGCCGTAGGTTGGAAGCGCAGTAGGAAGGCGTGGCTTGGACCCGTAGATTGGCAGCGCAGATTAGAAGCGTAGACGGGAACCGTATGTTAGTAGCGTGGACTGGAACCGTAGTTAGAACCGTAGACTGCAAGCGCTGACTTGAGCCGTAGACTGAAGGCGCTGACTTGAACCCTGGAAGCGTGTAGAAGGGTGCGCAGGTTAGCGGTGCAGATCATGCAGCCCGCATGCGATGTGGAAGCTCCCCTAGTGGACCCCGAGCGGTGCAGAGGCAGGGAAAAGGAAAGCTCACACATCGCAGCGGTTTACAAGGCAGAGAGGGTGCAATTATAGTGTAGCACAATGACAGATGCGGTTATGGTGCTGAGCCTAAATCTAGCTGAGTGCAGATCGCAATCACATCACAATGATATTGCCGGAGGGCAGTAAATAGCTGAAGGCACATAGTACATTAGGTTTAAAGCTTATTGAGAGCACATGAAGTAGCCCTTGTGCGTGGAATAACCTAAGACCGCGTGGTCGGTCGAGGTCAACTATACATAATCTCACAATCACGGCGTATTTCGACTAAATCAGTTATCCAGCACACAGCACACACTTAGTTTAACAATTAAATGCAGAACTCACCCAAGATCGGGGTATATTTCCTCTAAACAGAATTAATTACGGAGCAGCCGTCACTCGGTAGCAGCGGTCAGGAGAAAAAGGCGGAGTCCAAACGTCAAACTAGGGATGTGAATTTTTGTGAGTGATGTACAAAACTTACTATTTCGTCTATGATCACTTAGTAGATTGACCATAGACGGAACGCAACGTTACAACCTTTACAAACATCCGAACTGAGAACCTCCTCCTTTTTTAAGTCGATTAAAAAGGACTATAAAGCGATTCTTTTAGTTTTCAAGAAAATATAGGACAAGTGTTAAATTTTGTGAACTAGACGTTTTGGGAGTAGTCGTTTTGAGAAACGGGCTATTTGGGAATTGGTCGTTTTGAGAAGTGAACGAAATAAGAAATAGACATTCAGGGAATTACCATTTTGGGAAGTGGACGTTTTGGGAGAGTGAACGTTTTGGAAAGTTGTCGTTATGAACCTAAAGGGAAAAATTGTATGCTAATAAAACCTTTTGCACAGGTATGCTTCGACAGAAGAGGAAAAATAACCCTAGAGAAATCGAATTAGGTAAATTAAAAAAAGGAGAATTATGTATTGTTCACAAGAATAATATATGTGTTAAAATGGAAAGACCAAAGAGAAATTAGGGTCATATCAAGTAAATATAATGGAAATTTAGAACACACGCGAAATCGACGGGGTACATTAATATTAAAGCCTCAAATGGTTATCAAATATAATAAAAGTATGAAAACAATCGATCGTTATGACCAAATGCTCTCGTATTATTCATGCGAGCACAAATCTATACGATGGTATAAAAAAGTAATTTTACATGTCTTGCAAATTCTATTGGTCAACTCCTTTTTTTATATAATAAATGCAGTTCAAAAAAATTAACATTGTACGATTTCCGCTTAAGTGTAATTAAATCAATTGTAGAACCTCATTTGCCTTCCGAATTACAAATGCCTTTAAAAAATAAAGTTCATTGTATTATGAAACTAACAAAAGATACCCACGGCAAAAAAAAGCGAAGGCGCTGCAATCAATGTTGGCGCACATTAAAAAAAAGGGTGCAAACCATATTTGCATGCGAAGATTGCCCTGGTCAGCCTGGATTGTGTATTGAGTGTTTTAGACCGTACCATAAATATTAAGAATAATTACAAGAGTGTTGCCTAAAAATTTGTTGATTTATTTTGAGTTGATTTAAATTGTTTAATTGTTTACTATATAAGTTGTGTAATAAAAAACGAGTTTCGATTAATTTAATATTTTGTTTACCTAACGAATTTCCACTTAACAAACATAATATTATAGATTTATTTTTCATTAACACAGCCCTTAGACTAACTCAGTCTTGTAGATCAAATAATTTAGGTAACTAATCAATAAACTATTTACTAACAATCTTTCATAATTGAGGTTCTATATTCTATAATTTTTAGTGCCAGTTATCACACCTTAAATATTTTGTGAATTGTTTTCAATCAGTTTAATTATCTGATACATAATAAAACGCCTTTTAAAAATAGGCACATTTTGAAGTTCACGTCCAATAAAAATGCCAAAACCTTCGTTGGCCCTCTCTATATAATTTGAATTATCTGTATTATTAGTTTGAGTGCTTCTTTCAGTAAGATTTAAGTTTGTCGTATTTGTTGAAATGTGACGTGTCTGATACTTAATATTGTTGTCATCCCAGTCTTGAGAATTATTTTCAAACAGCACCATAGAGTCGTCTTCTTTAAAATTTTCAGAATGACCTGAAACGAATATGAACTATGAATGCAACCAGTTTGAGTCGGTAATGTTGTGGAACGAAATTACATTAAATGTTTGAAACTGGTTAAAGTTAATTAAATGAAAATTCCATCAAAATAGGTTTAGCCAAATAAAAGATAATCTCGGAAAAACATACATACATACTAGTTAAACTGAGAACCTCCTTATTTTTTAAATTTGGTTAAATTAATAAGTTACCTTCTATGCATTGTCGCTTTCTTGGTATCTCCTCCTCCATTTGAGTTAAAAACTGCGTCGTAAGGCTCCGTTTCTGGCACAAATAGCACTAAAAATATACCAGACACTTCTTAATAAATTTCGAACGTAATCAAAATGTAATTTTACTTAAAACATTATTAATAATATAACAAATTGAATAATCATTACATATTTAAACTTTATTCGAAACTTCACAATAAACATTTTAAAACTGTACTGTTTTTTAAACTATATTCTTAAAAAGCCCGTATCAAAATAATTTCGGGTAAAATTATTTTTTATTCAGTCGAATTGAAAACCTCCTCCTGTTTATAAAAACAATATTAGATATTCAAAATATAACCTCAACATTAACCACTATTTATAAGATTGACAGCCACTAAATAACGAAACAAACTTACCTTTTCTTTTATATAGTGTTTCTTGCCATTTTTATATGTTAAATTACACCGTATACTAGTTAAACACTTTTTAATTGCGTTAAACACGTAACGTGGTTGTGTGTGTATGTGACATGTATGTTTGTAAACTGTACCCACGACACAGGAGAAATCTTAGTGTGGGGAAATGTTAAAAAAAAAAAAAAAAAAAAAAAAAAAAAAAACAAACGTACACTGTCACGGCCACAAAAATAACAAAACATTTTTTTTACCCTAACGCAATGCCACTGAACTCGCGTGGCGAGTCGATTCAATTCGTGTTGCAGCGCTGGCGACTCGCCTAGCGAGTCCAACGTAAAATGTAGGCGGCATCCGAGAAAACATCGTGAAAATCGTAGTGGTAATGAAAGTGTTAAGCAATACTGTAGAAGAGATGGCGCTTATAACAAAAAATAAATTTAATGTCGAAATGTATGTGAGTTGCACTTCGCCGCCATCTGGTTTTTGAGCTTGATACGAGAGTAATTTCTAAGATCTGCGAGTGGAATTCTTCAATAATAGTATGTATTGTATATGTATTTACATACCTACTTATTTAACATAAACCATCACACACAATCATACATCATAATACAACTCTAATTTTTATTTTAAATCACTGAAGAAGATTACATATGTGATGCCCGTAAATAATTGGCAATGCAGCATGTCAACTCTGGATTAGCTAATGAACCTGGTGCCTCATCTTCCCGTGGTCACATGCATGTTTGCATACTTTGTGGAAGTTCTCTGCGGAACCGTAAATGTGACCTTATTGTGAGAGAGAATCCATCTAGGTTGCAACTAGCAATACATACTGAATTTGAAAATAGAATTGCCTCACGGCAGGTAATTATGATTTGTTTATTATGTACTTTTTCTTTTTTGTTTGTATTGTTAACAAAACAAAAAAAAAAAATAGCGTGATAAGAGATCGTTGCGGTCTGAAAGAAGATGTAGTGACAAGGATAGAGAAAAGTATGCTTCGTTGGTTTGGTCATGTAGAGAGGATGCATGAAAGGCGATTAACGAAAAAGATTTATAACGCGGTTGTTAGTGGAAACGCCAGGAGGGGACGCCCTAGAAGGACGTATACGGACCTTATTAGTGATGTCCTTCAAAAAGGTCAGGTGCGTAGTACCCACAACCGGCGTTTATGTATGAAACGATGCATGAATGTAGATGAAGCAAAAGGGTTATGTAAGGATCGTAGCACGTGGCGTTCCGTAGTTTCTGCCTACCCCCATGGGAAAAAGGCGTGACTTTATGTATGTATGTATGTATGTTGTTAACAATGTTTGTGAATTCACCACTGCCTTCCAATCCATTGTTTTGTAACAAAGCTTTTATTTCCTTAGGTTTAATAATAAGGAGCCGAAACATTTATATTAAGACAAGGCTGTATGGTTGTTTCAGGCAACTTCATCAGACCATGTTTGTCATCCATGTTGGCTGAGACTTAAGAGAGTTGCAATGCATAATATGCAGCAAAATATTGAGCAGCAGGCAGAGTCAGAGCCAGAGCCAGAGCCTCAATCAACCCCAAGAATCTCGAAACTCTCCAAACACCGACCAGCAAGCTGATGAAGTACCCAGGGTGATTAGTTTATCGCAGTATAGACGAGCGGCTAATACTGCAGCACATTGTGTTTTTTTTTTTGGTTGCCAGAACAGCGATTTACATAGGATTTCTGATCCTCTAAGAGAACTCTAAGCAAACACAAATATTACTTGCCAATAAATGCTCGTATTTGTTTAGAACATACATTTAGTGAGAAAAGAAAAAAAAGAAAGAAAGAAAATACACTTTATTTGTCACAAAGACACTCGCACAAAGAAAACAAATTATATATATTATGAATTGAAAACAGATATGCGTAGGTCAAAATTGCGACAAATAGGTGAACACTCAGCATAATGCCGTGCTGTGGCGTGGACCACATCACGACGCTGATTTTCAGTGTTCACCTAAGTGACGTTCGGTCGTTAAGTTTTACATTCATTATATGTATATATGTATAGACACACACACTACAAACACCACCGACTCAACGACAAGGTAAGCGGCTTACGCAACAAAAAACCGGTTCGGCCCTGTCGGTTTATCGCCCGCACGGCTTGGCCGGTTTGAGGGGATTTATTACAACTGCTTCGTCCACACTTCCAGGCTGGCGCTAGGCGCTTGCACACGTTTGTCTGTAGTCGCCACAGGCGCCGGTGCTAGCCGGCGCGTGAGCGTGAATCACGGTGTAGTCGCGTGACGGGAGCGTTGCGTAACAAATAAACATAAGAATTGCTCGCGTGACATCAAATAAGTATTAACTCGGTGCATTTTTTGTAGTGTGTGTATGGCATCTATTTACAAGTGAAAACTAGACGGAAACGATTTAGGACGGCACATTTAACATAAGGGTTATTGTTTTAGAAAAGAAAAATAGAAAAAAAAAAAACGAACTAAAAACAGTTGTTGGCAGCCCCATTGGCAACAATATATATCAAAGTCATACATACATACATAAACCAAGCCGCACGCCGCCTCACGTCGCCTGGAATTCGATGTGCCTTGCTCAACGGTCATCAACAATAAAGTAAGTACCTGTTTTGAGTTGGCTTGATTATTTGTATAATAACTGTTGTTCATTTATTTGTTTATCCGTAAGGTACTTCTTTAAATGAAATTTAAAGTTTGCCTGTGTTTTCAGGGATCTCACTGGAGGTGGCAAATCGTTCCAGCAGCGTGTGGCGGCATACTTGAAACATCCACTAAAGGCTGTGGTTCTATAATAAGGCATCGAGAGCGGGTTGGCTGTAGAACGAGTGGAGTAGCCGTAGTGGTCCTGCCTCCAGTTTATTTTTTCGAATAGGTATTCCGGTTTGTGTGTATTTATGATTCCAAATAATAAACTTGCCAAGTGTAATTTTCTCCGACCATCCATTTTTAGTATATTATGTTGATTCAGATATGGTGTGATATGATTCCTCTGTGGTATGTAATAGCAAAAACGAGCACACGCATTTTGTACTTGTTGGATTAAACGTTCTGTGCGGGACAGGAGACATGGCCCGTATACAACGTCGCAATAGTTAAGTTTTGATAATACTAGGCTATCCACCAATCTCTTTCTTATTGCGACGCTAAGGAGATCTCTGATCCTATACAGAACCTTCAATCTGTAGAAACAGTTTTTAACTACGCCGTTTATATGATTCTCAAAGCGAAGTCCTGGGTCGACAATGAGACCCAAGTTACATGCAATATCCACTCTTTGTATGCTTTCCCCCATAATTTTAACTTCGGGTTTTGCAGAAAGTATTGTACTTATTTGATTTTTGCTTCCCATAATCATAAATTTGGATTTTTGAGGGTTTAGAACTAGGCCGCCACTCAAAGACCACGAGGAGATTCTGTCAAGTTCAGCGTTTAGGGTATTTACGGCGGACGAGGTGTTACGGGCGTTGAAAGAGACATAGAGTTGAGTGTCATCCGCGTATATGTGGTATTTACAGTCCTGGATACATCCAGTCATGTCTGCGCTGTATAATATATAAAGAAGCGGTCCCAGAAGCGATCCCTGTGGAACTCCCCTGGATATCATCCGTGGGGAAGAAATTAGTGTCAAACCGTCTTTTTTTCGAATTTCGACCTGCTGTGATCTGCTCGTTAGGTAGCTCTCAAACCAACGTATTGTTTGACATTCAAAACCGTAATAAGCGAGTTTCGACAGCAATAACGTAATATTTATAGAATCAAATGCCCGCGAGTAATCAAGCAATGTCAAAATCGATCCCTCTCCTCGATCCCTGGCTTCGAGGATATTTCCCACAACGTCTGCCAGGGCTGTTGTGGTCCCGCGACCCTTTCTGAATCCCGATTGCAGGTTCGGTAGTATTCCATTTATTTCGAGGAAATCGCTGACTTGCAGGTAAACTACTCTTTCCAACACCTTGGACAAACAGGGCAATATGCTAATAGGACGAAGATCTTTATATGTTTGTGGGGTATTGTTTTTCGGAAGTGGCCTCACGATTGAATTACGCCATAACTCAGGAAATGTATTTGACGTTAAAGATCTGTTTACTAATTCAGTTATAGCTGTTAAAGATTGTGGAAGGGTAAGATCTAACATTTCTTTCGATATCCCATCCACCCCTTGTGCATTCGTTGATATATTAGTTAAAAATTTTAAAACTGATTTCGAGTCTGTTGGTTTTAATATAAATTTAGACGTTCCGTATCGATTAAATTCAAAGAAGGTTAGCTGGGAAATAGAAACATTTGTATTTCCTGGAACATCCAGAAACGCTGAGTTCATCCCGTCGGGATCATCACACCGCTCCGATAGCACATCGCAATCTCTACTCATTGGAAGGACATGTTTTTTTAAATTAAACCATAATAATTTTGTATTTTTTATATTATCATTTATATATTTACTGAAAAACGCTTTTTTCTCATTTAATAATCCAAAGGCTGCTTGGTGCTTTAAATCCAAATAATATTGTCTGTGTGCATCCAGTTTGGTTTGGTAATATCGACGGCGAGTACGATCTCTCAACTTAAACATTAATTTTACATTTTCCGTAATCCAAGGTGTTGGTTGAGTTTTGAAAACCCTTGTTTTTAACGGTGCATGGGTGTCAAAAAGCCACACTATATACGAATTTAAGGAATGCACCATGTCATTAACATCCTGTAGTTCACAGATTGAGTTCCATGGAATCCCCTCTAGATCCCTCCTGAAATCAACAGCTGATATGCCCCTTAACGGCCGATAGGTCAGCAATTTGCGTACCGGTTTTGCCTTTTTAAATACGATTTCGCACGTGACAAATGAGTGATGGCCGAGCTCTGTTATGTGATCTACATCAACACCCCGGTACGCTGCATCTGTACATATCACGTCAATCAAGGTAGCACTATCTCCTACAAAGTGCGTCGGCCTAGATACTATTTGTTCCATACTAAAGCATTCCAAAAATTCTTTAAGTTTTTTGGTTTTAAAATTACTTGTATCCAGAGCATTCACATTTAAATCTCCCAATAATATGACATTATCATACGGGGCCAACGCGCATATGCTATCCGTGACTGCGTCAAAGAAAACATTCAAATCTAGCCAAGGAGGACGGTATACAGTTCCTATTAGCAAATTTTTTGCTTTCGCTGTAATATTCATCCACATTTGTTCCACCAGCGGGTGGTGAGGGTGAGCTCTAACTCGAGTACAAGTTCCAGTTTTAATGTAAAAAGCGACGCCCCCTCCGCGCCCCTCACGGATTGTCTCCGGCCGTGGTATATATCGAAGCTGATACCCAGGAACCGCTGGAGCTCGGCCCTCCTCTCCCCTACGCAACCACGTCTCATTGATTGCCATAATATCAACTGAATGGTGATTCATAGCAATAATAAACTCATCATGATTTGTTGATAATGAACCCGCATTCAGCAGCCCAAACTTAATTTGTTTGTTACACGGCATCAGTATTTATATTTAAAATTATTCCATACATACAACCACTACGGCTACAACATACATAGTACAAGCACAAAATGGCTAACCCAAAACAACAAAAATCTACACCAGTATCACGGCTAAAACGTTTAGTGCCAGACAGCGAAATATGCTTATTTAATATAGTAAATATAAAAATTCTTAATAAGAAAAACAAAACAACGGAAAGCAAAACACACATATTAATTTTCGGTAGAGTTTTTAGCGTCTGGACCAAAAATATGCAGTAAGTCTGCCTCACAGCGTATAAAACTCGCTTTATCGCCGGACTTATGACGGGCAAGTATGCGGCCATGCTTCGTCCACACAAATTGCCAACTGAGACGTTGACCAGCCTCCCGTGCTCGACGAAATAACTGACGGTTCAGTTTGGTCAAACGTTAATTTAGGTAGAATCTCCTGGGCGGGCCGGGCATGCTTAAATCTTCGGTGTTAGCTCCTCGGCGCACTCTCGCGGCACGCAACAACTCGTCACGCAAGTCGCGGCGCGCTAGGCGCACTACAATGGAGCGCGAGTGAGTCTCAACAGGCCCCGCGGCGCTCGTAGCATTCACCTGCCTGACACCCATACGGTCCGCACTCACTATATCACGCTCCTCGATCTTCACTCCCAACTTTGTCGCAATCAACTTTATAGTGTGATTGAGATTCTCACCACTAGATTCCTGCAGATTTGAGATTTCCAAATCGTTTATCATTAATTGTTGGTCCCGGTCATTTAGCTCCCTTCTTAATTGAGCGACCTCTTCTGAAGCCTCCGTAGGGTTCGCTACCGTTATTTTTTGGTCCAAAGCGCCCATTCTGGCATCAATACCATCTATACGCTCCATGTACTTATCCATGGAGCCCTTTAGTTGATCCCTATCTACTTGCAGTTGGCTTAAATCTTCACGAATTTTATTAAACTCTTCGCGCATCGACAGCATCTCCGCACGTAGCTCTTCTTTAAACATTTGTCGTAGCTCGTCTTTAAAACTATGTAGCATGGCAGATATATCGGGAAAATTTTCATGGACGCCACCCGATATGCCGGAGTACATTGCACTGGTATCCCTGGACTCATCAGGCTCAAGGTCTCCCGATGGCGTAAAATCTGCCTTACCCGAGATTTTGGTTTTACACTCTGGGCAGGTCCAGGTGGGGGTAATTGACCCTGACAAAGGCAATAAACCGCATGCCCGGTGATAAAGAGTATTGCACATACTACACCTGGCGGCCTCTAGCGGCGATATAAATTTTGCGCAACCACCACATTTCGCTGCCGGCATGTTGTTATCTACGAGCTACGATGCGATGGTTCGTGATCGATTTTGCTACTAGTTACATTGGAGCCTCGACAGATGGCGTTGTTTTAACGATTTGCGTTTCTGGTAGATTAGGGTTAGTTCAATGGTAAACAAACACCATATAACGCTGCACTGTATTTGGGCTGAATACACACACACCAGGTACACTTCGAAAACTGTTTATTTTGTATATATGTAAATACTGTTTACTTTTTAAGATTAGGGTAGTTTTTAAGCACTGTGGTTACAATGTTTATTATTTTGTGCTTTTTTTAGTCATTAAATCACCATTTATTCACTGTAAAACGAATATGTGTCGTCTAACTCACTGTCCGCTAAACTTTTATGAATAAATACTTGAAAAACAACTACGAATTTTATTTTTAAGGTGTTATGGTTACTAAAACAGCTCACACCAGCTTAACGATCGTGATTGGGATATGTTGTTTGATTCTCAAAATAGTTTTAGAACATTTACGGCTGAACAAGTGGAACA
This sequence comes from Shargacucullia verbasci, assembly GCA_947562105.1. Classification (NCBI taxonomy): domain Eukaryota; kingdom Metazoa; phylum Arthropoda; class Insecta; order Lepidoptera; family Noctuidae; genus Shargacucullia; species Shargacucullia verbasci. The sequence continues at coordinate 4,882,395 of OX387281.1, forward strand.
TGCATTTTCTTTTATAAATGCGTTTAATACGTTTCTGGATTTCTCGAGTGTGGAAAGTGTGGAAAGAATTTTTTTTTTTTTTTTTAAACATTGCCCCACACTAGGAATATTTCCTGTATCGTGGGTGCGTTTACAAACACATATATTCACATACACATAAACACCCAGACCCGAAACAATTATCTGTAGATCATACAAATATTTGTTCCGTGCGGGGATCGAACCCGCGACCCTTAGCGCAGAAAGCTAATCGCTTAGCCACTACGCCAACCGTGTCGTCAATTGACGAACATTTGTTTCATTATTGACTTGGAATGAATAAACAGCAATTTGAACTTTTACTATATGAAATACCGCGTCTTATAGAAACAAATAGAGGCATTTTGGGATTAGGTGCTCTTCTAATGAAGATGAGAACTGGTGACTCAGATGACCGGTTATCCCAGTTAGGGCTATACTACACGGGCGGTTCTCCCGCCGCGGGAATCCGCTTCTGAACCGCATTAGACTCAATTATATATGGACATTGTATGCTACAATTCGACCGCCGGAGAAATTCGACCGCCGCATGCAGCGTCAAACCGCTGTTTAAAACTACACGGGCGGTTATCCGCTATTGCGTCATTCTGCGCGGGACCTTCTCGCTCGCTCGTCGTGTGTGTGCTTGCGTGGCTAGTGCCGCGTCAAAATGTTCGACACGGAGCGTTTTATTATTGAAGTACAAGAAAGACCTGCTTTATATGAAGTGAAGTCGAAAGAATACGCCAATCGGGAATTAAAAGCGAAGTTATGGATGGAGATAGGACAGGAAGTGGTTGCTCATTGGGCTGATTTAGGCCCAGAAGAAAAAAACAAAGCTGGTAAGTTTACTTATTATTTTATTTCTTATTTTAATGTATCGTCCTGTTTTGCCAAGGAACCGCTCCAGGGCCATTGAAATATTGAACAAAAGAATCTCTTACTGAAATGCCACTAGATCGGCCTCCAACTGCCTGGACTTTGTCGAATTCTTCCATATCACATCGAATCGTATCTTCAAATTGATAACCATCTCTGCGTCTTACGAAATTGTGTAATACACAAGCAACTTTTATAATGTGTTTTGCACTCTGTGGATTGATTATGATGCTTGAATGAAAAATTCGACACTTGTTACTGAGGATACCAAATGCACATTCCACACAGCGGCGGGCTCTAGACAGTCGATAGTTGAAAAATTTCTTAGGCGTGTCTATGTTTCGTAAAGAAAATGGTCTCATAACATTTTTATTTAAACCGAATGCAGCATCACCTACAAATACAAAAGGCACACGAGGATTTCCTTATTGTTAGGAAGATGAATTGGCTCCGGTAAATCCAATTGAGAACGATTTAACTTTTGCCCGAAATTTGAACTTTTAAAAATTGAAGAGTCACTTTCTCGACATGGATCAATGAATGTAAAACAGTAGTCTGCGTCAACCACTGCCAATAAAATAATCGAATGATATTTTTTATAATTATAATATTTAGATATGTTTGCCGTCAATGGCGCCAACGCAATTAGGAAAGTTCGCTTCTTTGTAAAATTTCTCAGCAATGTTTATCCATTTTTCCTTATTTGGTTTTGGCATCTCTAAAGGTGCTAATTCTTGACAAATAGCTTGACAGGTTTCTTTTACAATTAATGGTATAGTTTTTCGAGAAATTTGAAAATCGTACTCCAAATCAGTGAAAGTTGCTCCCGAAGCCAAATATCTGAAAAATAAATAAATGCCACATTAATAATACATCTGATTTTACTGGTATTACAGCTTATTCCAATACTAATATTATATTCCCCCGTCTAGAATATAGTGAAGTTATATTATTTGCCCTAGGAACATATCAGATACGACAGGCAAGGTCCTATTATAGTGAACTTGTCAGGTTTCACGGAGGGTATCGAATTGAAATAAGCAGAGAAAACATTAATGTCACAGAGTATCGTTTGAGAGGAAGTGGAAATAATTCACTAATAAGAAGTAAAATTAAATCCAGACACATTTCCAGAAAAGTATATTATGTTTATATATTAATTGAAAATAATGTGTCTGGAAGGGAAGCTATAGTAGATTATTGCTGTAATTGCCTAGTTAGTTGAAGAACGGTTGGGTGCCGGGCACATGTTATGACAATTGTGTGGTACCTTGGGTGGGCCAGGCATCAGCCGACTATATCAGCGCCAGCAGCATTCCTAGATGCTGTAGTTATAAGAGAGGATGATGAATAAAAAGTATTTTTTTCAAGCCTATTTCTTTCATTTAAGTACTCCTAAATCCTACATTACACTTCATTTACTCTGTACCTATGCAACTTGAGCATTGAAGTCTGAAAGACAGTAGATATCTAGCAACTAACTCTCTTCAGCCAGAATTGAAGTGGTCAAACCACAAACAAGCCTTGAAGTTTTTCAAGAAAGACTTCACGTGTGATATTATGCCATCCTTGTTTTCTACACCACACGTTGTGCAAGTTAGAGCAATATAGATGAAGTTTTCATTGAATTATGATGATGATATTATCGATCAAAATCTGTTGTCAAAGCGGACCAGACTCCACGAGTAGGCTTGGCCTTTTTTGACATCGAACTCTAGGAGTCTGATGGACAGACAAGGGGCTTGCACTTTGACAGATGTCCTATTTTTTGTCGAAATAAATAGAAACGAGATCGCTAATTACCCTCCTCGCTTATCGCTAATTACACTTTTAGGCTACGCCGCAATCGGGTAAAAGGTAGTTGTTGATTCTAACCTCAAAAGTATTTTTGACGTTATTATGAAAAATCATGGCTATTTAGATATGATTTTCAAACGGGGTGGTGTTAACAACATTAAAACAAACCAATCTAACTATAGTTTATTTTGGGACATGAAAAATAATAGTCAAGTCCAGCTCCTATAGAAATTTGGCAATTGTTCTTTCATTGCAACAATTTCGGGACCAGAGATATTTTGAAAAATCGTAAAACATTGTACAAAAACCAGTCCAAGGTGCAGCAGGACGCTCATTTATCTAGATTCATTTCAATATATTGTAAACAACATTGAGTACCGCATTATATAATAATTATAAAATAGTAACTAATTTGACATCAACTAGCAAACGGAAGTTCGTAACATTATATTGTTATCGATTATGGTATCTCAATTGACTAATGTCATAATTATTTGATTCAATTGACAGGCGGGCATTCGTTTTCCAACAGTCGTATCGTACAGACTTTGATATCAAGTTGAGAATTGTGCTGAGTAGTATTATTTTTATGTAATATGTGAAGTGATGTGATTATAACTGTAAAATAAAAAAACTGAGATTGATAAAAGTGTTTTGTTATTCTACTTAGTGCATTGGGATATTTTTTACGTTTAACATCTCAGAAGTGGGATAAACCTAAAAAGCGATTTCATATAATATCGCCCACCGATAAAAGGTACGTAAGCGTTATCTTATTTTATTTTTTATATTTTTTTTTCCCTTTATATACGTAGTAAAATTTAAATAAACAAAGCTATTTTATATAATTATTACGTGATAAAAATCGCGTCGGGTTGTATAATAATTTTTTTCCTCGCTTTCCTAATTACCCATATCCATATTCACCCTAGTAATAAAATTAGTGATTGATTACCTACAATCGAACAAGTCTACCGTCAAGTAAAATTAATAGCATAGCATTTAATATGAGAACTTCATGTATTCGCTTTAAAATATAAATATTATTTTTGTTGTTACTGGTTGACCTGTCTACCTTTTATTATTTACTTACCTACAAATAAACTAAAACATTTTTCCTATTTGGTCGAGGTCGTGCCGTGATGCCAAAGCGTAGACGCAATAAGAATGCAGCAAGTGACAGATTATCACGAAGCCGAAGCAGCTCTCGTGAATCACAGCTATCACGCAACACACAGCGGCGAAGGCATCGGTCGAAGGAAGCAAAACGAAGAAGAAATGGACATAGTATTGAGCGCGAAGGTTCCAAGCAGCATGCGTCGACATCTAGTCGCCGCCGCAGACGATGCCAAAGTCCAGCATCGTCATCCAGCGAAGTTGATCGCAGCTCAAAACGTGACGAGAGGTATGCTGAATCGCAGATTAATTTCTTTGATAAGTTCATCGATGTAATGAAGGACTTTAAGAGTAATAACAATAGCGACCGTGAAAAAATTTCAGTACTTAATAATGTATTGCCAGAATTTGATCCACTATGTAAAGAGCAGTCCGTAGATTCTTGGATACATAAAATCGAAGAATGTGCAGAGATCTATAGTTGGGACGATAAACACGTAATTCATTACGCTTTACAAAAACTAACTGGAGTTGCAAAGACCTGGTACCAGGGGTTGCCTACATTGTTATACTCTTGGGCCGAATGGAAGATTAAGTTAAAGGAATCTTTCCCTTCACGAGACAATTATGCGGAATTATTGACTGAAATGTTAAATAAAAGGGTTAAATTTGGAGAATCGCTTGAACTATATTATTACGCAAAAATGAACTTGCTTAATAGGTGCGAAATATCAGGTAAACGAGCAGTAGACTGTTTATTATTTGGCATTGACGATAGGGGTGTTAGGTTAGGGGCACAATCAGCTGCATTCACGGAACCCGAACACGTGCTGAAATTCTTAAAATCTATTAAAATTGGCCAGGATAAGACTGTTACTGACACTACTAATAATAAGGACAAGCGTAACAAACCTCTCGGAACCAGTAGTAATAACACACCAAATAGTAATGCCTCGCAAAAAGACAGTAAATTCGAAAACGTCACGTGCTACAATTGTAACGAAAAAGGACACACTTTTTATCGTTGCTCGAAACCCAAATTGCGATGTAGTAATTGTAAATTAATGGGCCATTCAGCGTCGAGCTGTCCTAAGACTAATCAAAGTAGTAGTGAATCTACAAGTACTACTAAAAATGTTTTGCAAGTTGAAACTTTTGGAAACACCAACTCTAAATATAATATCCCTGTCAAAATAAACAATGAGATTCTTAATGGCTACGTAGATTTAGGGAGCGAAAGTACTTTGATTCGTCTTAGCAACGCTCAACGTCTGAAACTCAATTGGACTCCAACGATGGGACCTATGCTTCGAGGTTTTGGTGGTACCCCGTATTGTCCGATTGGCACAACTTTGTGTACGGTAGAAATTCAAGGCGTAGAAGAAAAGGACGTAGAAATACTTATCGTAGACGATCATCTTTTAAACGCTCCCCTACTGGTAGGTCACACGTTTACCGAACGACCGTCAATCAATATTGTCAAAACCCATTCAGATGTTATATTTAAGAAAATGAAAGAAACCACAATCGTAAAATATCCACTTATCTGTTCAGCCGATACTATTATAAACAGGTATGAAATTAAAACCGTCCCAATAAAAACTGATATAGAATATACTGGTCGTATTTACGTACAAGGTACACTAAGGGGCCGCGAGGGTGAAGAATATTACTTGTTGCCCGGAGAATATAATTTAAATAGAGGCGTAGGGTTTGTACTAATTCAAAATGTCTGCTCTAAAGATTTAATATTCTATAAACAAGATCTAATAACACGTAGTGTCGCTGTCGATGAAGCTCTTCATGTGAATAGAGTCGAATTAAACTGCGAGCCTGTTCTAGATGAATCGTCATTAAAATGTGGAGAAGGCCTAACCTTACAGCAAAAAGATTTCTTGAAATCCATTATTGATAGGTACCCCACGTGTTTTTCTTATGGACTACATGACTTGGGGTATGCCAAGGAAACAGAAATGGTGATTCATCTAAATGACTCCGAACCGGTTGTATACCGTCCATACAGACTATCTTATAGTGAAAAACAATTAGTAAGGGGGATGGTCAAGGAAATGTTAGATAGTGGAATAATTAGAGAAAGTAACTCGCCCTACGCCAGCCCCATAGTTTTAGTGAATAAGAAATCAGGGGAAAAACGGCTCTGTGTAGATTATCGTACACTGAACCGTAAGACAATACGAGAACACTACCCGTTGCCTCGAATCGAGGATCAACTTGATTTGCTTGCTGGGTCTTCAATCTTTATAACTCTTGATTTAGCTTCAGGCTATTATCAAATACCAATAGCGGAGCAGTCACGAGACAAGACCGCGTTCGTAACGCCAGATGGGCAATATGAATACTGTAGGATGCCGTTTGGTCTCGTGAACGCTCCGTCAGTATTCCAACGTACAATGAATAGAGTTAATCGGAATTCAGCGGTTGGCTCTTATGTCCTTTTATATATGGATGATATTTTGATCCCGGCTAGCTCGTTTCAACAGTCTATGTCGCGATTGGAGGAAGTTTTAGTTCTTTTGAGAGAAAATGGCCTTACGCTGAAATTGAGTAAGTGTAATTTTTGTTTTGAACGAATTGACTATCTTGGTTATGAAGTAAATGCTAAAGGTATAAGGCCGGGTTCTCTTAAAACCGAAGCTATCTCAAAATTTCCCACACCAAGGAATGTCCATGAGGTAAGGAGATTTTTAGGACTGGCTAGTTTTTTCCGAAGGTTTGTTAAGGGTTTTGCCTTAATTGCTCGCCCATTGACCAGTCTCTTAAAAAAGGATTCTCCTTGGAAGTGGGGAGAGGAAGAATCTAGTGCGTTTAAGGCTTTGCAATCATGTCTTATAGGAAGGCCTGTTCTTGGGTTATATAACCCAAAAGCAGAAACCCAGCTACACACGGACGCTAGTAAGTCTGGTGTAGCAGGAATTCTCTTGCAAAAGGATGAGTCTACATTATACCGACCTATCGCTTATTATAGCCGGCAGACGACGGCCGATGAACAGAAAATGCATTCTTTCGAACTTGAAACATTAGCCGTCATAGCCTCGCTATGTAAATTTAGAGTATACTTATTAGGAATAAAATTTAAAATTTTGACTGATTGCAATGCTTTACGTACCACATTAACAAAACGCGATATGATACCACGGATCGCTCGTTGGTGGATTCAGTTCCTAGAATTTGACTGTGACATAGAATATAGGTGTGGGGAAAAGATGGCCCACGTAGATGCCCTTAGTAGAGCAGCTATCGAAAATGACCAGGGCGAACACCACGTACTTGATATTTTAAATATAAATACAGACGATTGGCTTATTACGGTTCAACAATCTGATGACGAAGTAAAGCGTATTGCTAGTATACTGACTGATCCTAAAACTAAAGAGACTACTGAGATTTTTAAAAATTATAAATTAAAAAATGGCCGTGTCTACCGCGTTATAGATGAGAATACCGAACGTTGGGTGGTTCCAAAGGGTGCCCGGTGGCAAATTCTAAAAAGTAACCATGACGATGTTGGACATTTTGGATACGATAAAACTCTCTCTCGCATAAGATCCTCATATTGGTTCCCAAAGATGCGGCGTTTTGTGAAGAAATATGTTTCTGCTTGCTTGGGGTGCGCACACCATAAATTACCGAGCGGTACTTTGACTGGTGAACTGCACCCTATTCCAAAAGTAGCCATCCCCTTTCATACGATTCATGCAGACCACCTGGGACCCTTCATACGAACCAAACGGGGAAATGTGTACATTCTGGTCATAGTCGATGCATTTACGAAATTTGTGAACATTACGGCAGTACGAGATACGAAATCTTCTACCACTATAAGAGTCTTTCGCGAGCACATGAGCTATTTTGGTTCTCCGAACAGGCTAATTACCGATCAGGGTTCGAGTTTCACTAGTGGCGCTTTTAAGTCATTCATAGAGTCAATCGGGGTTAAACATGTTTATAACGCCGTAGCTACGCCTCGCGCAAATGGCCAGGTCGAACGATACAATAGGACGATTTTAGCAGCACTCGGTGCGATGAATCACGAAAAATCTAACGGTATATGGGATGAGCACCTACCCCAAATTCAATTAGGTATAAATACGACGATACACGCTACAACAAGAAAGTCGCCATCCGAGTTATTGTTTGGCCGTACTGCTACCAACCCGTCCGAAGGTATTCTGAATGACGTGATAGATAACGTAACTACTGATATAAATCAAAGTAATCTAGATAGTATTCGGGCCACTGCATCTGAACGTATTAAAGAACAACAAGATAAAGATAAAAATCGGGTAAACAAACGCAAAATGAGAAAAGTTCAGTTTTCCGAGGGTGATTTAGTCAGAGTTATTAGATCAAGTATAGGTATTGAAGGCCAATCTAAAAAGCTCGAACCTAAATGTCAAGGTCCTTATCGCATTAAGAAAATCCTCCCAAATGATAGGTTTGTTATAGAGGATACACCGATCACACGAAAGGGTAAACGATATGAGGCCGTGGTGGCCATTGACAAAATATCCCCTTGGTTGGTCTTTCAAAAACCTTCATCATCAGAGTCAGAGAAATCGGAAAATAATGAAAGCGACACTGAAATTTAAGTAAAGTATGTTGCGATATATGACGTTAAGAATTATTATATAAAAAAAAAACAAATCGCTATAAGTTGATAAAATAGTATAATGACATGCTCAAGTTTATAATATACACATTGGTCGTACGTAGCCAGGTCACAGACTAAGGTTCAACACGTGGTTTAACTTTCGGGGTTTTTATTATACTAAGAGGGATTTAAAACCAAGTAACGGACGTTAATATCATGAGTGAACATATGGTCTGGGGCGTGTATCACTAAATGTGGATATTATTAAATGTGCCACGTCACAGGCTTACTGTCATAAATTAGGTGCCAGATCGCGGGCTAGCTGGCTCAGCCAGGTCACCGGCTATCCCAAATTAAGTGCCAAGTAACGGGCTCAGCCAGGTCACGGGCCATCCTAAGTGCCAAGTAACGGGCTCAGCCAGGTCACGGGCTATCCCAAACTAGGTGCCAGGTAACGGGCTCAGCCAGGTCACGGGCTATCCTAGATTTAGTGCCAGGTAACGGGCTTAGCCAGGTCACGGGCTATTTTGTTTTGTTTCTTTCATATATGTCAGGTGACGGACAGTATGTAGGATACAATAACGATGCTTTATGTTATGAATTTATGTATGTACTTGTGGAAATAAGAATGAAGTTAATTATTTGTTAAAATTATTTATAAATATGATTACAATTGCTGATGTATATATACAATGTATGTACATGTGCGGAGTCTATCTAACGAGAGGACTCGTTGGTTGGCGGATGGCCGAGCTGTAAACAACATTGAGTACCGCATTATATAATAATTATAAAATAGTAACTAATTTGACATCAACTAGCAAACGGAAGTTCGTAACATTATATTGTTATCGATTATGGTATCTCAATTGACTAATGTCATAATTATTTGATTCAATTGACAGGCGGGCATTCGTTTTCCAACAGTCGTATCGTACAGACTTTGATATCAAGTTGAGAATTGTGCTGAGTAGTATTATTTTTATGTAATATGTGAAGTGATGTGATTATAACTGTAAAATAAAAAAACTGAGATTGATAAAAGTGTTTTGTTATTCTACTTAGTGCATTGGGATATTTTTTACGTTTAACAATATGACCCTGTGCGTCGTTGCCAAAGTAAAGCAGTTCCCCAGAAGACCAGACGTAAGCAGTCTGCCACTTCTATTATAACAAGAAATGGTCATCCTAAGGCAGTATGCAAGAGATTTTTTATAACATCTATGGGTTTAAGAAGAGGAAGAGTGGATATTCTTGTAAGAAGGCTAGGCAATGGAGAAATAATAAAAGAAAAAAGAGGACTTGACCAAAAAAGCGGGAAATCAACAGATATCAAGCAGAAGATTAAAGAATTTATCATTAAATTTGAAGCTGTCGAAAGCCATTATAATAGGTCAAAATCTAAACGTATACACTTAAGTTCAGAACTAAGTGTAGCTAAACTCAGAAAAATGTACAATGATTCAGTAGAAATTCCGTTTAGAGCCAAACAGTCATTCTTCAGGTCAGTTTTTATTATTAAAAACTAACATCGGGTTTCAGGCTCTATCATCTGATGCTTGCACTTATTGCACACTATTAAAAAATAAAATAAATAATGAAATAACAGCAAAGGATAGTGAAAAAGTTAATTTTATGACTGAAAAATAAATCCATATCAGACGAGCAAAATTATTCTATGACTTAATGAAAATAGAACAAGAAGGCACTTTAATTTTCTGCTTTGACCTTCAGCAAGTTCAACCGCTCCCTCGCACTCCGATTCAAGAAGCATTTTACAGCAGACAGATTAGCTTCTATGTATTTTGTATTGGAGCAAAAGGTTGCCTGGGGTATGCCCATTTTTACTAGAGTCCCTCCAGATATTACTCCATTAATGCCCCCGCCCTCCGCCCAGTGCAACTGCATCGGCGCCGCCACTTCCAGCGGCATTGGCACAACTGTTACACAACTGTTAGCTTTTGTTAGTTCAGATGACTCCTACCATATTTTCAGCTCCACCTCCATTCGGCCCTTCACTACACTACAATGTTTGAAGTCACTCAACCGCCACCAACTTTACCTCCCAAGTTTGACGCAAGTAGGCCTCCGCCCCCACTACACACGAATGCGATCGCTAATAAAAATTGTACTTTCAAACGACCTGCGCCGCCTTCTAGAGCCGGTTCAAACAAAGCTAGGAAACTGGAGTGCACCAATGTAGTTGACAGTCTCTGCGAAAACTGTGGCCAGCGGGAAATCAGGATTGAGCTGTACCGACGGAAATTCCAGAAGTTGGCGTGCGAGAAGGAGTACCAATCTTATCTACATGAGAAAAATTCCGAATAATATAATAACGGTCGTTTGCTGTTGAGGTCTATTGTGAGTCCGAAATTGTACCGTGTTCTCGTTGAATTTATGGAGGGGTCAGTTCAATCAAGCGCCATCATTTGTTTCCGAGACTTCGACAGTGCCGCGAAAAATTCTACTTCAGATGATGGATTGCGTGTATAGCAACTCACGAAATCCAGTGGAATCTCCACACGTACCTACTGTCGAAGTGGTAGATAGCGTCGGCCTGGCCATATAGGTGGGGAGGTGGCGTTTACCAGCCGGGCCCCAGCCTGCACGGCCCCCCACGGGCCTGCCGCAACCCAGTCGGTAGGTAGGATGGGGGCCCGAGCAGGCTAGGTCCCAGCTCTTGCGACCTAAATGTAAACTAGATCAGATAGTTCGTTCATACAACTAGAGAGAAGTGAAATAGAAAAATTCGAAAATAGTTGAACCTGAGCAGGCCACCCTTGAAACTAGTTTTGAAAATTTCTGAACGGCGATAACTTTTCATCGAATCCACTTATTTAGACTTGTATCATTATAGCATAATACATTTGACATTGTTTCAGAGATATAAAAAAATAATGAAATTTAATTTTTAGATGTTCTTAAAAACTCGATCGATTCGGTACAAATTTTCAAATAATGCGAAAGAGGTGCAACGGAGGCGAAGATAGCGCAACTCGAACACGCAACGCCAACTGAAATTTTCAATTTTCATAGCGGAAGTTAAAAATTAACTATGATTAACTCCTTATTGGGTTGGCATTTTTTACTAAAAATAGCATTATTAGAAATCGTCAACAATATTTATAAATTAACAGATATGGAACGTAACGTATTTATTCACCCCCATATTTATGATTAAACGGAACGCATTAAGGTAAAGGGTTCCCCTGGTTCGTGTTAGTACGTTATTTTTTTCTGGTGTCAAAAAATAATTAATTTAAATATTATTCATTTAACCCGTTGCTTTTTTTCATGTATTTTATTTTCTGAAAAATATTCAATCCAACGTATTTATTCATTTTCTAAATAAATACATAATTAAGTACGTAAAACACATTTTTTTACATCGAATGCGTCGCCAATAGATAACGCAATTTACGCGCATACGTACGACCACGGCCGATACCGGCCGCCCCACCGCCGCTGCGGCGCGAGTGTGGCAAGTGACAAGCATGCGAGTTGAGCGAATGAGCGAGCGAGACGCAACGAGCGTTACGGGGGCGACGCGGGCGACGCACAGTGTGACGGCCAGAAGAAAAATTTTTGACATTGACCAAAACACATACTTTTAGCTTTAATAATCTTTAATTATATCTATTAATAATTCAGGCCTTGGGGTATATTGTGCTATTATTATTTATTTTCTATCTATATGTTTCATGTTTTTTTAAGGCTTCAAAGTGATATCCTAACGCGTACGTATTTCACACTTAAAAATTTGCACAAGCTTTGAATGCTTACTGTAATAAACGCTAATAATTTATTAATACTGTGTTTATTTTATACAAATGTGCATTTATTAAATCCTCAAAAAAAAAGTTTCATAGTTGTAACTCATCACAGTTTTCTTTAGAACTGTTTTAATACACAATAGTCCGATTAAAGGCAAATTAACAATTTGATCATTCATAAAGTAAAAAGATTAACTTGGATCAATATGAGACATAGTACAATAAATAAAGTAATTATTCGTCTTTTAAACAAGGTACGTTACATTGTCGGATGTGAAAGTTATGATTTTTTTCCTGAAGGAAGTCGTTCACGCGTCAAACGAATAATGATGACTTTAAATCACAGAACTCGAAATATATATATATTTCGATAAAAACAAATATATATTATATAAATAATATATATAATATATATTTAATATATTTATATAATAATATATATAATACATGGTATTACATGCCTGTAACTGTGCACTAATTATTAATTCATGCTTTCTGTTGCATGAATTAATAATTAGTGCACAGTTATTATTATTAAACATCATGCAATAATACCAATCGGAAAACTTTCAGAAGAAGCTCAAGAAGCCAGGAATAAAGAATTTAGGAATGTCAGAGAATGCCACACTAGAAAATGCTCTAGAATCAAAAACAATAAATAAATAAATAATAAATAAATTCTTTATTATCCAAAAAGCCAAATACAATTTTTCCGTCTCAATCAAACATAAAAAATAAAACTCCATTATAATTAAGTACAACGCTATGCATTATTTGAGACAGAGTGAACGTCTGTGTCCGTGCTAGTATAAACTGTGTTACAGACACAGACACAACTGTGTGTGTGTGTGTGTGTGTGTGTGTGTGTGTGTGTGTGTGCGTGTGCGTGTGCGTGTGCGTGTGCGTGTGCGTGCGCGTGCGCGTGCGCGTGCGCGTGCGCGTGTGCGTGTGCGTGTGCGTGTGCGTGTGCGTGCGCGTGTACGTGTGCGTGTGCGTGTGCGTGTGCGTGTGCGTGTGTGTGTGTGTTTCGTATGTGTCACAGTATCAAATAGATATTAAAGAAGCAATTTAAATCTGTGTTTAGATGCGTTAGTAAGATTTTTTGTAAAGAATTGTTCAGTCTCATCGTACGTTAACTTTAGGAGAAAACTACTAACTACGGTTTTACATTTAAATTTAGGTAAGGAATATACGTTGCAGATTTCGTTTATAGTGTTATAAAGGTGGCTGCTAAGACACGGGTAGCTTCGCCTCGCCAGGGCAGTTTTGGTGGTGACAGGTTATACAGGGTATACAGGATCTTTACGTCGTTTATTTTGCTCTAGTAACCTTGGGTCATAGGTTAATGATATAGTGTACACGTAATGTGATGTTAAGTGCACAGAGCTGTCGGACAGTGAGTGCAGATATGTCTTTATAAAGCTGGGTAGTCGGGTACCGATAAGGTTTGTTAAGCATGACTTTCAAGACAGCTCTTTGTGCCCTCTCAAGGCGAAGTAAATATGTTTTAAGTGTACCACCCCAGACAGAGATGCAATAGGTAAGAAGTGACTGAGCTAATGCAAAATAGATAGTTTTTAAAAGTCGGTCGGGAACTACTCTTCTCAGTTTTTTCATAGGAAATATTAGCTTACGAACACGGGTAACTGTCACACTAATATGCTTTTGCCAACTCAATGTGCTATCGATGTGCACCCCCAAGTATTTAACCCAAGAGCTTCTATGTATAGTAGGGCAACTGCAAGGGGTCAGTGTAGCTATGTGACAACTATGGGCTTTAACGTCTGGCATACTGGGCTGCGTAGCAGAGTTCGCTGAGAAAGGGACATAGTGGGTTTTAGATACATTTAGCGTAAGTAAATTCAATGAAAGCCAATCCATGACTATGCCAAGAGCATTTTCAGCTGCTTGGTGAGCAGATTCCCATGTTTCACCACTTATGATAAGCGCAGTGTCGTCTGCATATACGAATATCTTGCAGTTTGGGATTGACAGCTGACACAATCTGTTTACAAATAGAAGAAAAAGGGTGGGACCTAGCACGCTGCCCTGTGGTACGCCAAAGGTTAGATTCACATCGTGACTGATATAGTTGTCTACCTTAACTCGTTGTTTACGATTTGTGAGATAGTCGTGGAAGAGGTTTAGAGCGATATCTCTTATTCCCAAGCTTTCTAAACCACTTAGAAGGATGGGAGTAGAGACCGTGTCGAAAGCTTTGGCTAAATCAAGAAATATACCTATAGTTTTAGTCCTAGAATCAAGATTCTTAACAATTTGTCCTGTTAGTTCAAGAACAGCATCCTCTGTTGATACGCCTCTCCTAAAGCCGTATTGGTTTGGCGCAATTATGTTGTTGCATTCAAGATAGCTAAACAATCTTTTGTTCAGAACCTTCTCCATAATTTTGGACAGTGTGGTGAGTACAGATATAGGCCTATAGTTTTCGACACGGTCACCATCCCCACCCTTAAATACTGGTGTAACTAATGCCTTCTTAAAAGTGTCGGGGAAAATACCTTTAACGATACATATATTACAAATAGACTGCCTCATTGGTCTAGTGGTCGTAAACGCGACTGCTGAGCGTGAGGTCCTGGGTTCGATTCCCGGGTCGGGCAAAGTGTTATTGGGTTTTTCTGTATTGAAATTCTTAGTAGCAGCACGGAGTCTGGAATTGTGCCCGGAAGATGGCAATAGGCTCGCCCCCTATTACATGGGACTCAATAACAGCATCGGCGAAATGTGGGTGTACAATAGTACACCTCTGCCTAACCCTTCGGGGAATACAGGCGTGATGCTATGTTATGTTATGTTATATTACAAATATGCGTTATGGCTGGAACAAGTACATGTCTGGCAGATTTGATAACTGAGGCTGGTATTCCATCGTGACCTACAATTACCTTTTAATTCTATAATTATACTTTCTATTTCTGAGAAATTCGTTTCAAGTAATACGAGTGAGTTACCTTGGGGATTTATTAAGCTGTCAAATTCAAAGTTTGGGTGAGTCACATGCTGACCCTGCGCAACCTGCCTAGCAAGATCCGCTCCAACATTTGCAAAATACGTATTTATAGCATTGACAGAGGAGTTTGGATCGCTGCACATATTAAGAAGTCCTACTGACCTACTTATTGGCGAGGTGTTCTTGTAGCTGATAGTTTTTATTATGTCCCAGGTAGCTGTGGGGTTACTATTGGCCTTCAGGAGTTCTTTTTGGTCAAAATTGCATTTAATAGCCTTCAGTAAATTATTACAGTAATTTCGGTATCTAGAATATATTAGATTAGCGGTAAGGTCTTTAGGATTTTGCATTGCTTTTTTATGGAGTTGATCCCGATTTCGCACGCACCTCAGGAGGCCAGTGGTTATCCATGGTTTGATAGTCAGCCTTCTGTTAGGGACTTTTTTTACCGTACTGTGTTGATTTATTGCATCTGATATAATGGAGATGAGTTGCATCGCACTTTGATTGGGATCTGTGCTAGTTAAAACACTTGAGAAATCGGAGTTTTCTAAACAGTTAATAATACCTGGAAAGTTTAAATGCCTTTTTATACTTTTAGGTTTTGTAACATTAAGAGGGTTTCGTTCAGTGCAAAATAAGATAGGTGCATGATCGGTAAAATATGAATCCAGAACCAAAGTTGTGGAGGGTCTATCTGTTTTTAGAAAGACATGATCCAGGCAGTTTCCAATGCGAGTGGGGAGAACGTGGGCAGGTAGGAGTCCATGAAAAGCCATTGTATTTAAATATTCTTCAGAGTTAGGGTCATTATTATCTGGTCGAATATTTATGTTTAAATCTCCAATAACTACTACAGTTCTTGTTGACGCCAAGGGTTCTAGAATATTATTTAAAGAGTTAAGAAAATTTTCTATATTTCTGACTGAGGGTGAACGGTATATTGCAGCAATAGCTGTATCTAGACCTATCCTCAAAATAAGACAGTTAGCGTCCTGGAAAACCGATTCAACCAACTTATGAGTCACATCTGAACTTACATAAACTACCACTCCATCATTTTGGTTGTTAAATGTGGATCTAGCCGAGGTAAAGCCAGTTAATACAGGAACATCTGTTACTTTACTTAACCAGCACTCAGAAAGGATTAATATATCACACTTAACATCCATGGAATGTATTAACACATTGAGACCATCAAAGTTGCGATTTAGGCTTCGGATGTTAACATGCAGTATGTTCAAAGTTGGTTGGGTACTATTTATATGTTTCAAACATTGGTCTGGCAAAACTCACATACGACCGTGAGCTATTAAATGATTCTACAGAATCAATAAATTTACTTAAGTTATCCTTATCGAATTTATAATTTTAAATGTTAATGACCAGTTTATGTTTATGTTGAAGAGTCTGTGCTGTATCACTTGTGTAAGTACTTTAGTGTAGAATTTGGAATTTGGTGTGTTCAGTCTAATTATAATGAGGGGTTTGTGGTAATGTTTGGTGTGAATGTTTTGGGTGTGTAACTGCAATAGTGTTGCGTTGTGATTGATAACAAATTTTGTTGCATACGAGAAATTAAATAAATTACGGTTAAGGAGAACCATATCATAAAATAGTGAAATACTTAGTAAGACAGCTTGTACAAAAACAGACTTTGGGTATAAATAACAAATAATTATTAAATATTGGTTATCGATACTTATTAGATACACCATACAAGTTACCGGCAAGCTAACAAGACCATTTACTGTAATACTAAACTTAAAATAAAAATAGTGTATAATGAATAGACATAGAGATAGACAGTGAGAGATGACATTGAGGTAGTTTGTACAGGGTAGTCATTTTTTAGCTAAGAGTTTTAGATTTATTGCGGATTCGATTCGAATTTGAGGCTCACCTTCGGCTTTACGCAGGAATATGAAACCACGTGAAGTCCAGCAGTACGTGTAATCATTTTCCTTTGCAAACTGTCGAGCTGCATAGAATAGTTTCTGCGCGTTAGGTGAAGATATTATTCATAATTTATTAATACGTTATGACCCGGGTACGTCTTAAAACTGCGGCCAGACACCGGAGGACGGGCAGCAGCGTCCTCTCACAAATCGGTGAGCCACTGCGATCCCCAAGCCGCCTGCCAAGCGTGGGGATTATGGCAAACCCCCCCTTGAGGGAGGCCTTCGTTCAGCAGTGGACGTCTTATGGCTGATGATGATTAATACGTTCCGATCCTGATATTTCCAGTCTAAGAATTGAGCATCAACGGAAAAGAGCTGCTTTCAGAAGCAGTGGATATATTAATTTTGGCTGATGCTGATTCAGAAGACGTAGAAAGCAGTGAATGTTCATAATTTACTTATCTTATGTACTTATCGTAAATAGTACTGTTTTATTATGTATAAAGAAAATTAAATAAATATAATTTATGAATAGTATTAGTACTAAAATGGTTGATCATATCTATAAATTACATGTTTAAAATAATAATTTAACATACAATTTAATAATTAAATGAAATAATGTAGGATTTAATGTATTTTCTTGAAATTAAAATTAATAAATGAATCTGTTTACTTAATACATATCAAAATTAACAACAAACTTTTTTTTTCTATAATACAAGTCACGATAATATAATTAAATATGGTACAATTATGTAGCTTAACTCATTAACAAGCTGCGAAAAAAAAACCGTATTAATATCTCTACTACTTTTGGAGATATCGGACAATGTCCAGAAAAACACCATTTTCGTCACACTGTGCGACGTGGGCTATGCAGCGGCGGCACGCGCGATCGCGACTCGCGTCCGTTGCGACTAGTTGCGAGCGTCAGACGGCTACTGTTTGTCGAGCGCCAGCCATTGTTTTTACGTATTTAACTGAAATGATTTGTAATGATTGAAAATGGATAAATTTCTAAAAAGACCAACAGAACCGTCAACTTCTAGCGGAAGTGATGAAACTAAAATAAAGAAAAAACGTCTTTATGACGACAGTTATTTGAAATTCGGATTCACTGTGATTGGGAATAAACCACAGTGTGTTATTTGCTTTGAAACTTTATCAAGAGAAAGCATGAAGCCATCGAAGTTATTACGCCACCTCAATACGAAGCATCCAAATGAAAAAAATAAACCCGTGGATCTTTTTGAAAGAAAATTAAAAGCTCTTCAACATCAAAAAACTGCTATAGTACGTAAATAAGAAAGCGTTGCCGGCTAGTTATCGTGTAGCTCTTCGTGTGGCTAAAGCAGGAAAACCTCATACTATTGCCGAAAAATTTATTTTACCAGCGGCTTTAGATATGGCGGAGATTATGTTTGGCAAACAAGAGGTCGAAAAACTCAAAAGTATACCTCTCTCTGGCGACTGATGTTCGTGTTGTTCCTTTTTTTTATATACAATTTTTGCCATTAATTATTATATTATTTACTTCATTATTTTGATATTGTAATGTCGTTTAAATTGAAATTATTTCTTATATATAACCGCTATACATTGTAAATGTGAGTGAGATCTAGGCTGAACGCTCTTAATTTCATTAATTCTCACGATAACTGATGCATGCTTGCACTCTGTTGCGACAGGTTAGCTCAAATAGTTATGGCACTTTCTTCAAAAGGCTATTCCACCCTATATTTGTCTCGCATAAACCCTTACATCATTACAATCTGTCTGGATTTTAAAATAGACTTTGAAAGAAACGCCGAAACAAGCTCAGGGGGAGCTTGTTTCGGCGTTTCTTCTCAGGGATAGTCATAGGAAATGCCGACGCCATCTAGTTTAAAAAAGACGTGTAAAAGTGATTGAAAAATCCTAATTGCAAAATAAATCATTTCATTTCATTTCATTTCATAATTTCATTTGATCAAGTCATAGAAAAAATAAAAGAAAGTACTTTTGTGTCCTTGCAATTTGATGAATCTACGGATATTGCGGATTGTGCGCAGTTTGTTGCTTTTGTGCGTTTTGATTCCAATGAAAAATTAATGCGCTTCCCACGAATACTACAGGCCAGTGCTTGCATAACATGTTCCTTGAAGCTACGCAAAATATGAATATCCATTGGGAAAAGAAATGTATTGCTATTTGTAGTGACGGAGCAAAAGCCATGACTGGTGCGAACAGTGGATTTATTGCTAGACTGAAAGAACAGATGCCAAACGCTTATTGGACGCATTGCTTTCTCCATCGCCAAGCTCTTGCGGCCAAAACCTTGCCACAGGAATACAGTTAGGTTCTAAATATTATTATAAAAATTGTAAATTCTATTAACCGAAAAGCGTTGCAGACACGACTGTTTCGAAAAAATTGTGAAGATATGGGAGCACTCCACCAAAATTTACTTTATCATACAGGTGGTTGTCAAGACTCTTGATCAATGACAATTTTTTCGAAACAGTCGTGTCTGCAACGCTTTTCGGTTAATAAAGTATTAGCCAGAGTTTTGGAAATTCGCGCTGAACTTTTAATCTATTTGCAGCAG
Source organism: Shargacucullia verbasci (assembly GCA_947562105.1). Taxonomy (NCBI): domain Eukaryota; kingdom Metazoa; phylum Arthropoda; class Insecta; order Lepidoptera; family Noctuidae; genus Shargacucullia; species Shargacucullia verbasci. Next base: position 4,902,052 of record OX387281.1, read on the forward strand.
GCCAAGTCAGAATACTCCAAATTCATTTGTGACCCGGAATTCCTTTTGAAATTGGCTTTTCTTTCTGACTTATTTGAGCATTTAAATATCTTGAATAAAAGTCTTCAAGGGCGGGATGAAAATGTCATCACTGCTAAAGACAAAATCCATGGTTTTACAAACAAAATTGACTTGTGGTCATCGTCTCTAAATCAAAACCACTTCGATTCATTTTCTTCGACACAGTCTTTTATAGTTTAAGTCTCGGATGTGAGATAAACATCAAGGAATTTATACCTGGTATGAAAATGGTATTAGAAAAGTTGAAAGAAGAACTGTATCATTACTTCTCAATGCAAGAGATATCGAAGTATACTGGGCAAAGGTGGATCTTAAATCCGTTTTTAAATGCAGCTATAAATGAGGCAAATTTGGCAACCAAGCTCAAAGAAAATCTGCTGGATTTATCTGCCGATGGGATGCTGCAATTGGAATTTAAGTCTGTCAATTTGCATACCTTTTGGTTAAAAAGGGAATCAGAATACCCAGAATTAACAATAGAGGGTTTGAAGTGTTTGATTCCATTTGCCACCTCGTACTTGTGCGAGTTGACATTTTCATCAATGGCCCAAATAAAAAGTAAGGAAAGAAATCGCTTACAATTTGGAAAACGATTTAATTCTCAATGTAGCAAAAACGGATCCACGATGGGAGAAATTGGTTAATGAAAAACAAGCGCAACCTTCGCATTAAGAGTTCTCATAAGTTTATTTTTTTATTTTTTGTTAATTTGATACAAATGTTTAGGATGGAAGAGATCTCATAAGTTTTTTTTTATTTTTTGGTTATTTGATACAAATGATTATGTCCTTTAGTTAACATTTTTCTTAATAAATCTTTTTAAACGTTATTGCTTTTTTTTACTGCAGTAGCTTTCCCAACGTTTTGCAAATCCCCTATAGAGGCTTCGCGACCCCCCGGGGGTCGCGACCAGTGTTGTTAAAAGGCTCGAGTCTCCCGAGTCTTCGACTCATTCAAGGCTCGAGTCTCCTATGAAGCCTCGAGCTACAGCCTCGAGCCTTATTTCGAAGGCTCGAGCCCAGTCTCGAACCCTAGTTCCGAGGCTCGAGTCGCGACTCGAGCTCTCTTTTAAAGGCTCACTACACAACATTATGCTCCTAAATAAATCTAATAAATATGTTATTAAAATAATGTATTTTTATTTACAAACTAACTTCACTACATAATAACATATTTTTATTATAATTTTGTACCTCCTCCTATAGAGAAAACTAAACGCGCCGATCCAGTGTTATCGCTAGTTATTAGAACTACCCACATTACTCTTAATATTATTGTAATAATTACTTGTATACGCCATTCGTGTCAAAATCAGTGTGCAGTTTGCCTGGTTTAAAATACGTTTTCATCGTAGTTCTTAGTGGTGAAAGTTTGTTAGATTTACAAAATGAATGAGGAAGATAATGTAACATCGGAAGACAACGTGTTTGATACTACTGATACTTCGCTTACAGAAAATGATGCTTCAGCATCTTCTATGGTGTCGAAAAAGCCGCGTATTAGTTGGAAATGGAGTCATTTTAAGAAAGAAACCAACAAATTGTTGTGCAAGGTATGCCGTCATACATTTTCTATTAAAACATCGCACTCCATTTTGAAAAGGCATCAATCGCGTTAACCAGTGGACATTAATGACCTTTTGATAAAGTTTATTATACACGGCCAGCATTCTTTCCGAATAGTAGAAGAACAGGAGTTTGTATCATTTTTATCAGCACTTAATTACACGTATCGTTTACCAAGTAGATTTCAAATTACATCTTCCATACAAAAATTATACAAAGAAAAAAAACAGCAAATAGTAAATATGATCAAAAATTTGAAGCATAAGATCGCTTTGACATTTGATTTTTGGACATCTATAACCAACAAACCATATATAGATGTAACTACCCACTATACATCTAATAATGGGGAGATGATTTCTATGACTTTGGAATTTGATCTCATACCGTTTCCTCACAAAAGCGAGCAAATTGTTTTTAAAGTAAATTCAAATTCAAAATTCAAATTCAAAATTTATTTATTCAAAATAGACTACTACTAGTGCTTTTTGAACGTCAAACATATTATGGACAGAACTAATACGCCCGCCCTTGACCGCTTCCTATGTGTTTTAGCTTGGGGAGAAGAAACGGCCCAACAAACTCCCCAGCAACACTCCCATGTCTGTCATTATACAATAATAAAAGAAATATAATTAAAGAATGCTATTACAATAATTAAAGCTTAGCAAAAACGTTTCCACATGTGAGCTAGCGCACACCATTTCACCAAAAGGTAATAAGGCAATATAGCCTCCGTTGTCTTAAAGATGTCATACACCTAAGTGTGAAGAGCGCGCCCGCCCACACCTGCAACGCTTTGGAATAGCAGTCATAAGGGCTTTACGGCTCACGCATGCAGAACTATGATCCATTAAATGCAAGGCAAATGCATGTATGTAAATGAATAAATTATAAATTCATTAATCTCAGCCAGCAAGTCGACCAGTCACCACAAGCAGCACCCGTTCACGAGTATGACGCAAAGATCAGCCATCACATCATATATATATTTCACATCAGTAAAAAACATTGTTCAGGAATTTGGCTTGCAAGGTAAATTAATTTCCATTACAACAGATAATGATGCAACAAATATTAAAACGCTTCAACTGCTAACTTTGTTTCATGAAGAATTTAAGGATATTATCCATTTAAGATGTATGGCTCATGTATTAAATCTGGTAGTAAAGAAAGGTGTGGAAGAAGCCAAAGAAACTATCGTACCGGTCCAAAAATTAGTAAAATTTATAACTTTTTCTCCTAAAAAAAAAACAACTATATGAAGAATGTTGTACGTCCTTAAGCATTTCTCATATGAACTTGATAAAAGATATGCCTATCAGGTGAAATTCTACTTATATGATGTTGGAAAGAGCTTTGAAAATGAAAAGAGTGCTTAATTGTATGTGTTTGGATTACACTGAGTTTTCTCCATACACTATTGAGAATTGGGAGATGGTAGAAGCATTGGTAGATTTTCTTCAACCATTTTATGAAAGCAGTGATAGCCTAGCGGTTGAACGCTTGCCTTCCATGCAGGAGGGTCCGCGTTCAAACCCGGCCCGCACCTCTGACTTTTCGGAATCATGTGCGGATCGGAATTTGATTATCACTTGCATTTACGGTGAAGGAAAAACATCGTGAGGAAACCTGCACACCTGAGAGGGCTCCATAAACTTCTCGACGGTGTGTGTAGTCCGCCAACCCGCACCGGGCCAGCGTGGTGGACTAAGGCCTACCCCTTCTCATTCTGAGAAGAGACCCTTGCCCAGCAGTGGGACAATAATGGGTTGAATTTATTATTTATTTTATGAAGCCACTGTTATGCTTTCAAAACGCAATTATCCAAGTTTGTACTATGTGGTGCCTATACTTGATGTTTTAACAGAGCATCTTCTTAACAGACAAGAAGATGGATCAATGAAAAAATGTGCAACGGCCATGATCGAAAAATTGAATGAGTACTCCGAGATTTTAAACAGTGATTTGGCACAACTTGCCGTTCTATTAGACCCGCGACTTAATAATAATTATTTCATAGCAGAGAACAACACTCAACCATTAAACAACTTAAAAACCCTCTATGACAAGCTCAAAGATCAAAATATACAAGAATTGCGAAGAGACAATTTGTCAACACACAATTATGAACACAGTAGCTCTAGTGAAGTTTACCCAGTAAAAAAAAGTTTATTTGCATCTATGTACAAGCAACCGGAGACTATAAATATCGCAGATGAAGTGGATAGATACATACATAAATATACCTAAAACACTAACGTATTAATGTGAAAAAACAAAAAGAATTGTCTTTGTCAACCTTAGCTCAAATAGCATTTGAAGTTTTGTCTATACCAGCGACAAGCGTTCCTAGTGAACAAGCCTTTTCGAAGTCTGGAAATTTAATAACAAAAAAAAGAAACAGGCTGAGCAACAAAAATATCCAGGCATCAATGTGCTTATCGTCATGGTTAAAAATCGAATAATCATTCATTGTATAATAAAGTTCTTTTTTCTATCTTTTTATTTCATTTTTTTTTATACGTACTTACCACATTAAAACAAAAATATTTCATTTTAATATTATCAGGCATATAAATAAAGCTCGAGCTTCGACTCGACATTTCGAGCCTTGAAGGCTCTTGAGCCTTCAAGGCTCGAACCTTTTAGACTTACGAGCCCTCAGAGCTCGAGCTTTGAAGACTCAGTAGCTTCGACTCGGAGCTCGAGCTCATTTCTCACAACACTAGTCGCAACCCACACGTTGAAAAACACTGATTTAAACTATCTAAGAGATCAAGTACCAACATTTTAGCGATTAAAGTGACAGCAATGCGACGCTCAAAACTCTCAGTCGGCCACGAACAGCTGTGCGGTGTGCGTGTATTCCTTGTCACCGTAAGGTTAGCGCTCGTACTTCTTAGTTTACGGAAAGGAAAAGGTAAGTTCGTTTGAATAAAAGTTTTCAATGGTGCTTTTTTGTGTTCCTCAACAACTGATTTGATTTAGAAAACAGTTATATGCAAGCATAGAATTCTTTTAAAATTGCAATAAATCGACTCACGAAATAGCGGACATTTTATTTTTCGTGTGTAGTTCGTGTCACTACCGAATCAGGGATATTCTAGATATATTTTTGTTGCTTGTGTATGTATATAATAATTAAGATAATTTAAATGTCAATTAAAAAACAAATAAAGTATTTAATCAAGTTTCTTATGAGCTAAATTCGGGATATGTTTTGTTCACTATAATTCTTATAAATACAAGTTTCAAGGTAACCTGAATTCACATTTTAAAGGTAAATTCGCATAGCAGCATAATTTAGTTTTTTTATTAGTTTTTTTTTTTTGTATATTTTTATTATATATGTCGCAGAATCAACACAGTAACCGTTGTTAGAATCGCTATTGATTATTGTTGATTTAAAATAACGCCATCTATTACCGTTTTTCGGAAACGTCAAGCAGTGTGCTTGGGTGAGGTCGATACAGGGCGTGGCAGCTGTCAGTTGTCATTGTTTGACATTGGACGTATTTAAGTTGAGAAGCGACGGACGTAAGTTTGTAGATGATTGCAGTAGTGTATGATTGGAGAGTTCTGGATCACGCGATCGAGCGAAGCGAGAGCAAGTTGTGATCTGCAAGTAAATAACAATGGGCAGTTATTTTACCCTCCTACTATGATCTGCGAACGATTCATCATACTGCAACGACGATGACGACGACTAAAAGTCTAATATTGTATATTGAGATGCGCGTATTAATTATATAATCGTTTCCTTTCACAGCATTCAAATAAAAACACTTAGGATATTGTATAGCATGTTGCATCCAAGGATCGTCATAAATCTCCCAGTCTTCAATAATACCTCCACATGAGAAACATGCTGCCTTATCATTTACACTATTTCCATAATAAAAGAATCCAGCGTCAGCCATTTCCATCACTAATCTTTTTTTTTGTATCAGCTGTTGCCCAATAATAACTAAATGAAAATTCACGCCTTTTATACGAGTTATACATGTCGTATCGGGGTTTGTATTCAATAGGAGACATGTTCTATATTTATTTACTTCCTAATTCTCGATACTGATAATTATAAACGTATAATGAGTTACCCCCGAAATTGTCAGCAACTTATATGATTGAGCAGGATTAGAAGGGGATAGAAAATTCTAAGATACATTAAATTTTATCTTACAGAAACGAAACAAGAAAATGTTTATTTTAAAATTTTATTTTCCAAGCACCACTTATTTAAACACAATACATTTTTTAAAGCACATACAGAGTCATGATAAATACAATTATATACATCTTGAGAATATTTATACTGATTGTACAAACTTATCAAACTAGAACAACCTTTATCTTCTAAATTGAATATATTACGATTACTATTTTCTAAAATATGCTTTAACCACATTACTTTTTCTGACGTAGATAAACTTATCTCTTAAAATATCTATAATCAAAATCTGATAATTGGAATAGGGCACAAATCCTTCATTCCAATGTAGCTTTCTGTTACGTTGAAGCCAACTAACTTGCTTTTTTCTGATTTCGTTAAATTTTTAAATGGAAACGGCGGCTTAATTAAAAACCCTTGTATTGTTTTATTATGCAATATAGCGATTTCTTTTACTATAAATTCATTTGCTTCTGTTTTAAAGCCTTGAATATCTACAATAGCAATCATTATAACCTGCGCACAATGTTACTGAGCGGTTTATATTCCACAAGTCGATCGTTTATAATCAAACAATATGCAGCCGTCTTATCTGGTATTGTTGTAGAACATTCAATTTCTAACCTCACATCCACTGGACCTGTTTTAAGGCTGTCGTTTTGTCTTGAGCAGTCTAAAATAAAGAGGGGGGCTTTTTCTTTGAACCCCTTTAAGTCAAGCAACGGGTCTATTGGACAGTTGTAATATGACTGACGAAATTTTACAAACATTTCATATAATATATTGTATTTGTTCTCAGAAAATTTTAAATTCAAAGGTTCGTATGGAAAATATTGTGAATTCAAGAAGAGTGTTACGTTTGCTACTTCACAATGATCAAATAGTGAACTGTCTTTAGATTTATTATTTTTCCTATTAGTTTGTAAGCAAAAAATTACATATCTAGGCTTTTCCAATTGTGAAGCAGTTTTAACTGACCAAGAATGCTTCATGGTCTTAGGTAGTAATGGATACTCATATAAATCCCAATTTCTAAAAGCCATCTGAATAGGTTTATCTCTTTCTAAATGTTTTAAAAGTGTTAGTCGTTCTCGGTCCGATACTTTTATTTGCGGCACTCTCCATTGAATTCTGTGTATATCTATTTGAAAATGTACAATATCGTCGGTAAGAATAACGCTATTTAAGTTAGTGTTACTTCTGTTCAATATAAGTTCATGTTTGCAATTTATCACAATTTTATTGTAGTCCTCTGCAAACCCTAAATTACCATCACTTTGAAATCCTTCTAAATTCCAACCCCATAAGGCGGCCACTTTATTTTCTGCTTCATTTAATGAGATGTATGATTTTATTGTTATTCCCGAGTTTTTTATGCGGTCTATTTCAATACCATTTATTTCGTACCTGATGTCTTGAAACAAAGACAAAACAGAGTTATGCATGTGAATGTAACAGTTTTCTTGATCGGATTCCCATCTTTACCGAAGAGCTTTGCTTGTCCTTCGACATAAATTGAACTGGCTGATGGTAATACGTATATGTCTTGCTGGTGGATGGGAATTCTGATTTCATCGTTTTCTCTAAAGCTGTTATTGTAGGGATTGTACGAATGGACTTCATAACTTTCGATCGAAGTGTCGAAGTGCGGTGATTCCGTAATCTGTAGTATATTCATACTTTAAACCCTAGGGCTTTAAGAAAATCTATATTTGCTTTAGTCAATTTCTTAACTTTTTTCTTACGTGTTTGCACCTTAGCAATCGTAGAAGAACTAATAGGTTTTTCATTGACTTGGGTGTTTTTATAATGAACAATCATTTTGTTTTTCTTAAATGAAGACGTAGCTGAATATGTTCTTTTCCAAAGTTAATGCAGTGACCAAATTGATCAACAATCCTAACAGATATCGATGAAATTATATTTTTGTTTACTGGATAGTAAATAACGTTTTGCGGTTTTTCTATGTAGTGATGACCTACCTGATGAGGTGGTTGAAAGTATGTAACCAATTCCGATTTATTTCCAGAGATGGTAACCGTAGTAGACATGCTTGTATACTGAACTTTTTTACAAGATTCTGCTTATTTTATTCTTTCACTATACCAAAAATTCTTCAAAAAGTTTAAACAAAGATGTCCACAATTGAAAGGATGATCACGTTGAATATTATCATAATTATAGTGAACTTTGGAACCTACATACTTTATAAATTTTTTTTGGTGGCTTAAGATTTCCATAACTGTCAAAATACTCAATATAATCATTGTATTTTACATAGGCTACCCAATGAGAACCTGGATTTTTAGAGCTATCTAAATTAATAACTCCACATTCTTTTTTAAATGGGTGTTTAGGAAGCTCATCTCTCATAAAGACGCCTCTAAAATAGGGAATATTATTTCCATACTTCAAAATGTCCAAATTACTCAGGGCTCGTTTAGGTAGCCGATATTTTAGTTTTTTTCTTTCGATACGAAAATTCCGAGCCCATCTTTATGCGGTTTAAGGTGTAGCCCTTTCCCAATGCACAGAGCTTCCATCTTTTCATTGTGCCTCTTCGATTCAGCATACAATTTTTTTGCCATCTTGAATTCATTTATGGTCTTAGCAATACCAGCTGCACCGCCTGCTAGGGCACCTGCCGCAGATAAACCCGCAAAAATAGGAATCAAGGGTAATACTCCCCCAGTTTTTGGTATAGGAATAATACGAGGAAGTTTAATGGACGAATCATTAACTAGCTCTCTGGCAGCGGCCATAGCTAATTCTATGGCCACTTTTTTGCATTTTGGTTTCAATTTTTTCATATGTCATTTTGTTTTGTTGATAACATTTTTTAATTGATTCTTTAACCCTTTTCCAGAGAAACCTACGAGAGTGCCAAAGTGGTGACCCCGACGTGATCCACTTTGGCACTCTCGTAGGTTTGAATGAAACACTTTTTGGTAATAACATAATTTATTTTAATTTAAGCCTACCTATATACAAACATTAAAACACAACTATTTGTAGTCACAAAGCGCCAGCATTATTTACCGACCAATAGAAAACGACGGCATCCACGAAGGTGCTATCGAATGCTTTGGACCGAGGTTATAAATATGGGTGGCACTTAGCGGAGCGGCATTCGGTCGGATGCCGGCGCACGCGCAGGACGCGCGCGCTGCCACAACTTTTTACTACTTTTTTTAAGACCAGAACCAGTTTTAACTTTTGTTGACATAGCGCTGCTTATTAAACGTGCTGTCAGTTTTTCTCCTACACTCGCATCCGAGGCAACTGCTCGTTTTTTGCCATATTTAACAAAACTAAATTTGCCTTGTGGCGATCCTTTAAGCTTGAAGACTTGTGATAGGCAATGTCGTGTTCTTTGCAATATTCGTCTAATTTATTAATACCTTTATCTCCACGTGTAAGCCTTTTAATTAATTTTGTGCCAAGTCCGCAATAATTGTATCCTGGTAAATGTAATTCAAATGGTAAATTATTTATAAGCCAATTGAGAAGACTGCTCTCACCAATACTCATCATAAGACTGCCGCATCATGGGTTGACCACTTAATAAATATTCCATTTGTCAATCCAACTGTTTTCAGAAGAAGACAAACCTAACCATTTTACTAAAACACTATTTCCTTTACTTCTCAGAACTTTTTCGACAAGATATAAATTAGGATGTTTTGTCTTTTGCAGCTCTTGTACATAAAATGCACCTAAAATGGGCTGGCCTCTGATCGCATCTTCAATTAAGTAGGTGATGGGAATTGTATATTGTATTTTTCTAATTTTAAATATTTCTGTTGACCAGTTGGGAGTATATCCTTTTTCAAATGTTCCTTTGTACTTACTGATACGTACATAATCACCAACTTTAAATTTGCTTTTTTTATTATTGGTTTTTACCAACCTGAGATATCTCCATAATATACGTTCTTTATTAGTATTATCTACGTGTGCTGGGATTTCAGCAATAGTCCGATGATAGGTGTGATTGTATTTGTAAATAACATTATTAAGGGTATCTATCCAGTTATAGCAACCTTTTAAACTGAATTCCTTATACAGTTTAGATTTCAATGTTCTGATAAATCGCTCAACTATTGATGCCTTTTTTGTTGAGAATGTTGAATAATGGTTTATATTGTGAGATTTCATAAGTTTTTGAAATTTATTATTATAAAATTCTGTCCCATTATCCGTTTGCAGATTTTTGGGGACACGCCCTTTATCCAACAAAATCTTGAAAGAGTTGCATACAACATCTTTGGTTTTACTTTTCAAAGGAAAGGTCCAAGCGTATTTCGAAAATGTATCAATAACAGTAAGAATAAATCTATAATTTTTATTTTCTTTAGAAATTGATTGCATATCAATTAAGTCTGCTTGCCAAAGATCATCTATATCTTTCATAATAACATGTCTTCGGGGAAAGTTTACCCTTGCATTTTTGTGAATTTCGTTTACCACATTAGCTTTACTCATCTTCAAAACTCAGTATAATATAACATTTGTGGTAAACCCAGCAATGATACTGAATGAAAATCATTTTATTGCTACTATTTATTGTTTAATTACGTCAGCTTCTTTTAGTTCTTCAATTATCGATAAAATTTCATTATCATGGTTTGTATTGCCAGCATCTTTTGAAGCAACTAATAATTTCAATCTCTCAACTAATTCGTTGGGGTCATCCCAATATACCAGGTCAGTATTTCTTTTATATTTCTTTAACGTTGGCAAGTATCCCCCAAGTTTAGTGGGAATATTATCATTTGACGTTTCGGAAAACAATGGTTTGATTATTTCACAGTATTTTATTCCTTTATCACCCTTTATTTGACCTCTAGGATTGAAGTCTCTCTTATGAGCATTTGTATAATGCAATATATCCTTGTAGACAAGTTTATCTTTGCTAGATATGAGTTTTAAATCAGGTTTTTTTCGAAGTAAAAGTTCTTTCAGGCCTGGGGTTAAATTGTAGGATTTATCGTCGATCTTAATCAAAATTACATTATTGTTATTCAAACTGTCAATTTTAGAAAATGATACTACTGAATTTCCCATCAATAAAGTTTTGTTTTTACTTCTTATTCCAAACGGTACATTTACATTATTATAAATATCATAGATATCATGGCCCTCTAATGAAATTTCTAAATCATCTGGTAATTCCATTTTAGGAGACTTTTTAACCAATTGTGCAGAATTAAGTTTTGGTTCGTAACAGTCCTCAAACTTTGTAGATGAGCTAGTATTAATGTCATCCATTTCAATATCTCCAGAATTAGTGAGTGTTGTAGTTTCTAATTTTTTTATTTTTTCCATATTTATATTTGAACCAACTAAAGTTTTAAGGGGATCTGTGACAGGTTTTAGCATTTTATTGAGTGATAAGTTCATTGAGTGTCCCTAGCATTTGTTTTATTTTATTCTTTATGGAGTCTACAGACTTCATTAATTCTATTTTAATATTTTTCTCCATGTTATACCTACAACTGCGTTCGGTTAAGGAACTAATTGTACTGAATTTGATTTTGTATGTTAATTAATTATATGTGCACATATATAGTCATTCAAAGTTAAAAAAAATATCAAAATTCTGTCTATACCTTCCCTTATTTAATGACGACTCTTTGTTAATAAGAACAAAATTATAAGGATTATTCCAAACAGTTTTACAAATATCTTTGAACTGATTCCATGGTAAATCGGAGTTGACGTGTTCGTCATAGATGTGCTTTAAGTTCACAACATCTTGTTTAAATATTATAAGAAAGTTAGCATTGTCGCGTAATAATCGTTTTGGTATTTTTGAGTAAGTTTGTGATAAGTAAAAACAATCAATTTGCTTATGTCTACCCATACAGAAATAATTACGTATGTTTATTTGATTTTCACATACAACATCATCAAATATAAATACAGAATTTGGTAAAGCTTCAGTTGGAGATATGACATTTTTATCGTCATTGAACTCATTGAATTTTATGCGAGGCACTCTTCTTAATACTTCTCGTAAAAAACAATATTTTGGCTGAAAATTAGTCTTTGAGTAAAGGTAAAGGTTTTGAAATTTGAGACCATTTTCATGCAATAGCAAACTAATCACAACGTTTGTTTTACCACAATTCGAGGGACCGCAAATTATACAACGAATCGTATTCGGCAACAAAGCGCTATGTCTAACCTCTTGAGGAGACTCGCCAAGATTTATATTTTTGACGTTTAGTGATATGGGTTGTTTAATCAACTTCATTATGTCAACTAATTTTATACTTGTCTAACATAGACATATATACTTTATTTTGCGCTATCTTTAGACTTGTCACTACAGTGGGCTTAGCCAAGTTGACTATCTATAATCGCTATCGCTTTAGAAAACTCAGCAAATGTATGGGACTTACATATCGTCATCGTTATGTCACGTGGTCAGAGCAAACGAATTTTCAAATCGTAGCCAAGTTTACAAGATATCCGTTCGTTCAAACAAATAGAATAGAACGTTGTCGATTCTACAACGTTGATCACGATAACTCATACAAATGGTAGCCAAGTTTCACTTTTGACAATCGCTATCGTCTCGTAATCTAAGTTTCTGTTCGCTACATTAGCGATCGACGAGACCCAGGAGATAACGCTAAAAAGATGGCGCATTTGGAATCAGCTGTTCTAAGACTGGGATGTTTATTATTCGTTCAAGTTGATTTTGGACTTTATTTGCGTGTTAACATTGAAAATGCATATTTAAAATATGTTGTGGTGTGCTCGTCATGAAGAAGTGTGGCTAAATCGCCGGAAAAGAGATTTATATTGTTAATTCGTGGATACAATAGGAGGTACTTTGTTTACACAAAGTTGTTTCGTTTGTTTCTTAGGTACCTAGTTCAACTTGCGTGCGTATCACGTCATTGTTTATGTTATACATTCTTAAATATGAGAAAGATTCAGTCAATAAAGAGCGTTTTTAAGTAATATCTAATCATTAACGTATCCGAGCCGCAAACTATTCCGGGCTAGCTCGGGATCTAGATTCCATCCTTTCTTTAAACCTAGGCAGCAATTTAGACTAATTTAATAAGTTTAAGTCACAATAGTCGTTTAAAATTAAATTGTGCACTGTAGATATAATATATAAAATAACTTCAATCAATAATAAACTTCAAAATTTTAGGTTTATAATAAATTTAAACTCTCCCGCGCACAAAGTACACAGTCGTGACTGACGTTGCTTTGACGGTTTAGAGCGCTCACCATAGACTATTACACATTGTTTTTCTATCCACGTTGTAGAATGAGCGATCGACACAGTTGTGTTGACTTGGCTAGCAAATAATCGTTTTCTAAAATCGCTCTCGCTAAGACGTTAACAATTATAGAAAGAGATTACGTATGAAACGTTTGTAACTTGGCTAAGCCTGCAGGATCGATTCTATTCTCATCTTACAGGATTGGTATGTACCTATAAATATAAGCTAGGTAATGACTCGTGTTACACATTGCCCATCAAATTTTTTTGCATATGTTATAAAGTAAGTGGTCACTTCACGCGCGTTCTTTGCATAAGCAAGTCATTTTGTTTACGCTTTTATATTTTCAAGGTAAGTTTTTTATTTATTTTATGTCATTTATTATTTTAACTATTAATAATAATTATGTAATGCATCTCTGTTACAGAATCATGTCACACTCGCCATCCTACAGCCCCGTTTTAGATACCGTTGACCAACGAAATTTAGAGGTACGTAACTATTAGTATTCTCTTAAATCAAACATTGAATCCATAGTTCATGATGTTTAATATTCTTTGTTTTCTTTCAGAATGTGATAGAGGACTCAAACCCAGTTACCAATCCATTTTATTATGCTCAGGACAGGGAGAGCTGGTATATGGAAGTAGCAGCTAAAGCATGTGAAGAGAGTCGACAGCAAAAAACAGAGGAGCGTAGATTGAAGAAGAAAAAAAGTAAATCTTTTAAAAACTCATCCTTTATCATGCGTAAGGAGCAAGGACATGTTCGTCATCTAATAAAAATTATGGTCTATGATTTGGATGGTCGTAATATGGAAGAAATAGACACTGAAACTGATAATGCAAGTGTGAATGTGCAGTATATAGTGACAAGTGATTACGATGACATCATGGACGAAACTGATCATTTAGTTGGTAAAATAGTGAAAAAGTTAAGCAAATCTAATGAGTAATGTTTGGTATTATTGTATAAAGTTAATTTAATTTATATTTAAGTTTAGAATATCTAGAAGGTATAGTTAAAAAATTAAGTTCGCCCACATACAAAACTTTGAATACAATTTATAAGTTATTATTTAATTAAATGTGAAACAATAAAATTAAAATTGATTCTACATACTGCGTTTTTAATCACCCAATAAATTAGTATAGTATAGATACTAAAGTTATGACCGTCTCGCTGGTCTAATGGTCGCAAGCGCGATTGCTGAACAAGAGGTCTTGGGTTCGATTCCCAGGTTGGACAAAGTATTATTAGGTTTTTCCATCAGGAACTCATTAGTAGCAGTCGCGATTTTTGTCCGGTTGATGGCAATAGGCTTACGTTCAATACTGCATGGGGCTTAAACATAACTGTCGAAATGTGGATATTAGGTACACCTCTGTCTAGTCCTTCGGGGGATTACAAGTGTTATGTTATGATACTAACGTTATCATGACATTATCTATAAAAGTTTATATAAGACGGAAATCTTTCGGAAAGGAAAAAAAAAACAAGTAGGTATAGATTATACATTTATTTATTATAGACGACACGGTTGGCGCAGTGGCTAAGCGATTAGCTTTCTGCGCTATGTGTCGCGGGTTCGATCCCCGCACGGAACAAATATTTGTATGATCTACAGATAGTTGTTTCGGGTCTGGTTGTGTGTGCATGTGACATGTATGTTTGTAAACTGTACCCACGACACAGGAGAAATCCTAGTGTGGGGCAACGTTTTTTAAAAAAAAAACACACATTACATCCATTGATTACATTTTTATTTTATTTCATTAAATACTTATTACATATTTATATTAATTATAATAATTAGCTTTATATATGTTACAATGTAGGTTTAGCTCAGTAGAACAAATATTAAGAGTACGTACTAAAGCAATGAACTATAATGCCCCCAAGGTAAAGTGTTGAAACAACCTTTAATTCTCTGCCTTTTATCATCATCACTATTAAGAATGAGTTTATTTAATTTCTGCGTAAAAATTTGATGATTTTTAGACCTTATAACATACATATCATCTCGAAGGTTTTCATTAAACATTAATGCCCTTTTATATTTTTCAATATCTAATTTTTTCGTAATCGGCTTTGTTACTCCTTTTGCTTTCTTTATTGTTTTATTTTCAGTGCGCACACAATATAACTTAGCTCTTAAACCTACAAATTCTGAAATAATCTCTCCGCCTAATTCATCTTTGAAATATCCTGGCATTTTCATGTTGGCTTTAGGTAACCCATATATATTGTTAACCTCAAAATTGCTTGTGTCAAAATATTGAATATTGTTTTTCATATCCTCATAAATATTATCAGTTTTTACTAAATAAAGTAAACTGTCAGTATCAGTATAACATAAAATTACATTATTTCCATACATTTTTTTAATAACAGAATAATGAAACTTATATAGATGTGTTTTAGAAATTTCAAGAATAGAAAATCCGATATAAATAGGGCGATCTAATATAACTTTTGTCTTATTTAATTGAATAGCTACTAAACTTTCGGACAAAATTGATAAGTCTTTAAAATTCGGTGCGCTAATATACCTTTCAGCACCAAACAATTTGTTGGTTGTATTTAACTTATCTTTCCATAGTTTTACAAGCCTAACATCAACTTGTTTCCGCTTATTTTCAATTGTTTTTCCAAAAATAGAATTGTTTTGTTTCTTAAAAAAGTCTTTTTCAAAATCCGATTTAGCTTTTTGCCTGAGAGAAGTATTTAATAAAATATATGGTTTTAAAAAGTTATCTTGATAGAATGATAATATTCTATATATTTTTAACAATATTAAGCCATTTTCTAAGCACTCTTGTAAATGTATATAATGAATAACAAAACGATGTTTACTGTATAAATTTGCTATTAACTTTTTACACTTGCTTTGCATAGCAGAATATTTTTCGGCAGCAAATGGCAGATCCGAATGAGCATTATGAATGTTAGGAGGGTAATATAAATCTACCTCTAAAATGTATCCTTCATTACCGTTTTTGTTAACTTTATTTATATTGAACTTATTTATTTCATTATCATTAAGATATCGGAAGTTACGCATTGGAAGTTTCTGCATCATTGCAAAGCCGTATAAATTCACACAGTCAAGATAAATAAGGTACGTGCTTGCCTCGTCTTTATTATACGATGATTGGTGTTTATTATTAGCTTTGGCATATCTTAATGTGCATTGGGCAAGACCTCCTCGAATTCCGTTTTCTAACATTTGGTACATTTCCACGTCAGATATTAAATCAAGCTCTACTTTAGTATACAATAGCATAGCATCCCAGCTTAACGACGGTGATGAAACATAATAGCATGGGTCTAAATTATAATAAAGTAAACTCATTTCCCGAAGCTTTTCGAAAATATCACATAATAACAGTACATCACATTTTAAATAAAGGTCTGTATATTCTCCTAAATTTTTTATTTTAAAATTTTGCCATATGTTTAAAGCATGCTGATAATCTTCAGTTGAAATATTTTCGCCCGTTAGTTTATTGAAAAATTTTGACTGTTCTGGCAGTTGGGTTTCATTATATTTTTCCCATTTGTCTACATAGTCATAACAATATACACCTTTTCTACAAGCTAAATTAAATAAACGATCATTATTGAAAAATACGCGCATGTGTTGAAAATCATCTGAGTGTAACGTTCTTACCAATTTATCTAAGCTAGCACTTAAAAAGTTAAACGAACCAATAAATTTCAACTGAACTATATTTTTATCATCAATAGGCATGAATTTTGTAAACGATATGTACTTTTCTTTTGATTTAGGAATCAAAGTTACTTTGCCAATTATATCCGACAGCTCTTTTATAAATAAATGACAATCATATCCAGATAGATTGTGAAAAATTATAGGTATGTACTGACATTGCTTCAAATTTAAATTGCAAGCATTGTGTGCAGGACCTCTATATTTACCTGTAAAATGATCATGATCCTTAACTTTTTTATCATTTTGGGCAAACTTGGTTTTACATATATGACATAATTGAGCAGTTTTGAATGATTTAAACTCATCAAAAGTGAGAGGTAGCATTGGCTGTTCATTTTGTAAAATTTTATACAGCCTTTTTATATCATTTGTGATGGTTTCAACAAATTTTTGTGCACAATTTGGACCTCTATAACTAACGAAATCATTTAATTCCGATTTAGATTTGCAACAAATATAATAAGCATACGATGATACTTGATGTGACTGTACAGATTCAGTAAATAGCGATTTATTATTGTCCGAGTATTTACAAAGCAAACTTTCAAAATCTCCGTATATTACAATTGGAATTCTTTGGGTTCTCTCAAAGTTTGAAAATTGTAATTTGCTATGTTCATCAGGCAAGATTGTTTTTATTCTACCACAATTGTGATTTAATAATTTATCTTCATTGTCATAATACAAAAAACACTCATCACATAAAAATACTTTAGATTTATGTTTGGTTAATTGTCGGTGCACAAGGCGACTCAAGTTTTTTATTAAACAAAAATGGGCTTTATTGTCTTTAGTTATGTACAACAAATTGACATGTGTAAGCTTTCGTTCACGCGTTAAATATAGAGGACCCGTTACATGATTATTAGCTTCAAGACCATAAACATTCACACTTATCGAAGGGTTATTTTTCTCAAAGATTTTAATATCATCGAAACTTGGTGGAAAAGACATATCATTTATGTTTAAAAGCAACGTATAGTGTGGGTATGATTGCATTCTATTAGCATTCAGTCTTTTTGGAAACATGTGGGCAACAATACACCACAAAAAACAATTATTGTCATTGTTGCGTATATTCAAACATGACTTTGTGTTTTTTATAACCTTAGGTAATTCTAAGTATGTTCCAGCTCTTAAAGGATTGTACTTGTTTATGTTTACTTCCAAATGGTTTATACAATCGATAGTCCAACCAGATTCAGCAAGTTCAAACTCTAAACATTTAGATATTAATTTTTCGGAGCATTTAAAATATATATCGGCGCAATTACGTTAACTGAAGCATTTCATCAGTAGATTATGATTTGTAAAATACTAATAATTAAGAATAATTAAATTAAGAGTATATTTAACTGAGATTGTGGAATAATTGATTGTAAAATTCATGATTTATTTACATAATTTGGATTCCTAACCTAAAACTTGTACACGTGCGCAGTTTGTATAAATACGGGCGACAGCCCGGGCGCGATTCATTGTTGCACGAGCTATCGGACCGAACACATCTCTGTGAGTCATTTTACTTACCTCTATTGTTACATAATAAACGTATTACAAAGTGTATCTTGTTATCATTTTGGAGAAATGGATAAAGACCAAGAATGTGACGTCAGCAATGCTGACGTCACTATTTTTAAAAACATCCGTGACGCCAGTCATCCGTCATCAGAAGTGGGATATGAAAGAATTACCGCTACTACTTCATCAGCTAATCCACCAGCTGACCCATCACCACCAGAACCGGTGATGAACAATATAACACAGCAACAAACGCAGACACTGATGAATTTACCCATGCCTAGCACGTCCATGGGGGGTCTACCATCAGAATTCCTTATGCAAATGATGCAGATGATGCAACAAATGTCAGAGCGTCTTTGCAAGCCTACCGAAGTGAGGGTTAAGATAAACGATATCTATTTACCATCATTCGACCCTGATACAAATGTTGGAATACGGGAGTGGTGCCAACACATTGACAAGGCTATTGAAACTTACAAGCTAAGTGACTTCGACGTACGAATGAAGGTAGGTGGACTTTTGAAGGGCCGAGCTAAAATGTGGGTCGATGACTGGATGGTCACCACATCTTCCTGGGAAGAACTCCGCAATAACCTTGTAACTACATTTGAGCCAGAAAACAGATATTCTCGAGATATTCTGCGATTCCGAGAACATGTTTATGACTCGTCAAAAGATATAGCACAATACTTATCACGAGCATGGGTGTTGTGGAAAAGAGTAACCAAGGATAAACTTGGCAATGAAGATGCCGTAGAGGCTGTGATTGGGTGTATTGATGATGAACGCATAAGGATTGAATTATTAAATGCAAGGGCCACCACAGTTCCAGAACTTATTTCAGTTGCCTCTTCGATACGTGTAAAACGTCCACATCCAAATTCATATTCAACAGCACCACATAAACGTGCAAGGATTTCGGAAGGTACTCAACCATCTTCATTTTGTCGTTTCTGCAAAAGAAACAATCATAATTCGAACGAATGTCGATCTAAGCCCAAAACTCCAGATACCAATTCTGAACCACCAAATAAGGATACAAAGCAAACAAATATACCGACCTGTACATTCTGCAAAAAAATGGGTCACACCTATGAAGCATGTTTTAAACGAGAACGTTCATTAACATCGAACGTGAACTATGTAGGAAAACATAAACTAGCACCAATCAATATAAAAATAGGCCTCAAGTCTATACAAGCCATATTTGACAGTGGAGCAGAATGTTCAATCATGAGAGAGACAATAGCTGAAGCCCTACCTGGACAAAGGATTCAAGGAGTACATTACTTGAAAGGAATTGGACGATTCCCAGTATTGTCTCTAACAAGGATAACTACCATCTGCGTCATTGATGACATTAGAGTTGAATTACAGTTTTATATATTGCCTGACTACGAAATGTCTACAGACATTTTGGTTGGGATGGATTTGATCAACAATACAAATTTAAGCATGATGATCACATCGACTGGAACCAAACTCATTCGACAACAATTAATCAACCAACTGAACACGAATAACCCTATTTTTGACAAGCTGGACTGTGACCTCACCGATGCTGACGAAATAGCTCAATTACACTCGCTACTGAACAAATTTGAACATTTGTTTATTCATGGTTACCCTACAACACGTGTCAACACCGGTAAATTAGAGATTCGACTCAAGAATCCCGATAAGTACGTAGAAAGAAGACCATATCGCCTGAGCCCAGTCGAACGAGGGAAAGTCCGTGAAATCATTAAGGAATTGCTGGATCATAATATCATTCGTGAAAGCAAGTCACCATTCTCAAGCCCAGTCATCTTGGTCAAGAAGAAGAACGGTGATGATCGCCTCTGTGTGGACTTTCGAGAACTGAACTCCAACACATTACGTGATCATTACCCGCTCCCACTGATTTCAGACCAGATTGATCAGTTGGCCAATGGAAAATACTACACAAGCTTAGACATGGCTGCAGGATTCCATCAAATACCAATTTCAGAATCCTCAATTGAGAAGACTGCTTTCGTTACTCCTGATGGTCTATTCGAATATATCACTATGCCATTTGGGCTGAGCAATGCCTGTTCAGTGTACCAGAGATGCATCAATAAAGCCTTATTTTCACTTCTGGGCACTGACGCTCAAGTCTACGTGGATGACGTACTGAGCAAATGTGTGGAATTTTCTGAAGGAATAATGAAGATTGAGCGTATTCTCGTAGCTTTACAGGAATCTGGATTTTCAATCAACGCTGACAAATGTAGTTTTTTTTAAGCGTTCAATTGAATATTTGGGCAATGTCATCTCAAATGGTCAAGTAAGACCAAGTCCAAAGAAAGTTGAAGCTTTAGTTAAAGCACCAGTACCAAAAACAGCCAAGCAAGTGAGGCAGTTTAATGGCTTAGCGGGATACTTTAGAAGATTTATTCCGGATTTCTCACGAATCATGGTGCCATTGTACGAGCTAACCAAACAAGGTGCAAAATGGCAGTGGAACGATAGACATGAGAAAGCTCGGAATGATATTATACAGATTCTGACATCGGCACCAGTACTAACAATATTTCAGGAGGAAGCACCAATACAGTTATATACTGACGCAAGCAGTCTAGGATTTGGTGCAGTACTCGTACAAATGATCGATGGACGTCAGCATGCAGTTGCCTTCATGAGTATGAGGACTACTGATGCTGAAAGCCGATACCACTCTTACGAGTTGGAAACGTTGGCAGTGGTACGCGCCATCAAACATTTTCGTCAGTACCTATACGGCCGTAAATTTATTGTCATAACGGACTGCAATGCTTTGAAGGCGTCAAAACACAAGAAAGATCTACTTCCAAGAATTCATCGCTGGTGGGCGTTTTTACAGAATTATGACTTCGAAGTAGAGTACCGCAAAGGTGAACGCCTACAGCACGCGGATTTCTTCAGCAGAAATCCAACTGAACTCTCGGTCAATATCATGACAAAAGATCTAGACTGGCTGAAAGTTGAACAACGACGAGATCAAACATTACGACCACTAATGGATACTCTGCACGACAACAACCCGGTGGACGGTTACATATTGGAAAATGATGTTCTGAAGAAAGTGATACAGGACCAAGTTTTTGGAGAACAGGTCTGTTCAGTGGTACCCAAAACATTTCAATGGAGCATCATAAACTCCTACCATACAGCATTAAAACATCCTGGTTGGGAAAAAACTTTGCAGAAGATCAAAGAAACTTATTGGTTCAATAAAATGAGTACCACTGTCCGCAATTTTGTAGACAATTGTGTGGTATGCAAAACATCCAAAGGAACATCAGGTGCTGTACAAGCTCAATTACATCCAATACAGAAACCAAGCGCCGCCTTTCAAGTCATACATATGGATATAACAGGAAAACTAGGGACCCCAAACGATCAACAGTACGTCATAGTTACAATTGATGCCTTCACGAAGTACGTACTATTCCATTATGCTACCAACAAAAGCCAGTACAGTACACTGGGTGCCTTAAGACGTCATGTGTATCTATTTGGTACTCCAATTCAAATCATCGTCGATGGAGGGAGAGAGTTCCTAGGTGAGTTTAAAAACTACTGCGACCAACTGGGAATCAACATCCACGCAATAGCACCAGGAGTTAGCCGAGCTAACGGACAGGCTGAACGAATAGTGGCGACACTCAAAAATGCATTAATTATGATAAAAAATTACGAAACAGAGCAATGGCACACTGTACTCGATGAACTTCAGTTAGCAATGAATTGCACTGCTCATCGTGTCACGGGAATCGCTCCACTCACTCTCATCACTCGGCGAAAACATTGCGTGCCTCCTGAACTACTAAGTCTTGTAAATATTGATGACCAAACTGTGGATATCGAAGCCTTGACTGAACATGCACAACAAAAGATGTCTCTATCGGCTGAACAAGACAGACAGCGTTTTAATCAGCGGAAGGCCAGAATTCGTCCTTATCAGAGAGGAGACTATGTACTTATAAAAAACAATCCTCGTAATCAAACTTCCTTAGATCTTAAGTTCAGTGAACCTCATGAGATTTGCAGAATATTGGACAATGATCGTTATCTAGTAAAAAGAGTCGTGGGTAGAGGACGACCACGAAAGGTTGCCCATGATCAGCTTCGTCGTGCTCCAAAACCAGGTGATCAGGTAACCGTATCGGCAATTGAAGATAACCAATCTGAAATCCCTGAGGTGGCAGCAGAGCCAATGCCATCTACTTCACGAGCTGAGATAATAGAGCATCAGACATAATTCAATGCAGAAAAGCATTTCCACAAACAATTGTGAGTAACAAAGTTTTAATACAAATTATTACCTCCTGGATTTTTACCATTTTAGAACCTTTGTGCATATCACAGCATCGACCTTGTTCATATTCCCAATAGGGCCTCTGTGTACCACGGTGATCAAGATCACCCAGAGCACAGCATCATTAATTCCGTTTAAAAACCTTTAATTTTAGATCCCCTGTGCCATAGCACAGCATCAACCTAGTCCCATCTCCCCATAGAACCTCTGTGTACCACGGCGAACAGGACCGCCCAGAGCACAGCATCATATCTTCCCATTTCAACGAGGCATCGACACTTCGAGAAACAAAATGTGTGTAGACGTAATGGATGGTCGAAAACACTTAAAAATAATCAATCAAAATCAACGTTGTTTTAAAGTAAAACAATTTATTAACAAAAAGTCAACACAAGTAAAATGATTGGTACTTACAAAATAGCTCCATTACTTTATCAAGAACACGACTACTTACAGATACCAAACTCAAAAAGCGAAAATAAAATTGTTTCAGATAATTACAACCTTACAAACTAGGCTGGTGCAGAGCACGCACCGCCTGTCAGAATGGCCGTATCGGCGCAATTACGTTAACTGAAGCATTTCATCAGTAGATTATGATTTGTAAAATACTAATAATTAAGAATAATTAAATTAAGAGTATATTTAACTGAGATTGTGGAATAATTGATTGTAAAATTCATGATTTATTTACATAATTTGGATTCCTAACCTAAAACTTGTACACGTGCGCAGTTTGTATAAATACGGGCGACAGCCCGGGCGCGATTCATTCATTCCGACTCTGACGCTCGCCGCGTGCAGACGTGTCGCGCTCGCCGCTGTCACGCTCCCGCCCCGTGCGTCCTCTGCGCCGTGCCTGCCACAGCGCTGTCCGAAGTCGCCTGTGACTTTCACCACATCAAGACTCGTGAATCAAAACTTGCCTTTTTCAAGGCGACGCTTGATTATCCCTGTTTCCTTGATTGACAAAACTCGCGTGTGTTGCCCCTTCAGGGTAAAAACCACTGTTTTGTGGTCCTCGGTGGAAACCATACGGTGCCAACGAAACCGAGTGGGGTGTTGACCCAATACACCCGCTGCGCCCCTTCAGGGCAAAGCAATCAATTGGAAGGAGCTAGAACCACCGGCCTTGGGGGGTCTCCTAGTCGACACTAGCTCACTACTTCCCACTTTCCCTACCCTTTTTCCTATTCTCTTGTGTTGTTTGGGTGCTGCAAGCTTCGGCCCATATCACCCTCTGCACTTGAGCTGTTAGGGACCCGTTTGCACATTAAGATCGGCAACGGGATTCAAGCTTAGGGCACACCCTACGGACACACACCTCCCTGCCTATACCCGGCAGGGAGGGTATACAACACCCACACACCCCCGGGCCCATCCAACCCGGGGTTGAAATACTGATAGTAGGAATAGGCCGTCATTTTGCTATACAAAATGACGGATGCGATCATCTTATTCGTTAAGGAGGTTCTCCTCAACGACCCCGATTTTCGGGCCAAATATGGCACGAAAATAACCGCTGTGTTAAAACAGCAATCCCCCAGTACAGCGACGTCGCCTTTACCTGCGGTCGTCAATAAACAACCCGCCCCCATTGTTTTCGCCGAGAGCCCCGCTAGCCCGGCACCCATTGTCCCATTGTTGTCCGATGTCAACAATGGTCCTATTGTGCGCACACCTGCGCATGTCCCGCAGTCCTCGCATTCCAATGCGAGCTCCCGCCCCCCGTCCCCCGCTGACGCAGAGATGGCTGAGGCCACCTCTGAATTATCAGCCTGTGAGTCTGAAGGTCCCTCCTCTTCAGACTCTAACTCTTCCTCCGCCTCCGACGAGTACATTACCGTCGAAGGCAAGGGGAAAAAGCGCGCCCGCAAAGGGAAGAAGCAAGCTTCGAATATTCCCTCCAAGAAGGCGGCCGTTCCCTCTGCAACCCCGACCGTGGCCAGCCCCTCGCAGGGTAGCCGCCCTCCCTCACCCTCAGCCGCTAAAGCGGCCATCCCAGCCCAGGGCAACCGCCCTTCTCCCCCTAATCCCGCGGGCTCCGACCCGCCTAAACCCCCCACCCCGCCCCCAGTGTTCATTCACGACAAGGGCAGCTGGACCGACATGTCCAAGTTGTGTGTTCAAAAGCACATCAACTTCACCCACGCTCAATCCCTCGCAATAGGGATTAAAGTGTCAGTCCAAACCCCGAAAGACTATCGGGAACTAACCTCCCTGCTTACATCGCGTAAAGTGCCCTTCCACACTTACGCTCTCAAAGAGGACCGTCCCTTCAGGTGCGTCATTAAAAACATGCCGAAGGAGATCGACGTCCAGGACATCGTCTGCGACCTAAAGGCGCAAAACATCCCAGTGCTCAGTGTCCACCGCATGCACCGCGCTCGCGGCCGAATCCCTTACAACATGGTGATGGTCGCCTGCGAAAACTCTCCCGCTGGTAAAGCGATAGTCAACATCCGATCCCTGTGCCATTTGTCGGGTATTAAGGTCGAAAGTCCTCATAAAACTGGCATTATAAGCCAGTGTCATAAATGCCAACTTTACGGCCATGCCCAATCAAACTGTTTCGCCAAACCTAGGTGCGTAAAGTGCCTAGGTGACCACGCGACAGGTGATTGTTCCCGTCCCAAGGACTTGTCCTTATGCACCGAGCCTCCGAGCTGCGTTCTGTGCCGTGAGCAGGGGCACCCCGCGAACTATCGTGGCTGCCCTAAGGCTCCGCGCTCGAATCGCAAGGTGACCAAGCGCGAAGAGACACGGCAGCAATTCAAGCTGCCCTCCTCTACCATGCCCGACAATCTAAGACCCCAGAGGACTTCACCCTGGAACGCGCTGAACCATCAGCAATCGTTCCCGGCCCTCAGGCCTAAACAACCCTCCACGACCACGGCTATTCCTCCGCTGATGGCCTCTCCCATCCCCGCCCCCGCTCCAGTGCTCGCTCCCTCGCCAGCACTCCCTCCACGGACTCAAAAGCCCAGCCCCGTCCCCGTCTCGGCTCCCCAGCCGTCCGGGCCCGTGGATGTGTTCGGATCCTTGGGCCGTCTTTTTAACCCTACAATCATGGCACGCGGCCGTGAATTACTTGGCAAGCTCAAGATTGCCGAGGGTAACTCCACCGCCGTCTTCAACCTAATGTCGGAATACGCCGACTTAGCCGAGTTCTGCGAAAACTACCGTGTTCATTTTTAAATGGATCCAGTAAGCCGCAGATTAAAACCCCGATCCCTCAAAATAGGCTTCTTCAATGCCAACGGCATTGCAGGTCAACGCGATGAGATTGCGTCGTTCCTCCGCGACCATCAAATCGACATCTTCCTCGTACAGGAAACCTTCCTTAAGCCTTCCCACCGCGATCCTCGAATCGCTAACTATCGTCTAGTTCGCAACGACAGGACCCGCGCCGCTAAAGGAGGTACCCTCATATATTATAAAAACTCCCTGTATTGCATACCTATGGACCCCCCACCCCTATCCCAAATAGAGGTTTCAATATGCCGGCTAGGCATGACCGGTCACCAGCCGATCAATATCGTATCGGCTTATATCCCTCCCTGCAACCATTATACTAATATCGAGCCGGACATCTGTTCCCTCATGAACCTAGGTGGTTCCGTCCTCCTGGCGGGCGACCTAAACGCCAAAAGTCCATCCTGGAACTGCCACAGTTCAAACCCTAGAGGTAAAAACCTAGAAGCCTTATGCACCAAATATAACTTCGATGTTATCGCCCCGATGAATCCCACCCACTACCCGGCTATTGTTAGCCATCGGCCCGACGTCCTCGACATAGCGCTGCTAAAGAACGTAAACCTCGGTATACGGTCTATAGAAACGCTACAAGAGCTAGATTCTGACCATAGACCGGTGACCCTAGAGCTAGGTCCCCGTGTAGGTTCCCCTGTTCCCGGCCAGCCCCCTCCAACCAAGACGGTAACGGATTGGAATAAACTCGAGCAACGCCTCAAGTCTACCTCATCCGCCCATCTTGACGTTATCCCCGATAGCATTGTGTCGGTTGCCGATACGATAGGTGCGATCGACTCCCTCACCAGTCACGTACAATCCGTAGTGAACGAATGTTCACGGCAAGTCCCCGCGATGGATGATCATCGCTGGAAATTGCCGGATGACGTGCGAGGACTGCTGACGGAGAAGAATGCAGCTATCCGTGCCTATGACGCTTTTCCCGACGAAGCTAACCGCGCCCGTATGCGTCGCTTGCAGCGTGCTGTAAAGTCTCGCATAGCGGAGATGCGGAAGGATCGTTGGGACAAGTTATTGAGCACTCTCGAACCCTCCCATCAAGCGTTCTGGCAACTGACCAAAAAGCTCAACTCCGATACAGTAGTATCCATGCCCCCTCTCAATCGTCCCAACCAAAGCCCCGCATTCGAGGACGACGAAAAGTCCGAATGTCTAGCCGACAGCTTGGAAGCCCAATGCTCCCCAAGCACTCTCCCAGTCGACCAGGCTCACCTCTTCAAGGTAGACGCCGAGGTCGAACGTAGATCCTCTCTCCCTCCCTACGAGGACCCTGACGATCCCCTCCCCCCGGTCACACCCGATGAGGTTCTTACTCTCGTTAAGAAACTCAAACCCAAAAAAGCCCCTGGCTCTGACGGGATCACCAACAGAGTGATCAAACTATTCCCCGCCCCGCTCATCGTCTTAATGACTGCCATCTTCAATGCGGCTTTAAGCAACAATCTCTTTCCACAGTCATGGAAAGAAGCTACCGTTATCGGTATTCCGAAACCCGGCAAACCCAAGTCTGAGCCGTCCAGTTACAGACCCATAAGCCTCCTAAACGTCCTAGGGAAGATTTATGAGCGTCTGATCTATGTTCGTTTAATGGATTACGCCGAATCCAACAAACTCATTCCCGACGAGCAGTTTGGTTTTCGAGCCAGACACTGCTGCGTCCGTCAGGTTCACCGCATAGTAGAGCATATCAGTGCTGGTTTCCAAAAAGGCCTCAAGACAGGCGTTCTCTTCTTTGACGTGGCGAAAGCCTTCGACAAGGTCTGGCACAACGGCTTATTATATAAGCTGTATCAGCATAAAGTGCCCGACCGTCTCGTGCTCATCATCCGAGACTTCTTGTCGAACCGCAGTTTTCGCTACCGCATAGAGGGTGCGCTCTCGTCCCCTCATCCGATCCGAGCCGGAGTCCCTCAGGGCTCAGTGCTCTCCCCGCTTCTCTTCACGCTGTACACAAGCGATATCCCGATCAGAGGCAAATGTCGATTAGCCTTATTCGCTGACGACACAGCCATCTTCTACTCCGGCATTAATCCGGACTGCATCTCCCGATCCCTCCAGACCGCAGCCAACGCCCTAGGGAAATGGTTCACGAACTGGAGGTTCGAAGTCAACCCGACTAAGAGCGCCGCCGTGCTCTTTTCGAGACGCGGCGTGGATCCTAGTCTCATAAGTCCCATCTCCATGTTTAGCCAACAGATCCCCTGGGAACTGACGGCCAAATATCTCGGTGTGACCCTCGACGACCGACTCAAATTCACCGAGCACATAAAGACGGTTCGCCACCGCGCCGCCTTTGCTCTCGGTCGCCTCCATTTCATCCTCAATGCGCGGAGTAAATTAGCACTCAAGTCCAAGGTGCGAATTTACACCACATGCATCCGCCCTATCATGACGTACGCTAGCGTCGTGTTCTCACACGTAAAGACGTCCAGACTCCATAGGTTGCAAATCCTTCAAAACCGTTTCTTGCGCAAAGCCACAGGCTCGCCCTGGTACGTTCGCAATAAACAGCTCCACGCTGACCTAAACCTCCCGACCATCAGATGTTTCATGAAGAAAGCGTCTAAACGCTTCTTCGACTCTGCTCCCTCGCACACAAACCCCTTAGTGGTATCTGCCGCCAATTACACCCCCTCCCGCATATCCAAAATTCGCCGTCCTAGGCACACTCTCACATACCCAGACGACGATATCACCCTCCATCAGGAGGCGCTCCGATTGGTTAGGAAAACTACCAACACTACACACAACCGACCGTCGTACCGTCCTCGCCGGCGAGGCCCGTCGCGAAGACCCGTTCATTCTCCACCCCGACCCTTGCTCGAGCCAGCCCGCGCTGAGCCAGTAGTAATAAATCAAATGTCCCCAAATAATCACAATCAGATCCAGCAAGTCCTCTCTTGTATGCCCCCCAGCAACGCCCTAAGCCGAGGTTCGAGTCCCACTATGGGACACCCTTAGCAGTGTTGCTTAATATTATATAATTTGCTCGGCTGGAGGCCCTTCTGGTCTCGCCATTTGCCCGGTTAAGCAGTAAAAGCTCCCTGAGCTAACTGCGAGAGACAACTCAAAAAAAAAAAAAAAAAAAAGGGCGCGATTCATTGTTGCACGAGCTATCGGACCGAACACATCTCTGTGAGTCATTTTACTTACCTCTATTGTTACATAATAAACGTATTACAAAGTGTATCTTGTTATCATTTTGGAGAAATGGATAAAGACCAAGAATGTGACGTCAGCAATGCTGACGTCACTATTTTTAAAAACATCCGTGACGCCAGTCATCCGTCATATATATTATAAATATCTGTGTTCGGAACTGCTATCATATACTTGGTATTAAAAGATTTCATAGAGCTTTCATTATTTTTTGGCAAAATGTATGACACAAATAATTCAAAATTGACTTTAATTGATTTATGTTTTTGAATCATAAGATTGATAATATCACATACAGACTTAGAAATTTGATTTAAAAACGTTTCTGGAGTTATTGTTGCTTCATTAGATTTAACTGGATTCACTTTGTAACTTATTATCCTATTTTTAAATGCATTAGCAATAATTTGAATATTTTTGAATTCGGAGCAGAGCAATCGATTAGATTTATGAATATTTGTTCTACTGTGTGCTGATAATCTTGAAACATAAATATTACAGTCTTTACAAAAAAACATGTTTATTAAACTGATCTTAAATTTTATAAAAACTATTTTTACTAAATGTATTTGGTATTTTCTATCACAGTTATTCAATTTTATTTAGAAGTTGTTAATTCTCATTTAAAATTTCTCAGTTTTTTAATTTCTTATTTCGAGTTTTTAAATATCTCAATTATCAATTTCTATTTTATATTGAACGTCTGAAAAAAATGACATGTATAATATAATTAAAGTTTCTTAGTTTTTAATTTAGAATTACTTATTTCAGGTTTTTAAATTTCTCAATTATCAATTTCTATTTTATATTGAACGTCTGAAAAAATGACATGTATAATATAATTAAAATTTCTCAATTTTTAATTTAGAATTACTTATTTCGGGTTTTAAAATTTCTCAATTTTCAATTTCTATTTTATATTGAACGTCTGAAAAAAATGACATGTATAATATAATTAAAATTTCTCAGTTTTTAATTTAGAATTTCTTATTTCGGGTTATCAAATTTCTCAATTTTCAATTTATTTTTATATTGAACGTCTGAAAAAAATGACATGTATAATATAAAATATTTATTTTAAATCAATTAAATATTCTCACATTTCTTTATAAAGACTGACAGACTATTTTTATATTTCGGTATAAATTAATTTGATTAAATAGATCTATATAAAAAAAAAGTCAGGTTCATATTAAAGTTACTTACAAATTATGAAAACTTGCGCATAAGCAGTACATAATGATAAGGTATAAAACTGAATAAAATGTATTTTAATTTAATTTAAGAACGTTTACTGTATAGAACGGGCTGAATTTCTTTAAATTCAGCCTTTCCAGTACTCACAAGGTGTGTTAAAGCCTTCCACACAACATTATCTTTATCAGTCGATAATTTTAACGTTACAAAAGATTGTTTCCAACGCTCGTTTGGAGCAAGTTTTCTACTTCGTCCGTATTATAAATTCTTAATTCGAAATAATACCTGCCAACCCTGCCGGGGTCTGATTGGAAGGTATAACCATCAGCCACTCGCTGAGTGAAGCAGCTCTTCAGAGTGGCAGCACGGATCAGCGGTCGAGACAATTCATCCTGAAATTCATAATATAGAAAAATTAATTTTAATTAAAAATAATACAGCGTGAGGCTAATAAAAAAATAGATAAATTAAAAATAAAACAGTATTTAAAATCTTATGTCCTCAAATAAGTATAACTTTTATGGAGTAAATCACACACTGTAAAAACACTGATATAATTTATGATTGCTTTTAAATGAAATGGAAATGTAAATTGTTTGAAAAAGTTAGTAGTATTTAAGTTACCTCAGAGTCTGTAACGGCGGTATCCCGTTTTCTTTTTGGAGCTGGTGTTGTAACAACTGGCAGCCCGTCGCTATCAGATTCTGATTCTGATGCGAAAGGGGTTTTAGAAAGCAAAGCCTTCTTCTTCTTTTTTTTTGAGCTGCCACTGTTTTTTTCTTTTGTTGCTCGAGACGTTGAAGGCGTAGAGTCCTCTTCTTCAGCCCAAAAAGGATTAATCATTGACTCAGCCCTGAAAACATTATTTAAATGAAATAAATACTTTTATTACCTACATTCCTAGCACAATGAAACAACAACACCTTCGTTCATCAAAGGGCTAGGTAGAGGCACGGCAGGGAATAATAGATACGTTTACAGCATTAGAAGAAAAGATAATTTAAATGAATAGGAATCGAACCCGGGTCTTATGTTCATCGCATGATAGAGCAACGAATCAACAATTATTAAACGTTTGTTAAAATATTATTAGCACACTAGTTTTGAAATAATTAACGAATACATGTATTATCTAAACATACTTGAATAATTTCAGTCTTTAAACAATTAACTATTACAGTCGTAGGAAAAAATTGATTAAGTAAAATATAATACTCACATACTTTGTTTCTGCAACACTTGAGAACAATCACAAACAAATTTAAACTCACTGTTCTGTATGCGCTTCAGCACAATAATGACAAAATGTAAGGAATGATATCTCAGATGCCTTTTTTATAGACCTAAATCCTAAAGCCTTGGTCATATGTTAGTATCCAACAATAATTTCTTCAAACAATTTAATTAATACAATATTTGTTATTCAAATTTCATCTCTATCACTAAAGCGCTTAAAGAAGATTTTATTTTATTCATTTGTCGTGTTGAATGCGCAATGTGAATGCTTCCCAATACTCTAGTTATGGAAAGTGTCACTGTCAACACTTTATCCTTATTAGAATTATGGAGGCAACTGGAGACAAAAATCGTAAAAGGAATGAGGTGTCAATTAACCCTGGCGGAGTACATACAAACATATAAGAAACCAATAAAATGAGATCTCTGGTAGTTATTTGTCATGTATAGAGAAATGTTGCCTTATTCTTTAAAATCTCAAGTCGTAAAGGCTGTGTTAGATATAGCTGTCCTGCTCATTTTAATGTTAATAGAAAGAGGTGGCAATGGATTACAAAGTGATTTTTGTTATAGAACTCGTAATAGGATATTACAGAATTAAGCTGGGTGAATATTAAATAAACATTGATTTAATGTTTAATTATATAAATTAAATGAGTAATTGATCTTCTAAGAAATAACATATTCCTTACCTAATGTAACTGTTATTTAAATATATGCATTATATTGACAAATCGTGTTATTTCTACTGAAAGAAATATCAGTTTTAATGATGTAAAATTAGGTTGATTTAGGAACAACTGGAAACATTGAAGTGTAAAGAAAAGGTCTTAACTATATCTTTTGGTTGACTCGAATTATAAATTTGTTATGTGCAACATTATGTTTATAGTTCCAAAAACTTAACAAATTATATATTAAATTTAGTGACGCTAGCATAAAGTGATCCAATATTTTATCACATCTTTGACGACACGTCTGGCGCATTGGCTAAGAGCTCGACTCGCTACATCACAATGTAAATATTAGGTTTAATCGATGCTGCAACTAATGCGCCAAGTGTTTGCGGGTTCAATTTCTGCACGGAACAAATGAGTATTTGTTCCGGTTTGGATTTTGTTTTCATGTTTATTTTGCCATTATTTAATTTAACAAATAATAATGTAGCGATATCTTTCCTGCTACATAATAACTACTACGAGACAGACACAAATACAGTGAAAAATTACTACGTATGAGCCTATTTAAAACATGCGATTGATGCAGTAGTTAAATTGACTTCTAGCCTACGTGTCCTAGGTTCAATTCCAGCATATGTATGATCTACCTACAACTAGTTCTGGTTCTGGCTATCTGCAAAATGTATGTAAAGCAGCACTCCGCGATACGAGAGAAATCTTAACAATCCATATAAGATGACATTTAGCCTTTATTATATCCGACATAATACACATGATTATGTGAGCGGTCCTCGCGAGACCGATCACATCAACTGAGCCCGCTACACATTTATACTAGTCGTGCACCGGCTCTCGTACGAGGGGAATAATTGACAAACAATGCATCTAGTACTCAATCACTCGTAACAATGATAATAAGATTTTTGCAGCTACTTGGGTGTCATTGCGAATATCTAATCACTTTCACATTAGATTTCAATTCAGTTTAAGTCTAATTAGAGTAATAAAAATAAATATGCTTTTGATTAATATCGGTTTTCAGAACAATGAATTTGTGTAGTAGCATTAACATTAATTTGGGAATCGAAGCCCATGCTCAGTCGCTAGATTATCTTTCGAATAAAATGTTATTAGTCAGTTCATTCATCAGTGTTAACAGAGCACCGCACCGCATCGGTTAGACGTTATTAATACACTTACTCAATCTGCATTGCGAACTGTATCACGGATCATAGTAGGAGGGTAAAATAACTACTCAGTGTTCTTTACTTGCAGATCACAACAGTAGTGTATGATTTGGGAGTTCTGGATCACGCGATCGAGCGAAGCGAGAGCAAGTGATCCAGAACCCCCAATTATATACTACTGATTGCATCACCTGTAAGGTGTCGAAGTCTCATTCAGGTCGTGTCCAGGTAGAATTCCACCCAATCCCTGAGGTTCGTGTACCACGGTAAACTAGCAACTAGCTTAAAAATTATAGTACGTTTTTTAGTACGGTTCATCACGTTACCGGAGCGAGTCTTTTCGAGCGTATGATAGGGCGCGTAGCTAGGCCATTAACTCTTTTAACTTTTGATGATACTGAAAAGGAGATAAATATTGACGAGACCAACGAGAGCAAGCAGCAACGAACATAGATATTAATCCAAAGCGAAGAGAGAAATCATACGAAGTTAGATTTCCAAGTACAAAGGGACCATTCAAAATTGTAGAGTTACTAGATGTTGATCATTATCTTTTGAAATCTTTAACTGGAAATAAGTATGCACACGATAGGCTAAAGAAGATGCCAGCGGGTCACGTACCAGTCGATGTTGATATTGATTCTGATGATGATGAACAACCCTAAGTTGTGATGGAAGGTCGAGTAAGGGGTTCTATTGGCCGTATTGTGTTCGACCGTACCAGTAGTTATTACGTTGTCGTAGCCCAGTAGAAATTGGTGTCCCTTGAGGCAACTCAAGTAGTCCGTGGGGGATGTGCGTTTAACTCTGGCGGAGGTCGGGGTCTAGAGAGACCCTACGTGTGTAAATCCATGCGCTGGATGTGTGAGAGCAATGCGATTGCTGATCGGCTGGAGAGCCTTGGCATTAGAAGTCTTACTCGAGGGTTTCTATAAGCTTGGTAATTTTTGTTACAGTAGAGTTTTAAAAGTTGATTCGAATGACTATGGTACTATCGGCAAAACTTACGCATGCTCACTTAAAAAAATATTCCTGCGGAAGCGCAGCTAGTGACAGACTACGCCCCTTCCTTACTCCATCCAATTAGAGACAATATGTAATCGTGTGAGTGCAGGGTGAGCGTGCACAAAAAAAAAAACAATAAACATTAGCCAGTGCCAATTTGCATCTCGCTAATTGTTCACGCTTTCTGTTCTCATCGCAATTTCATTTTATGACCTGTTTATTTCTATCGAACTGATTTCCTACCCAACTGACCTCTGCTTTGTATACTGGACTGTATATTGTGGCTATTGTACTGGACTGTATATGTATTGTATTGCATCTGGTGTATTTCCTGACTTGATGAAACAAAGTAAAGTAATACCACTGTTCAAATCTGGTAGTTCTACGGATCCCACAAATTTTCGGCCTATTTCAATTCTACCCACTTTGAGTAAAATTTTTGAAAAATTGATTTTAAATCAGATGTTAAGACATTTTAATAGACACAACCTACTTCATAAAAAGCAGTTTGGCTTCACAAGGGGATGTTCAACGACAGATGCGGGCGTGGAATTGCTGAAACATATATTCGATGCCTGGGAAGACTCGCAAGATGCTCTTGGCATATTCTGCGATTTGTCAAAGGCTTTCGATTGCG
Source organism: Shargacucullia verbasci (assembly GCA_947562105.1). Classification (NCBI taxonomy): domain Eukaryota; kingdom Metazoa; phylum Arthropoda; class Insecta; order Lepidoptera; family Noctuidae; genus Shargacucullia; species Shargacucullia verbasci. Next base: position 4,937,056 of record OX387281.1, read on the forward strand.
TACACCATTATACACTCATCAGGAAATTATACCACTACGGCATAAGGAACAAGGCTCTCGACTTCTTATCTTCTTATTTAAGCAATAGAATTCAGAGAGTCGATATTAATGGCAAGAGATCTTCGGGATCTGAGGTCACCATGGGCGTCCCGCAGGGTTCAATTCTAGGTCCATTTTTGTTTCTAGTTTATATTAATGACTTGCCATATTACGTACGGGATAATCACGAGGTAGTATTGTTCGCGGATGATACTTCTCTAATATTTAAAATTCGACGACAATTACTAGATTTTCGCGAAGTTAACGTTGCACTATCTCATGTAGTTCATAGGTTCAATGTTAATAATCTTCTCCTTAATGAGAAAAAAACCAAATGTCTTAAATTTTCAACGCCCAATGTCCGACAAGTACCAATCAATGTTAAATTGAATGGAGTGGAACTGGACAAATTTTGCCATTAATTATTATATTATTTACTTCATTATTTTGTTATTGTAATGTCGTTTAAATTGAAATTATTTCTTATATATAACCGCTATACATTGTAAATGTGAGTGAGATCTAGGCTGAGCGCTCTTCATTTCATTAATTCTCACGATAACTGATGCATGCTTGCACTCTGTTGCGACAGGTTAGCTCAAATAGTTATGGCACTTTCTTCAAAAGGCTATTCCACCCTATATTTGTCTCACATAAACCTTTACATCAATACAATCTGTCTGGACTTTAAAATAGACTTTGACCCCTGAGTTTGTTTCGGCGTTTCTTCTCAGGGATAGTCATAGGAAATGCCGACGCCATCTAGTTTAAAAAAGACGTGTAAAAGTGATTGAAAAATCCTAATTGCAAAATAAATAATTTCATTTCATTTCATTTCATTTCATATTGTGGGCTGTGACTAATTTTATCAATAACCATGACAACCCGAAACCTCAATCAAGAAGAAAGAAATGAAATTATTGTCATGCATAGGCAAGGATTGAATATTTCGCACAAGAATATGACGTTTCGATGTAAACGAGTTGCATCGAGCTGGAGTCCATCACAGACGGCACGCAAAAAAATATATAATGTGCGTGTTTAATAATAAACGAAAATATGTATAATTATATAAAAATACATTTCAAACTTTTTATGTTATTAATTAGGTATTATTATTGGTGTATATTTTATTATTACCAAAATAAAACACAATTTTATGTTAAAGTTGGTGAAAATTTTTGTTTAATGTTAAATTTTTCAATGAATCTGTAATGTTTTCTTATGAAATGTTGAATAGACCTGTAAAAAATAATTAAAAAAATAATTTGAGTTTTTTATTTCTATAAATACAAGTCCATAAAATTATTCTTATACAGCCCACAAGCAACCAGTGCTTATATCACACTAAGATTAAAGCCGGTGGTTTTACCTATTAAACAAAAATCTCCTGACTGTCCTGAGTGCAAAAAGAACCAGGTAAGAGATAACCAGTCTGAAACACCAGTAAGGGGGCGTGCACCGGCTGCGCTGGAAGAAAGCCTCGTTAACCTGATGGACACCAGCCCTATAAACAACACAGCCCTAGACGCCACTCAGGAGCTCAACTTGGATATCCTCAGGGCTGAGCTGAAGACGTTTAAGGAGGATTTCATCAACACAGTGCGGAATGAATTCCAGTTGCTCCGTGATGATCTGTCCGAACGCGGTCCTCTCTTAACGCCACAAATGACCGGTTGAGTAACTTGGAAGAGAGAGTAGCTATAATAGAAAGCAAACCGGTTCAACCCCTGGCTTCAGAGGTGGACGAGCAAATTGCGCAATTGCGGAGTGACTTAAGTGACCGAGATCAGGAGCTGCTTGCAAATGATATACAGATCTCGAACATACCCGAGACCAGCGGTGAAAACCCTACACACACGGCTATGCTTGTTGCGTTAAAGATAGGCGTTAAAATTGAAGCGCGCGATATAATTAGCGCGGAGCGTGTCGGAGGTAGGCGCATTAACGCAACGCAGGCAACGGCGCCGGTGGAGTCCCGCGCTTCCTCATCGTACGCCTCGCGCGTCGCGACCTACGAGATGAGCTGCTGCAGAGTGCACGTGTCCGCCGTGGCATGACAACTGCTGACCTCGACATGCCGGGCCCTGCGATGCGCTTCTACCTAAACGAACGCCTTACGAAGCTGAATCGAGAGTTGTTTCGAAGCGCTCGTGAAGCCGGCGCTCGCCTCGGTTGGCAATTTATTTGGTCGAAGCGAGGGCGGATTCTCGCCAGAAACAAACCCGGAGACTCCGCTTGCCTTATTCGCTGTGAGGCTGACATACAACGCACGTTCGGTCCGGCACCGAGTAACGGCGACAATATCACGCCTTAGACTGACTTATTCGCTTTGTTTCTTTGAAGTTACACATTTTCTAATTAAGGCCATACTAATGTTAAAAGTATGTTTAGTAATAGATTTTATTTCAATAGTTCTTATAAGTTTGTCCAGCTTCTATCTACTCAGTTTTATGGCGGTAAGTTTGTGTGTCACGACACTCATCGGTAAACTATTCGTAAACCAGTTTTATAACATCACACTCATTTATGTACACCTATTTACAACAACACTACTGTTTACAAAACTATCATATACAATACCATTATTCACAAATCGCATTTTAAAACCTTTTTACATGTTTATTAACTATATAGTAATTACCTGTTTTCACTTTTTTGTTTACACTATTTATATAGTATTCGCAATTGGCCAACTAATTATATATAAAATTACAATTATGGAATGTACACGGATAATATTAATATTCATAAATCACGGACTAAATATAAACTATCACCATGATGACCAAAGGTGAAAAATATCTTAAGGTTGGTTTCCTTAATGCAGGCTCATTAGGTACCCGGACCTGACGGTATTCCGGGTCGGGTGTGGGTGCTTGCGATGGCTGTCGTGGGGGACCGCTTGAGGCGGCTGTTCACAAGCTGCCTCCGCAACAGCGTGTTCCCCTCCGGCTGGAAGGAAGCCGGATGGTTCTGATCCAGAAGGAAGGCAGGGCCGCAGATTCTGCCTCTGCATATCGTCCCATCTGCCTGCTCGACGAGGCTTCGAAGCTATTCGAAAGAATAGTTGCCCGAAGATTAGTCGAGCACCTGTCGCGAGTGGGTCCCGACCTCGCCGATAGCCAGTTTGGCTTCCGGCAGCGGCGATCTACCGTGGACGCGATTCTCCGCGTCCGCTCGCTGTCGGAACAGGTAGTGTCCCGGCGGGGGGGAGTGGCGTTGGCTGTCAGCCTTGACATTGTCAACGCCTTCAACTCTCTCCCGTGGGGCGCGATTCGGGGGGCCCTGGAACACCATCAGGTCCCCCCCCTACCTGCGAGGCATCGTCGGGGCGTATCTGCGCGACAGGCACATTCGCTACGTGGGCAGGGACGGTAGCGTCCAGCGGAGGCGGATAACGTGCGGGGTTCCACAGGGGTCGGTTCTGGGCCCCCTGTTGTGGAATCTCGCCTATGACGCGGTCCTGCGTGTCGATCTTCCCGCCGGCGTCGGCATTGTCTGCTATGCCGACGACACATTGGTGTTGGCCGGCGGTGACACCTGGGAAGGAACCATCCGGCTTGCCGAGCAAGCGGTGGCAACAGTCGTGGCTGAGATCCGCGCGCTGGGTCTGGATATAGCGCCTCACAAAACCGAGGCGCTATGGTTCCACAAACTGCCTCGCGGCATCAACCTCCCAGCTCGCGGATACGCGTTGGTGACGCGCGGGTCGAGGTGTTGTTGATCTACTAATAATATATAATATAATAATTAATCTTTTCAACCTCAGTATAGTTTAAAAAATAGTTTAGATTTAATTGAAAAGATAAAAGATATCAACATCCCCCCATATTCCAAATTATTGTCCCTAGATGTTGATAGTTTATTTACTAACGTCCCTTATGAGGAGTGCCTTAGTATTCTGAGTAACCACTTTGAGAGACAGCGGCTACATCCTGGAGAAGTATACGACCTTCTTAACCTTACTCGTATATGCATGCAACAAAACTATTTTAGGTTCAATAACCAATATTACCGTCAAAAAGAAGGGTTAGCCATGGGTTCACCTTTAAGTCCGTTGATGGCGGAAATATTTATGGATAGTTTTGAATGTAAATATGTGGTGGGCGACCCCAAAATTCTGTTCTATTATAGATATGTTGATGACGTAATTATCTGTTGGACAGGTACCACCCGTCAAATTGACACATTTGTTAACAAACTAAATACAATCCACCCTAAAATTAAATTCAAATTAGAATTAGAGTCCAACCAGTCCCTTAATTTTTTAGATTTAACTATAACCAGAGTAAATAACAAACTAGATTTCCAAATTTACCGTAAACCCACACATACTGATACTACCATTCCTGCCTCATCTTGTCACCCTTTACAACATAAACTGGCTGCCTTCCGCAGCTATGTTCATCGTTTAATGTCTGTCCCACTGTCCACAGATAATTACGTAAAAGAACTTAAAATCATCTATCAGATCGCGGTTACAAACGGTTATCCAAAACAAATAATTGATAATCTAATTAAAAATAAACAGAATGACAGGGTTCGCTCACTACTTTATGTATGTCCCCCCGAACGTATTAACAAACATGTCGGTAGTCTGGCTTACATAGGCCCAATTTCAGATAGAATTGCCAATATTCTTAGAAAACATAACGTTTCCGTTGCTTTTCGGACAGAACATAATTTACATCATCTTTGTAACGGCAAAGATCACTTAGAAAACTCAAAAAAGTCCGGTGTTTATAAGTTAGTTTGTAATGATTGTAATGGGATCTATGTAGGTCAGACAGGCCGTAACTTTGATATTAGACATAAGGAACATATTGCCGCTTATAGGAATGGCCATCCTGATAGATCTCATTTCGCAAAACATTTAATTGACACCGGCCATTCCTTGAGCGACAATAATGGGTATAATATTTTGCATGTTTGTAATAAAGGTTTCCGGTTGTGTGTGTTGGAACAATTAGAAATTTTAAAACATAATAACGACAGGTTTACACTGTTGAATGACCAAACTAATCTAATACCATCTCCACTTTTACGAATTTTTGCAGGTAGTTCAATACAAACACCAAGTCGTAGTGCTATATAAGGGGGCGCACACTACCCAGCCGCTCATTCGCGTCCAAGCGGTCGACGAGTCAACATCTCCTGAGGATGCTCCGTGGAGGGGCGAAACACGTGTCGAGGATCGGTTTGGTTGCATGTTACATTATTTCTATCACACCTCCTGCATGTTCATATATTTGCGGGCGGGAGGGCGGTCCTGTGCATGCACCCAAACTTGCAGTAGTTTAGCGGAATTAAAACTAAATATTCTAGTTGTATATCTTATATATCATGGATTTCCGCAAAGTAACGCCTGATTCCATTAATTATCGACAAGTATTGTTTTGACGTTATGGCTATTAACGAGACTTGGTTACGGCCGAAGGAGGAGGGACGCGCTCCGGTGGTGCCGGGCTATCGTCTGCGCCACACACCGCGGCCAGTAAGTGTGCGCTCGGGTCGTGGTGGGGGCGTTGGTTTTTATCTACGGCGGGGACTGTGCGCACGTACTTTGACTAGCGCTATTGATCCTAGGTTCGAATCAGTCGAACAAATGTGGATAACGCTTACTTTGAATGGTAAAAAGATTGCTATAGGCATAGCGTACCGGCCACCATGGCTTGACCTTGTCCTTTTCTTGGATGCCATAACGGAATCTATTAGCTTATTGGGAAATTGTGACCACTACATATTGCTTGGTGATTTTAATGTAAACTTGATAGACGTAAACGCGATGAAAACCCAAAAAATTTACGAATTTCTGAATTGTCTCAGTCTTACACAGTTGGTCACAACTCCTACCCACTTCACAGCGTCCAGTGAAACTCTTATCGACCTCCTATGTACTGACCTGAGAGCAAGATATACGTCAGTGGAACCGTTCGGTTCAATTTATGGACATTCTATCATAGTTGGTGAATTTCACATAAAACGCGACAAGTTCAAACCCTACTTGGTGAAATTTAGGCCACTTAAAAACATATGCATGGATAGCTTTATTAAGGACTTATCGCTTCTGTGCCTTAACAATATTTCTACGTTTGACAATGTCACAGATATGGTGGATGTTTTTAATTCTCACATTATTTCCCTATTTGATATTCACGCACCGATAAAAACATGTACTGTAAAGGAACAGTCGTACCCTTGTATTACAGAAACCATTAAAGTTATGATGCGTTTGCGGGATGATGCACTAAATACTTATAGGACAACGAAATCCGAAACAAAAAAAATATATTATAAATAATTAAAATCTTTGGTTATTAGTTCGTTGTACAATGAAAAAGTTGCGTACTTCAAGCATAATATAAATAATAAAATAAAAAATCCAAAATTGTTATGGAAAAATCTTAAATCTACCTCATTGCCCATAAAACCTAAACAAGACCTTGCGCCACACTTTACAGATCCAGACCTAATTAATAACACCTTTTTGATAGTCCCTGGTAATCCCTTAGCAAGTATATCACTTGTGACTTACTATGAGAATCATAGATATGGTGACGCAATGTCCACTATCAGTCCAGTAGAACGGAGCGATATCTCACGCATTGTTTCTAATCTTAAGAGCAACGCTGAAGGCTACGACAGCATAACTCTGGATATGCTAAATATGACTCTGCCGTACACATTAAATACCATAACTGACATAATAAACTGCTCCATTGTAACGTCAAAGTTCCCCGACCAATGGAAAATTGCCTCCGTTAGGCCCATACCAAAAAACTGTAACCCAATTGAAGTAAAAGACTTACGCCCTATAAGTATCTTGCAGTGTCTATCTAAAGTGTTGGAAAAAGTCGTTAGCCGCCAATTAACGCGCTTTCTGGAACAAAATAACGTTTTACCTGACTTACAATCAGGCTTCAGAAAACAGCGCAGTACTGCTACTGCTTTGCTGGATGTTACCGATAATATATTAACAGCCCAGGATAAAGGAATGTGTTCGTTACTGGTTTTGCTTGATTTTTCCCGGGCATTTGACGCAATAAATATTCCTCTATTACTATCAAAGCTAAATTATTACGGTTTTGACCCCACCGCCACGCAATGGTTCCGTAGCTGCCTTAGTAATAGGAAACAACTTGTGGATTTACGTTCAGGTGACGGCACTACTCTTACATCGTCCCTTACTTCCATAGAAAGAGGAGTTCCGCAGGGCTCTATTTTAGGTCCAATCCTGTTCATTTTATATTGTGCGGATATAGTTAAATGTGTTCGGAAATGCAAGTATATCACATATACGCAGACGATGTTCAACTTTATATATCTTTTAGGCCAGACGAACACGAAAGAGCCGTTAGGGATCTTAACGAGGATTTTGATAGAATAGCAGCCTGGTCTCGGGAGAACTGCCTGTCTCTAAATCCAACAAAGACCAAATTTATGGCATTTGGTTCACGACAGCAGCTGGCCAGACTGCCCGTCACATTTAACTTAGTACTGATGGGCGAGCAAATTGAGAGAGTGTATGAAGCGCGAAATCTTGGTCTAGTTATAGACAGCGGACTTCGTTTTGAGAAACACGTGGCCGATTCTGTACGAAACTGTTTTTACCGTCTGAAGGTTCTGTACAAGATTAAGCCTTACTTATCTGAAGCATTACGGGAGCAGCTAGTGGAAACTATTGTTTTGTCCAAGTTGAACTACGCAGACACAGTGTACGGCCCGCGCCTTTTAGCTCGTACGGATCGGCTCATTCAAAGGGTTCAAAACGCTTGTGCTCGGTTTTGTTATAAAATTCCTTTCAGAAGTCATGTAACACCTATTTTAAACAAACATTTTACACTTAAAATGAAATCGAGACGCAAACTACACTTGGCTTGTCTTCTGTTCGGTGTAATCAAGTGTCAGAAACCGGACTACCTGTACGACAGACTGGGTTGGGTTGCGAGTAGACGAGAATGCGGGAGAAGGCAATGCTCACAACAACTCTCGACCCAGTTGCACAATACGGCAGCTTTTAGAGGCAGCTTTTGTTATGCGGCATCCAAAGTGTGGAACAACCTGCCACCACTTATCAGAGTTGTCAACACGATGGAAACATTTCGAAGGCGCTTACGGCAGTATCTGGTTGATGCGCAACGGAAACTCGATATGATCACAATGAATGTTTCAATTATATAACGTACCTACTTAATCGTGCCCATTAAATTATTATTATTATTATTATTTTTCTTATTACTTGAATTACATTTACTTCTTATTATTTTAATTCCATTAAGGTTGCACGAAACTGTAAAATACTACATAAGTATACATATGTAGGTGGTAGGTGTTGCTCACGCTCGGTTCTTTGCAGGCTCGTATGTCTTGTCCCCCGTCTCTTGTGTCCCTGGCTCGGAGCGTCCTCTTGCCTCATCCTCGGCACCCGCGTGCCATCGTAGATGTGAGACCTGTGGAAGGACAAAAACAAAATCTCATTACTATGTTAGATTATCCTCTCGTAGTAGATCTCGTAAGTAGTCGAATCTGACTGTTCTCAACTTACCCAATGTGTCTGGCCTATATACGACTGGCACGCACGGTGTCGGGATTTCCCGCCTTTTTCACCCTCCCTCCAGTAAAGCTTGGCAGTGGAGAACCTCTGCAGTTTGACAACTTTAAATAAAACAAAATTCACGTATTAGGTACCTATATAAGGATTTTATAACACTTTCTGTAAATGTCTTGTTACATACATATATCACATATCTTTTTATATTGTTTTTTTCTTTCTACTTCGTCCATCTCCATATTTTCAGTCTTTCACTTTCTCTGATAAATCTTATTTAATATATAACGTACACAATCAAAACGTTTAAGTATACAAACAACTCAAACAAATAAGATAAAGGTTTCTTTCTTTTAACACAAAATTACATAATCGTTGTCGGTCGCGCTCGCCTGCTTGTAGCGTAGTGTGGATAATTTTGAACATGGTTTGTTGTTATATTATAAAATGCGTTTGCAATTCCGTGCACCATATTAAACAGGTTTCTCGGTATAAAGGCGACAGAGTGTTGTCATGTGATGGTCCCCATATTTTTTTTTTTTTACACCTACATATTTACACAAATACAAAATATTTAACTATTATTAATTCACACATTTAACTATTATTATTTATTACACATTTTTTATTTATTATATTATTTTATTTAAGTATATTTACACACACACAATAAAACTGATTTACATCTGTACGGTTTTTAGTAGTTAATTTCGCACACTGCTTGTCGTGAAGGTTTGTATAGTATAGAGAAACACACGTCGCACTAAGATTTACTAGTTAAGTTTTATTTAAGTTCAAAGTTACAGTGTTTAGAGTGAAAGGCGATTATTTCTCTCAGTTGTTGATAGCTACACAGTTATAAGTTCACTATATTTATAATCGATATTATTGCTATTTTTATTATGTTAATTATGACGCGCATTGTGAGCCCAAAGTAGGTCACCGCGTAAGCAGAAAAAATGTACGGCGATGAGACCGTACATATTAACAACCCCCTAAAGAAGCTAAGATGAGTAGAGAGAGAAAGAAACGCCTGTACAAAGCTTAACATTAATGTAAAAGTAAATATAAAATTAATCAAAAGTAAAGGCAATGTTCTCTCGATGTCCTTGAGTGTGAATGCGGCAGTCGTCTGTCGGCGCCTGCTGCTCTTCTCCGGTATTCTGCTGTCGAGATCCCATTGGTTGAAGTTCGATGTCTTCATTCTTTTTCTTCGGAATTCGCCTTTCGGAATTTCTGAGTAATATGCAGTATTTCTTCGCCACGATCCACAGGAAAGTGACGATGGCAATTGTTAGTAAAAAGTAACAAATTGCATATTGGTGAATGTCATGGTCGGTGATGCTGGATGGTAGTTTCGGTTCGTTCTCTTGTAGGAACCGCAACTTTTTGTCGATTTCCTCGAAGTCGTTCTTCTGGAGAGTGAAGAGATCGTTTGGAATGCTATGAAGTGTCACGTTAACAATATTGTTTATTGACGACTTCAGATTCGGTATATGCATGTCATAATTTATGTTAAGGTTGCTATTGTACTGATTGTGAGAAGTGATGATGAGTTCATTTGATTGCAGTACACATCCTTGACTCAAAGTTACAATAGCCGCTGATGTGATAGTTTGATGATAGTTTTCACAGACAGTACGTAATTCGCATCTTCCGCAACAAAACACCAGCCAGCTGTTTGATTCTTGCAACTTGATCCATGTCTCCTTGCACGACACGCTGTCTACGTCACACGGTGACGTAGTTGTACGATGACCCAGTAGTTTTGCTTCACAAGGTGCATTCTTGTTTTGTAAATTGAACACTGGTATGTTTGCATTACATATAAAGTTACCTTTTTGTCTTTTAGTGCATTGTTTGAAATTTTCCTCTTTTAGTGAGATGTAGGAATGCTTCTGAAAGTTTACGGCAATGTATTCCGAAGATAACCGCATAAGTTTGAACTTGGACTGCGTTTTGAATGGTATAGCAATAGCTCTATAATACGTGAAATCCTCATCCGAAATTAAAGGAATATGAATTTCAAACATAAAGTAGTTCTTCGTTATCCGTGCTTTAACGTAAAATAACTTGTAAAGTTCTTTAATATCATCTCTGATGTTTTCTGTCGGCAATGAAAGAGTCCTCGGCAATCTGCCAGATATATCTTCCAGCTGCTTTTTTAAACTAACTGGCGATATCAAGTGCACGTCCATATGTCCACTGTAGACATTCGTGAGAGTGTTTAGGAGCATAGTTTGAATATCCTTAAGATTTCGTAGTAACAAAGATGCTGTGAGCGAAGCGGAGTTGAAATAACTTGTGGCCATCATTATTTGTATTTCTGTTTCCATACTGCCCAAATTCGTCTTAGTTTCTTCAATGAAGTTATCAATCATTTTACATTGAAGCTTAACGTTTTCATCAGTCTTCTTCAAAACGTCGTTTTGTAGCTGCATTATAGATGTTTGGTTTTTTGCCAGTTTCCGTAAATAGTTTTCATTACGTTGTATGGCGTCAATATCCTGATGATATTTGTCTGCAAACCTCTGGTCTAAGATGCCGAATAAGCTGTTTGCTACCATGCCAACTCCGTCGATCAAGCCACGCTTTTTCCGTGTAGATAAATGCTTGTGGGGAGCCAGCAAGATTGTGTTGTAGAAGCTATGTAATTCCATCTCATGGCAGAGTTGATGTTCGCCGTACGATGAGGTGAACAAAATAAAAAGATAGTTTTGAAGATAAAGTAAAAGTCTTTAATGACGAAAACGATAAAAGTAGTCGTGGAGCACGTTTGGTGGAGCTCGTAACTATCCCGTACCGATCGCGAATACGAACTGAATGTCATGCTTGGGTAAACGCTGAGTAGACAAAATTGCTGACGCTGCTAAATGCACCTAAGTAATAAGGAAAGCTAAGTACATACGGCTGTACACCGTACATGCTCCCGGACTAAAGACACAGAGTTTGAAATGTAAATAAATTTTACAAAATTTCAATTTAAACAATATTTTCAGATATATTAAACACACTCCGTGGGATGGGTGAGGTAGCCGTGTCCGTTTGTATAACACTGCTTTTTAAACACTGCACTATGGGCACACGGGTAGCCCTTCTCTGCTTTCGCGCACTCACTACACTGCTGTTGCTCGTCGATGTGGGGGGTGCTGACAGGTCACGCCCAGTCACCACCCGGGTCCTCGCCCGGCGCCATTTCCTCCACAGGCAAACTGCTGCTGCTAGCAGTGCTGCCGACACCAAACCGTAGTTGATGACGTAATGATGGATGTGGTGATAGAAGTTCGGATCGTCTTCTGCTAATTCCACGTTCTTCATCTGTTTAATTTGATCACCAAATTTCAGAAGCTCCAAATTTAGCTCTGAGTTAGCAGTTTCGTTTCCGTATGTACTTAGAGATATGTTGATAAGATGATTGATGGGAGCTATCTGTGGGCTGTACACATCTGAGTCGATATGTAGAATCTTCGCTAGTTGGTTGTTATGAGCGTAAGCAGTAAAGTGATTATCTTTCACAATACAGTCAGGGTCAAGGCTAATAATGCAGGTAGCGCTCAGCTGTTCGACGGTAACTTGATCTCCACACATAAAGCGCAGTGCACACTGTCCACAACAGAACAGTAAATAGTTATTAGCTTTATTTAATCGAATCCACATGTTGTTACACGCGGCGATGCTAGTCTGACATCTTCGCTGTGCAGGATCGTAAGTGCACAAATCTTGTCCATTCTCCTTCTTCATATGATAAACCGTAGTGTGTATATCACACACATAGCTCGATGATTCGCTGCTACTACACTGCTGAATCTCGCTTTCCGTCAAAGGTAAATATGTATCTTTTTTCAAATTGACTGCTACGTAGTCTGATACCGGAGTTATGGATATGCTGATATTTGCTTGCTGAAGAGGAATAGGGATTACTTTATGTAGCTCGTAAGTATCTCTAGTAATCAGAGGTATTCTTATTTCGAATATGAAATATTCGTTGGTCAGGCGCGCTTTGACTTTGAGCAGATGATAAATTTTCGCCATCTCCAGATGAATATGCTCGATAGGAAGGGACAAATCGTTAGTCAACTGTCCAGAAATGATGTTTAATTCATCTTGCAGTTGTTGAGGAGACAGAATATGAGTGTTAAATCTCTGATGATGAATATCAATAAGCATGTCGACCAATTGCTCTTGAATATTTCGGATGTTTAAAATTAAGTTGTTAGCTATCATAGCCGATAACATAAACTCGTTCATTATTTCCACGCTTTTAATTTCCTCCTTCAGTGTGTTCGCTGCTTTAGATATTTCGTTAATACGGCTATTTATAGCTTTATGCTGTTTACTTATCGTTTCTCCGATTCTTTGAAGAATATTATATTCCCCTTCTTTTTGATTGTTTCGCAGTAGCGAGATATCTTTTTGATATTGTTCCGCAAAGTGTTCATCTAACACTCCGAACAATGCGTTCGCTAGGTATCCTATTCCATTGATGAGGCCGCGTCTCTGACGGGAGCGCGTGCCATTTTGCTGACCAAGTAGTACACGGTTAGTGAACTCTAATTCCAAGAAACTGTGACGTAATTGCAATAGGATTACGTCACAGTGCGACAACGTGTTTATTGACGTACACATTGATTCCAGATACGTTTGATGTTTCTCCATTCCTTCCCAATATGGGTCCATATTATAATAAACCACCAACTTCCATTCATCCCGTGCCAGTCGCATATTTCCGATTTTGTCAAAATACAAGCCTTGATAGTTGTTAATTTTAGTTATATTATAAGAGGCATATGAACCACTCAATAACGTCATAAACAAAATAAAGGATATCGCCATAGATATAAAATTTGTACTAGTAGTTTTAAGACCCGCTTTCTTTTTTCTAGGGCTTGACTTTGTAGTTTCGCTTGTAGTAGACGCTTCAGGATCTTCTTGTTTCTGCTTTTCTTCTGTAGATGATGGTACCGGTAAAATCGATAGCTTGACTACAGGTCTTTTTAGGTCCCATTTTTTGTCTTAAGTGAGACCACCCTCACCAGACCATCTAGACCAGGATGTAGTTCAATTACACGTCCCAGCAACCACTTACTGGGTGGTAGATTTTCATCTTGAATAGTTACCAGTTGTCCAACCTTCAAATTATCCTGCTGTTTCAGCCACTTACTCCGAACCGATAACTGAGTTAGGTATTCCGTTTTGAATCGCTTCCAGATGTCTTGAGCTAATTTGTTCGCTAAATACCATCTACTCCTTGCGTCTTCCGCTGTTTCGATAATACTAGATCCCGCTCTACCGATTAAAAAATGCGCAGGTGTTAGGAAGTCCAAATCTTCGATATCTTCGCTCAAAGGGCATAAAGGCCGTGAGTTTAGACACGCTTCAAGTTGGGCTAACATAGTACTAAACTCTTCATATGTTAGTTTTTGTTCTCCCACTACTCGTTTTAGGTGGTGTTTTAAACTTCGTATGGCTCTTTCCCATAAACCACCAGCGCTTGCCCATGTTGGGGCATTAAAATGCCATTCAATATTTAGGTCTACTATTTCGTTATAGAAGCTCTCGTTAAGACAATTTTTTAAGTCGTAATACTCTTCTTGTAGGACTCGATTAGCTCCCACGAAGTTCGTGCCATTATCGCTATACATATGGCGCGGCGCACCCTGTCTAGCCGCCATCCTTCGTAATGCTGCCAAAAACGTTGTACTACTGAGGTCCGAGACTAGTTCTAAATGTACAGCTTTCGTCACCATACAGATGAATAAAGCCACGTACCCCTTGGTAGTTTTGATTCCCCGTCCTTTATTAGCTTTAACCTCGACATACCCAGTATAGTCGACGCCAGTATGATAGAAGGGGGGTGCTGGATTTAGCCTTTCCGGTGGTAAATTTCCCATCAATTGATACTGCTGCTTAGGATCATGCTTTCTGCACTTCACACACTTCCGAAGTTCTTTCTTTACTGCTCGATTTCCTGATAAGATCCAATATTTTTGCCTTAAATTGGCTAGGGTCAGACGAGGACCACCGTGATAGGTTAATTGATGAGCTTGTTCGATTAATAGGCTCGTTAAAATACTGCTATATGGTAATACAATAGGGTATTTCATATCGCTGTGTATCCGAGCGCTTTTCAGACGGCCTCCAACTCTTAGAATTCCGTCTTTATCCAAAAAAGGATTTAGTTTTAACAGCTTGCTTTTGTTACTTATCTTTATGCTTTTGAATATTTTCGATTTTTTCTCCAAATTCACACCGCTGCACATATTTTATTATTAGCATTTTTGCTCGCTTCAATTCACGTAATGTGAGATATGTCCGCTTATGTTTTTCTTCGCTTTTTTTTGCTTGTTTTATTGTGTTTAACGCGCGTAAAATCCATGCTAAAATTCTCGTTATCTTAACAAATGAACTATACTTTTGTAGTAATCCTAGGATAATGCTTTCTTCGCTAGTCTGCTTAATGACATTCACTTGTTTTCGTTTGCATTCTTCGTTCAGTTGTATATTTTGCCGGCACAATTTCGCTGTGATGTAATTCTATCGTTTTCAACCACTCTGGTCCTTGCCACCAAAGAGTGTTGCTTACTAGCTGTGACGCCAAGAGTCCTCTGCTTGCAGCGTCCGCTGGATTTTCTCCAGACTTTACATAACTCCCACTTTTCGTTAATGCTGTCCAAATCGATATTTTTTGACGTTCTAGAAAAAGCTTTAAAGTTTACTAACTGCTTTCGAAGCAAATCATCGAATTTGCTTGTGGTACCTGTCGCTATCATCCGTCGAGATGATCCTGCTTCCGGTTCTGTAGACTCCGTTTCAACTCGACGTATTGATTGCTTCTCCTGCTCTTTTACTCTCGCTCCTGTAGACTCCGACGATGTAGTCTCTGCCCCTGCTTTCTCCTGACTTTGCTTATATATCAACTCCTTCGCTGTTATATACAATTGCTTTGCACGCTCATAAACCTGGTCAAGGAAATAGGGATGATCCCTCTCCTTAAGCTCACAGATGCTCTTATGGTTGCTTTCAAATTCTCTCCAGTAGTTTTCCAAAAGCTCTAAACGCCTTTTGAAGTGTTCTTCCGTTCTCCGCTCCTTTCCCGTTTTATGTAAATTCACAATAAAGGCTCTAATAGCTTCCTCAATTTCCTGCTGATTAACATAATACTGCTCCATCTTCACTTATGAATAAAAAATATGGAAAGATCTTACTTGGAAACTGCTGACTAATCTGATCTGCTTTGCCTATTCCCTCTCCTTTCTCTGCTTACCGCTGGCTGTACTTCTTTCTCCCTGCTGCTAGTCTCTATCACCAAACCACGACACTTTGTGCAAAGACAACACAACTTGGCCGTCACCACGTTTCACACAGCACGTGTTTCGCTTTTATGCTAAAATGTCCCCGACTCGCGAGGTCCAAAACGCTCGAAGGACCAACTTGTTCGCCGTACGATGAGGTGAACAAAATAAAAAGATAGTTTTGAAGATAAAGTAAAAGTCTTTAATGACGAAAACGATAAAAGTAGTCGTGGAGCACGTTTGGTGGAGCTCGTAACTATCCCGTACCGATCGCGAATACGAACTGAATGTCATGCTTGGGTAAACGCTGAGTAGACAAAATTGCTGACGCTGCTAAATGCACCTAAGTAATAAGGAAAGCTAAGTACATACGGCTGTACACCGTACAGTTGATCTGTCGTAGCTTGGCAATAACTTTGATGAATTTTCTGCCATAAACTCTTTACAGCGTTTATGTATTTTTCAATATGTTGAACGCCCTGCCAATAATTTGTTAAGTTGTAGTATGTCAGCAAAGTCCATTCATCGTGTATTAGTTCAATTTTGCCTATAGTATCATAATAAATCGGCCGCTCGGGTTCCAGGTTTGTAATCTGAGCAGGCCTTCAAATACCGGTATTTCATCATAACGTTATTGACCTAAATAGTCATTAACGTTATAAAAATTTATAGCGTTTTCCAAATTAACGTTATAATTATCACATCTCATTAACGCTATATCAAATTGCGTTGCATAGAATTAACGATATAAATAACAATATGAATAACGTTACGCTCGCGGCTGCGCGACGTTGCCACTTCGTGCCGTGCATCGTCTCGCCAGCCAGCAAAACAAATCCTGACGCGCATTTACCTTTTACTCCATCAGTTGGAACTAGCTGTTGCTCGCGGCTTCGCTCGCGTGGATATATGTATATTAAAATCAGGCACGTATTTTTTCATTAACTTTATGTAATAAGCTTTAATATTAAATTTCATGCTTCTTCCTTCAAAAGCGACGAACTTCCCATATAAACTTTCAACTTCTGATTCACCCTTAGGTGTAAAATTTTGAAAAACGTTGACATTAATTTCTTACCAGAGGCAGGTATATGAAATTCCGTGCTTCTTACTTTGAAAATGACGAACTTCCATACAACCGTTCCTCCCTTATTTTACGGGGTGAAATTTCCAAAAATCTTTCTTTAGTGGATGCTTACAACATAAAAGGCATCAACTAAAAAATTTAAAGTTTGTAACCCCAGTGGTTTAGACTCTACGTTGATGAATCAGTCAGTAAGTTGCGGTGGGCTGTAGCGGCTTTCTTGGATAACGAAACGGAACTGTCTGTTGGATATCAGCAGCGGTTGTTAAATCGCGCTATTTTAGTAGCGACCAATAGCGGGATTTATGGCACTCAACTACGAGTGTAACAAATTTCCGAACACTGTCTGCATTTTGTTCGAGTGAAACGCGATCGAGTTGAGATGTTAGCGTGTGTTCTGTGGATAGATGTTAGCAGGTTATTTCAGAACGGTGAAACGCTATTGAGACGTTAGCTAGTTTCAATAACCTTTATGTCGCGCAACGACCACCGCTATCAGTCAGTCAGGACAAGTAATTATAGCCGTTGCCCTAGCTGTTGCCCGCGGCTTCGCTCGCGTGGATATATGTATATTAAATCTCTCCTTCTTCCCGCAGCTCTCTAGCCATGTCTTGAGGGTCATATAAAACAAAAGATATTGCTCTAAACAGGCAAGCTTCGTCACCAATTGTAAGAATGATGGTGTGGGGCGTCATAACGCCATGTAAATTCAGACGTCCAACTGCCATACTACCACTTTAATTCTTAAAATAACTTTTAAACTACAGATTACGATTATTTACCAATAATCTTAAAAGAAATAATTCTGTGAAAATAACCACAAAGAATAAAAACTTAACAATCATCTAAGTAACCTGTGAATTAATGAATATAATTTGAGTGATGTAATTGTGATTAAAGTTTAGTAACTCAACCAAAGCTTGAAAGATGGCGCCAGCATACAATTATCTGTATAACAAAAATTAACTAGTGATATAATTATACACTAAGCCGCGTAACGAAACCATAGCACTATTCAGAAAAAGTACACAACACCATCTATCGCCATTATTTATAATATGTTATCGTAAACTTTATATAAAAAGCTTTAATGTTCAATTTCATACTTCTCAGGGACCATTTTGGTTACCCGTTGAAAGGGTTTTCGATAGGATTTTTGGAAAGGGTCGTTAGAGAAACCACTTCGTGTGTAAGCCCTTTTTTTTAAGGATAACCCACTTCAATAGATAACCTCTTCAAAATCCTTTCGTTTGGGTTACCTTTTCAAAAGATTAACCACTCTTAATGGGTTACACTATTGAACGGGAAGCCGTTCCGGGTTTCCGGAACGGGTTACCCCTTCAACTGTTGGAACAGGGTTACACTTTCCGAGTCCAAGCACTGTAATATGATCTCTCGTAGCTTCACATTAAGTGTAAAATAGCATGAATTTCGACAGAACGTGTCGAGTCGCCATTGCACCATCTAGGCAGAGCTCCGTCATTCGCTCAAGGTCGCGCATTATATGCCTATCGGCTAGCGTACTTCCACGAGTAAGAATCAGTGGGGTGCAGGCGCAAATTTAAAGAAAAATGCCGAATTTAAGATTTGATTTTTGTGCAGCATACGGATTTAAAAACATAACTACGCAAGCTTTGATGTCCTGTTACAGGAGAAACCTAATTTTGATGAAACCAAACTATACAGTCACTTTAAAAGCTTATATTATAATAGATTATATTAGATATATAAAGATTCATCATTTTATGGTGGATTGAAAGTCCCGAGAGAGACCTTTAACAAGTAAATAAGTATGTAATTATTTCTAAACAACCCTAGTGCGTTCGCTCGATGACGCAGCCACAGTCTATAAACCCTTCAGTCAGTCGACCGAGATGTCTAGACAGGGCAATCGTGCGGGGCGTGAGGGGTGAGACGCGGGTGAGGCGAGCCCCAGCTGCATACTTCACCGCACTAAGTAGCTTGGGATACGACTGTCAGGGCTATCGACTATTTGATATTTTAGATTTTTTTTTCAATTTATTATTAATATGGTACATACGACATGTGCTGTCACTGGACTGTATATTTTAGAAGGTTTGTAAATTTGCCGTGTACGATTGGGGGGCGGGGGGCATACATCCCCCTGGGACCGCCACTGCGTGTATGTGCGTATGTATTGCACACCCCCAAAACGTTTGATCTTTATAAGATCGAATGTTTTGAAGCTTCTCGGGGTGCTGTTACACGAAATGAAACTTATAAGACATTCATTTTCAAATCCTAGATGGCGGACTTGTATTTTTGTTTTGAAAAATATAGGTATGGGTATCGTTTTCAAGGTTTCTTGGGGCGCTGATTATGAAAATGGCATCCATTCTGAAATCCAAGATGGTGAAAAATCATTTTTTTTAAATATTGATTTGGGTATCCTTTTGAAAATCCACTTTTATGGCTTCCGTGCGTTCTTTCTTTTTTCCCGTACGAATTTTTTGAATTGTTGTCAACTCCCCTTCTTGATTGGTTCCAATCGTACCTGAGTGACAGAGAGCATTTTGTAGTAGTCAATGGTTTCCAATCACTAAGCCACAAAATCGCTTGAGGTGGACAAGGCTCGGATCTGGGACCTATTTTATTTAATATCTTCATTAATGATGTCACTACTTGCTTTCATAATACTACATCTTTTCTCTTTGCGGATGACAGAAAAATTTCAAAAACATTTACATGTTAACAAGATTCCTTACTCATGCAGTAAGACGTAGACAGACTGTCCCAGTGGTGCTCTCAAAACAGTATCTTTCTAGACAGTACGAAGTGCATTCATATAAAATTTAGTAGAAAGATGCAAAACTTGGAAACATCCTATAACATTAATGGAACTCCCCTTGCAGAATTGAATTGTGCCCGAGATGTGGGTGTCATCCTGGACAGCAAGCTGACTTTTATACCACAAATTGATGGAATCATTAAAAAAGCTTTACGTACGCTTGGATTCGTAATTCGCAATACCAAAGTATTCCACAAGTCGCGCACCAAAATAATGTTCTATTGTAGTCTTGTTCGCAATGTTTTAGAATACTGTAATGTCGGTTGGAGACCCCATTATGCTATTCACTCACTTAGAATTGAACAGGTCCAAAAACGGTTTTTAAACCATCTAGACTCTAGATTCTAGAGTATTCGATGGGAAAGAAAACAAAAAAGATCATACAAAGTAAAATTATCATTTTTCAAAATTAACAGTCTCGAGAAGCGAAGGTATATTCTTGATCCAAGTTTGTTCACAAATTATTCGGAAATAAAATTGACTGTGCTCAACTGCTTAGTAAATTTAACCTAAAAGTTCCCTGGAAACCACCCCGAAAACCTGTAACCCCTTTAGCTCCACCACTTAGGCGGACAAAATTTGGCCTAAATTCTCCAGTACCCCGACTATGCAGGCTTATAAACGAACACTGTGATCTAAATGACATCCACGCTGACAGCCTATCAACATTTATCCGTAAGACGTACAAGTAACGTATAATATTTTTTTTTATTATAAATTTCTAAATATGCTCTCAGTATAAAAGTTAAACTCTTTTGTTACTGATAGAATCGCGGCCCGCTATCGTCAAAGGATGCCCACGTCTTTATTGTTTGTTTAACCTATCGGTCAAAACCCAAAATTTTCTATTTGCCTTGGTGGCCTGTTGGCAAACTAGAATATAAGAAACTCTTTCGTTACTTTGTAAAAGTAAACACATTGCATGTTGGGCAGTAAAATAAGATTACCAGTGTACTAATTATTTACCACGTACCACTGTAACAGCTGTTTTGTCATTCTGTGTTTAATCATTGCCCCACTCTATGAATAATTCCTGTATTGTGGGTGCGTTTACAAACACAAATATTCACACGGACATACACCCAGACCCGAAACAACTATTTATAGATCATACAAATATTTGTTGCGTGCGAGAATCGAACCCGCGACACGTAGCGGAGCAGTTGAACGCTCAACCACTGCGCCAATCGTGTCGTCTATAAATAAATAAATTGACGACTTTGGTATTATTGGAAATTCATCAATATTATATTCAAGTGCTTCAATAGTAGCTTCAAGAATGAACACAGAATCTCTCATACTCAATTGACACCTATCAAGCGCTACTACTAATTTTGGCGTAATAAAATCTTTGCGCATAGATGTTTTACTTATTTCGGTTTGTGTGTTCTCCATTAAAGTATGCAAACCTTCCTACAAGTGTATGTTTTCATTAGAATCAGATGATGAGTCGTTTTGTAACGGTTTATAAGATGATGACTAAGCTCCTAAGTGACCAGAGGACTGCTACGTGGACCTACAGTTTGAAGAGGAACCCTTCCGAAGACTCAAGAAAACAACACCGCCCGGACCGCAAACGCGCACCACTTGTGCCTACGCCGTAGCTCGCTTGCGAACGCCGGCGTGAGCACAGTGGGACCGCCGCCACCGTCGCCGCTCGACGTGTTTTACACGTCGTCGCGGTCGCGGCAGGCCACGCCCCACCGGGATGTCGGCCCGTGGCCCCCCAGGGGACCCGGGCCCCGACCCAAACGGCCCTTATAAGGGCCACCACCACCACCACCACCAGCCGCCGCAGCAACAACAACAGCAGCAGCAGCAACAACAGACGCAAGACGCCCCGCGCGGCCGGACATCATCATACCCGGACCTCCGAACGGCAGCACGTCACTCGGCCAGTGACGGTGCGCCCCGTCGTCCGCGCGAGACCGACTCTGCGCCCGCGCCCTGCGCCGCCCCGCAGGTAGCGACCCCCGCGTCCGCGTGTGCACCGGCGTCTAGAACGCCCGCGACGGCGGTCCGCCCGCCCGCGTTCCGCCCGGTGCCTATGGAGACCTCGGGACCTCCATCGCGTCGCCCGTCATCTGCGCGACCATCCGCGCCCGCGCCCGCGCCTGCCTCCCGCGCCGCCACCCGTGGAGCTCCGTCGACACGTACGCCGACGTCGAGCGTGCCACCAAGTGCCGCCGCGAAGGACAGTGCACCCGTGACGCGAACGCCCAGCCGATCTGTTGTGCCTAGGCAGATCGCGCTGACATCGCCGCCGCCACCCCGCGGCTCGGCCCCCGCATCGCCGGCCTCACTATCGGCTTACTCATCGCTGGCGGGGTCGAGCTCGTCGGTCGCGTCTGCCGCTTCCAGCAACGGTAGCACGCCCAGAACAGCACTGCCGCGTACTAGACCGTCGCCGGGGCTGTTGAACACCGGATCCCTGCCCAACCTGCAGCTGTCGCCGATGGAGCACCAGGTAAGTCGAGTGCCCATTACTTTTGACACGTGTATAGTGCTCGACGACCCCCCGCGCGCCGCCCAAAGGCGCCAACGTAGCCCCGGCGACGAGGCCGAGGAAGAGGCCAAACGGCCCTGCGTGGACGTGCCGCCCCCTCACGCATCGTTTGCGCAGGCGGCCCGCACCCCACCCAGGTCGCCCACCGGCTCTGCAGCCCCCGTCCGCCCTGCCACCTCCAGCAGCGGCAACAAAACGGGAGAAGGCGCAAAAAATATCGCAAAGAAGCTACGCTACCCGCCGCTGGTAGTTGAGAAGCTACCGTCTTGGGCGCGCCACTTTAAAGCCCTAAAGGCCAAGCTTGGCCGCGCGCCCAACGCCCGCCCCTACGGAACCGGGGTGCGATTCACCCCGCAATCCGAAGAAGAGTACCGGATAACACAGAGATACCTGACGGAGCTGGAGAAACAGGAGAACGTGGTGTGGTTCTCCTACTCACTACCGGCGGAGAAGAACCTAAAGGTGGCCATCAGGGGGCTGCCCACCGACACTGAGCCCGATGACATAAGTGAGGAGCTCCGTGCGCTGGGGTACGAACCCGAGTACGTCCGCCAGATCAAGGCCAGGCAGGGACGACCGGGTTGTATTTACCACGCAGTTTTAAAGAAAACCCCAGGCCTGACCCCGGGCATATACCAGATCACGGAACTGCTATGCATGCCCGGGATCAAAATAGAAGCGTGGCGAGGGAGAAAAGGCCCCTCTCAATGCCACAAGTGTCAGGGCTTCAGACACTCGTCGGAGCTCTGCCACCGCCCGCTCGCATGCGTGAAATGCGGCGGCGAACACCGCGCCGCAGAATGCCCACGCCCACGAGAAGAACCCGCCACCTGTAAGAACTGCGGTGGCGCACACCCGGCGAATTATGTAAACTGCCCCGTGTTGCGCAAGGAGGTGCGCAACAAGCGAGCGGGCACGGTCGCCATCAGCGGGGAAGGCACGCGCCGAAACCCCAACCATCGCCGCCTCGAGAAAAACACGTATGAACAGCCGCCAATAAACCCCACACCTCTCGGCGAAGCCGAATCTGCGTCGCTGATGGCACCGGCAAACGGGCCTACCGCGCACGGAGCGGCCACCTCCTCCACAAAGGGACGGAGAAAGAGAAGGCGTGGCGGCAAAAATAACAAAAATAAGGAAACCCAAGCCACGGCAGAAAACAGAAACGCCGCCACCAACATGATAAATAAGCAACAGGTGAGCGGCGACGACGTCATTACTAAGCCACGCCTCCCCCCGACCACCGCAACGGGGGGAAAGAGACAACAAACGGCCGACCTTGCGCGCCCGACGAGCGCGGCGCACGACGCAACAGGTCGCCTCGCCACCTATGCCCCGCCCACCTCAAGCATAAATGAGGTCAACCATCGCGCCGCGCCGCTAGCAGGGCGGACAGACACAACGTCTGCGCCCGGCTATTCGGAAAACCAACGGCAACCAAAGCGGCGGACAACAACAAACCCGTCGGCACGCGCACCGCCGCTGATACCGTCGGGCGCTACAATTAATAACGCACAAGACGTGCTCATTGAGGTCGCAATCCGGGTCCTACAAGACGTCCTCCTAGCCCTGCGCAGGAGAGAGGACCCGGTACAGGTGGTTCTCAGCGGTTTGGCGACACTTGTAAATTTCAATGGCTAGACCGCTGAGAATAATACACTGGAATGCCCGCGGCCTCAAGAACAAGGTCGCCCTTCTCCGTCCCTTGCTGCAGGAACAAGACATAGACGTGGCGCTTATAAGCGAGACGCACCTGGGACCTGCTGACAAAATCAAATTCCCAGGTTTCCTCGTTTACAGGAAAGACGAGCAGTCGGCTTATCACTGCAACTACCGCGGTCTGGCGGTAATCGTGAGGCGAAGAGTCGTACACCAGGAGCTCCCCATACCCAAGTTGAAGACCACCTACGCGCTGGGCGTGCAGCTGCATGTCGCAGGCGACCACCTGTGCGTATACTCGGCCTACAAAGCTCCCAGCGATCGCTTGGAGCCAGCCGATATACGCACACTCTTGGAATCGCCGCACCCCACCATCATCGCCGGCGACCTAAACTGCAAGCACCCAGCGTGGAACTCTAACGTCGAGAACGCAGCGGGAAACCGACTCTTCGCCGACGCGGAGGCCCGAGGATACGACGTGTCCGGCCCCGAAGCTCCCACACACTACCCGGACCAAGCCGCCCACCTACCCGACGTGCTGGACATCGTCGTGCACAGCGGCCTACGCTGCCAGATCGCGCAGCACGTACTGGACGACGAGCTGCAGTCGGATCACCAGCCCGTGCTCGTCGTCCTGGAAGCAGACACCACCCGACTCGCTCGTCAAGCGCCACGTCCAAACATAGACTGGGACCTTTTCTCAAGAAGGATGGAGGCCACAACGCCTACTCGGCCGATCACCACGGCGGCCGAGGTGGATGAGCTGACGGACGACCTCACTGCCTGCATTCAGAACGCCCTAGAGTCGGCGACCACTGCGTCCAGCGGGGCTCGGGGACGCTACTCGGCGCTCCCCACACACATCTCGCGTATGATCGCCGACAAAAGGCGCCTGCGCAGGCAGTGGCAACACAACAGATGCCCGTCCCTCAAGACACAGCTCAACCGGCTCACCGAGAGGGTGAAGGCCGAGCTCCAGGCTCACACCACCGGGACCTGGGAGAGGTACATCGAGGAGGCCGACAGTGACTGGCCGTCGGTACACAAACTGTGTCGCCGCCTCACGAGTACCCCAGCCCCGGTGCGTCCGCTAATGAACAGCGACGGGGCGCTAAGATATACCGCCACAGACCGGGCGGCTATCTTCGCCACCCACCTGGAGCGTCAATTCACACCCAACGCCAACACCGACTCCACGCACACCGCAGCAGTCGAGCAACACCTTGGAGAGTACTTCTCCACGCCGATGGCTCCCGAGGAGGACCCGGTGTTTATCTCCCCGGGCCAAGTCAAAGAGGCCATCCGCCGGACAAAGCCAAGAAAGGCCCCCGGTGCGGACAAAATCACAAACATGGCGCTACGACACCTACCTCTGCGCACCGTGGCCGCTCTGGCGCGCCTCTATACAGGTATTTTCCGCACCGGGACGTTCCCCTCCGCGTGGAAAGAGGGGCGCGTCATCACCATCCCGAAGCCCGGGAAGAACTCGCTGAAGCCGGAGAGCTATCGGCCGATCACGCTGCTGCCTACCACCTCCAAGGTGTTCGAGTCGCTCCTGCTGCGCCACCTACTGCCCCATATCACACCTCGGCACGAACAGTTTGGCTTCCGTGCCGAACACAGCACGACGCTCCAGCTGTCGAGGGTACTGCACCTGCTCACCGCGGCCGTGAACAAGCGGGAGTACGCCGCTGCAGTATTCCTCGACATGGAGAAGGCGTTCGACCGGGTATGGCACCCCGGTCTGATATACAAGCTCACGCAGACCACGGCGCCCCGTCGCTTGATACAAGTGGTCTCCTCCTTCCTCACGGACAGATCCTTCAGAGTCGCAGTGGAGGACCAAGTGTCCCCCGCGCACCCCATCACCGCCGGAGTCCCGCAAGGCAGCTGCCTCTCGCCTGTGTTATACTCGCTATACACCGACGACATTCCCGCCACGCACACATCGACGCTTGCGCTGTACGCTGACGACGCCGCGTACGTCACCACCTCGCTTACGCCCGAGCACGCGGCCGTCAAAATGCAGCGCGCCCTGGACGACCTTCCCGACTGGCTCAGCAAGTGGAGGTTGTCGGTCAACGTGGGGAAGACACAGGCGATGATAGTCACCACGCGAGCGCGCCACTTCCCTCCGAAACTGCGACTCTTGGGGGCCGACATCGAGTGGACGCGGACCGCCAAGTACCTTGGCGTAACGCTCGACCGTCGGCTCACCATGGGCCCGCACGTCCGCAACACTGTCGCGCGGGTACGAACGACCCGCCATCTCCTTCGTCCCGCGCTCTCCTCGCACCTCCCGCTCCGCGTCAAGCTGGGGGTGTACAAAACGTACATCCGCCCGCAGCTGACATACGCTGCCCCAGCCTGGCTCGCCCTCACGTGCGAGACCCTCAGGAAGAAGCTACGTGCGCAGCAGAACATCTCGCTGCGCACCATCGTCGGCGCTCCTCGCTACGTGAGGAACGCGGTGATACACCGCGACCTGCGAGTAGAGAGCGTAGACGACTTCGTCAAGGGGATGGCGAAGAAGATGTTTCTCCGCGCCGACGCCTCCGCCTGGCCCCACGTCAGGGACCTGGCCCCCTGGCACGCACGCCCGCCAGACGCCAAGCGTTTCCCGCGCGACCTAGTTGCGGACGATGCCGCCCCCACCACCGGACTGACCCCGAGTACGCCGCCCCACACTACACGCGGCGCACTCGAACATTAAGACTCCACAACACAAAAATAGCACCCGCCGCCACTGCACCGCGACCTATGTTTACATAGCCGCGGCACAGGAAACGGCCCACTCACACATACAACAGACTCCTCATACACATATGACTCACGCGAAGGATGTGTCTCACGGGCGGGTGAGCGCAAGCCAACGCACACATTGGGCGATGACTCACAACAGACAAATCGCCCAATACACACAGTAACGTCCCGTGTTTGCAACGTAATTGGCTAGCTCCGAGTGCGTTGTAAACACGGGTCAACCCACCTCTTCTGTAGGGGGCGCCACCTAAAGTCGCCACCATGTGCGTCGGCAGACTCCCGCCGGGCCTCCCCCGGGACCCCCCGGGGGTCTCACCCGGCGGAGTACGGACCGCCTGGGTGGCGTGAAACACTTCGGGTGCCCCTGCAGAAACACCAGCAGCCACACAAACGTAGGATTGTTTATTATCCAGTCCATCCGCGGCCAGTGGTCCGACCAAACCCCACGACCGACCCATACTTTTATGGGTCGCGTTCGCCCCCTCGGGCAGTGGGCAACACGCCCAGAACCCGATTCCTCGCCCTCCCCTAGGGGAGCGCGCAGACGATTTACCAGGATCTAAGTGACCAGCCCTCTATCGCTGCAAAAAGATTCTATCCTCATTTATTTTCATTAACTGAATCGCATTGGTGAATTTGGTGTATCCAATATCAAACAAATTATCTAAGGTTTTGATAAACTCTTGTTGGCGTTGCTTAAATACTTCTTGCGTTTTTTGTGATTTTTTTTTGTGACCCAATAATACTTTGACCGACCCGGGAATCGAACTCAGAACCTCACGTTAAGCAGTCGCGCTTGCGATCACTAGACAAATGAGGCAGACCAAAAACGCGCCATCCATAAATTGCGAAAGCGACGCGACAACGCGGTTAGGTGATTTTGCTACGCCGTTCGCAATATAGGTACGATGTAGGTATTATTGAAACACAAACGAATTTGTAATCTTTTCTAAATCATTTGAAATTAAATACAAGCAGGTAGGTATATAAAGCATATTGTTACATAAGTTGCATTATGAACTTAAAAGCGGTGCAATAAGAGCCACTTCACGAGCAAATGTGTTGAAAAATAATATTTATTATTTTGGCTTCAAGGTTAGCAACAATGACAGATCTTGTGAACCTTATGCAACGCACAATAAGAGTTATGTTTAAATGACGTAATGTGGGCCGCGCGGCCCATAGTTGGCTTACGCAGTACCTATGGGTAGATCGGATAGATGTTGCATTTCATGAACGCACGTAAATCATTCCAATTTATACCTTATCACAATGACGTAAGTGTCATATGACGCGCGATCTTGAATTGCAAGAATTGTATAAAACTCACGAGTTAAAAAAAAAATTGTTAGTATATTAAGCATGTACAAACACATGTATATTTAGCTAGGAGTGTACCTACTTACTGTGAGATTATATCCTAACATGATCTGTAAGTGATTGAAAAATCCTAATTGCAATAATAAATAATTTAATTTCACGAGTCGGGTCAATCACCCAACCAAACCGTAAACAAAACAAAAGTCTTAAGAATGTACTAGGTTATTCAATTAAAATCCGTCAAATGTCCGTAGAGTCCGGAATATTACAAACGATTTAGCAAACAAATACCTACGCACGCAAACACTGCACAGTAAAATACATACTAACGTGACCAGTGCTTCCACGCACACATTGACATTTGTCTCGTATACTACGTACAACCAAAGGTGTGCTTTCTAGAGAAAGAAGCCATAATTATTTAATTAGTTAGAACTAGATATGTGCTTAGGCGCGTAAAAGAGGTAAAGCGAATATTGTCGTGAGTTTGGTTGGCGCCACGCTACGTGTTTGCGATTTGAATTTTGAAAAATATACTTTAAATGTATGAGCATAAGATGTTATTTAGATTGTCAGAATTTATATATTTACGTAACAAACAAGTGGTCCTCTCACTCACTCACTCGTCATCAGATCGCAAAACCGCAACATCGGCAACAGCGCGTAACATAACGTTATGATAACGGTATATTTTCGCTATTATTTCGATAATGATATTTAATGAAGTTAATTGTGTTTTGACGAAAATGATAGTGTTTAAACGAAACGAAATACTCATAACGTTATGTAACACTTTATACCGCTATTTTTCATAACGGTATAAAGCTCTGAATCTGAGTGCCGCCGGACTTTAGTAACGAACCATATGATCCATTCACAAGTATTATCATAGTGAGAAAGAACATAAATATGTTTGTAAAACAATTTCCAGAGTATTTTGTTGTGGTAGGTTTGTCATATGTTATATCCGCATTCTGTAAGTTCGTTTTACACTCATCATCATTTTTGTTGCATGGAGTTTCTATGGGCAGAGCTGATAGCTTGACTATGGGTCGTTTAATAACACCCGTTTGTGTTTTTAGGGTTGTCACTCGAACATATCCGTCGGCTCCAGGGTGAAGTTCTAGCACCCGTCCCATGGCCCATTTTCCTGGCGGTAAATTATCATCTCGAACTAGTACGATGTCCCCCTCGCTGAGGTTTTTCTTGGGATTGTTCCATTTGCTACGCGTTTGTAATTGAGTGAGATAATCACTTGACCAGTTCTTCCAAAATTGTTGATACATACGTTCAGTTAACTGCCATCGTTGTCGTAGATCTATGTTACTTTCTTCAGTGTAGTCTGCTCGTGGTAAAGCCATTGTTGGTCCCCGTCAATTTTTGGTCTCCCAGCACCCGACGAAGATGATATTTCATCGACTTCACCGCTGCTTCCCATAGTCCACCAGCAGTTGGCCATGCGGGCGCATTAAAATGCCACTGTACCCCCATGCCTGCAATGTTATTGAAGAAGTCTAGCGATAAGATTTGCTTGAAGTCTTCAAACTCTTTCTGAAGTAACTTTGATGCGCCGATGAAATTCGTACCACAGTCCGAATAGACATGACCTGGTGTACCGCGTCTGGAACACATTCTCTGGAAGGCTGCTATGAAAGTTTCAGTGCTTAAGTCCGATGCAAGTTCGATGTGCACAGCTTTTGTCACCATGCATACGAATATGCATATGTAGCCTCTTCCTTTGTTGAGTTTGACTTCAACGTGTCCTGTGAAATCAACTCCCGTGTGAGTAAATGGACGCGATGGTGTTACTCGTTGTGGTGGTAATTCTCCCATGAGTTGATTTAACCTCGATGTATTATAGCGATGGCAACGCACGCAGCGCCGTAGTTCAGTCTTCACCGCCCGGTTACCGCCAACAATCCAATACCGTTGCCGAATGTACGCTAAGGGTAGTCTGGCTCCTCCGTGCAAAGTCATGAGATGAGCTTAATGGATTACCAATTCCGTTAATCGTCCTCTCTTAGGTAGAATGGTTGGGTTCTTCATATCAAAAGGTACTATCGACAAAACTTCCGCATGCTCACCTTTAAGGCGATAATTGCATAGCACGGCTCTCGACTCAATCATCGTATGCATGCGTTTGCCCAATAGGAAGCGTATTTTAGTTGTGTTCGTCTAAATATAATGATGTATAGAAGTGGACACACACTAGTGTGCAGATGCGCACACTAGTGAGCTGTGCTAACTTGTTTGTGAGATGTTTTTTCAATGGACACCAACTTCCTAATTGTCGTATCGGTTTCAAACTGTGACACGGCCTACCTCTTTAAGAATTATTGTTGACAAGAAGTAATTTCGTAGGTACTCATATATTCTGTTTGGTTTAGAAAATGGTATTGCTTTATTTAATTAGTATCAACTTTCTACAAAAATGTAATCGTTTGTACTAAGAAGAAGAAGTGAAATATACATTTTTTAGTTTGTGTTCACTCAATAATAAGCTGTTTAGAATTAATTTTTTAACATGCTTTTATTAGCTTCACCTGTAACTAACTATATTAGAAAATATTGGAAATCGAATTTAACCAACTTCTAATCTTCGTGTCGTATATAATACAATTAATTCAATAATATAGTACTATCGAACTGTTTAGATGATGAATCCGGAAGGTAGGCACTAGGTTACTAGGTAGGTTTTATAATAATTTCCCACGAACTTTCGGCTTTGTGTCCTTGCAGGAGCACTCCTAAGTAGTAAAATAATTAGTTTTATTGTTCTATAGATAATACGATTCTTATTTTACTATCTGCTTTGGAGTGCACCTGCAAGAACACAAAAGGTAAGCGTAAAATATTACTAGGAAACGGTAGGTGACAATAATCGGCATTTTTGTGTGGATAAATCAATAGTTATTTACTTGTTTAGATACTTCTATAGATAACGCCTATGAAGCAAATAAAAGAGAATTTTGTTTGTTAAAAAAATTGCTGCTTCCTTATCTTTTAAAGTCTTATGGCCGCTGTTTTCTCCAAATATGAGAACCTCGATTAGCCGAATATATCATAGGTCATAGTTAATAAAAAAAAAACTTTAAATCATAACACCCGTGGTTATCCGCACTGGCGTAGAAGCAGCGACATAAGTTATGTGATTTAGTACTAAAGGGTGTTTTTTATTTCGTTTTATAAAACTATTTTTTATGTAGTTATTTAATTAATATCTTATCTGTATAGTAAGAGATTTTTGTTTAAAAGGTAAAACCATCGGCATTAATCTTAGTGTGATATAAGCACTGGTTGCTTGTGGGCTGCTTAAGAATAATTTTATGGATTTGTATTTATAGAAAGAAAAAAACCACTCCAATTATTTTTTAAATTATTTTTTATAGGTCTATTCAACATTTCATAAGTAAACATTACTTTAACATAAAATTGTGTTTTATTAGGTAATAATAAAATACACAAAAATAATAATACCTAATTAATAACATAAAAATTTTGAAATGTATTTTTATATAATTACACAAAATACATATTTTCGTTTATTATTAAAACACGCACATTATATATTTTTTTGCGGGCCGTCTGTGATGGACTCCAGCTCGATGCAACTCGTTTCGAATAGTTTACATCGAAACGTCATATTCTTGTGCGAAATATTCAATCCTTGCCTATGCATGACAATAATTTCATTTCTTTCTTCTTGACTGAGGTTTCGGGTTGTCGTGGTTAATGATAAAATTAGTCACAGCCCACAATAGCCACAATACACAGTCCAGTATACAAAGCAGAGGTCACAGTTGGGCAGGAAATCAGTCCAATAGAAATAAACAGGTCATAAAATGAAATTGCGATGAGAACAGGAAGCGTGAATAATTAGAGAGATGCAAATCGGCACTGGCTAATGTCTGTTGTTTTTTTTTTGGCGCACGCACACCCTGCACTCACACGATTACATATTGTCTCTAATTGGATGGAGTAAGGAAGGGGCGTGGTCAGTCACTAGCTGCGCTTCCGCAGGAATATTTTTTTAAGTGAGCATGCGTAAATTTTGCCGATAGTACCATGGAGTGGTTCAGTCTACCTCCGACTCGAATTATTCCGCAGTTATCCAAATATGGTTTAAGTTTAAAAATGCTACTTTTTGTCGTAATATTTTCTTTCCTCATTAGTTGTTTATATTCTTGCGTAAGTTCAGTTTGTTGTACATATTTTATTATTTGCTCATTTGCTGTATTTAATTCATATAAAGTAAGGTATCCGGTGTTACGTTTCGCCTTATTGCGCGTATTTGCGATAAATCGTTGTATCCATGCTACAATCCTGTTCACTTTGGTCAATGAACTACAATTAGTTAATAAGTTGTGAATGAAATTATTTTTCTCTTTGTTCATAGAGTTTGATTTCGTTTGGCAAACGCTGCCTAAGTTAGTAGTAAATGTGCATGTAATGTTTTCTTCATGACGATGTTCTTGGAAGGTTGTCAGAAATGCAGGACCTTTCCACCACAGATTGTATGTTTTTAGTTTAGTTGGATATATGCCTCTTGATGCACAGTCTGCAGGATTATCTTGCGATCTCACATAACGCCACTGCTCGGCTGGTATGATTATCCTTATTTTTGCAACTCGATTTGCGACGTATTTTTCCCTTTTAGATGTATCCCCCTGTATCCATGCCAGGACTACTTGGGAATCACACCAAACACTCGTAGTTATGTCGAAACTATTCAGAGCTTCTTTGATTTTTCCTATTAGTTGCGATAGTAAGAATGCACCACAAAGTTCAAGTTTCGGTAAAGTAATTGTTTGTGATAACGGCGCCACTCTTGTTTTCGCAGCAAGTAATGTTATTGTTGGTTCGTTGGTTTCATTTCTGACGCAGCTGTAAACCACGCAGGAGTATGCTTTTTCACTGGCGTCGCAGAATCCAAATAGTTCAATCTTCTGCTGAGTTGTACCGATCCAGCGCTTGATTTTCATGTTTTTTACATTGGGTATGTCAGCTTTTAGTTTCAGCCACTTATCTGTAATTCGTGACGGTAATGGATCGTCCCACTCAAGTTTGTTGATCCAGACCTCTTGAAATAATAGTTTAGCAATAATGGTTATGGGTGAGAGCCAACCCAATGGGTCGTAAAGTTGTGAAATTTCAGAAAGCAGACGTCTTTTTGTTATTACCGATTGACATTTTTCTTCAAATTTCCAATTAAATATAAATGTGTCTGCCTGAGGACTCCAACCCAATCCTAGAGTTTTCATGGATTCCTCCTGCTTGAAGTCAAAAGTGACTCTATGTGAAATCTGATCAGCACTTAAGTTCTCTAACACTGCTGGATCATTGCTGGACCATTTGCGTAAGTTCATCCCGGCTCCCTTTAATATATCGATAAGAAATGTTTGAATTCCTGGGTCTCTTTTAGTGAGTTGTGACCGCTTATGACGTCATCGACATATGTTTCGTTCAGTAGTACCTTAACAGCC
This sequence comes from Shargacucullia verbasci, assembly GCA_947562105.1. Classification (NCBI taxonomy): domain Eukaryota; kingdom Metazoa; phylum Arthropoda; class Insecta; order Lepidoptera; family Noctuidae; genus Shargacucullia; species Shargacucullia verbasci. The sequence continues at coordinate 4,970,562 of OX387281.1, forward strand.
TTCGGATATTTGTGACCATCATCGTACGCAATTTGCTTGATGGTTCTCGTGGGTAACCATGGTGCACACTTAGTGCCATATGTTACTGTGCAAAGTTGGTACTCTTGCAGCTTTTCTGTGGGTGAAGTTCGCCAAATAATTTTCTGTAAATGTTGTTGTTCTTCAGTCAGCCAGATACATCGGTACATTTTCTCGATATCAGCTGTAAAGGCGTATTTGTAACTTCTCCACTTTAAAATAAGTTCTTGAATATCTTATTGTAGGTTGGAGCCCTTTTCTTGAAGGCTGTTGAGACTATATCCTGTTTTAGTTTTCTGAGATGCATTAAAGACCACTCTGAGTTTCGTGGTAATAGATTCCTCACGAAGTACTCCCTGATGTGGCAAATAACATTCAGTCGTTGAATATGTCATAGGTTGTGCTGGTTTCATGTGGCCTAACTCCTGATATTCCTTCAGGAACTCCTTGTACAATAGTTCAAGTCGACTTTGTCTTTGAAACCTTTTCTCTAATTGCAGCAGTTGTGATACTGCGATAGTTTTCGATGTTCCGAGCTTTTTCTCGTAATCTTGACACAAAGGCATCTTCACAATGTATCTTCCATCTGAACCGCGGCGAGTAGTTGCCTTGTAGTAAGTCTCACAGTGATCTAATTGAGAACAGTCATTGTTTGTTTTTGTAACGTCTTCACACTCCCAAAATTTTGCTATTTCCGCCATGTCTAATAGGGTCACGTGACAATTAAAAATTTCCAGTTTTCCACACAAAATCCATCCCAGTTGTGTCTGTTGGGCAACGGGTGATTTTGATGAGCCTTTTAGTATTCCGTCTTGGATTATTTCAGCGTATACATCAGCCCCAAGTAGTATGTCAACAGACCTAGAAATGTTAAAATCAGGGTCTGCTAGTTTTAAGTTTTGCAAATGGGACCACTCAGGCCGCTCAAATGTGTAGTTTGGAAGCTTATTCATCAATTTATTCATAATCAATGCTTCAGTATTGAAAGTATACTCGGAGTGAATTGATTTACATGTTAGGTTCAGGCGTCCTTTACAGTCACCCGATACAGTGCCAATTCCAGAAATCTTTGCGCTCAGCTTATTCCTTGGTAGCCTCAACAGTTGTGCTGCATTTTCCGTTATCAGGTTAACTTGTGAGCCCTGGTCTAAAAGCGCACGCAGAGTTATGTAAGTTCCATCTATCGCTTTGATCTTAACTTGGACGGTTGTAAGTAAGACTTCCATCTCGCTGGCTGACAGATGATTTGAACTCGGCATTTCAGACTCCCTCACTGGTCGTTGACCTGAGCGTTGGTTTTCCTTGCTCGTAGAAGGCATACTTTTACTTGTATTATTGTAATGTAAGAGCGTATGATGTTTCATATTACATTCTTTACATGTTTTTGCAGAGTTACAGGTTTGGCTTTCGTGACTGTACAAACAATTTTTGCATAGACGCAATTTTATATATATATAAATATTGTTGCGCTGCTTTGTATCCGAGTCAATGAACTGCTGGCATCGCATCAAAACATGATTATTTTTACAAAGAGGGCACTGCCCGTATGAAGTATGGTATGTTTTTAGATGCCATTTCTTATGATCGAAGTTTCTTCGAGGCCCATGTTTTTCCGTTACAGCTGATTTTTCAGAACTTAGTATCTCTTTCTTGGCCGTTTTCATGGTTTCAAATGCCATAAAATGGTTATCTAGGAACACTAAAAATTCATGCAGCGTTGGTACCTCTCGGTTATCGTTCAAGGACTTAATATATTCATTGTAAGTGCCACAGTCTAGTTTTCGTGACATGAGGTGAACAATCATAGGATCCCAGCTGGTTGTGTCAAAACCAAGGTTTGTCAAACCGTTTAGACACTCCGTTGTTACGTCATGCAGCTTCTTGAGGTTGTAAGCGTCCGGCTTTTGGATGACAGGCAACTGCAGCATCGTGTTCATGTAAGATGAGAATTGTAGTCGACGGTTATTATACCGCTGATTCAATATCTCCCAACACGAATTGTAGTTGTCAGCGCTGATACTCAGATGTTGTACCAGTCTTTCCGGTTCCCCCTTGAGCTTTGTCTTCAGATACTGCATTTTTTGAGCTTTGTTCAAAGTGGGATTTTTGTGTATTGTTTCCAGGAATAGATCTTTGAACGATATCCATTTGCTATAATGCCCTGAAAACTCTGGGATCTCGATTCTCGGTGCTGAACGTTCTTGATGAGCGGTAGACCACATCTTGCTTTTCAGTAGTTTTCTTGCTTCGTCATATTTGGCTTCTATGCTGTAGAACATGTCAGAATACGTCTGGATACGGCCTCCAGTTCCCAATCAGTATTGTCAATAGCTTCCCACTTCGACTTCACAATTGACAAGTGATCGTCAAGTTCCCATTTTTCAGTCAAGACTTCAAAATCAATTTTTGATATAGCCCGCTCGATCGCCTTGAAGTTACATTCTTGCTTAGTGAGCAAAGTTTTTGTCTTATCAACAGTTTCTTCCCCTAAAAATTCCGTCAAGTCGAATTTAACATTTTCTTCTGTAGTTTGTATCATTCTTAAAATGTCTGCTTTAGTTGTTTCGTACATCGTTTTCGTCTTGCCGTACACATCATCTGCAAAGTAGTTGATGTTTTTATCTTCGATTTCCTGCAAAAGCAATGTATGCCTTGCATTGAAATCCATCCATTGATCATCTAATGAGGACAGCCGCTTGTTCAAGTAGTCTTTTGTTTTTCTGGCTCTGCTGTCCTTCTTGTAGTTGACGCATAATGTTTTTATGTTTTCAAAACATGTTGACTGCAGTGATAGCTTATTCATCTTTGTATAGACAATAAATTCCTTGTAGTTGTAGGCTCTTCTAGTAGTTGAAGGCTCTTCCAGTAGTTGAAGGCTCTTCCAGTAGTTGAAGACTCTTCCAGTAGTTGAAGGCTCTTCCAGTAGTTGAAGACTCTTCCAGTAGTTGAAGGCTCTTCCAGTAGTTGAAGTTAGTTCCGGTACTCAATGTGCCTGTACTCTGGCTAGATATCTGCGCCTTCTCAATTCAACTGGGGCGACCCACTTCTGGGAGACCAGCTGAACCGATTCGCTACCATAACAAGAGTAACAAACACACGAGCGACGGCTCGAAGGACCATTAATGTACGGTTTTTAGTAGTTAATTCCGCACACTGTTTGTCGTGAAGGTTTGTATAGTATAGAGAAACACACGTCGCACTAAGATTTACTAGTTAAGTTTTATTTAAGTTCAAAGTTACAGTGTTTAGAGTGAAAGGCGATTATTTCTCTCAGTTGTTGATAGCTACAAGTTATAATAGTTATAAGTTCACTATATTTATAATCGATATTATTGCTATTTTTATTATGTTAATTATGACGCGCATTGTGAGCCCAAAGTAAAAATTCCGTCAAGTCGAATTTAACATTTTCTTCTGTAGTTTGTATCATTCTTAAAATGTCTGCTTTAGTTGTTTCGTACATCGTTTTCGTCTTGCCGTACACATCATCTGCAAAGTAGTTGATGTTTTTATCTTCGATTTCCTGCAAAAGCAATGTATGCCTTGCATTGAAATCCATCCATTGATCATCTAATGAGGACAGCCGCTTGTTCAAGTAGTCTTTTGTTTTTCTGGCTCTGCTGTCCTTCTTGTAGTTGACGCATAATGTTTTTATGTTTTCAAAACATGTTGACTGCAGTGATAGCTTATTCATCTTTGTATAGACAATAAATTCCTTGTAGTTGTAGGCTCTTCTAGTAGTTGAAGGCTCTTCCAGTAGTTGAAGGCTCTTCCAGTAGTTGAAGACTCTTCCAGTAGTTGAAGGCTCTTCCAGTAGTTGAAGACTCTTCCAGTAGTTGAAGGCTCTTCCAGTAGTTGAAGTTAGTTCCGGTACTCAATGTGCCTGTACTCTGGCTAGATATCTGCGCCTTCTCAATTCAACTGGGGCGACCCACTTCTGGGAGACCAGCTGAACCGATTCGCTACCATAACAAGAGTAACAAACACACGAGCGACGGCTCGAAGGACCATTAATGTACGGTTTTTAGTAGTTAATTCCGCACACTGTTTGTCGTGAAGGTTTGTATAGTATAGAGAAACACACGTCGCACTAAGATTTACTAGTTAAGTTTTATTTAAGTTCAAAGTTACAGTGTTTAGAGTGAAAGGCGATTATTTCTCTCAGTTGTTGATAGCTACAAGTTATAATAGTTATAAGTTCACTATATTTATAATCGATATTATTGCTATTTTTATTATGTTAATTATGACGCGCATTGTGAGCCCAAAGTAGGTCACCGCGTAAGCAGAAAGAATGTACGGCGATGAGACCGTACAGCATCCGTAACACTTCACCACCAAAGGTGCAGTTGAAAACCAGCGTCAGGCACTAGTTGTCTGGCATTTTGCTGAACTGGACCTATTTGGCGCAGCTGATAAGGCACACAATGCAGCTCTGAAGCTGAGTAGGTATTAGTATCATTATTCTTTATTCTGTTTGTTTTCCTTTTTTTTTTCTTTGTTCTGTTTTATATATTATTATTGTGTGCCTTTAGTTTGGGTCAAATAAACGTATTTTCTTTCTTCTTTCTAGGTAAGATATTAATTAAATAACTACCTAAAAAAATAGTTTTATAAAACGAAATGAAAAAGACCCTTTAGTACTAAATCACATAACTTATGTCGCTGCGCTATGCCAGTGCGGATAACCACGTGTGTTATGATTTAAAGAATTTTTTTTTATTTAACTATGACCTATGATATATTCGGCTAATCGAGGTTCTCATATTTGGAGAAAACAGCGGCCATAAGAATTTAAAAGATAAGGAAGAGCAATTTTTTTAACAAACAAAATTCTCTTTTATTTGCTTCATAGGCGTTATCTATAGAAGTATCTAAACAAGTAAATAACTATTGATTTATCCACACAAAAATGCCGATTATTGTATTAACCTACCGATTCCTAGTAATATTTTACGCTTACCTTTTGTGTTCTTGCAGGTGCACTCCAAAGCAGATAATAAAATAAGAATCGTATTATCTATAGAACAATAAAACTAATTATCTTACTACTTAGGAGTGCTCCTGCAAGAACACAAAGCCGAAAGTTCGTGGGAAATTATTATAAAACCTACCTAGTAACTAAGCACTAGGCCTACCTTCCGGCTCCATCATCTGAACAGTTCGATAGTACCATATTATTGTATTAATTGTATTATATACGACACGACGATTAGAAGTTGGTTAAATTCGATTTCCAATATTTTCTAATATAGTTAGTTACACGTGAAGTTAATAAAAGCGTGTTAAAAAATTAATTCTAAACAGCAAACACAAACTAAAAAATGTATATTTCACTTCTTCTTCTTAGTACAAACTATTACATTTTTGTAGAAAGTGGATACTAATTAAATAAAGCAATAACAATAACACATTTTCTAAACCAAACAGAATATATGAGCACGAAATTACTTCTTGTCAACAATCATTCATAAAGAGGCAGGCCGTGTCACAGTTTGAAACCGATACGACAATTAGGAAGTTGGTGACCATTGAAAAAACATCTCACAAACAAGTTAGCACAGCTCGCTAGTGTGCGCACCTGCACATTAGTGTGTGTCCACTTCTATACATCATTATATTTAGACGAACACAACTAAAATACGCTTCCTATTGGGCAAAACGCATGCATACGATGATTGAGTCGAGAGCCGTGCTATGCAATTATCGCCTTAAAGGTGAGCATGCGGAACCCAGATTGCATGCATCTCGATGCTGTCAGATTGCATGCATCTCGATGCTGTTCGTGGCTGCAAGCCTAAGTGTTTACTTAAGGTTGGTGACCTACGTCCAGTATGGCGATGTAGGTGATCGCCAAAGGTCTTAACCCACGGTTGAGATTGGGTACCGGATGGAGGTCCCATAGTTGCCGGATGGAGGCAATGCGATGTGTTAAAGTCGGGTACCGGATGGAGGTCCCGCTGGTTGCCGGATAGAGGCAGTGTGATGTGTTGTGTGTGGAAGTCGGGTACTGGATGGAGGTCCCGCTAGTTTGCCGGATGGAGGCAATGAGTTGTGTGAGACGAGGCTGAGTACCGAACAGAGCATTGCATACTAGATTTGGTCGGAAGGTTTTCATGAATTGGTTCTAAAATTTATAATTTTTGAAGAGTAGTGATTTCAGTGCTGAGATTTCCTTTATAAGATTTGATGAGAATGTGAATCAGAATAAGTTGTGTTGTTTGAATTGTGCAATTTTTATTCCTGACATCTTGGTCAGGAAAGCCGAACAAGGGACGTTTTACTTTCCATAAATTCTTGTTTCAGTTGCCTCACACGAGGACGTGTGAGTCGTCAAGATGGCCGTGTCGCAGAATCAACACAGTAACGAAAGATCGATCGCCTGCAGTTGGAGGTCAGCCAGCTCCATCAGAAGCTGGCTGAAGCCACGGCCCGGCCACAACAAGCCGAGCCGAGCCCTGCGGCAGAGGGCCCCGCCTCCAACCTCGAGGATATCATCCGCAAGGTTGTAATGGAGGAGAGGGCCTTCACAAGAGCCTGCTTAGCAGGCATCGAGGACCGGCTCTTGCCGGAGAAACGCCTCCGACCGCCGCTTGCGGCGGATAAAGGGTAATGCGAGCCGGGGCCGTCCTCCTCCCAGGCGGAGGACGCCCTTCTCCCTTCGACCACCCCATCCAACGAGTGGAAGGTGGCGGGCCGTAAGGGGAAGGGCAAAGGCAAAAAGTCGGGGACGGCCGTCCCTGTTGTCCCCGCCACCGCCGCTCCCAGCCAGTCGCAGACGACCGGCAACGGAAAGGGGAAGGGGAAAGGGGGGGGGAAGAGGCAGCTAGTCCCCCCCAAAACCGCGGCCGTCGTTGTGACGCTCACCGCGGAGGCTGCGGAACGAGGGGAGACGTACGCGTCTATTTTGGTGCGGGCGCGTGCGAATGCCGATTCCACCCAACTGGGGATCAGCAAGGTGTCTTGCCGTCGGACCCAAGCCGGGGCTCGAATCTTTGAGTTCCCGGGGGCAGAGGGGAGTGCCCATGCGGACCTCTTTGCAGCCAAGCTGCAGGAGGTCATCGCGGACTCGGCCAAGGTGGCCCGACCGGTAAAGTCGGCGGCCATAGAGGTGACGGACCTTGATGACTCCGTCACCAAGGAGGAGGTGGTGGCGGCGGTCGCAGCGATAGGGGACTGTGGCGTCGCGGCGGTCCAATGCCGGGACATAATTGGATCTAGCGGTCAAATCGCTTGACTATGTTTCAATTGCGGACGTGTGTTTCAATTGTTTAGAATTAAATATAATTAAATATTCACAAATATTAGTGCGAATCGCGACGTATGTAAAATAAGTGTGTCACGAGTGTTGCAATACCTACTGACGTTTTACTTACATTGTGTAACAATGAATTAAATAACCTTTTAAAGTAAAATAGTGTATCTGTGTCAGTATGGCTAACGCAGAAACCAGCCCGTTTGGCCGTAGCCAGTTGTTACGGCGTAGTCCTCCTCTGACGCCGATTACGCAACCTACAGACCAAAATCCACCACCAGCACCCACTGATAATGAATTACCTGGAGAAATAGTTTCGACGCCGGAAATTCAGAAATGGTTAGGTTCTATTGATACCATCCTGACTGAGGTATGTACCATAGTAACAGAAGGGAAAATGAACTCGGATCAGAAGCTCCGTGTCACTAATCTTTGCCGTAAGGTGACAAGTGGGACATCTCAGATGGCCGTCTTGTACCAATCACTCAAGCAAAAAACCATCCAGGCGCACCATAAGATTCAGGAACTTCAAGCTGATCAGAGCGTTGCAAGTGCTATCCATTCTAACCAAGAGGTAGTAGAAGCCAAACTGAAACCACCAGAGCCTAGTTCTTACGCAAACATGGTTAAGAGAGGCTCTGATAAATTTATCCGTCCAGAAAATCTGAGTTCTGTTGCGATATATCCCAGTGACAAGACCAAGACGAGTGACGGGACGAAAACTCTAGTCCAAACGATTATCTCACCCGAAGAACTCAAGCTTCGTGTTCGTGGCCTAAAAAAAGTTAGAAATGGTGGTGTACTCATCAGTACAGATAATAAAGGGGACATCGAGAAGCTGAAGAATTCACAGAAGCTAGTTTCTTCGGGCCTTACAGTTGAAGAACCATCTAAACGCCGCCCTAGGATCGCTGTCATTGGTGTGCCCGTAGCTCTAACCGAAAAGGAGGTTTTTGATTGTATCTACGAACAAAACCTATCTGACAAATTGGCGGATACATCTCGTGAGTCTTTTTTGAAATCGATAAAATTGAGCCATAAATCGGGTAAGAAAAACCTTCCTTCATGTAATTACATCTTGGAACTACCTGCTAGTATCAGAAAAATCCTGATAAACCAAGGCCAAATCTTCATTAATTGGACATCGTGCCCAGTAAGAGATTTTACAATAGTTACCAGGTGCTTCAATTGCCAGCAGTTCGGACACGCAGCCAAGTATTGCCGTGAAACAGGCCCTACCTGCAACCACTGCGGAGAGACAGGTCATTCCTTTAAGGAATGTAACAACAAAGCTGCTGCCCCCAAATGCGCGACGTGCAATCGCTTCAAGAGGAAGTGTGACCATCCGACGGGTGATGTAAATTGTCCTGCACGGAAACACGCAGAGGACAACTATATTAATTCTATTGATTATGAGGGCGCCTAAGAGCGCCAGCCTTTATCTTATTTAAAAGCACATTTACACTAGTTTTTCGCGCGTTTTTATATTTATACATTTATTCTATTTCTTTAATTATTATGACTCATCAGTTACTTTATGATATAGATGGTTTTTCTGTGTCTGATAACAAAGTCTGTAAAGTTGAAGAATGTAAACAACTACTACCGCATAGGGATAAATCATTAATTTTAATAACACAGAACATTCGCAGTATAAATCGGAACATGAATGGGTTTGAAGTTTTGTTACATAATCTTGATATAAGTTGTGATATTGTCGTTCTAACAGAATCTTGGCTGTCGAATCAGACAACCAGTTTACCAATCATTGATGGGTATTCTTTGCACAAAACTGATAAAAATATCAATCAAAATGATGGTGTTGTAGTTTATATCAAGAACGTTTTTAACGCAACAGTAGAAGAACCATTATTTAAGGATAGTAATTGCTTAATAATTAAGTTAAATACCGATATTGTAATTTTAGCTATTTATAGGCCGCCTTCTCAAAATATTGAAAAGTTCTTAGACTGCCTCAACATTAACTTAAAACAATTGTCTTCTTTTAAAAATATAATATTAATGGGTGATATGAACATTAACATAATCTCTGGAAAAACTGATTCCCATGCACAAAACTACCTGAATATTTGCGCATTTCATGGACTTTTACCTGCTCATTCTCATCCTACACATCAGAGTGGCTCATGTTTAGACCATATTATTCTAAAAAGTAACAAATCATCCACAACATTAGTGACTAACTCTGCACTCACCGATCACCAAGCTGTATTGCTATCGCTGCAAAAAAAATTACCTAGAAAAAACTGCATGCGTAGCTATAGTAGTGTCAATATGACAAACCTTGAAACGGACATACGTAATATTAATTTTGACCCCGTATACAAAACAAAGGATGCAAATATTGCTTTAGATTATTTAATATACTCATTACAAGCTACAATAAAGAAAAATACTTTCACTAAAAAAATCCCTAGAAAGTTTAATAATATGAAAGAAAGAAAGAAAGAAAGAAAGAAAAGAAAGAAAATCTGTTTATTTCCGCCATGATGTGACGCATACAATAAATACACACAAAAATAAAGAAAAACAAATGAGGAAAATATGCGCCACATCCGCGCAAAAACGGCCGTCACTCAGCATATTGCTGTGACAGGGTGCCACAGCGCTGATTTTCAGCGATAGCCATTTTCAGTAATATCAAGCCGTGGATCACACCGGGTCTAGTCCGCTGTATAAGACACAGGGACAACTTGCACTTAAAATCGAAACTTGCACCAGATAATGAGGTACTCAGTATAACTTACAAAAGGTATAGAAATTTTTGCAACAACCTATTAAAAAAACTAAAAATTCAGTTTGATAAAAATTAATTACAAAAGGCAGGAAAAAATAGTAAACATGTCTGGAAATTTATCAAAATGAAAACATTCAGATAGAAAAATGTTGAACCACCGCTTGATTTATTATCAGCACAGTTAAATCCAGTTGTAGCAACGAATAATGTAAATGACTTTTTTGTCAACATTGGTAAAAACCTAGCAGAAGAATCTTTAAAATCTTTAACTTCTTGCCCGCAATATTCGACTGAAGCATTCTCTACAGTTAATTCTTGTTTTGTTAAATACTGACATCGATGAAGTATTGGGAATAATAACACGGTTAAAAGACGATTGTTCTGTTGGGTGGGATAATATACCTAATAATATCCTAAAAAGATATAAATTTCTGCTTGCCCCGCCTTTAACTCACATTTTCCAGTTGTGTTTAACCAAAGGTGTTTTCCCTAAGTTGCTTAAAAAAGCTATAGTGACCCCTGTTTTCAAATCTGGAGACAAAGACTGTATTAATAACTATAGACCAATTTCAGTTTTAACAGGTATCTCAAAAATCTTAGAAAAAATTACAAACTGTAGACTAATAAAGTACTTAGAGGAGCATAAACTACTTTCAGACAGACAGTTTGGATTTAGACCGCATAAATCTACCAGTCAAGCAGTACATCAATTGACAGATTATATAACGACCAATCTAGACAATAGCATGCATACAACTGGGATCTTTTTAGACCTTGCCAAAGCCTTCGATACAATTTCTTGCTCTATACTTTTGCACAAGCTTGAAAAAATTGGGATAAGAGGAACACAACTAAAACTTTTGACTGATTATCTTAGCGATAGGCATCAATGTGTGAAAATTGGCCAATTTATAAGTTCTGAAGTAAAAAATAGTTGCTATGGAATACCTCAAGGCAGTATTTTGGGCCCTACTTTATTTTTAATTTATATAAATGATCTGTGCAACTTGTCACTCCAAAATGGCATAACATTGTCATATGCGGATGACACAGCGTTATTATTTACAGCAAAATCCCGCACTGAGGTTTTCCAATGTGCTCAGAATGGCTTTAATATGGTCACAAATTGGCTCCATAATAATTTACTAACTTTAAATGTCGAGAAAACCAAGTACATTTTATTTAGTATGAGGAATACTAACATACCGATGACTAACATAAACATATACGCACATAATTGTAGATCAAATGCTGACACTGCATGCGCATGCCCCACTTTAGTTAACGCAGACTATATGAAATACCTAGGTGCCACGCTTGACACAAATTTAAACTTCCGTAAACACATTGACTCATTATGTACCCGAGTTCGTAAACTAATTTATGTTTTTAAGAATTTACGTAACATAGCTGAGTATAACTTAATAAAACAGGTTTATTTAGCTGTATGCCAATCCATACTAACATATTGTATAACATCCTGGGGTGGAGCTGCAAAAACAATTTTGCTCCCTTTGGAACGTGCTCAAAGAGCAGTTCTCAAGGTCACTTTTCGACCTTTTTTGTTTCCCACTCAGAAGCTTTACGCGGCATGTAAGGTACTAACAGTTCGACAATTATTTATACTGCACATCGTTCTACAACAGCACACTGAACTACCTTTTGCCCCCATACCTTCTGATAGGAGAAGAAAAGATGTGGTATGCACAAGGCCCCAAACGAAACATGCATTTGTTAAAAGATTTTACGTTTTCCTAGGTCTTTACTTATATAATAAGCTTGATAAGATCTTTAAATTATATAGTTTTACATATACAAATTGCAATAAAATGCTATCGGAGTATTTAAGGCACTTAAATTACACAGACACAGAAAAACTCTTAGACGTCTTAGAATAATTTTGTAATTATTATAAATTATATCGCCCATGACATTGTGAGTATTGAATTTTATTTTATTTTTGTATACATACTTGTTAAGATAGTTTTTAAACATTATAATTGTAGTCCTTTTTTATATTGCATAGACAAGCGACGGCCTGAAACACAGGTTGGTAAAAACCTAGCTCAGGCAGGCTGCTTCTAGTATAATTAGAAATAAGTATCTTCATTTTGTAATATAACTTCATATTTTAAAAAACACACTAACCTCATATAAGAGACTACTAACATATATCTACCTAATTACTAAATACTTTGAAATTATTATGTATTATTTTTGTGAAAGTTTCTAATAAAATTTTATTGTTATTATTATTTTATTATAAGGCCCGGGCGCGGCGGCATGGGCACCGTTCGCCTCGAGTGCCCAATCGCCGCTGCCAAAGCCGTCCTTGCCAAGGGACGGCTTACAGTCGGGTTCAGCTCGGGTGCAGTCCGGGCACTCGAGGAACAGCCTCTGCGGTGTTTCCGGTGCTTCGGCATCGGACACACCCGGCCCCTGTGTCCGTCCACAGTAGAGTAGGGCCACAAAGCCGCCTCCTGCGGGGCCGCCACGCCGCAATGCGCGGTGTGTGCCGCCAGTGGCTGCCCGGAAGACCACGTTATGAAGGGGAGGAACTGCAATCCTCCCCCTAAGCGGGGCAAAGGGCAGGCACCGACCGGGCCTGCTGCTGCCGCTAGCGCCGTCGTTCCTGCGGCGGCTGGGGAGGGAGATGCGATGTCCGACTGATGGATTCGGTCCAACATCGCATCCTTCGGGCGAACACAAGCCATTGCAGGGCAGCCCAGGATCTGCTGATGCAGACCATGGCTGAGTGGTTGGTGGGTTTGGCGGTGATCGCCGAGCCTTACTCGGTGCCTGGCCGTTGGCAGGGTGACCGGGACGGCATGGTGGCGTTGGTTTCGCGGTCTTCCACGGGTCCCCTCCCCTCTCGCTCTTAGAGAGGGGACCGGGATACGTGGCCACCGCGTGGGGAGACATGGCGGTGGTGGGGGTTTACTTCTCACCAAACCGCCCTCTTTCGGACTTCGAGGATTCGTCGGCGGAGGACTGGACGTAGAGGCTATGCCGGTTTCCCGGTCCCCGCCACTCGGACGAAGCGGGTAGAAGCCGCTGGGTTGTTTTTAGTGGGTATACCGGAATCAGACCGGGGAGTCCCACATAGCCCCCCGATGGGAGGGTATGCGTAACGCATTTTTTTCCCAGCGACAAAAAAAAAAAAAAAAAAAAAAAAGGGCGTGGTAGCTGTCAGTTGTCATTGTTTGACATTGGACGTATTTAAGTTGAGAAGCGACGGACGAAACACATCGGAGTGCTACGTGGACTACAAGTTTTCTTCAAAGCTCATCGGTACACTCAAGCAGCGAAGAAGAACCACCGCCCGGACCGCAAACGCGCACCACTCGTGTTTACGCCGTAGCTCGCTTGCGAACGCCGGCGTAAGCACAGTGGGACCGCCGCCACCGTCGCCGCTCGACGTGTTACACACGTCGTCGCGGTCGCGGTAAGGCCAGGCCCGGCGGGATGCCGGCCCGCGGCCCCCCCGGGGACCCGGGCCCTGACCCAAACGGCCCTTATAAGGGCCCTCACCACCACCAGCCGCAGCAACAACAACAGCAGCAGCAACAACTACTACAGACGCAAGACGCCCCGCGCGGCCGGACATCATCGTACCCGGACCTCCGAACGGCAGCACGTCACTCGGCCAGTGACGGTGCGCCCCGTCGACCGCGCGAGACCGACTCTGCGCCCGCGCCCTGCGCCGCCCCGCAGGTAGCGACCCCCGCGTCCGCGAGTGCACCGGCGTCTAGAACGCCCGCGACGGCCGTCCGCCCGCCCGCGTTCCGCCCGGTGCCCATGGAGTCCTCGGGACCTCCATCGCGCCGCCCGTCAACCGCGCGACCATCCGCGCCCGCGCCCGCGCCTGCCTCCCGCGCCGCCACCCGTGGAGCTCCGTCGACACGTACGTCGACGTCGAGCGTGCCGCCAAGTGCCGCCGCGAAAGACAGTGCATCCGCAACGCGCACACCGAGCCCACCTGTCGTGCCCAGGCAGATCGCGCTCACATCGCCGCCGCCCCCTCGCGGCTCCGCCCCCGCATCGCCGGCATCATTGTCGGCTTACTCGTCGCTGGCGGGGTCCAACTCATCGGTCGCGTCCGCTGCATCGAGCACCGGCAGCGCACCCAGGACCGCATTGCCGCGCACGAGACCGTCGCCGGGGCTAATGAACACCGGATCCCTGCCCAACCTGCAGCTGTCGCCGATGGAGTACCAGATAAGTCAAGTGCCTATTACTTTCGACTCGTATATAGTGCTTGACGACCCCTCGCGCGCTGCCCAAAGACGCCAACGCAGCCCCGGCGACGAGGCCGAAGAAGAGGCCAAACGGCCCTGCGTGGACGCGCCACCGCCCCGCGCATCGTTTGCGCAGGCGCTGCTCGCCCTGCCTCCTCCAGCAGCGGCAACAAAACGGGAGAAAACGCCAAAACCAAAAAACTACGCTACCCGCCGCTGGTAGTCGAAAAGCTGCTGTCCTGGGCGTGCCACTTTAAAGCCTTAAAGGCAAAGCTCGGCCGCGCGCCCAGCGCCCGCCCCTACGGAAACGGGGTACGTTTCACCCCTCAATCTGAGGACGAGTACCGCATTACACAGCGGTACCTAACGGAGCTGGAGAAGCAGGAGAACGTGGTGTGGTTCTCTTACTCCCTACCAGCGGAGAAAAGCCATCAGGGGGCTGCCCAACAATACCGAGCCCGACGACATCAGCGAGGAGCTCCGTGCGCTGGGGTATGAGCCCGAGTACGTCCGCCAAATAAAGGCTAGACAGGGACGACCGGGCTGCATATTTCACGCGATCCTAAAGAAAACCCCAGACCTCACCCCGGGCATATACCAGGTAACAGAACTCCTATGCATGCCTGGGATCAAAATAGAAGCATGGCGCGGGAAAAAGGGCCCTTCCCAATGCCACAAGTGTCAGGGTTTCAGACACTCGTCTGAGCTCTGCCACCGCCCGCTCGCCTGCGTGAAATGCGGCGGCGAACACCGCGCCGCAGACTGCCCACGACCAAGAGAGCAGCCCGCCACCTGCAAGAACTGCGGTGGCGCCAACCCGGCGAACTACATCAACTGCCCCGTGTTGCTTAAGGAGGTACGCAACAAGCGAGCGGGCACGGTCGCCATCAGCGGGGAAAGGCGAGTGAACGCAAATCACCGCAGCCACCCACAACCCCAACATCAACATCAACAACAGCTGAACTCCACGCCACTCGAAGAGGCCGAGTCCGCGACACTGATGGCGGCCGCAAACGGGCCCACCGCGCACGGAGCGGCCACCTCCTCCACCATCCAGGGTCGAAGGAAGAGAAGGCGCGGCAAACGAAACCAAAAATCAAAAGCCACAGAGACGACTTACGTCGCCGCCGAGAGCGCCGCCGATTGTAATAAACAACTGGCAAGCGGCG
This sequence comes from Shargacucullia verbasci, assembly GCA_947562105.1. NCBI lineage: Eukaryota > Metazoa > Arthropoda > Insecta > Lepidoptera > Noctuidae > Shargacucullia > Shargacucullia verbasci. The sequence continues at coordinate 4,986,000 of OX387281.1, forward strand.
ACGTACCGGCTAAGCCACGCCCCCCCCCCCCCCCCGACCACCGCAACGGGGGGACAAAGACAGAACATAGGCGGCCTTGCGCGCCCGACAAGCGTAGCGAGCGGCGCAACAGGTCGCCCCGCCACCCGAGCCGAGCCCTCTGCACTAAATGAGGTCAACCATCGCGCCGCGCCGCTGGCAGGCCGGGCAGAGGCAAAAATCACAACAACTTTTGCGCCCGACCAATTAAGAGCCCAGCGGCAAACACGAACGGCGGCGCATGCGTACACACCGGCGACCTCCGCGCCCCTACCGGCGGGCGCAACAAACCAGAACGCACAGGACGTGCTGATCGAGCTCGCGATTCGGGTCCTACAGGACGTCCTTATCGCCCTTCGCAGAAGAGAGGACCCGATACGCGTAGTTCTCAACGGCCTAGCGGCCCTCATGCATTTTAATTACAATGCAAATGGCTAGGCCGCTGAGACTAATACATTGGAACGCCCGCGGCCTCAAAGGCAAGGCCGCCCTCCTTCGACCCCTCCTGCAGGAACAGGACATAGACGTGGCGCTTATAAGCGAGACGCACCTGGGACCTGCAGACAAAATTAAATTCCCGGGTTTCCTCGTTTATAGGAAAGACGAGCAGTCGGCACTTCACATCAACTACCGCGGTCTGGCGGTCATTGTCAAGCGGATAGTCATCCACCAGGAGCTGCCCACCATCACCCTGAAGACCACCTACGCGCTGGGTGTCCAGCTGCATGTCGCAGGCGACCACTTGTGCGTATATTCGGCATACAAGGCCCCCGGCGACCGCCTGGAGCCCGCCGATATACGCACACTACTGGACTCGCCACACCCCACCATCATCGCCGGCGACCTCAACAGTAAACACCCAGCGTGGAACTCAAGCGTCGCCAACGCAGCGGGGAACCGACTCTTCGCCGACGCCGAGGCCCACGGGTACGACGTGTCCGGCCCCGAGAACCCCACCCACTACCCGGATCGAGCCGCCCACCAACCCGACGTGCTAGACATCGTCTTGCACAGGGGCCTACACTGCCAGATCGCGCAGCACGTACTGGACGACGAGCTACAGTCGGACCACCAGCCCGTGCTCGTCGTCCTGGAAGCATAGATTAACCTATAGAAAAGTAGTCACCGTAACCACTATAGTCTCTCTCGCTCTTTTTTTTTTTTTTTTTTTTTTTTTTTAATTTATTAAGGCTTTGGATCTCTCTCGCTCGGACAATAGGTGTTGCCAGGAAAATCAATGTCCCTTATTTTGAACGTAAATTTTGTTTTTATCCTGATTGTTTTATATAATAATGAGAATGTATTTATTATAATTAACATTATTATTTATATTAAATAATTTTTCTTTTATTGTCAGGTAAATGTGTATAAATTTAATTAATGTTTCAGATTCATAATATTTAACTGACAGTGATTCATATATTTCAGGTTTTATTTACATAAAGGTAGGCGGGCTAAGGAAACTCGGTAAGCACATTCTGGTTTTTTGGTTTTTATTTGTAAACTAAAATAATTTGAGATGTCAGTGTCCCTTAACGGTTCATGAAAATTACGTATTAGTTATTTATAAATAGCAATTTTGCCACCCGGTAGCGTGAATTTATTTTTTTGTCATCTCAAGATCTACTGTAAACCAGTACAATTCCTGTAAAATACATATTCCTAAATTTTAATATTCAATTTGTATAAACTACTTGGAATTGATAGTGAGGTAAATAAAAGAATACACTCGCAACACTTAATATTTCACGTGTTAGGTTAGGTTACAATCAATAAGCAAAATGACGCATTAATTTCACAGTATATTCAACAACAAGTAGTCAGTTCCTATCCATGATATCTGTAATGATATCTCCGACGTTATCGAAACTCTAATAAATTGAATTATGTCTACTTACGAGTGAAATGGTACGCACGGCATCTTTTCGTATGCTACAGTTTTTGCAGCCTAAAACAGTGCAATATCCCATACCGCATACACCACACACACTCTGGAGACACACTTGCTACTTTATATGAACTTATTTAATAAAGAAAACTAAAATTTAAGCGAAATTTATATGTCGTGTTAACTTTGGCATATTTGTTTGACCACGCAAGTGTCAAATCTGACAATCTGTGACTAAAAATACCGGCTACGCAGATAAGGACAAAAAATAAAGATTGCATCTCCTTCTTTCATATGTGTTTCGTAATAAACGTTCCTTGTTTAACTTGCCGTGACGTCAGTTACGCTCATTCTTTAAGTAGTATTTCTATGCCTGGAAGCCACCACCACCCGACTCGCTCGTCAAGCGCCACGTCCGAACATAGACTGGGCTATGTTCGCCAAAAGGATGGAGACCACAACGCCTACTCGGCCGGTCGCCTCGGCCGCTGAGGTGGACGAGCTGACGGACGACCTCACTGCCTGCATACAGAGCGCCCTAGAGTCGGCGACCACGGCGACTAGCGGGGCCCGGGGACGCTACTCAGCGCACACATCACGCAGATGATCGCCGACAAAAGGCGCCTGCGCAGGCAGTGGCAACACACAAGATGTCCGTCCCTAAAGACGCAGCTCAACCGGCTCGCCGAGAAGGTGAAGGCCGAGCTCCAGGCCCACACCACCGAGAGCTGGGAGAGTTGCATAGAGGCGGCCGACGGCGATTGGCCGTCTATCCACAGACTGTGCCGCCGCCTCCGAAGAACCCCAACTCCGGTGCGTCCTCTACTAAACAGCGACGGGGCGCTCAGATACACCGCCGCAGACCGGGCGGAGATCTTCGCCGAGCACCTGGAGCGTCAGTTCACGCCCAACCCGTCGGACGATGCCGCACACACCGTAGCAGTCGAGCAACACCTTGGAGAGTACTTCTCCACGCCGATAGCTCCCGAGGAGGACCCGTTGTTCGTCTCCCCGGGCCAGGTGAGAGAGGCCATCAGACGTACGAAGCCCAGAAAGGCCCCCGGTGCGGACAACATTACAAATACCGCTCTGCGCCACCTGCCACCACGCACCACAGCGGCCCTAGCCCGGCTATACACGGGCATTCTCCGCACCGGGACGTTCCCCTCCGCGTGGAAAGAGGGGCGCGTCATACTAATCCCGAAGCCCGGGAAGAACCCACAGAAGCCGGAGAGCTATCGGCCGATCACCCTGCTGCCCACCACCTCCAAGGTGTTCGAAACGCTCCTGCTGCGCCACCTGACACCACACCTCACGCCCCGACACGAACAGTTCGGCTTCCGCGCCGAACACAGTACGACGCTCCAGTTGTCGAGGGTACTGCACCTGCTCACCGCGGCCGTCAACAAGCGGGAGTACGCCGCTGCAGTATTCCTCGACATGGAAAAGGCATTCGACCGGGTATGGCACCCCGGTCTGTTACACAAGCTCACCCGGACCACGACGCGACGCCCCGTCGCTTGATACACGTGGTCTCCTCCTTCCTCTCGGACAGGACTTTCAGGGTCGCAGTTGAGGACCAAGTGTCTGCCGCGCACCCCATCACCGCTGGAGTCCCGCAAGGCAGCTGCCTCTCGCCTGTGTTGTACTCACTGTACACCGACGACATTCCCGCCACGAACTCATCGACGCTCGCGCTGTACGCTGACGACGCCGCGTACATTACTACCTCGCTCACGGCCGAACACGCGGCCGTCAAAATGCAGCGCGCCCTGGACGATCTTCCCGACTGGCTCAGCAAGTGGAGGTTGTCGGTCAACGTGGGGAAAACACAGGCGATGATCGTCACCACACGCCCACGCCACTTCCCTCCAAAACTGCGAATCTTGGGGGCCGACATCGAGTGGACGCGGACCGCCAAGTACCTTGGCGTGACGCTCGATCGTCGGCTCACCATGGGCCCGTACGTCCGCAACACTGTCCCGCGGGTACGAGCGACCCGCCATCTCCTCCGTCCCGTGCTCTCCTCGCGCCTCCCGCTACGCGTCAAGCTGGGGGTGTACAAGACCTACATCCGCCCGCAGCTGACATACGCTGCCCCAGCTTGGCTCGCCCTCACGTGCGAGACCCACCGCAAGAAGCTCCGTGCGCAGCAGAACATCTCGCTGCGCAACATCGCCGACGCCCCTCGCTACGTGAGGAACGCGGTAATCAGCCGCGATCTGCGAGTCGAGAGCGTGGACGATTTCGTCAAGGGGATGGCGAAAAAGATGTTCACCCGCGCCGACGCCTCCGCCTGGCCCCACGTCAAGGACCTGGCCCCCTGGCACGCACGCCCGCCAGACGCCAAACGAATCCCAATGAATATTCTCCAAAAATATCCCAAAACGTGGATAATTGGCAAGTCTGATAATGGGTGGATGACGAGTCAGACATTTTATGAGTACATCGTAAATTCGTTCAATGGTTTCTTATTGAAAGAGAACATTAAAAAACCCGTGTTGCTCTTTCTTGATGGACACGTTTCTCTGCCGTTAACGATGTTCTGTAAAGAAAACGGCATTATTCTCGTGGCACTCTTACCCAACTCAACTCACGCACTCCAACCCATGGACGTAGCAGTGTTTCATGCTTTGAACAATACATACATGGAAAAAAGTGTCCACGACTGGCGAATGGCTAATAACGCAAAAAAGTTGGGAAGAGAAGATTTTAGCCCAATTTTAGAAGAGTGCATTCAAAGGACTCTCAAGCCTGAAATTTTGATAAATGGATTCCGACATGCTGGTTTATTCCCTTTTCATCAAAATGCAGTTAACTATGAAATACTCCTCAAATCTACCAAGTCCATGAGATGCAGGATCTACAAGTTATTCTCACTCTGATGTGAGCACCCCTTTTGAGGACGAAAAACTAGTCGATAAACGATCTACAAATCAACTCGAAAAAACTGAACTATTGATTCTGAACAATTTGTTGCCGAGTTTGAAAAGTCGCGGGGCATAGAAAAGCTTAAGCTATTTAAAGACTGCGATGGAGTTTGGTAAGGAGACATTAAAGATGAGAATTTATTTTATTTTTGGAAAAAGGTAAACGGCTGCAATGACGATGAAGTTGAAATCGGTGAGTCTACTTTGAAAGCAAACGACTGCACGCTAACCAATATAGAAGAAAATATTTTAAATTTTGATAACTTTAATATATTAGAAGGTGATGTTGAGTATAATGGAACTGTAACACTAACACCCCACTTAACCTTGAGTTCACTAACCTAAGTAACCGAACACACTGCAAATTGCTTTGAAGAGTTTTCCAGATCACCGTCAAAAGGAAGCGAGCCAGTTGATACTGATAATGATACTTTAAGTTTTAATAATTTTAACTCTTTTTTTAATAATACTTCCACACCAACTACAAAATCCAAAGAAGCACCAAACGTTACAGTATCTGTTAAAAAATCCTTTCAGCATGAGAATATAGTTTCTGAAGCTAATATATTATATGTTTAAATACAGACTCTGTTTTGAACAACACTTCCACATCAAATACAAAATCAAAAGAAGAACTAGAGGTACTTACAGCACCTGTTAAACCCTCTCAGAATGAAAATTTGACTCCACCAAAACAAACTTTGGCTACAAAATCTCAGGTTTGGCCGAATTGCACCACTTTTCCAGCTCAACAATCCTGTCAAACAAACGGGAATGTTTTGCCTGAAGGTAATAAATCATGTTTAAATGCAAACTCTCAAGCAAAGAAGCCAGTTACAGACTCGAATGCTGAAGCCATTAATATAACAGAAATTCATGATGATTGCGCTCCTAGTAACTCAAAGAAATCACAGTTCCCAACTCCTTATCTTACTCCGGCCTGAGACAGAGATCAATAAAAGAAGAAATTTAAAAAAGTCATTGATTCCAACGATTGCTACATCTACAGAGTACATGGATTACCAGCGACGCCTAGACCAAGACAAAAAAGAAAAACTAGAGAAAGCTGAGCTTCGAAAGAAGGAACGTGAGGAGAAGGCTAAAGCTAATTAACGACTAAAACTAAATTAAATAAAAATAAAGATACAGATTTTGAAATCAATAAAAAGGAGAAATTAAAAACAAAAAGTCAAAAGACGCGCCATTCTGAAGCAGCACAATCATTAGTCTGAAAATATTGTAGAAGAGATAAAAGAGAACAAAACACCTACTAAGGAGATATTTTTTAAGATTGGCGAATACGTAGTTGTAACATATGAGTGCGAAAATTTCCCCGGTCGGATCACTAAAGTATCTGACTGACACTAAAGTGAATGACTATGAGTGGCTTGGACACTATTACTGGTCGTGTAAATCGGTGTTGGCCTATATTAGTATTTTTAATTATATTATGTAAGTTCATAATTTTATTTCTTAATGTACCAAAAAGACATCAGTCAGACATAATATTAACTGTCATAACTCACTATATAAAAGCAGAGCCAAATTTTATCACGAAATAGGGTCCAAACAAGAGGTGCACAACAACATTAATATTAAAAGATAGCGGTAATACGTCCAATACACAAAAAGGGTTCACGTGATGACGTCAATAACTATCGTCCAATCACTTAATTGTCTTGTATAGACAAGATCATAGAACGTTATATTGGCAATGCGATAAATAACTTTTTACAAATACACGGTTTAATCAACAATAAACAATTTGGATTTCAGAAAAATAGAAGTACGACACAATTATTACGAGAATTTACCAATGAAGTTAATAGACACCTTAATGAAAAAAAAAAATTGACACTCTTTATAGATTTTAGCAAAAGCGTTCGATATGCTCCGTTGTGATATACTTTATAACAAGTTATCACGAAATGGAATACAAGGACCCCTATTAGAATTATTAAAAAAATATCACACAAACAGATACACCACTGTTAAAATAGAAAACGAGTTTAGTACAAAGGTTTCATCCACGCAAGGAACAGCCCAGGGATCAATTATAGGACCAACAGAGTACTTGCTTTATGTTAACGATATGAGCAACGCTATAAATTCGGGATCTGTATACCAGTTTGCGGATGACACGTGTATTTTGGTCGCTAATAAAAACATCTCTGATGCTCAAAAATCCCTACAAATTAACTTCGATCAAATGTGTAAATGGGCTCATGACGTAGGATTAGTAATTAACGCATCTAAAACAAAAATTGTTCATATACGTTCACCACACAATAAATGTTCCACCACACCGACAGTTATAGAACATGAACATCCTTGCCTGCATAGCTCGTCAAAGACCTGCAAATGCCCATCACTAGAAGTAGTCGATAAACACATGTATATTGGTCTAATAGTTGATAGCCGATTCTGTTGGGGTCCACACAAAGAATACGTTTGCAACAAGCTGAGGTCTATTATAGGTAAACTTAGCATTTTAAAGTATAAATTGCCTTATAAAATGCTTAAGCTGCGTCTACGCTAGGAGAGCCGAGCACGAGCGGAGCACGAGCCGAACACAATTCGTCTAGTGTGGACCGACTTACAAGCCTCGAACGAGCGCGCTGCGAGCATTTCGTTCGTGCTCGGCTGCGGTCCGCCTGTTGTCGGTTTTTTGACAAACACAAAGGGATTTGCTTCGCGCTCGCAGTTCGCTCGTGGACGTGTTTAGTGACAGACGTCGGTCGCTCGAGCCGAACATCATGGAAACGTGGACCGAAGATGCTTCCGTGCAATTAATTGAATTATATCAAAATAATCCATTGATATGGGACCCAAAACATGAGGATTACTATAAAAAAAATAAGAAGATTGATGCATGGTCTCGTAAATCCCAAGAATTGGGTAAGGATGTAGAATTGTGCAAAAATAAAATTATTAGTTTATTGGCTTCATATCGCCGAGAAAAAAAAAAGGAGGATAAATCTAAGGGCACTGGCAAAGGTAATAAAAAGTCATTTCTATTGTTATATTTGAACTTTATGTTATAATAATTTCTATTTTATTTGAACTTTGTGTTATAATCATTTCTATTCTATACCGCATAACTCGGACATCTACTATTTGTCGACGGTGACCACACCCACAGCTGTAATCTGACTGTCCTTGAAGGCGGGGTCAGTGAACTACCAATTGCTGCGCACCCGCACCCGCCGTCGCCATCCCACCAACGCCTGCGCGTACAGTAATCTCCTTGCGTGTAAGCAGGCGCAGCTACTTGTCTTGGTGCGTATAGTAGTGTTTATTTACCGTAACCTACACTTAACTAAATCATCATTAAGATGCCATTGGGAAGAACTCCTCCGTCAACACCGAAGGAGAACTTAAAGTCGGATACAAATCAGAGTTCAGCACCAGCTACGGACACTGACAATGAGAGTTCCAATAATGTCACCTGTAGACCTCGAGCTCGTAAGCGCCAATGTGACAATGAAGTGTCTATTGTAATGTCAGATATGAAAAAATCCCTGGAATCTTTCAAAATACAACAGAACACCATACAAGAAAGCATAAATGGCATTCAGAAACAAAACAGTGAAATTAAAAAATCTATGGATTTTATAGAAAAGCACTATGAAGAAATGAAAGATAAATTAATTTCAATGGAGACCGAAAGACGTACGCACTTAGCCTACATACAGACACTTGAAATAAAAGTTGAAAACCTTGAAAGATCTCAAAAACAAGCCAGCATTGAGATAAGGAACATTCCTGTACAAAAAACAGAGTCTAAAGAGGATCTACTGAACATAGTGACAAAAGTCGGATTATTAACTAAAATTGTTGTTGATGAAACTCGTATTAGAGATGTCTATCGCCTGAATGCCGATAAAGCAGGAAATAGACCCATCATAGTAGATTTTTCTTCTGTTATATTTAAAGAAAAGGTCTTAACTTCGGTGAAAAATTACAATCAGAATAACCCAAACAATAAATTCAACACGTCACATTTAGAAATAGTCGGAAATCCTCAACCAATATATATTGCCGAATGTCTTACCCAAAAAGCGAGAAAATTGTTTTACTTGGCTCGAGAATTTGGTAAGAAGAACAGCTACCAGTTCTGCTGGACTGCCCATGGCAAGATTTTCCTCCGCCAGAGAGTGGGCGCCCCGTCACATCGAATAGATAAGGACAGTGATTTGTCCAAGTTGCACCCTCAAGCTGAACTTTGACTAGGAAATGTTGTATGGCCTTTATACTTTATCTACTGCATGTTGTTAATAATACTACGTTCTAAATATACATATTATATTATCCTTCAGTTAAAGAAACATATCCACATTTTACCAGAAACACAAAAGCCCCATTCTATAAGTCACTCAATTTTATACACAATGCATAAATTACACACACAATCACCAGTTGTAGAACCACAAATACGAACTTACTCACAAACGAAACATAACAAATTTTCCTCTATCACAAAACCTGTACTAATCGGTATTATACCCCATCTAGTTATAAAAAATAATCCCTTGCATGAATCTAAGATACGCACTTCAGAACTTTCACGTAACAATGCTGGTATTAGATAACATATCTAACGATATTGATTCCGCTCAAGTATCGAATTCTAGGATCTGTTCCCCTGAAAGCCTAATAAATCATATTAACTTGTCCCGCACACCTTTGTCTTTAATGCATACAAACATTCGTAGTGTAGCTTGTAACTTTGATAACCTTGTCATTCTACTTGAAAGAATTTGTATACAATGTGACATTCTTGTTCTAACAGAGTGTTGGTTGAGTAAATCTCTGACTGCGCCTGAAATTCCCGGCTACACGTCATACTCTTCAGATTATTTAAGCCAGAATGACGGCGTTCTTATATATATTAAATCTGAAATAAAACACTATGTAACAAAGCCATCAGTTTTGGATGCCAACTGTCTTGTTTTGCAATCTGAAAATGAGTATGCTGTCGTTGCTGTTTACCGCTCACCATCATACCGAAATATCAGTAGGTTTTGTGATAGCCTTGATCTATGTCTTTCATCACTAAAGTCACTGAAAACAGTGATACTGGTTGGAGACATTAATATAAATATCTCTCCAGGTAGTACTGACCCTAATTGTAGTAACTACTTGGAACAGATGGCATATCATGGTTTTCTGCCTGCTCATGTCTTCCCAACTCGTAAAACTAGCTGTATAGATCACTTAATGCTAAGATCCGATAAATATACAGCTACATATGTACTAGATTCATTCATAACCGATCACGCGCCGCTGGTTTTTTGTGTTGATTGCAAAATAAAAAGACACACCTCTAAGACTACTTTTCAAAGGATTGATTATACATCTTTAGTCCAAACACTCTCAGCTATAGACTTTAGTTCTGTTTATTGTTCCACGGATGCCAATTTTTGCGCTACGAATTTAGTTGACATTATTTCTCAGGTCATAACTTTCCACTCGATACTCTTAAACATCCCTCGCCGTCAACGAACCATTAAGCCATGGTTAACGCCGGGCTTAGTACGATGCATTAGACATCGGGACAAATTGCACAAAAAAGCGAATCTTGATCCAAATAATGCAATAACTCAAATCACCTACACTAGATATCGCAATTTTTGCAACAATCTATTAAAAAAACTAAAAACGAATTATGAAAAAACAGAATTCCAAAAGAATAAAAATAATCCAAAGGGTATGTGGAATACGATAAATAAAATAGCTAACCTCAAGCAAACTTCACCCCCTCCCACTGAGCTACTTACTGTGACTCACGATCCATGCGAGTCAATTAACTTAGTAAATGACTACTTTGCAGGTATAGGGAAAACACTTGCAAATTCGATACTAAATAAACAGGATGGAAATCGACCAAACGTTTCAAATGGATGTTGCTTATCTCAGTCACCTAGAGATTCCATGGCGCTTTTTGACACTGACTGTGGAGAGATAGAATCTATTATTACTAACTTAAAAAGTGACTCCGCAGCTGGCATTGACAGCATACCAACACTGGTGATAAAAAGTGCAAAAGGCGGTCTGATTGCTCCCCTTACACATATGTGTAACCTATGTCTAACTACTGGTGTTTTTCCAGATATTTTAAAGAGGGCTTTAGTGCATCCTATCTACAAAAATGGTGACAGAGACAGTGTCGGAAATTATAGACCTATATCAGTACTGCCCGTTGTTTCAAAAATTTTAGAGAAAGTTTTAAATTTTAGACTATTAAAATTCCTTCACCACAATAATATTATTGCAGAAAACCAATTTGGCTTTATGAAAGGTAAATCTACAGAAGATGCAACTTTATTACTTACCGAGATTATAGCCCGAAATCTTGATACTAAAAAGAACGTTATAGGCGTTTTTCTCGATATGTCAAAGGCTTTCGACACTGTTTCTGTGCCCATATTACTCTCAAAAATGGAATCGATTGGTGTTCGCGGGATTGCACTAGAGATTTTTCGCTCTTACCTGTCAAACCGAACCCAGTGCGTTGAAATAGGTAACTACACAAGCTCTCAAGCCATTCTCTCATTTGGCGTACCGCAAGGTAGCGTCCTCGGACCCACTCTCTTTCTCTTGTACATAAACAGCTTGTGTTTGAAAATACTACCAAACTGTAATATTATTGCATACGCTGATGACACTGCGTTGATTGTGCATGGAAGGGATTGGAAAGAGACTCGGCACTACACAGAGCATGCGCTTAGGGAGATAATGACCTGGCTTAATGATAACCTTTTGACACTGAATTTTGATAAAACAAAATATATTACCTTCTCTCACCGTGCTAATACCCAGCCACCATCAGAATTCGCAGTCAGTGCACATACCTGTCTGCTCACAGAAAATTGTAGTTGTCCTGAGCTGGTTCGTACTAAAAACATAAAATATCTGGGCCTCTATATAGACAGCTCCCTAAAATGGGCAGTACATATAGACCAGCTAACTGCCCGCATAAGAAAACTAATGCCTATTTTTAGAAAACTCAGAAATTCTGCTGACTACGAAACTTTACTGTGTGTTTATTGCGCCCTTGCTCAGAGTTTGCTGCAGTACTGTGTTGTTGTTTGGGGTGGGGTTGGCAAGACTGTCTTACTTCCCCTAGAGCGTGCACAAAGGGCCTTATTGAAAGTCATGCTTGGTCGACCCCGAAGGTACAGCACTGATCTTCTGTATAGCGAGTGTCCTGTACCAACGGTCAGACAGCTTTTCATATTATCGACCATACTGCGTAAGCATAAAAGCATTGACTATACACCGATTTCAAAGCGTAACAAAATAAGAATTTGCTCGGTGACCCCTCATAGGACAACACTTGCTCGACATCAATATTATGTCATGGGTAATCATTTGTATAACGTAGCAAACCGCGAGAACAACATCTATTCTCTAGCGATCAATGAATGTAAGGATGTAATACGTAAATGGCTCCTTCGATTAAACTATTCCGAAACAGAGGAAATCATAAATAGCTAATCATGCAAATAACCATTCACACATCCACCTCACTACACACACCCACGCACACACACACACACCACAATACACATACACAATTCGCCACATATATGTATATAACTTTTATTTTATTTTTCCTTTTTTATATATTATTATATATTTATATAGTGTATAATATTATTATATTTTATACAGTGATACCTAAATATACAATCACTTCTACAAATTCTAAATCGTGCTTAAAACAGTGAATTGTGCTATAATAAATCAGGGTGGAAGACGCTGTCGACTGTGACACAGTTTATACTAGTACAGTCGTCAACGTAATCTCTTAATAAGTACCTACATGTATATTCATTGCAACTATTATACTTAGATTAAGAGAAATTTGTGAAGTTTTTGAAATAATAAAATATTATTATTATTTATTATTATTGTATTTGAACTTTGTGTTATAATCAGTATACAATTGACTATCTATTATTACAGGTGCATCACAAGTGTATGTGAGTAGGTGGTTCGCATATAATAATCTCAAATTTTTGGATGACCGTGACAAACTTCGTAAAAGATTGAATACGGTAAGTTTTTAGAATTATATTAAAAATATTGTAAATCCCACTTAACGGCCAAGGGTGGCGTAAAAGTCATTATCACACAAATTTAAGCATATTCTTGATGCCATTCAACTTTGCCCTCCTTAATACAGTAATCTACTATTTCATCTCCTAATTTTTTGACATGAGATGCTGATCGTATTGGAATTTGCCTGAGGGGCAAAAAAGAAGTTAAAGGTGTAGTTTCTTCTGTATTATTCAATATTTGAACTTTGTTACTGTAACTGTTAGCACGTAAGTAATTGTGTAGATAAACAGTGGTCAATACAATTAACTCAGCTTTTATGGGTTCTAGAAGCATTGGTTTCCTTAATACTCGAAACACTGCAGATATTATGCCAAAAGCATTTTCAACGTTTCGCCGAGCCCTGCTTAATCTATAATTAAAAATTCTCTCTTTAGAACCCATGGTTTCCACGGTAGGGTACCATCACATTTTCATGTAGGGCAAAAGCACTATCACCAACAAAGAAATACGGTATATTTATTTGCCGGTTAGGTAATGTTTCCGATGGTGGTAATTCAAAGAAGCATTTTGAATCATCGTCCATAATTGCGAACTTTTAAAAATGCCACCATCTGATATTCTACCTTGGCACCCGATGTCAACGAATAGGAAATTGCAATTACCGTCAACCAATGCAAAAAGAACAATACTGAAGAATGATTTATAATTGTGAAATTCAGTTCCACTATGAATTAGTGCTTGCAAGACTATGTGCTTGCCATCAATAGCTCCAACACAATGTGGCAGGTTCCATGTATCTTGAAAGTGTTAGCTGATTTTTAGCCAATCATCAGAAGTCTTAGTTAGCTGAAAAATAAATAATAATAATAATTATTTTTTACAGGAATCGAGTAATACTCCGGGAGAGGAATTGAATAATAATCCGGCCGAGGAACAGAGTAATAATCCGGAAGAGGAAAGAGACACACACACAGAACCGTCTATTCCATCTAAAAAACCCCGCAGATTCAATCAACCGGGAAACGAATTGAACCCGTCATTTCGAAAAGGGCACGAGTCACACTTTTTTTCAAATTCTTTTTTTGGCGGCATTTTTTTAACCTAATCATTTCACACATACCCTGCGAAAAGAGCACATCTTCATATAAACTAAGTCAACTTAAAAGGCAAACGAAATTCAAAGTCTGTTCGAAAATGGCACGAGTCCTGGACTTATGCCCCTTTCAAGTGAAATAGTAAGACCCAAAACTGAAGATATTATAGACATAAAAAAATGGTGGCCGAACCATTATAAGAAACTGGTGTTATCTGTAGATTCCTATGGCAGAGGAGTTCCCAAAGATAAAAAGGTGACATTTTCTATTTCCAAGGTATCACATTTCACATTTTTCAAGGACACACCAGGTCTTGTGACAACACGTGAGTCCATACACTGTTTAGTCAGTCATGATTTTCAGCTCTTGCAGAGGATGGGCACCAAGCCACCCTTACCAACAAGTAATACTCCTGCATATACTTGTAAAGTTCCAATAAATGAAAAAAAAAAATGGCAGATTTAAGAAAACTTGAAAAATACATACCTGCAGAGTACCAAAATTTCTATGCAGAGGTCTTTGCATGGCCTACAACTTCAGCAAACAATGAATATCAAGAAACTCAAGATGATTAACGTTCTTCAGATTTGTATGTACTATAAAGAAGTCATTTTGAAAAGGGCATGAATCCAAAAATTTAAATTAGAAAAAAAACTGTATTCTAAATGTGTTTTTTTTTTAAATTAATATCACAAAAATATCTATGTCTTTTTGTTTATCTATTCCTATGTTCAGTTTATTTCACACTTAAGACTTTTTTTACAGGAAACAATTTTTTGTTGATCCTGTAAAGTTTTTGTTTATGGACTCATACCCTTTTCGAAATGACGGGTTCAATTGTTTAAAAGCGCTGTAGATGTATTAAACAATGTACAACAATGTTGATAAGAAAACAAAAGCGTTTACGGATTTTTTGGCTTCAAAAATGGACACTTATAGTGCTCAAACTAAAACTTTATTATTATTATTAAAACAAACAAAGATGGCAATGCAGCATGCAATCTTTGAAATTATTATGAAAGCTGACATGGGCCATTATGAATATTCTCATTCTCAAGCAACTTATCGCACTGGTTACCACACAGGTTATTCGTCCAATCAATATTCAGCATTACCGTCAACCTCTCGTCTGTCTACCAATCTAAATGAGATTGACTCCTCTTATCAGCAGCCATCCTCCGTCGATACACAATCCACTTTATCAGATACCATCGAACGTTTTTCTGATTTTATATAAGTTAACTTTTTTAACCATATTGTTTCTATTAAAATAAAAAATTACTTACCTTTACGAAGTCTTTTAATTCAATACATAGTGCTGTACAGACTTCCGGAATAATGTTGCTTATTACTTCTTTGGACATTTTAAAAGTATATTGGAGACTGGTGAACGAATCGCCACTTGCCAGAAAACGCAACGTCACCGCCAACCTCTGTTGAATGGATATAGCCTCTTGAAATTTGGTATTTTGTTTTGCAATATGCGGTCCAATTGAGCGTAGTAGATTCTCAAAGTTTGTCGATGTCATTCGAAGAAAGTTCTTAAATTGGCCAGTTGCTTCTTGACCTCTCAAAATGGTTAGCAAATCTTAATTTTGTTGATTGGATCTCATTTTATATAGATTTGTAGATCCCCATCGTCTTGGCCTTTTTCTATTTTTGCTGACCATCGCTACAATAATCGCTGCAACAGCAGCGGCTGCTGCAATATTATTAATATCGTCCATATTCGCCAAGAGCCGCGAGCTCACTGCGGAAAACTACGTTCGAGGACAGTGATCGTTGTAGGTTCGTTGTACGTCCACACTTGACGCCGCGAACGACGAAGCCGAGAACGGCTCCGCTTGTGCTTCGCTCGTGCTCGGTTCGTCTAGCGTAGACCCGCCTTTAGAATGTTATACATGGCCTTGGCAGACTCGGTTATCAACTACGGTCTCAGCAGCTATGAGAGAACTTACCATACATACTTGTCAGATATTTATAAGTTACAATTAAGAATATTAAAAGTCATTACACCTAAACATATAAAAATAAATTTAAAAACAGCGACGACGATCTGTTTAAATACTGTAATGTTATGAATGTGTTCAATAAAGTTGAATTTTTCACCCTTGCTGAAGTCAATAGGCCCGAGCTGCTAACCGAAAAAATAAGACCTGACTTTTTGAGATTTATTAAGCCAATAATGTGCACGGGATGAGGGTTGCAGAATATTTTGTACCTTACTTTCTAAATAAACTGCCAGAAGACTTACAAACGTTATATAAAACGAGTTCGAAAAGTTATAAGTATAAATCAAAACGTTTCTTTACACAAAAGTCTACTGTATAATTATCATGTAATTATTATTTTCAAACATCACTGTTGTAAAAATTAAATGAACGGCTCGCCAGCACACAGATAAACCCTGAGAGGTTTTCGTTGTATGGCTAAAACAATTGTAATATAGATTAAGTATTTTGAAAAAAAAAAAAAAAAAAAAACGAGGTAAAAGTACATAATTCATGCATTAAATGACTGGAAAAACATCAGTATTCATCATACAATAGCTATCAAACTGATATCATTCGGTTCAATTGATATCATTGTTTATTCGGTTTATATTCCCGCCGATACTCTAGTTAGTGCAAGTTCATAATATTTCGTGTTTCTTTGTAATTTATTGATGGTGTTCTAAGTTTTGATGTTTGATACGTGTAGGAGAAGGTGGGTTAAGACGGGGTAGCGAGGCAAGATGGGGACCATACGAAAACAGATGATACAGTGTCGCTAGAAAAGTTATTTTAACGCCATCTGACGGTATTTAGCAGAAGTTGTCAGTGTCACAAAAAGTTTGGTCGAAGGTGTGCACGTTGTGAGTTGTGGTAAGTATTTTATTTTTATTTTTAGTGGTTTTATCTAATTTTTGAATACAAGTTGTGTGACATATTTTTTTATTGATTTTTGATTATTTTACTATTCTAAATTCATTAATTCGTTCCGGCACGCTTTGATTTATAACCTCAAAGAATTTAATACAACTTGAGAGTCCAGTTTGGGAAAGATGGGGTACCTACTTTTTTTTATTTATTTTTTATTCTTTATTACATAAAAAAGGGTTTGATCACACAGTGATCATGCCACCCCTATAGGAAGATACAACAAAAAAATATGTAGATACTAACTTAAATCTAAAATTAATTACTGTTAATTTAATACAGGTAGGTACTGAGTTCGAATTACCTTTTATTTAACGCAATTTTAACTATGTTGTACAACATTTTAGCTTCCTCAGATACCGGTGAAGCCAGAATGCTGTTACAAAGTCCAACAGAGTGTAAAGTATTTCTTTTTAAAAACTCTTTTCTTGCTTCACTGTTCCGGACACATTCCACCAAAATGTGATATACATCTTCTCTAATGTTACACACATCACAGTTAGGAGAAGTATTCTTTTTCATCATGAATATAAAACTATTTAATGGGATATGTCCGAAGCGAAGTCTTAAGGTAGTCAAAACATCTTGTCTCGATAGATTTGAATCGCCAAACCATAACAATCTGGATGGATGTGGTTGCATGGTTTTATACCATATACCTTTAGTGCGAGATCTTTCATCAAAATACTCAATATACTCATTCCAAATTTTAATGCAGTTATTTTTTATTGTACGAAACAGATCCGAACAATAAGGTAATTTAGTAAAAGAAATTCCCAGGTATGTAGCTTCCTTTGCTAATTGATCGACTTCTGTGTTACCTCTCAAACCAATGTGAGATGGTATCCATTGAAGAGGTACCTACTTGTGGGCAAGACATGGTTGGTACCCCATCTTACCCGCTTATTTGTTATTTCTTGGATTTCGATTTCATTAAAAATTGTCGTTACTATTTGGTTTAATTTAATTATTTTTTTATAGATTATGGTTCGAAATTACCAAAGAAAAAACTGACAGAGTGGTGGAATGAAGATCAAATGAAATTAGCGATTCAAGAAGTTTTAGATGGAAAAAAGGGTTATAAATTAGCCAGCAAGACTTATAATGTCCCTCAAACTACACTACAAACTACTAAGTGTCAAGGTTTCCTTAGGGCCAATTTCAACAGTTTTTCCGAAGAAGAAGAACAGATACTTGTGTACTTATTTAAAAGAAATGGAAGGAAGGTTATTTGGTTTGTCAACTTCCGAATTGCAGAAGTTAGCCTATGAATTAGCAGTTCGTAACAACAAACAACATACATTTAATAATCTCTAGGAAACAGCTGGTAGGGACTGGCTACGTGGATTCCTAAGCCGCCATCCTGACTTGAGTTTACGAAAGCCGGTAAATACGCCAGCGGCTCGCGCTGCTGGATTTAATAGAGTGTCACTGTGTTGGACAATTTTTCGAACTGCTAGGAAAAACACTTGACGATAACCCTTTTACTCCAGACAGGATTTATAACTGTGACGAGAAAGGCGTTTCGGTGGCTCCAATATCACGGTCCAAAGTGATCAAAGCAACTGGTAAAAAGCAAGTGGGAGCTTTGCCATCGGCCGAACGAGGCACAACTATAACGATTGAAATTTGTTTCAATGCTGCAGGTACATACACACACCTCCTATGTTTATATATCCCAGAAAACGTATGAAGCCCGAACTGCTCAATGGAGCTCCACCGAACTCATGGGCTGAATGTTCATGTACGTCAGGCTGGCCCGGCCCCATGGAATTTAATAATGAGATTGTTATCAATCCAATGTATCCGGGTATACTAATATATGTAACACCTTCATTTTCAATGTAACTCTTTTTAAAAGAAATTACGTGCACTTCTTAGTGGCCGGGCCAGCCTGACGTTTTCAGCCCGGCCACCTTGTTTCCCACTAATCTACAAAAAATACTGGCAATATTGTGCTACAGATGAAATGTACCCTATAATTTATGCATATGTAACACAAAATCGAATCCTAAAATGCAATAGCATACGAAATATTAGCGGTTGCAGGTGGCCGGGCTGAAATTATTTCGTTAATATAAAACAGTAAAACTGCAACACCTACCAAAAAATAATACCAGTACATAATGAGATATAGAGATATAAAATACATGTAACGCTTTCATTTTAAATTATAATACATATTTAGAAAGAATAATCACTTGAAATTATATTTCAGCCCGGCCACCTAAAAGCGGTAATATTCCCTAAAATCTTATGCTAATTTGTACAGTAAAACCTGATACAGCTATGAAATGAAAGTTACATTCGTTTTGTTTTAGTCGTATACCTTTAAGCCTTCTGTTTGACTAGATTATCAAAATCTGAGAAACTTTCCAAAGAGTGACTATCATTTATTAACTAATTTCAGGACATTTGGTTTGTTGAGTGAAACAAAATGCGTTACTATGATATTTTTATTAATAAACTAAGTAGTATAAATCACACATAATAATTGTTGGATACATAATACCTAAACCTATATATATTTTCTCCGTTTTTGGCTTCACAACATAACCATACAAAGATAATAGTTCACAGACGCTACCACCGATTTTTAGACGGCGCCTGTGTCGCGTCCCAACCTAAGTCGTAAGATATTTTCCCCGAGTAGACAGAATAGATGCGCAAGAGCCGTGTAGTTATCAACACTTCTGACATAATATTTTACGTTTTAATATTACTGTGAGTGTAAAATTTGATCAGTTGTTGCAGTGTAGTTGTTTGTGATGTGATGTTTTTAAGGTAAGTCATAGTTTTGATAAATTAAAATATATCGACAAACAATGTTAATGGGTAGCTAAGTAATTATTTAAAAAAATATACAGGTAAAGTAAAGTAAATCTAAACACTCATTTACTTAATAATAAAACTCCATACAATGCCATCAACTAAATATATTTTATCCTTTCGTTTATAGTCAATAGGTAATAATTTTGGTGATTTACTAACAGTAAGTGTTTAGTTTTTGTGAATCTTATTGTTGTGTACCTACCCTATGTATTTACTTATTATTATTGTGTACTTATTTATTTCGTGAAATCAATAATTAATCAGTTTCTTATTAATTACTGTAAGATTTATATATTGGATTTTAGTGAATTATTCATTGTAATCAGGCAACCGTCGACGGTGTTCGTCTGTACCCGCGCTTCTTGTAACTCCCCCTTGTACGGCCTGCCACAGCGATCCACGTCCCTCGCTCACCGCATTCTTTTCCTCGTCCCGCGACACGCGCCCCTCTCCCCATCTCTATTCTATCTTATATATTTCTAATGTCCCAAAAGTTATAAGTTTTGTGAAAGTAAATTTGATTCTTATGAACATTCTTTGCTTTCTTTCTTTCTTTCTTTCCTTAGGTGCTAAAATATTTTTTAATAGATTTATGTATATACTTGATAATGCATGCAAATGTTACTGCATACACTTATCTTTTTAGGGAATTTGTATTTAAATAAATATTAATGTAGTTATTTAGCCTACATGAATACCTATTACGAAAACCATAGTTAAAATGAATATATTTTATTTCAGTTGAGCGTGCCTACACCATGGGAAAACGTAGTGCGTTAGATATTGTGGCTCAAAAACAAATATTTGAGAAACATAAACGCTTGATCACCACGACAAGATATAGTTCTATTATATACAATACCATAGCAAAAGATATAAACTATGTGATGTCACCAAAAGCACTATATCTCAGCTTTAGAAGAAACTTTTTAAACAACCAGAACTCACCTCGGGCAAAAGATGAGTGCTTCATTAAAAGAAATGAAGATAATACCAATAGTATTATAATTTCGTCAACATCATCATCAGGGTCTTTTCCAGTTATTCAACAAGCAAGCTTACTTCATCAAATTAGTTTTAAATTTCCAATTGATGTTCATGAATGGAAGAAAATTGAACCCTTAAGTTATACGTATAAACGACACGATAAAAATAAACCTAGTGCAAGATATCAGACGTACAGAGCTATTCCCAAATTTAAGTGGTCCGGTCTTTTAAGAAAAAAACTCTGGGAGTTTTATAAGTTACCTTGTACTGTAGCATTTAAAAGACATGTTATTCAAGGCGCTAACATTACATTCTACGGACGTTGCACTCAGTGTCAAGCAACAGTGAAAATTCAAAATAAAGATAAGACTGATCATATTATTGATTTTTTATGTGAAATTGATCAACTTCAACCAAATTTTAAGCATAATCCTTTAAAAAAAATACGACTCACTCCGTACTCAAGACGAACATTATCTAAGAAATTAAAATTTGATTCAGCAACAATAGTTAGAAAACAAATAGCGAGTCCTGATATGATATTTCAAGATAAGGAACCACCTGTATTGCCATCAGTCGGAGCATTACGCCAAATACGTCATGAAACAAGGAAGCAGAAATGGTACCATACCAATCAAATATTATCTGTTGTCATTATGGCAAATACTTCAACATACTCTTCCGTAATTCAGGAAATTTTAATGAAACCAACTTTTCATATTTACTACTGGTTAGAAGAACAAATAAAATATTACAAACAATATGTTCAAGAGTATGGTCGACCAACCATATCATTAGATGCCACAGGCTCTATAATTAAACCAATTGTGTTACCTAATGGGACTAAATTTACTAAAAGATTATTCTTATATGTTATATTAATAACTGCTGATAGCTTTTTAAAATCTATTCCAATTTCACAAATGCTTAGTGATTCTCACACTAAAAATAGCATTGCGGATTGGTTGGGTAAATGGGCCAGTAATGGAATTATCCCTCCTGCAGAAATAATCACGGACGATTCCTCAGCTTTGATTGCTGCTACAATCCAATGCTTTACTTCATATAAATCTACAAAAGATTACTTAGAAGCTTCTTACAGTGCATTGGAGGGACATACAAATAGTTTGCCTGTAGTATATATGCGAATAGATACAAGTCACTTTGTCAAAACTATTCATAATCTTTCGTGCTTCAATAATACAACAGAAAATGTAAAATTTTTCTTTGTTCGTTGTATTCTTTACATTAAAACAGCAGAGTGTATCGTAGTCATAAGAGAGATAATTGAAAATATGTTAACTGTTATTTTAACTCAATTTTATTCAAAAATTTGCTTTGATGCCCACTGTATAGTAATCTGTGATTTTTTACCAAGGTATAATAAGTATTTAACCAAAAATTATCTTCTAATATTCTGAATGAATGCATGTTCGATGTTAAGGTAATATTGATATTACTATAATTTTTTGATAACTGTGTTATTATCAATGTGTAACCTTTTTTTACATTATTTATAATTAACAATTGTTATAGTACCTAATTAATATAAGTACAAATGTTGTCTAACTAATTTCAAAAATGATTATTAAAAAAATATGACAATTACCAATTTTGTTTCACTCAACAAACCAAATGTCCTGAAATTAGTTAATAAATGATAGTCACTCTTTGGAAAGTTTCTCAGATTTTGATAATCTAGTCAAACAGAAGGCTTAAAGGTATACGACTAAAACAAAACGAATGTAACTTTCATTTCATAGCTGTATCAGGTTTTACTGTACAAATTAGCATAAGATTTTAGGGAATATTACCGCTTTTAGGTGGCCGGGCTGAAATATAATTTCAAGTGATTATTCTTTCTAAATATGTATTATAATTTAAAATGAAAGCGTTACATGTATTTTATATCTCTATATCTCATTATGTACTGGTATTATTTTTTGGTAGGTGTTGCAGTTTTACTGTTTTATATTAACGAAATAATTTCAGCCCGGCCACCTGCAACCGCTAATATTTCGTATGCTATTGCATTTTAGGATTCGATTTTGTGTTACATATGCATAAATTATAGGGTACATTTCATCTGTAGCACAATATTGCCAGTATTTTTTGTAGATTAGTGGGAAACAAGGTGGCCGGGCTGAAAACGTCAGGCTGGCCCGGCCACTAAGAAGTGCACGTAATTTCTTTTAAAAAGAGTTACATTGAAAATGAAGGTGTTACATATATTAGTATACCCGGGTACATTGGATTGATAACAATCTCATTATTAAATTCCATGGGGCCGGGCCAGCCTGACGTACATGAATGTTCAGATTCTAGGTAGACCACTGTCGAAATTTTCTTAAGATGGTTTCAGAAGTTTGTGAAACTCACCAACGCTACTAAAGCCAACCCAGTCATGCTGATTTTAGATGATTATGCCACTCACACCCAAAATTTGCAGTTAATCGATGAAGCACGTGAACATCGTGTGACAATAATATGCTTTCCGCCACACACCACTCACAAACTACAGCCAGCAGATGTTGGTTTTATGCGACCTTTGAGTATCTTTTATGATCAGGCTATAACAGCATGGTTAAGATCAAATCCTGGGTAAGTAGTGACCCAATTTCAAGTGGCTGAACTCTTCGGGCAAGCGTTTATTCTGGCAGCAACAACGCCAAGTGCAATTAATGCATTTAAAGCATGTGCCTTATAATGCACACATTTTTAACGAAGATGACTTCATTGCTGCAGAGGCCATTGAAATCGCATTGAACGCTGAAGAGGCACCCAAAACTGATACAACTTCGACACCATCGATAGCAATCATCTCACAACAAACACAGACAGTCTCACCAACAGTAACATCGTCAGCCCCTGATACCCAAACGGCCACCTGCACCGCCTTAAATTTTACAACAAACACACTACCTCAACCAACTGCTGCAACCTCATCTTTAGTACAGCAAGAAGCAGTTAATGCCTTATTTACGGATCGCCGAAAAAGGACAGTTCGAAGAATAAAAAAGAGTTAGAGGAAAGAGAAAACAGTGAGAAACCGAAACCAAAGGTGACAAACAAAAGGAAAATGAAAAAAACTAATAAAAGAAGCGAGAAAGCTGACGAAGGAGCTGAGTCATCAGATGACGTCTGTACTCCCACAGCTTGTATTCAGAGTCTACGGAAGGATGGATCACTTGCCAGACTTGCGGTAAGTGGGCGCATTGTGGCTGTGCAGGAGTGGAAGATAACGATGACGAAGCTGTCCATATCTGCCCGGTTTGTGAAGATAACGATGATTAAACATTCTATACATCCCATCTTACCCAAGGGAGTACCCCGTCTTGCCCTATAGGTGGGGGCAAGATGGGAAGTTTTTTTTTTTTTTTTCAAGTTGATAATTCTATGAGAAGATTTTTTTTTTTGTTTTGACTGATTATAATTAAAGGAAGATAGACTGCTTATTTTCTTGTTAAAAGTTCCTACATTGTGCAATAAAAAACGGAGGGTTTTATTTATGAAATACCTTAAAGACCCCGTCTTACCCCACTTTCCCCTAGTTTATTTTAACTCTAGGTAATATATTAATGTTAAGTACTTCGAAAAACTGAATTGTCCATTACGATGGGAAAGCCAAGTTGCGTATTATTTCAATTGCCTTCCGATTTTTATTTTTTTTCCACCTTAGTATCTAATATTGTATGTATATGTATTACTTAAATTAATATATGTTTTCAATTCACGTTATTCAGCCATAAACACATGTGGTTCCGAGAAACGGAAAAATAAAAGAAAGATCGAATTACGAACAGCGGCTTCGAAATCCAAAGCATTCCAGGCTTTTCTTCACGTCTACATCTAAAGAGCTTGAAGATCCCCAAAATCGGAAGGAAATGCGACCAGGTTAATAGATTTAATACAGTTGTTTTTGTCTAATTTAACAACAAATCAAATTTACATATTTGCCAGTTTTACTTTTTAATTAATTAATTTATTCTTTTTCAGTTACTATGAATTTTAAGCTACAGATATACAGAATATTTTAGATAATGCACAATTTTTAGAAATCTTTACGTATAAATAGAAAAGTAACTCATCAACGCTCAGCCTTTGGGCTGGCCCTTAGACCTAGATGAAATTTTGTAATGAGGCTCTTTTTGTGTTGTAGACAAGGAAAAAGGGCGGATTTCAACGCAACCGATTTCAATGAATTTTTGTAAGTGTGTATTTTTATAGGACCATCATCATCATCAACAATATTTGAGTCAAACGAAAACTTGGATTCTGTTTCGCATGCAAGTAGTTCTGAACAGAGCATGGCAGCGGCGGCTGTACCAATACCAATCATGCAGGACACAGCACAAGAAACAAATGCGTGCATTTCTAATCCTAAAGAAACATTTTTTTCAGTTTCTAGCGATACCGGAGCCAGTGCAAATATCGATAGCGTTGCGCTAGCGCCACCGCCACTTACATTGACAGAGGACAAAGAGATAGCACAAAAGCTATCCACCTCGAGCTGGTATATCAGACCTCAGCACAGCCACATTTCTAGCCGCATTGAAGAGGCTCTGCGTACGGCGGGGAACACCAAACCATGTCTATAGTGATAACGGAAAAAACGTTGTCAGAGCAGCCAGAGGAATACCAAAAGAACGCCATGAAACAATGCGGCTACTCAACAACGATGAGCTCATTAATAACACCTCTGAGTGTGGAATTGGACGGCATTTTAATTCCCCATTTTGGCCAACAGCTGGAAGATTATGGGAAGCCGCAGTCAAGAGTATGAAACACCATCTTAAACACGTACTGGGGGAACAAATATAAACGTATGACAAATTCACTAGGTTGCTTTTACAAATTGAAGCCTTTTTTTTTTTTTTTTTTTTACGGGGGGAAATCCTCATGGACTACCCTCGCCTGGGGAAAGGCGGAGGGGCGTGCCGGACTCTTACCGGCTAAAACCACCCCGGTGTCTCCTCGCACGTGCGCGCGGGACTGCGGGAATCCAAATTCTTCCGCAGCCCCACACTATTGCTGGCCCGGTCTGCCCGGGCCTCGTCTCCCGCACGGGGTAGTGAGGTGTTCAACTACCCCGTGCATCGCCTCAGAGTCGCGCGCCGACACCCGCGCGCGCCTCCGCCTCGGGTCCATCGAATAGGGGGCGGGGACTTCCCCAAGTCCCTCGCCCCTGGACCCATTCATGGGGGCCGGAAAAGGGCGTTGTCCGCCCTTCTCCTGCGCCCGGTGCGCCTTCTGCGGCCGGGGAAGGGAGTCGAGATCTCCCTCTTCCGTTCCGCAGTTTCCTTCTGCGACATCACGTCCTCGCAGAAGGACACCACCGCGTCCCACGACTCTGCGCTACCGACCATCCTCCGCACTACGGCCGGCAGCGACAGATCGCCTCCTACTTCATTTGTGAGGACACGACGCTGCTCCTCCCAAGCTACACACTCGGCGAGCATGTGTTGCGCCGTGTCCTCCCCGCAATGGACGCAGTGGTGGCACCGAGCGTCCGGCTCCCTGTCTATGCGGCACAGGTACTTGCCGAAGCAGCCGTGCCCCGACAGCACCTGCGTCACCCTAAACGACAGGGAGCCGTGCCTTCTCCCGAGCCAGTCGTCGAGTACTGGCCGGATCGCCTCGACGGTAGCGAGGCCGGCGGTAGGGCGCAGAAGCCTTTGCTACAAATTGAAGCCTGCCTCGACTCGAGACCACTAGTCGCTTTAACAAATGATCTCGATGACATCGATTATTATTTAACACCAGGGCGCTTCTTAGTTGGTCGACCAGTATTAGCACCTACGATAACTTCAGATGACGATAAAAGCAGCTTAACGGTGCGATGGCGCATGATTGTAAAGATTGATTGAAAATGGTCCAAGGATTACCTTCAAACATTATAATTGCGATGAAAATGGTAAACTTCAACACAAAACATGCCGCCAATATGACGGTGGCTAACTTGCGAAGAATACGGGACATGTTGATCGACTTAGTCACAGATCTTCGCAAAGGCAAGGTCGACGATACTCACTTACTGAAACCCTTTTGCATTCGAAAAACAGTTGAACCTCATATCAGGACAAATACCTAAAGGATTATCTCTACCCCGCACGAACAGTTTCAAGTCCATTCGGGAAATGTATAAATTATCAAGTGTACAGTGGAGACTTCGTGATATTCGAAGTTAAAATCCCTTTAGTAACCGACGAACAATATGCATTAACCGAGGTAATACCAATCCACAACATAAAGGGATGTTCCATGATCAACATAATACCAAAAACAAAATATTATACATAGCCGTAAACTTAAAAATGGACACGATGATACCTCTGAACCAACAACATCTTTTATCATGCACCCAGGTTAACACAAATCAGCTACTGTTATGCAATTCCGACCTACCCATATACGGAATAAAAACAGCCACAAATATGTGCGAAGCTGACATCCCAAACAATCGAGGGGTGTCAAGTTGCCAGACTGAGGTGTCAAGTTGCATCAATGAATGGACAAATGAAAGCTTCACGACAAAGGCGACTCGACGGCACGGTTGACGCAGTGTGTTGAGAGATCGACTGCTGCGCTCGGTGTCGCGGGATCGATTCCCGCACGGAACAAATATTTGTATGATCTACAGATAGTTGTTTCGGGTCTGGTTGTGTGTGCATGTGACATGTATGTTTGTAAACTGTACCCACGACACAGGAGAAATCCTAGTGCGGGGCAATGTTTTCAAAAAAAAAAAAAAAAAAAAAGGGGCTTGGTTATTTACGTGTTGCGAGGAATGCAATATGCGCATTTTCTGTCCAAGTGGAATTACGTCACAGACACTACGTAATACGGGCACAATTACATTAGCGACAGGTTGCATGATGCGAGGCGACAACCACCTTATCAACTCGCACTACGATCTGCAATACATACCGGAGATAAACATAAATGACTTATTGACAAGCAATAGTAAAATTACAAACCTGACATACACAAAAATCGAAACACATGAAGAACAACTCAAGGGTTTAAAAAGAAAAATAGCGCTGGTTAAAGAACAACAAGACATACAGATGGTTAAGTCAGCGGATGCGGAACAACATCATAACGTACTGTTTGGATTCATGACAATCTGTGGAATTATATTCAGCTTATGGGGATACTACAAGTTTAAAGAACGATGCCTCCTTCTACCTCAAGTAAGCAGAGCACCAAAGCAAGCACACAAGCAAGAGATTGATATGATAGAAGTACACGATCCACGGCACCTTCCGAAAGATGTGCAAATAACAGAAGAGGTCATCAGACATCAACCCGAAACCAACAAGGTGGACAACGAAAAATCTCCAATGCCATTCAACCGGCGAGCGCGTTAAACATAGCTTAAACCATTGATTAATTTAATGACAGTCATTTCATTGACATATTTTAGATAATTTGCCTTTTACTAATAGATTTACGTATTTTTTTGTAGTTTTTTGTAGTTGGCAGGATGTACGAGCATCGCCTCACAACATGTATTGTTTTAGTTTTTACCATAACATCGCACTTGTATATTTGATAATAATTTGTTTATATTCGCCGAGTAAGCTACAGCGCCTACCACGAGTTAACCTATATTGTGTATATAAACTGATGATTTCACTAATAAATCGTTCGATCTATGACGGCCACCAGACAGTGATTTTATTTCCTGTAAACATTCCGTCCCGATTGTTCCATAACCTACAACAACATACAACATCTCAGTGTACGAACAAACTGCTCGTACAAATGTAGTTGATAGTCTCTGAGAAAACCGTGTCCAACGGGAACTCAGGATTGAGCTGTACCGACGGGAATTCGAGAAGGAGTACCAATCTTATCTACATGAGAAAAAGTCCGAAGAATATGATAACAGTCGTTTGTTGTTGAGGTCTATTGTGAGTCCGGAATTGTACCGTGTACTCGTTGAATTTATGAAAGGGTCAGTTAAATCAAACGGCATCGTTTTTTTTCCGAGAATTCTACAATGCCGCGAAAAATTCTACTTCAGATGATGGATTGCGTGTATAGCGACTCACGAAATCCAGTGGAATAAACCCCACACGTACCTGTACAGTCGAAGTGGTAGAACCATCATTATTAGACTCACTGATTGCAATAATCAGAAGAGCAAATCCAATCAACCTTGCATCAACTGATGTGATACAGGCAGTGTTAGATATGATTCGAAATAATTCTACGTTGACTAACGACAAAAGTCAAACTGTTGAAACCCGCAAAAAAGATAAATTGCCCACTGACAGTAGTAGAACAAGCACTTTAAACTCGGCGATTCCGTCAACGGTCATAAAGTGGACAGTAGAATTTCTGCAGCGGTTGCGAGCTCTAGCAGATACACGGTCACTACAAATGTTGCGACCCGAATGTACTCCAGTGGAACAGCCAGTGCGGCGGCGGCGGCGGTGCCCCCTAGCGCACTGCACTCAACTACCACACTACATCTTCCTAACCTGCAGCATCTTCCGAATGCATCCCATCCTCCTAGTGCACCTCGTACTTCGAGTGCACCTTATCCTTCGAATGCACCTTATGCTCTTAGCGTACCTCATCCTTCGAACGCACTCTATTCTCCCAGTGCACCTCATCCTTCGAGTGCAACCTATCCTACTACTCCGAGTGCATCCCCTCCTCCGAGCGCGCCGCATCCAACTAACGCGGCTAGCCCTCCCACTGGGAGGCAAGTGGCCGCACCGCCCGTCACATATTTGCCGTACCAGCCGACCGTTCCGCCGCCGCCGCCCAGCCGCCCGTACTATGCACAATCGTATCCTTCTACCTCCAACCGTGTGCGAAACATTAATCCACCATATACCAATTTTCCTGTACAAGTAGGGGTCAGCGACGGCGCCACCTGTGCAAAACGTTCAAAATTATAATCCATATGTTATGGTTAGATAGATATCCCCGAAAGCCACATTATTATCTTCCTTTATAATAACAATGAAGAGGTATGTACATCTCACGAAATTGTAACGGCGACTAAAAATATGCGAATGTTTACTTATTACAGTGGAAACTAGATTATCCGGACCTCAGTTATACGGATTCGCTATTATCCGATTTGCCAATCTCGATCAAATAACTTTGTAGTTTAATCCGTGCGTAGGGTCAGATGTCCAACAATGAAACAGTGGTACACAATGAAACAGTGGTACACAATAAAACACTGCAGTATTTCTAAAATGCTGCGTTGTCAGATCGTGCATTATATCGCGTAAGGACACTCTTGAGAACCCCCGCCACACCCCAGTTTGCGTCGGCGCCACGTGGGAGAAGACGTGTCTGTGGAGCAGTTTTAAGTTTTTTTGACAAAAATGTAAGTACAGTAGAATTCATATATAACGACTTCGCTTATAACGACTAACCGATTTTAGCGACGATAATGTTTACTCAAGTTAGGTTTCATATTTAGGTACTGAGAAAATATAACCGTTTAGTGCGACTCCGGTTTAAGCGACCAACTGCTTATAGCGACCAGTATTTATTATTTATTATGATAATACGTCCGGTTAAAACGACGCGCAATGTTTTGTTTACACAACCTACGCACCAATACCTCGGCGCCCCAACTTCACCCCGCCCCGCGCGCTTTACCTCTCCTTATTGGCACGCGTAAATCACAGTTAGTGTTTGTCACCTGTTATGACAAGTTCTTAAAGCTCGACAAAATGAGTTCTGTGAAGCGAAAGTGTTTTACAATTGAAGAAAAAAGTGCAATATTACACCGATTAGAAGCCGGTGAATCAAATGCAACCCTCGCAAAGGAGTTTGGCGTATCTCATTCTACGATATCCACAATAAAGAAGAATAAAGATAAGATCGAGCCGCTGTTTAATGCCAATGTTTTGAAATGCAAACGTGTAAGGACTTCTACTCATGACCAGCTGGATAAGGCATTGTTACAGTGGTTCAAGCTTCAGCGCGACCGGGGAATACCCGTTAATGGACCTCTGCTACAAGAGAAAGCAAACTTTTTCGCTAGACAGTTAAACATGCAAAATTTCACATGTTCCATGAGTTGGATAAACCGTTTTAAAGTAAGACACAACATCGTCAGTGGTAAGATGGCTGGCGAGTCCTTATCAGTTCAACTAGGTGATGTAGTCGATTGGTTAGAAAAGGTTTGGCCTACTCTACGTGCGCAATTTAGAGATGATGAAATTTTTAATGCAGATGAGACCGGGCTGTTTTATAAATTAACTCCAGACAAGACATTAAAATTTAAAGGTGAAAAATGTAAAGGAGGAAAATTATCAAAGGAGAGAATAACTTTGATGGTGGCAGCCAACATGAGTGGTACTGTTAAAAAAAAAACTTCTCGTAATCGGAAAATCTCAACGTCCCCGATGTTTTAAAAATGTACGGCATTTGCCAGTGGATTATGAGAGCAATCGAAGAGCCTGGATGACTGCTGACATTTTTAACAAATGGGTACGCGCATGGGATCGTGAACTTACGAAAAAGAGCAAGAAAATCCTGCTGTTAGTTGACAATTGTCCTGCACATCCCCATATTGAAAACTTGAAAAGCAAAACCCTGGTGTTTCTGCCTCCAAACACGACATCAGTGTTGCAACCCATGGATCAAGGGATTATTCGAGCTTTGAAATCACATTTTCGTAAAAACCTTGTCCTGAAAATGATCCAGTTACTAGACGGCTGCGAAAGCAGTAGTGTTGAGTACCCAAAGATCACTGTTCTTGATGCTATTCTAATGATTCAAGATGCCTGGACCCAACTCAAGCAAGGGACAATTGTTAACTGTTACAAACACGCTGGTTTTGTCCGAAGCAATGTTGAAAGTACCATAACTTCGAACGCAGACGATTTTGACGAAGAAGACGACGTTCCGCTGAGCATTTGGGCGAGGGCTATTGATAAGCATCAGTTACCCATAACAAACGAGGACTTTGAACAATACGCGTGTGTCGATGATGCTGTCGCCACTTGTGAAGAACCGTCTGATGAAAAAATTGTGGAAAATATCATCGCCAACGACACGAATAGCAAAGATAGCGACGGTGATGATGACGAACCAGAGGAGATTCATCCAACCTTGAGTGTGTCTGAAGCTCTGAAGGCTGCGGAAACTCTCAATGTGTTTGTTCAGACTAACTTCGATGATGATCTTATGAAAACAATGATGTCACGAATTCACAATGCTGTACGAAGTTCTTACTACCGAACAAAAGTTTGTCAAAAACAAACTCAAATAACAGACTTTCTACGTTTGTAACACACGAGTTTTTTCGTGTATTGCGTGTGTATTTTATCTCTTTGTATTACAGTACATTATGTACCTATGTTTGTAATTTGGAATGTTTAAGAACCATTAAAATAAAGCATATGTGATTCCTACAAAATGTTTTATTTACCTAAATAGGAAAATCAAACTTTCGCATTTATAATACATACGTATTCGTAAGTTAAGTACATATGTACTTAAGAAATAATCCTGCCGTTTTGTACCTCATCCGGTTAGTACGACATAGTATCGCCGGTCCCTTGAAGGTCGTTATATCCGGATTCTACTGTATTTTCGTAAATCTTTAAAGATTTTTCATTAAATTATTGTTGAAAAATTCATATTCGTCATGATTACCTAGGATTGAACATATTTCGTAGATTAAGTGGAATAGATCATTTGTTAAAAGTGTTACAATTCAGTGTTTTTTTTTTTTTTTTGAGGTTAGTAAAATAAACCCTATTTAGTCAACAGTGAAACAGTTGCACGATGGACACAATGAAACACTGTTTCATTGTGTACTATCTTGTTTCATTGTGTACCATATACCTAACAACATCTACTCTCTGTGCAAATTAATCATTTTTGTGGCTAGAAATTAATCTTAACATTTGATATTATAATATAATATAATAATAATACAAAAATATATTTGTTTTTCATTTAAGATGGCGCGTACTAAATCTCTAAAAAAAAAAGAAAGGCGATCATTTAGGGGAAAATATGCTTCGAGCTATTCTAATGCACAGAAAGGGAAAGAGCTTGAGAAAATCTGCACAAGAGTGCAATGTGTATTATCCTACCCTGTTTCGATACATAAAAAAATATAAAAATATAGATGAAGCATCTTTACCAGGTCTAAGATTTACTCCTAACTATGAAGTTAATAGGACGTTTACAGTCGAACAAGAAACAGCACTTAAAGAATATATCGAAGAATGTGCGTTGAAATTTTACGGCTTAGGCTCAAAAGATGTGCGCCGTATTGCTTATCAAATGGCAAAAGTAAATAATATTAAATGTCCTGCTAGTTGGGAAAAAGATCAAGGCATCCAGAATTAACACTGAAGAAGCCTGAAGCATGCAGCATGGCGCGTGCCACCGCTTTCAATAAAGAAACTGTCAGGTCTTTCTTTGATAACCTGAAAAATGTCATGGAGCGTCATCCTTCCTTTGGTAACGGTTGTAGAATTTACAACTTAGACGAAACTGCTACAACAACCGTTCAAAAGCCGCAAAAAGTTATGGCACCCAAAGGCAAACACAGTATTTGTAAGATAACTAGCGGTGAACGGGGTATATCGGTAACAACATGTGCAATTGTGTGTGCATCAGGACAAGCGTTGCCTCCAGCTCTTGTTTTTCCGAGATTTTTTTTTTAAAGATTTTATGATAAATGGCGCTCCAACAGGATCTCTAAGACTTGCAGCTCTAACCGGGTGGATGAATGCGGAGCTGTTCGTAAAAGTTATGGAGCATTTTATTAAACATACGTCTGCGAGCCCAGAAAACCCAGTTTTACTCATAATGGATAACCACGAATCCCACCTCAGCATTGAAGCCTTAGATTTAGCCAAAAAAGCTGGAGTAACAGTGCTTACACTGCATCCACATACGACTGCAAAGATGCAGCCTCTTGATGTGGGCTTAAGTGCACCCTTTAAAGGTTATTATAATAGAACTGTGGATTCGTGGCTGATGAGGCATCCAGGTAAGCAAATGACTGTTTACAATGTTGCTGAGTGTGTGGGTCAGGCATACACAAAAGCAATGACGCCAGTTAATATTGCGTCGGCTTTCAAAAAATGCGGCATTTTTCCGTATGACCCAGATATTTTTACAGAAATCGACTTTATGCCGTCATTGGTGACCGACAGAGAGCAAACAGAGCCATTTCACTCTACAGCTACTGCTCATGAGGAACTGAGGGAGAATCTTGCTATTCCTTCTTCAGAGTTTGTACGCGCTGAGAGTCCCTTATCTGATGTGACACGGGCTGAGAGTCCATCAATACTTGAAGCTGACGCATTTCTATTTGGAGAAATTTCCGCACAAGCCAACGAAGCTGCATGTAGTGTGAAGGATGTCGAAATTCTTACGATAAACTCTAACGAATCAGGTTCTACTTCAGTGTTTAGAAGGATGACTCCTATAGAAGAAATTCGAGCAAGTACTTCTGGTATTCAGACTAATTTCAAATCCCCTAAGGAATTTATGGCTCCATTGAAGGCTGGCCCGCGGACTGGAAAACGAAAACCAAGAAAGCTCGGCAAAAGTATGGTGGCGACGGACACACCAGAAAAAGACCGGATAGCTGAAGAACGAAGAAAAACACAAGAAAGAAAATCAGCGGCAAAGACAATTAAACGGCCAGTTTTGATTGAAAAAGGAGGAAAAAAGAAACCAAAAATCACAAGAATTGAATCAGAAACAAGTAGTGAGGAAGACGAGGAAGTAGTCTATACGGAACAAGGTGATTCTGATATGAGCGAATTAAATGAAGATCTAGATGAAGATGGGCTACCTTTGATAACAGAAGATTTCAAACAAGTTACTCACTCTCCCCAAGAAGGTGATTACGTGCTTGTTTTACTGGACTCAAAAAAACTGAAGGTCTACTATGTCGCGCAGATCACGGAAGTAATAAATACTAATAAATTCGGAGCTTCGTTCATGAGGCTAAAAGTCAAAGACAATATGAAATTTTACATGCCGTTGGAACCTGACCTTTCAGAAATTCACATGAATGAGATAAAAATGATTCTTCCTTCGCCACAAATAAATGGATCGAAATCCAGAAACTCAACTTATGTCTTTCCTGTCCGTGTGACACCAAATATGAAGTTGCGTTAATTTTTCATTTTCTTTTGTTAATTTTGATATTATTTCTCTTTTTATTTTATAATGTTTATATGTAATTTTAGTAAACTGGCAATTTTTTATCGTTAGTCATTTTTTGTCAACTTTTTCTTGGTAACTTTTTCCTAGACTTGTGATTTTCGTAATTTTGAGACTGATTAGTCGTTAAGTGATATCTTAATTTAAAGTGATCTCTACCATTTTTTAAAGATAAGTATTAACGTAATGTTTGTGATTTAATAATTTTGAGATGAATGTAAGTGCCTAAAAAGTCGTAGATACATATGTCATTATTGTTTAACAAGTTTAATTACCAATCAATCAATCAATCAATTTATTTATTTGTAAACATAGGTAGTTACATTGGTTTTACATTATTACATATTGTGTCCTCTATGTTTTGCCGTTTGGCGTACAAATATTTATACAATTTATCTGTGTGAATTATATTGAGTATAAAGATTATTTGAAATATAAAAAAAAAAAACAATAATATAATATTGTGAATAAACAAAGCAGAGCGACAATCTGAATTAACATGCTACATAAACAATAACGACTAACTATTTAGCTTTACACAATGTCAATTAAAGTCTAATCAATATAATAACAATGTCAAAGTTTTTGTAAATACCAAATTAAAATTCTAAAATCAAGCTAAAATATTATTTTTAAAAGCATCCAAATATAAGCTAGAAATGTTTATTTCCGAAAGGTGAAACTATAGAATTGTCATCCAGATATTCATTTATACTGTAGTAGCATTTACTGACTAAAATAGCTGATAGTGCACTTTTGAATTTGTTCATATTTAAAGCCTTTAGTGTCTCAGTTAATTTATTAAATATTTTTTGGGCCATGCAGAAAAAACTTTTATTCATTAGAGCAGTTCTCCCATATGAAATTTCCAGCTCTGATTTATTCTTATCCCGTAACCTCCTATAGTGACTTTTAAAAGCTGTATTGTATAGTGAAATGTTTGTTTTGACAAATAAATTTACCTCATATATGTATAATGATGGCAAGGTTACTTAAGAATTCTTTTCTTAAGTTTTTAAAGAAAGGTTGACAACTATCGGTGCTATTTAGACCGCACATAGCTCTTAAACATCTTTTTTGGGCTCTAAATATCGATTCTCTTTCTACCGAGTTGCCCCAATATATTATGCCGTACCTAAGCGTCGACGCAACATAGCCATGATAGATTAACGAGTGCCATACATATAGCTTAGTATTTGTGCTACCTAGTTTATTATAAATTGTAAGGCGTTATCTTATTTCGTTATTACCTATTAAAGTTAACCTGAAGAGTCTGATTAAAGTGAAATTAGTAATAAAACCTTTTTTGATTGAACTCAAGTATTTTTGATCATTCACCTACTCCATAAATTTCACAAAATATGTGACAAACACTTAAACATTATGTCTCATTGTTGAATTTGTTTGTACACCACTGTGGACACAATGAAACATTTCCAATTATTTTGTTTTAATTTTTTTGCTGATTGATTACACATTAATTATTAAAAACTATAAACGAAATCCTATACCCAATACAATTTCCTTTATACCTGTAAAAAATTAGACTTCTATCAATAAAAACAAAAGTTGTATGAGACTTTGAATTTTTAGTGTTTCATTGTTGAACAGATGACCCTTTTTTTTTTTTTTTTTTGACCCTGTGAAAACCCCTTATGGGTACCCCGCCGCCGGGGGAGGCGACGAGGTGATGTCGGACTCGCACCGACTAAAAACACAGGAGTGTCCCTCCGCACCATTCTGCCGGGGCCTCGAGAGCGCGGACCCATTCTTCCGAGGACCCGGCGGTGCCGGTCCGCCCATGCAGACCCCATCTCGTCACAGGGGGGGGAGGGGTGCTCACCCCCCCTCGACCTCAACCATCTGAGGGGCGCGCGCGGGACACGTCGCGCCACCACCTCGGGTCCATATTACAGAGCGGACGGATTTCCCCCAATCCGCCGCTCGATGGACCGCTACGGGGGGAGTCGGATGTTGTGACCCCCCCGCCTCCGGCGCCCGGTGCGCCTGCTGCGGCTCGGGAGAGTGGTAGTTGCTTCTCTCTCCCTTTCCGCAGCTTCCTTCTGCGACATAACTTCTTCGCAGAAGGACACCATCGCGTCCGAGGACCTGTCGCTGCCGACCATATGACGAACAATGGCCGGGAGCGAGAGGTCTCCTCCGACTTCCGCGACTAGAGCACGGCGCGGCGCATCCCATGCGATGCACTCTTCCACCACATGCCGCGCCGTCTCCTCGTGGCAATCAATGCAATGGTGGCACCGGGCGTCTGGCTCCCTGCCTATGCGACACAGGTACTTTCCGAAGCACCCATGTCCAGAAAGCACCTGCGTCGCCCGAAACGTCAGGGAGCCGTGGCTTCTTCCAAGCCACTCCTGCAATACTGGCCGGATGGCCTCGATCGTAGTGAGGCCAGCGCTGGGGTGCGTAAGACGTTCACCCCATTCCGCCACCAGGACCTCGCGGAGCTCTGACCTGCGCCACTCGATTTCTCGCGGCGCAGGTCTGTTGCCCCTCTCCCTCTCGCCCCCGCGCCATGTAAAGAGTGACGCGAGGGCCTTGAACAGATGACCCTACGTACGTTGTAATGAAGAAACCGAAAAATGAACTTGTGGGAAAAAGCGTGTAAGTTTATATAAAACATTATACAAAAACACTTCAAAAAAGACGTGTAAAAGTGATTGAAAAATACTCATTGCAAAATAAATAATTTCATTTCATTTCATGGAGTTCAATATAACGAAAAGTATCATATCAGATCATAATATTGATAGAGTTAATGCTGATATGCCTAAATTAACTGCAGAGGCTTTTGATAGCACTACAATAAATGAATGGAAAAAGAACTGCAATCATGTCAAAAAAAATGAAAACGAGTATAGAAAAGGAGATGCCCATTTAGATGAGCCGTTTTTATCATTAACAGTGACTTCAGGCAGTGACAATGAAAGTGAAAGTAGTGACTCTGAAGATGAATTGACTGATGAGCTAAACAATTCTGACAGTACGGGAATTCTCGGAGTCCATCCATTACGTGATACTCCTACTGATCATAATTATTGCATCAAAATATAATAAAAAATATGATATAATCAACAGTTTGTTTGTTTTTACTACCTACTTTCTATCTTAAAGTAAAGACATATTTCTTAAAATATAAATAAGTACCTAAATTTTGAAAAGCATTACACGTAATATTATTTTTACCCTATTTAGTGCTGAAATTATGTAATAGCGACACTAACTAAACTCGTTGACAGCGACGCCGTCACCGGGCCAGAGGGCCGATTCTACTAAAAAAAATTGTTCTAAAATCGCAAGCGAACCGCAGCTGAATCACGGCTTTCAAGCGTTTTCTTATTCTACTCATGAACAACGATCCAGATGCGATAACGTTTCAGTTACTTAAGTTTTAGTTCAAGCCAACGATCGATCGAAACATTATCAAATTGTATTCTACTAACACAATCGCACATGAACTTGACGTTAACTCATATTCTACTAATATTTTGATACGTGTTTGAGTCGAAACGAAACTGAACTGTAGCGGTTCATCTATCGATCTAAGATTGCTTTCTTTTTCTTTCATTAAAATAATGATGTTTTTTATATGGATTTAATCGAACTTGCCCATGAGGTTGACCTTAGATGGATAAGAAGAAGGAATTTATCGTCAAGAACAAACAACAATGCTTTTGACCTAACGGATCGTCGTGTCGCGCGTCGGTCGTTAAAACGTCCGGACTCCAAAGTCCTAGTGTTAAACGTAAAAAATATCCCAATGCACTAAGTAGAATAACAAAACACTTTTATCAATCTCAGTTTTTTTATTTTACAGTTATAATCACATCACTTCACATAT
Organism: Shargacucullia verbasci; assembly: GCA_947562105.1. Classification (NCBI taxonomy): domain Eukaryota; kingdom Metazoa; phylum Arthropoda; class Insecta; order Lepidoptera; family Noctuidae; genus Shargacucullia; species Shargacucullia verbasci. Next base: position 5,024,777 of record OX387281.1, read on the forward strand.
TACATAAAAATAATACTACTCAGCACAATTCTCAACTTGATATCAAAGTCTGTACGATACGACTGTTGGAAAACGAATGCCCGCCTGTCAATTGAATCAAATAATTATGACATTAGTCAATTGAGATACCATAATCGATAACAATATAATGTTACGAACTTCCGTTTGCTAGTTGATGTCAAATTAGTTACTATTTTATAATTATTATATAATGCGGTACTCAATGTTGTTTACAGCTCGGCCATCCGCCAACCAACGAGTCCTCTCGTTAGATAGACTCCGCACATGTACATACATTGTATATATACATCAGCAATTGTAATCATATTTATAAATAATTTTAACAAATTATTAACTTCATTCTTATTTCCACAAGTACATACATAAATTCATAACATAAAGCATCGTTATTGTATCCTACATACTGTCCGTCACCTGACATATATGAAAGAAACAAAACAAAATAGCCCGTGACCTGGCTAAGCCCGTTACCTGGCACTAAATCTAGGATAGCCCGTGACCTGGCTGAGCCCGTTACCTGGCACCTAGTTTGGGATAGCCCGTGACCTGGCTGAGCCCGTTACTTGGCACTTAGGATGGCCCGTGACCTGGCTGAGCCCGTTACTTGGCACTTAATTTGGGATAGCCGGTGACCTGGCTGAGCCAGCTAGCCCGCGATCTGGCACCTAATTTATGACAGTAAGCCTGTGACGTGGCACATTTAATAATATCCACATTTAGTGATACACGCCCCAGACCATATGTTCACTCATGATATTAACGTCCGTTACTTGGTTTTAAATCCCTCTTAGTATAATAAAAACCCCGAAAGTTAAACCACGTGTTGAACCTTAGTCTGTGACCTGGCTACGTACGACCAATGTGTATATTATAAACTTGAGCATGTCATTATACTATTTTATCAACTTATAGCGATTTGTTTTTTTTTTTATATAATAATTCTTAACGTCATATATCGCAACATACTTTACTTAAATTTCAGTGTCGCTTTCATTATTTTCCGATTTCTCTGACTCTGATGATGAAGGTTTTTGAAAGACCAACCAAGGGGATATTTTGTCAATGGCCACCACGGCCTCATATCGTTTACCCTTTCGTGTGATCGGTGTATCCTCTATAACAAACCTATCATTTGGGAGGATTTTCTTAATGCGATAAGGACCTTGACATTTAGGTTCGAGCTTTTTAGATTGGCCTTCAATACCTATACTTGATCTAATAACTCTGACTAAATCACCCTCGGAAAACTGAACTTTTCTCATTTTGCGTTTGTTTACCCGATTTTTATCTTTATCTTGTTGTTCTTTAATACGTTCAGATGCAGTGGCCCGAATACTATCTAGATTACTTTGATTTATATCAGTAGTTACGTTATCTATCACGTCATTCAGAATACCTTCGGACGGGTTGGTAGCAGTACGGCCAAACAATAACTCGGATGGCGACTTTCTTGTTGTAGCGTGTATCGTCGTATTTATACCTAATTGAATTTGGGGTAGGTGCTCATCCCATATACCGTTAGATTTTTCGTGATTCATCGCACCGAGTGCTGCTAAAATCGTCCTATTGTATCGTTCGACCTGGCCATTTGCGCGAGGCGTAGCTACGGCGTTCTAAACATGTTTAACCCCGATTGACTCTATGAATGACTTAAAAGCGCCACTAGTGAAACTCGAACCCTGATCGGTAATTAGCCTGTTCGGAGAACCAAAATAGCTCATGTGCTCGCGAAAGACTCTTATAGTGGTAGAAGATTTCGTATCTCGTACTGCCGTAATGTTCACAAATTTCGTAAATGCATCGACTATGACCAGAATGTACACATTTCCCCGTTTGGTTCGTATGAAGGGTCCCAGGTGGTCTGCATGAATCGTATGAAAGGGGATGGCTACTTTTGGAATAGGGTGCAGTTCACCAGTCAAAGTACCGCTCGGTAATTTATGGTGTGCGCACCCCAAGCAAGCAGAAACATATTTCTTCACAAAACGCCGCATCTTTGGGAACCAATATGAGGATCTTATGCGAGAGAGAGTTTTATCGTATCCAAAATGTCCAACATCGTCATGGTTACTTTTTAGAATTTGCCACCGGGCACCCTTTGGAACCACCCAACGTTCGGTATTCTCATCTATAACGCGGTAGACACGGCCATTTTTTAATTTATAATTTTTAAAAATCTCAGTAGTCTCTTTAGTTTTAGGATCAGTCAGTATACTAGCAATACGCTTTACTTCGTCATCAGATTGTTGAACCGTAATAAGCCAATCGTCTGTATTTATATTTAAAATATCAAGTACGTGGTGTTCGCCCTGGTCATTTTCGATAGCTGCTCTACTAAGGGCATCTACGTGGGCCATCTTTTCCCCACACCTATATTCTATGTCACAGTCAAATTCTAGGAACTGAATCCACCAACGAGCGATCCGTGGTATCATATCGCGTTTTGTTAATGTGGTACGTAAAGCATTGCAATCAGTCAAAATTTTAAATTTTATTCCTAATAAGTATACTCTAAATTTACATAGCGAGGCTATGACGGCTAATGTTTCAAGTTCGAAAGAATGCATTTTCTGTTCATCGGCCGTCGTCTGCCGGCTATAATAAGCGATAGGTCGGAATAATGTAGACTCATCCTTTTGCAAGAGAATTCCTGCTACACCAGACTTACTAGCGTCCGTGTGTAGCTGGGTTTCTGCTTTTGGGTTATATAACCCAAGAACAGGCCTTCCTATAAGACATGATTGCAAAGCCTTAAACGCACTAGATTCTTCCTCTCCCCACTTCCAAGGAGAATCCTTTTTTAAGAGACTGGTCAATGGGCGAGCAATTAAGGCAAAACCCTTAACAAACCTTCGGAAAAAACTAGCCAGTCCTAAAAATCTCCTTACCTCATGGACATTCCTTGGTGTGGGAAATTTTGAGATAGCTTCGGTTTTAAGAGAACCCGGCCTTATACCTTTAGCATTTACTTCATAACCAAGATAGTCAATTCGTTCAAAACAAAAATTACACTTACTCAATTTCAGCGTAAGGCCATTTTCTCTCAAAAGAACTAAAACTTCCTCCAATCGCGACATAGACTGTTGAAACGAGCTAGCCGGGATCAAAATATCATCCATATATAAAAGGACATAAGAGCCAACCGCTGAATTCCGATTAACTCTATTCATTGTACGTTGGAATACTGACGGAGCGTTCACGAGACCAAACGGCATCCTACAGTATTCATATTGCCCATCTGGCGTTACGAACGCGGTCTTGTCTCGTGACTGCTCCGCTATTGGTATTTGATAATAGCCTGAAGCTAAATCAAGAGTTATAAAGATTGAAGACCCAGCAAGCAAATCAAGTTGATCCTCGATTCGAGGCAACGGGTAGTGTTCTCGTATTGTCTTACGGTTCAGTGTACGATAATCTACACAGAGCCGTTTTTCCCCTGATTTCTTATTCACTAAAACTATGGGGCTGGCGTAGGGCGAGTTACTTTCTCTAATTATTCCACTATCTAACATTTCCTTGACCATCCCCCTTACTAATTGTTTTTCACTATAAGATAGTCTGTATGGACGGTATACAACCGGTTCGGAGTCATTTAGATGAATCACCATTTCTGTTTCCTTGGCATACCCCAAGTCATGTAGTCCATAAGAAAAACACGTGGGGTACCTATCAATAATGGATTTCAAGAAATCTTTTTGCTGTAAGGTTAGGCCTTCTCCACATTTTAATGACGATTCATCTAGAACAGGCTCGCAGTTTAATTCGACTCTATTCACATGAAGAGCTTCATCGACAGCGACACTACGTGTTATTAGATCTTGTTTATAGAATATTAAATCTTTAGAGCAGACATTTTGAATTAGTACAAACCCTACGCCTCTATTTAAATTATATTCTCCGGGCAACAAGTAATATTCTTTTCTCCATGTGGGTAGGCATAGCATAAACACAGCTACTTAGATTGCTCTCAGTTAAAATTAATTAATAATTATTTAAATTGAAATTTTAATGAATTAAATTATACAGTTTTGCTATATAGCCCCCTATACTCACTACCTTATATTTTATCTCAATTTCATCTAATTTTATACACATAATGGACAGTAAACTTACTAGCAGCTTAGAAGAGCTAGAAAAGTTGTTCTCTGCAAGGATGACAGCTTATGAGAACAAACTGCAAAAGGCTTCAACTGTTCCTGGACCAGCATCAGATGTGGCAAGCCTTGCATGTGAGTTCAAAGAGTTCAAGAATTTTGTCTGGCAAGCACTCTCAAAAATCAAGACGCAGGTTGAATTCTTATCACTTGGCCTTGATAGGCATGAGACACTGATGCGAAGGAAAGTGCTTTTATTTCATGGTGTTGCAGAGAACCAGAACGAAAAACTGCATGATGTGATCCTCAAGATTTTAACCAGCCAAATGAAAATGTCTGAGGTATGTAAAGATAACATTCATGTTTGCCACAGGTTGGGTTCGTCCCAGCGCAAATCCCGGCCTATTCTGGTCCGTCTTTACACCATGGAACACCGCCATCTGATATGGGAGAACAAAAAAGCTCTTAAGGGCTCCGGGATCACAATAACGGAATTCCTCACTCATGTGAGGCATCAAACTTTCACTGCCGCACGCAAACATTTTGGCATGCAAAACTGCTGGTCAGTTGAGGGCAAAATTGCAGTTATTACTCCCGATCAAAAACGTCACAAAGTGGAAACTCCGGGTGAACTTCAAGCACTGGTATCGCGTTTCCCATCCTGTACTGCCGACTCTGCTGACACTGTGCAGACTGAGGAACAAGCATCTCCTAAAGGTGTGACGAAAGAGGCATCCGAGAAGGTCCAAAGGAAGACGCGTCGGCGGAACTAACTTTGTTTACGATTCCATTGGGTTTCATGTATCTTCTAAAATTGGCTGTATTGCCCTGATACTATTGTTAGTTGCTGTGCCGGTACCTTAAACATAACATGTTTTGTCACACCGTCGTCTTTTATACATCAAGCATGTCGGTATTATAATATTTAATATTTATATATTTTTCACTTTGCTAGTTGTATTGACATGTAACTGATGAATGAATGACATTTTCATGACACTGACGGACCGCTGACGTTGTCAAGGTAATCTTTTGGTATCTCCTGTCACTGACACAAATATTTTGTCCGATTAGCGCGTTCCAGTCCTTCTGCCGGTACTAATTTCTATTTAGTTGCATTATAGCCATGGTGATGCTCAGAATATTCGATGTGTATTATAATTATTTTCAAAATTATTAATGTCTGTTTGTAATGTAATGTATATTGATTTGTTATTGTTGCAAAATTTATGTCCATTACGTTTGTGAGTTGGGGGGATGTTGTGCAAAGCGAGTAACTGATTTTGTTCGTTTTGCATATACAATTCGTACACATATATATATTTTTTTTTTTTTTTTTTTTTTTATAACATATTGTATATTTATTTTATTTTATAGTTTATATAATTACGTATTTATGGATAATCTTGATGATTTGAATGATAGCTTCATTTCGTGTTCTTCGACATGTACTTTTGTTAGTGCGGACAGCGATACCTCACCACCAGTCACTTTACTTGATAACATCTCTTCACTTTTTTCCAACTATCCTAACAATCTTAATATAGCTCACATTAATGCTCAGAGTGTTCCTGGTCACTATTCTGAGCTTCTGGCATCCTTTAGCAGTGCTCATCTCGATGCTTTACTCATTTCTGAAACTTTTCTGAAGCCTTCTCTCCTCTCTACAACCTTTTCACTTCCTGGCTTCGTCTTAGTCAGAAACGACAGGACAGGCAAAGGGGGTGGCGGTGTTGCTATCTATCTGCGTGCTAATTTGCCTCACAAGGTTGTCAAGACTTCTCCCTCTATATACTCCGAATCGGCTGAATTCCTGTTTCTTGAAATATTCTTGAATCACACCAAAATTTTACTCGCTGTTTTCTACAGCCCGAATCTCCACATCAATTACTTTGAGTCCCTTGAGTCCATCTTAAACGACCTTTGCCCCATTTATGAACATGTGATTGTAATGGGTGATTTTAACACATGTTTAATTAAGAACGACTCACGCTCACTTAAACTGAACTCTCTTCTGTCTTCTTTTAACCTTCATATACTGCCCCTATCTGCTACTCACCATTCTCCGAACTGTACGCCTTCTCTACTCGACCTCATGATTGTCTCTTCTCCTCACAAAGTCGCTGAGTTTGGGCAACTTACTGCTACTTTCTCATACCATGACTTAATCTATCTTTCTTTCCGTGTTCGACCTCCTAAGCGTAAACCGCAATTCCTATATCTGCGTAGTTACAAGGGTATGGACTTGGAGGCATTGAGGCGAGATGTTGGAAGTATCGACTGGACTCCGGTCCTTGAGAATACCAGCATTGATGGGATGGTGATGATTTTCAATAATAAAATTCTAGAAATTTATGATAGACATGCTCCGCGTCGACGTATTAAGATAAGGCACAACCCTGCACCGTGGATTACACCTAAAATCAGGGAAGATATGGCTTGGAGGGATAAAGCGCTTCGTATTTATAAACGTAGACCATCTCAGCAGAATCACAAACATTACAAAATCTTACGTAATCGCTGCAATTGTCTGTGTCAAGATGCCAAAAGACGCTATTTCCATGAATCCATAGTCAACCGTAATTCTTCCGATGTTTGGAAATTCTTAAAGACTGTCGGCATTGGTAAATCTCCGGCTACTACATGTAACGATGTTGATTTAACCGCCCTTAACAACTATTTCTCTGTTCCACCTGTCTTTCTTGACGCTAGGGTCAAAACTTCTACATTGCTGGAGCTTTCTAACTTGCCTGTACCCGATTGCTCTCGCTTCAATCTGAGCGCTGTTTCGGAAGACGACGTCAAGAAATCTATTCTTGCTATTTCTTCTACAGCTATTGGTAATGACAGTCTGTGCTCGAGAATGATAGTCCCTATCCTCTCTATAGTACTCCCGGTTATATCTCACATTTTCAACTTTTCCTTATTTTCTGGCACCTTTCCTTTGGCTTGGAAACAGGCACACATTATACCTCTCCCTAAAACATGTAACCCGTCGTCCTTATCACATTATAGACCTATATCCATTCTTCCATTCCTTTCTAAAGTCCTCGAGCACATTGTTCACAGGCAAGTTACCATCTTTCTTACATCTAATAATCTTATTAGTCCCTTACAGTCTGGCTTCCGTGTTAGTCACAGTACGGTGACCTCACTTATCAAAGTTACTGACGACATTCGCTGGGCTATGGAGAATAAATCTCTAACAGTTTTGGTTTTGCTGGATTTCAGTTGTGCCTTTAATTCAGTAGATTTCGACATCTTACTGGGGATCTTAAACTCTATTAATTTCTCTCCATCTTCTCTAGCCTGGTTCGATTCTTATCTTCGGGGTCGCTCGCAGTGTGTCCGCCTTGAAGAGAAGTTCTCTGATTGGTGTGATCTAACTGCTGGTGTACCTCAAGGTGGCGTTCTCTCTCCTCTTCTTTTTTCTATCTTCATTAACACAGTTACTAAGGTAATTTCTTCCAATTTCCATCTTTATGCAGACGATTTGCAGCTTTATCGTCATTTTACTTTGGCTGACGCTGGCCGTGCAATCGAAGCCATGAATTGTGACCTTGATAGTATTAGCAAGTGGGCAAGTTCTTATGGCCTTCAAATCAATCTCATCAAGTCACAGACCATGATTATTGGCAGCAGGTATGTACGCAATGCGCTTGATATTTCTTCCCTAGTGCCTTTAACTATCAACGGTCTGCCGCTAACCTACACTGACACTGCTAAGGATCTTGGAATCTTAATTGATTCCAATCTCTCTTGGCGTGCTCAAGTTAACGAGGTGAGTCGTAAGGTGCACTATTCCTTTCACTCGCTAAAATGTCTTCAGAGTTTCCTGCCCTTGAAAACTAAAATTTCTCTTGCCCAGTCACTTATCCAGCCGATTATAGATTATGCTGATGCCTGTTACTTGGATGCCACAGAGGAGTTATTAAATAAGCTTGAGCGCCTGCAAAATTTGTGTATTCGTTTTGTTTTCGGACTGCGAAAGTATGACCATGTCTCCCACTTCCGCAAGCAACTCAAGTGGCTCCCTATTCGCCTTCGCAGGAACACTCGGATCTTATGTCTCCTCTATAATATACTCCATAACCCTGCATATCCCCAGTACCTACGTGAACGTTTCTCGTATACTCGTGCTGCTGATGCCCCTTGTAGATCCCACCTCAGAACTCTTCTGGAATTCACTTCACATAAAACGGATTTTTACTCTTATTCTTTTACTGTCCATGCGGTGCGATTGTGGAACTCGCTTCCGCCTAACATACGTGATTCTAATACAATTTCTGTCTTTAAGAAACGTGTCAAAGAACATTACCTGTCTAAATTACAGTGATTGTCCATTATAATATATATATTGTAAATATTTAGTTGTATGTAGTTTATTTTTTATTTTTCTATTTATGTAGTTTATTTTATATTTGTTGTTTCATAGTTACTATTTGGTTTAGTTTAAGATATATCTATTGGTTAAGTTTAGATATTTAAGAGTTTTCTTATATTCTTTTTACACACTGTGTCTACGTGTCTGTCATATATATTTCCTGTCGCGGGACTACTGGAAGAAATTTCTTAAGAAATAAGTAGTTCCTTTGTGCTCATGTTTCGTTTTTTTACATTTATATCATCGTGTTTACTGGTGTGTACATAAAATAAATAAATAAATTCTTCACCCTCGCGGCCCCTTAGTGTACCTTGTACGTAAATACGACCAGTATATTCTATATCAGTTTTTATTGGGACGGTTTTAATTTCATACCTGTTTATAATAGTATCGGCTGAACAGATAAGTGGATATTTTACGATTGTGGTTTCTTTCATTTTCTTAAATATAACATCTGAATGGGTTTTGACAATATTGATTGACGGTCGTTCGGTAAACGTGTGACCTACCAGTAGGGGAGCGTTTAAAAGATGATCGTCTACGATAAGTATTTCTACGTCCTTTTCTTCTACGCCTTGAATTTCTACCGTACACAAAGTTGTGCCAATCGGACAATACGGGGTACCACCAAAACCTCGAAGCATAGGTCCCATCGTTGGAGTCCAATTGAGTTTCAGACGTTGAGCGTTGCTAAGACGAATCAAAGTACTTTCGCTCCCTAAATCTACGTAGCCATTAAGAATCTCATTGTTTATTTTGACAGGCATATTATATTTAGAGTTGGTGTTTCCAAAAGTTTCAACTTGCAAAACATTTTTAGTAGTACTTGTAGATTCACTACTACTTTGATTAGTCTTAGGACAGCTCGACGCTGAATGGCCCATTAATTTACAATTACTACATCGCAATTTGGGTTTCGAGCAACGATAAAAAGTGTGTCCTTTTTCGTTACAATTGTAGCACGTGACGTTTTCGAATTTACTGTCTTTTTGCGAGGCATTACTATTTGGTGTGTTATTACTACTGGTTCCGAGAGGTTTGTTACGCTTGTCCTTATTATTAGTAGTGTCAGTAACAGTCTTATCCTGGCCAATTTTAATAGATTTTAAGAATTTCAGCACGTGTTCGGGTTCCGTGAATGCAGCTGATTGTGCCCCTAACCTAACACCCCTATCGTCAATGCCAAATAATAAACAGTCTACTGCTCGTTTACCTGATATTTCGCACCTATTAAGCAAGTTCATTTTTGCGTAATAATATAGTTCAAGCGATTCTCCAAATTTAACCCTTTTATTTAACATTTCAGTCAATAATTCCGCATAATTGTCTCGTGAAGGGAAAGATTCCTTTAACTTAATCTTCCATTCGGCCCAAGAGTATAACAATGTAGGCAACCCCTGGTACCAGGTCTTTGCAACTCCAGTTAGTTTTTGTAAAGCGTAATGAATTACGTGTTTATCGTCCCAACTATAGATCTCTGCACATTCTTCGATTTTATGTATCCAAGAATCTACGGACTGCTCTTTACATAGTGGATCAAATTCTGGCAATACATTATTAAGTACTGAAATTTTTTCACGGTCGCTATTGTTATTACTCTTAAAGTCCTTCATTACATCGATGAACTTATCAAAGAAATTAATCTGCGATTCAGCATACCTCTCGTCACGTTTTGAGCTGCGATCAACTTCGCTGGATGACGATGCTGGACTTTGGCATCGTCTGCGGCGGCGACTAGATGTCGACGCATGCTGCTTGGAACCTTCGCGCTCAATACTATGTCCATTTCTTCTTCGTTTTGCTTCCTTCGACCGATGCCTTCGCCGCTGTGTGTTGCGTGATAGCTGTGATTCACGAGAGCTGCTTCGGCTTCGTGATAATCTGTCACTTGCTGCATTCTTATTGCGTCTACGCTTTGGCATCACGGCACGACCTCGACCAAATAGGAAAAATGTTTTAGTTTATTTGTAGGTAAGTAAATAATAAAAGGTAGACAGGTCAACCAGTAACAACAAAAATAATATTTATATTTTAAAGCGAATACATGAAGTTCTCATATTAAATGCTATGCTATTAATTTTACTTGACGGTAGACTTGTTCGATTGTAGGTAATCAATCACTAATTTTATTACTAGGGTGAATATGGATATGGGTAATTAGGAAAGCGAGGAAAAAAATTATTATACAACCCGACGCGATTTTTATCACGTAATAATTATATAAAATAGCTTTGTTTATTTAAATTTTACTACGTATATAAAGGGAAAAAAAAATATAAAAAATAAAATAAGATAACGCTTACGTACCTTTTATCGGTGGGCGATATTATATGAAATCGCTTTTTAGGTTTATCCCACTTCTGAGATGTTAAACGTAAAAAATATCCCAATGCACTAAGTAGAATAACAAAACACTTTTATCAATCTCAGTTTTTTTATTTTACAGTTATAATCACATCACTTCACATATTACATAAAAATAATACTACTCAGCACAATTCTCAACTTGATATCAAAGTCTGTACGATACGACTGTTGGAAAACGAATGCCCGCCTGTCAATTGAATCAAATAATTATGACATTAGTCAATTGAGATACCATAATCGATAACAATATAATGTTACGAACTTCCGTTTACTAGTTGATGTCAAATTAGTTACTATTTTATAATTATTATATAATGCGGTACTCAATGTTGTTTACACTAGTCAGGTCTTTGAATGAGGAGATTAGTCTTCACATGCCTGTCAATCTTCGTTCTGACGTTATTGATCCGGAAACAAAAGGTAATGTGCAATTATCTATTTACGTGTGTAACAAACGAAAAAAACGAAAATCCTAAATCTACCCAGAGACGACTGGGTTAACTGGAAAATGACGAATGAAATCAACAAGAGAAATATACTATGGAGGAAACTTAAAAGTGACCCAAATAACGATAACCTAAAAACAGATTTCATAACAAAGAGAAACGAAGTACTTAACCTTATAAAGAAAGAAAAACGTCGATATTATTTGAGTGATTAATTTACACTAGACTAGAAAAACACCTAAACGATATTAATTGTATTTATGATCGACAATTTGGCTTCCTGCCAATATCAATCACCTTATGTGCCACAATTGACTTAATTACCAACATAAAAACAAACATTGACAAAAAGAAACATTGCGCTCGGGATCTTTATCGACCTAAAAAAACAATTTTCAATAACAAACAATTATCTGACTGACACTAAAGTGAATGACTATGAGTGGCTTGGACACTATTACTGGTCGTGTAAATTGGCGTTGGCCAGAAAAAGACGACATCCTAACGTACGACTGTAAAGATGTTGTAAAAAAAAAAAAGCCCCGATACTACTTAATACAAAAGGATTTTATTCTGTAGCAGATATGTTGTGCATTTTTTTTTTTTTTTTTTTGAATACCGGATACGGTTCCAATAATTTATGTTTTTTCAATTCAGTTTTTATTTTATTAACGTTATTGTTTTATATAAAAGAGAGGATATATATTGTTTTGAAATGATTATTTTTTGTAGTCGTTAATAAGTCTTTAACCATTTAAGTTTATTTTTATTACGTAAGTTCATAATGTTATTTCTTAATCTACCAAAAAGACAGCAGTCAGACATTATATTAACTGTCATAACTCACTATATAAAAGCAGAGCCAAATTTTATCACGAAATAGGGTCCAAACAAGAGGTTCACAACAACATTAATATTAAAAAAAAAAAAAAAAAAAACGAGCTAAAAGTACATAATTCATGCAGTCAGCCGCGTGCATCGCTAGCGTGTCGACGCGTGCGCGTTCTTAAAGGTCATTGACCTCCGCTAGCGAAAATGACATCGCATACAGTAAAATGTGTAAATTGCAACGTTGTGATTGATGAACTGTTGACATTTATTATGAATAAAGTGGATGTGATGGATCAAGAAAGTTTAATGCGTATATGTGTCTCGACGTTTAGTGTTGAGGAGGTGGAAAAGTCGAAGAAGCTCCTTTTTGATTCCATCTCCACTGACATCAGGAACATTAAACGAAAGAAGAAGAATGATGGTAAAATACAAAGAGATCTGGAGGACATTTTAACTGTGATTAAAAGCACTGATCCTGAGAATATTCCCATCTTTGTGGCTAAGGAATTACACAGACTACCGCCGGTTACTTTTGACCATGTCGATGTGACAAGTCTTTTGAAAGATATTGTATTATTGAAATCTCAGCTAGATCAGGTAAAAAATAATTATGCTACAATTGAGCAATTAAATGAATTAAAATCAATGACTAATAATTTCAAACAAGATTTATTTTGCACGCCTAATCAGACACCCTCGTACGTAAATAAAAAAGCGCGTAGGGTAAACATTGCAGAGATTGAGTCGCTGTCAGTGAATACACCTGTGGCGGGGTCGATAACCGCAAGACAGAGCAAGAACGATGGCGGGGCTCTTTCACACCCGAGTACTACGTCTGCGCCGGCGCCAGCGGCGGCGGCGGTGGCGGCGTTGGAGGTGGGTTCAATGAGTCATTGCAACCGCGAGCCAGCGGCGAATAATAGCGAGAAGGCACTCGTCATTGCGGACAGTTTGGAGCATAAAAAAAGCAGGCCAATGAATGATTTGGAACAGGAGCGATCGTTTGCGACAGTGGCGAGAATTGATAAGATCAATCAACAATCTGAAAAGGAAATGTGGACTGTAGTGCAGAATAAAAGAAAGTCAAAGAACAAATTCATAACATCTAGAGGTATAGCACGCATTGAAGAAAATAGTAAGTTTAAGCCAGCAGATTCTAAGATACCCCTGTTCATCACTAATGTCCACAAGGATGTTTCAGTGGAGGATGTGGCTGAGTATATTTTCGCGAAAACTCAAGAAGAAGTAGTTCCTATTAAAATTAAAATGGCAAGAGAACGTAACTACAGCGCCTTTAAAATATATGTGAGCAAAATTAATATAGATACGTTTCTTAACGACAGTTTGTGGCCTGTGGGAATTTCATTCAGGCGCTTTGTACATATGAGAGGCATAAATGAAAACCATCAACAAGGTTTGGCTGTGAGGCATCATACGGCAGATATCGTTAATGGATAGACAAGGAAATGTAAGATTCGTTTCATTTAACTGCAAGTCTCTGAAAAGATCGTTAGATGGAGTAAGAGATCTAAGTAGTAAGGCTGATATCATTGCGCTACAAGAAACGTGGCTACTGCCTCATGAGTTGTTGGAGTTGGAGGCGGTTAGTAAGGAATTTGGGAGTACAGGAACATCAGCAGTGGATGTCTCTACTGGCCTCTTGAAAGGCAGACCATATGGTGGGGTTGCCATACTGTGGAGAAAGAGTGTGTTTCGTTCGGTCACGGTTATAGATTGTAATGATGTTCGGTTATCAGCGGTGAAACTGCAAGTGAGTGGTGCGTCTATTATGGTATTTAGTGTGTATATGCCAACTGACTGTGCTGATAATCTGCCTGAGTTCACACAGTGTTTGAGTTCAATCAGTGCTATTGTTGAAGAAAATAACGACTGTTCGGCGGTTTACGTACTGGGTGACTTCAATGCACATCCAAGTGAGCTCTTTTGTAAACATTTATTAGACTTTTGTGATGACCAGCACTGGATTTGTATAGACCTTAATATTTTGAATAAGGATAATACGTTCACTTTCATTAGTGAGGCCCATGGTTGCGTGAGATGGTTGGATCATTGTGTAGTCACAAATGCAGCGCTGTCGACAGTGGTTAACGTACAAGTTGAGTATGACGTGCAATGGTCCGATCATTTCCCACTGATTATTGATTGTAACTTAGAACTGCTGTCGTATGAACAAATACCGGTCTGTGCACCGGTGTTCAATAGGGTTGTTTGGGGTGAACGTACGGTTGAACAAGTCCAGAATTATGGTAAATTATGTTATGATCAATTACGAGAAATTGATTTTCCAATGGAAATGAGTAGTTGTTGCGACGGAATGTGCTCCAATGCAGAACACAAGTTAATAATAAGAAATATGTATTTGGGACTGGTCACTTCTTTGTCTGATGCAGCAACAGCTACGTGCAAAAGGGTTGAGGCACGAAGGAGGGGTGGTTATGTTGCGGGATGGAACAAATACATTGTAAATTACCATAGGGAGGCCAGGTTGAGGTTTTTGGCCTGGGTGGAAGATGGCAAACCTAATAATGGTCAGACGTATGTTGACATGGTAGAAAGTAGGAAATTGTTTAAGAAAAACTTAAAATGGTGCCAAGATAGGCAGGAACAAATAAAAATGGATGCACTTGCATCACATCATTCTGCTAACAATTTCCCACAGTTCTGGAAAGATACGGGAAATACGAGCCAAAAACCTGGTCTTCCTGTGAGTATAAATGGTATAAGTGATCGTCTTTTGATTGCTAATATGTTTAGTGAGCACTTCAAGGTGATACCGCGGCATAGCACCGGTATGTTTCCCTTGCCCGTTGCTGGGACCATCGGCCAGAATAGGGACGTCAGTTTTACAGCGAAGGATGTTAGAAAAGTCATTAACAGCATGCACAGAGGCAAATCCCCTGGACATGATGGTCTCAGTATCGAGCATCTTAGGCATGCTGGGGTCCACCTGCCGCGCGTCCTATCCATGTTTTATAATCTCTGCCTTTGCCATAGTTACTTACCAGAGGAACTTACTAAAACCATAGTAGTCCCAATTATTAAGAATAGAACTGGGGATGTCTCGGATATAAATAACTATCGTCCCATCTCTCTTGCGACCATATTGGCTAAGGTGCTGGACAGTCTGCTTAATAACATTCTTATCAAACATATTAAACTGCACGAAGCCCAGTTCGGTTTCAGAAGTGGGCTTTCCACTGAAAGTGCCATATTATGTCTTAAGCAGGCTGTTCAGTACTATACTGATCGGAAAACGCCGGTATACGCGTGCTTCCTGGACTTGTCAAAAGCATTTGACACAGTCCTATATGATAAGCTTTGGGACAAGCTGGGCAGAGCGGGTGTATCGGTAGAAGTCATATCAATGTTACAAGAATGGTACCACTGCCAGCGGAACCAGGTGAGATGGGCGGGAGCCTTATCCGAGCCTTGTGGCATGGAGTGTGGCGTGAGGCAGGGGGGGCTGACCTCTCCTTTGTTATTTAACTTATACATAAATGACCTTATCGCTGATCTCAGCAGTACTCATACCGGTTGTCATATTGATAGTGTATGCGTCAATAATATTAGCTACGCGGACGATATGGTACTGCTGGGACCATCGGTGGGTGCTATTCGTAAGATGTTAGCAATATGTGAGACTTACGCGGGGGAACATGGACTGACGTATAGTAAAGCAAAAAGCAAGGTTCTGCTTTTCAAGGGTAAGTCAGGTGTACCCATGCCAGTTTGTATTCCTCCAATTAAATTGTATGGTGAGGAGCTGCAGAGAGTGACCAGTTTTAAGTACTTAGGCCACATTGTGACACATGATTTGTCCGATGATGCGGACTTGGAGCGGGAGCGTAGGGCATTGGCGGTCCGAGGAAACATGATTGCCCGTAGATTCGCTCGCTGCTCCTCTCCAGTCAAAATTGCTTTGTTTAAGGCATTCTGCCAATCATTTTACGCGAGCAGTCTATGGGTGAATCATACCCGTCGGGCTGCCAGTGTCCTGCGCGTTCAATATAACAACATCTTTAGGATGCTGTTGCGGCTGCCTCCCTACTGCAGCGCATCGCTAATGTTTGCTGAAGCTCGGACGGATGGCTATCAAGCTATAATCCGAAAAAAGGTTGCTTCTTTATCAAGACGAGTGAGAGACAGTAGCAATAGCATCCTTATGATGATTGCTTCCCGCGCTGACTGCCCGATCCAACATAAATGGATGTGTATATCAACCGGACAAGACTGACATATTATTATTTATTTAGTTTTGACGTATGTACTATTTGAAATGTTTTGATTTTGTATTTTTATTTTTTTATTTTTTATTATTATTTTTTTATCATTGATTCATTGACATGGAATGGTAATTAATTTAATTTGTATGTTTGTTTCTATTTGTATATTTTTTATTTCGGGTTCTAATTCATTTCTTTTGTATCTTAAACTAATTGAATTATTTAATTGTTTATTTTCTATGTGTATTGTTCATAATTGTTTATTTTCTATGTGTACTGTATTTGTGCTGACTAGTTTATTATTACTCTATGGATTTTATCTGAAATAAACGCATTATTATTATTATTATTATTATTATTAAATGACTGGAAAAACATCAGTATTCATCATACAATAGCTATCAAACTGATATCATTCGGTTCAATTGATATCATTGTTTATTCGGTTTATATTCCCGCCGATACTCTAGTTAGTGCAAGTTCATAATATTTCGTGTTTCTTTGTAATTTATTGATGGTGTTCTAAGTTTTGATGTGTGATACGTGTAGGAGAAGGTGGGTTAAGACGGCGTAGCGAGGCAAGATGGGGACCATACGAAAACAGATGATACAGTGTCGCTAGAAAAGTTATTTTAACGCCATCTGACGGTGTTTAGCAGAAGTTGTCAGTGTCACAAAAAGTTTGGTCGAAGGTGTGCACGTTGTGAGTTGTGGTAAGTATTTTATTTTTATTTTTAGTGGTTTTATCTAATTTTTGAATACAAGTTGTGTGACATATTTTTTTATTGATGTTTGATTATTTTACTATTCTAAATTCATTAATTCGTTCCGGCACGCTTTGATTTATAACCTCAAAGAATTTAATACAACTTGAGAGTCCAATTTGGGAAAGATGGGGTACCTACTTTTTTTTTATTTTTTTTTTATTCTTTATTAAATAAAAAAGGGTTTGATCACGCAGTGATCATGCCACCCCTATAGGAAGATACAACAAAAAAATATGTAGATACTAACTTAAATCTAAAATTAATTACTGTTAATTTAATACAGGTAGGTACTGAGTTCGAATTACCTTTTATTTAACGCAATTTTAACTATGTTGTACAACATTTTAGCTTCCTCAGATACCGGTGAAGCCAGAATGCTGTTACAAAGTCCAACAGAGTGTAAAGTATTTCTTTTTAAAAACTCTTTTCTTGCTTCACTGTTCCGGACACATTCCACCAAAATGTGATATACATCTTCTCTAATGTTACACACATCACAGTTAGGAGAAGTATTCTTTTTCATCATGAATATAAAACTATTTAATGGGATATGTCCGAAGCGAAGTCTTAAGGCAGTCAAAACATCTTGTCTCGATAGATTTGAATCGCCAAACCATAACAATCTGGATGGATGTGGTTGCATGGTTTTATACCATATACCTTTAGTGCGAGATCTTTCATCAAAATACTCATTCCAAATTTTAATGCAGTTATTTTTTATTGTACGAAACAGATCCGAACAATAAGGTAATTTAGTAAAAGAAATTCCCAGGTATGTAGCTTCCTTTGCTAATTGATCGACTTCTGTGTTACCTCTCAAACCAATGTGAGATGGTATCCATTGAAGAGGTACCTACTTGTGGGCAAGACATGGTTGGTACCCCATCTTACCCGCTTATTTGTTATTTCTTGGATTTCGATTTCATTAAAAATTGTCGTTACTATTTGGTTTAATTTAATTATTTTTTATAGATTATGGTTCGAAATTACCAAAGAAAAAACTGACAGAGTGGTGGAATGAAGATCAAATGAAATTAGCGATTCAAGAAGTTTTAGATGGAAAAAAGGGTTATAAATTAGCCAGCAAGACTTATAATGTCCCTCAAACTACACTACAAACTACTAAGTGTCAAGGTTTCCTTAGGGCCAATTTCAACAGTTTTTCCGAAGAAGAAGAACAGATACTTGTGTACTTATTTAAAAGAAATGGAAGGAAGGTTATTTGGTTTGTCAACTTCCGAATTGCAGAAGTTAGCCTATGAATTAGCAGTTCGTAACAACAAACAACATACATTTAATAATCTCTAGGAAACAGCTGGTAGGGACTGGCTACGTGGATTCCTAAGCCGCCATCCTGACTTGAGTTTACGAAAGCCGGTAAATACGCCAGCGGCTCGCGCTGCTGGATTTAATAGAGTGTCACTGTGTTGGACAATTTTTCGAACTGCTAGGAAAAACACTTGACGATAACCCTTTTACTCCAGACAGGATTTATAACTGTGACGAGAAAGGCGTTTCGGTGGCTCCAATATCACGGTCCAAAGTGATCAAAGCAACTGGTAAAAAGCAAGTGGGAGCTTTGCCATCGGCCACACGAACGAGGCACAACTATAACGATTGAAATTTTTTTCAATGCTGCAGGTACATACACACACCTCCTATGTTTATATATCCCAGAAAACGTATGAAGCCCGAACTGCTCAATGGAGCTCCACCGAACTCATGGGCTGAATGTTCAGATTCTAGGTAGACGACTGTCGAAATTTTCTTAAGATGGTTTCAGAAGTTTGTGAAACTCACCAACGCTACTAAAGCCAACCCAGTCATGCTGATTTTAGATGATTATGCCACTCACACCCAAAATTTGCAGTTAATCGATGAAGCACGTGAACATCGTGTGACAATAATATGCTTTCCGCCACACACCACTCACAAACTACAGCCAGCAGATGTTGGTTTTATGCGACCTTTGAGTATCTTTTATGATCAGGCTATAACAGCATGGTTAAGATCAAATCCTGGGTAAGTAGTGACCCAATTTCAAGTGGCTGAACTCTTCGGGCAAGCGTTTATTCTGGCAGCAACAACGCCAAGTGCAATTAATGCATTTAAAGCATGTGCCTTATAATGCACACATTTTTAACGAAGATGACTTCATTGCTGCAGAGGCCATTGAAATCGCATTGAACGCTGAAGAGGCACCCAAAACTGATACAACTTCGACACCATCGATAGCAATCATCTCACAACAAACACAGACAGTCTCACCAACAGTAACATCGTCAGCCCCTGATACCCAAACGGTCACCTGCACCGCCTTAAATTTTACAACAAACACACTACCTCAACCAACTGCTGCAACCTCATCTTTAGTACAGCAAGAAGCAGTTAACCTTTTGAACGCCACGGACGTTTATAGACGTCTAACGAAATCGTGCCAAACACGCCACCGACGTCTATAGACGTCAAGAAAACGACATTTTTTAAATACAAAATAAATATACTAAATTAAGTTTTCTGTGTTTCTTTTTCCTATTATTTCAAACTACTTTAGTGAAATATTGTAAATTGACACAAAGATATATTCATTATTTGAATTCACAAGAAAAAACAATCGTCAAATATTGCTAATCGAAATCCGTAAAATTGTGTATTTCCCCACGCCACAGACGTCAAGACACGTCAGCTAGTGATGGGTAGGTAAGGTAACTTATATTCCAAATTTATGAAATATTTTATTGAAAGTAGCTTACTATTACTTTGACAATTACTTTTTACTGACAAATATTCGTATCTGAATATTCCTAATGTATAATATTTAAAAAAATGTGGAAAAGAACTTATAATTGATATCCTTAAATCGATAGTTTACTGTCCACTCTCGCGCATCCCTATGTAAGAGCTCATAGACAGTTACCTGTACGCCACAGACGGGAATGGACGTCAAGCGGTGACGTCATTAGCGCTACGGGAGTCTGCTAGTGCTTTACTACATTTATTATTATGATCGGTGGTAATATTAAAATTTGAAGCATTATTATTGTGCGAGGCTATATTAAAAATGGCTGACAGTCAAATGACTACTGAAGAACTCCTTCGTGTGTTAGGAAATGTAGAAGAGGATGACGAATTTTCCGAAGCAATATCTCTATACGAGGACGATTTAGAGGTAAGTTTTATTTATGATCAAACTTTTCATATATAGATAGGTACGTAGTTTTTGTTTAATATTAAATGATGCGTTAGGAAAACAAAAGCGAATATAAAATATTAAAAAGGTAAATGGTTCCGTCTATTACTTTTAACGATACAAATTATTATACCTACTTACATTTATTTTGTATATTTTCTCTTTTAATTCCATTTCGAATTTAGCTAAAAAAAGTAGGTATACTTATACAAAGTAAGTATTATAGGTAGGTACACTAATAAATATGAAACCGGCACCTAAGGCACAGTAAAAAGGGGAATATGCATGTATTTTTTTTTTCATTTAGAACAATGAATACTGTCAACTCAAAAAAATTACAAAAACTAAGTTTAACTATTGCTTGTTTCAAACACATCTGATATGGTAGGTATGTACATTTTAGTAGGTATATGTTTATTGTAACACAGAAACCGCTACCTAAGCCGTGGGGAGGCAGCTGACACGTTTTATTATTTTTATTTTAATCATGTTATAATAGTTATTTATTGAGTTGGACTAGAGAGCTTGTAATGAGCGATAACTATAACAAGTATAAGTACCTATTTGTAAATAAATTTAGCCAAAATATTATATTATGTGCCTCTGTCGTCGTAAATAGTAATAAGCACTTCGCTTTTGTTTACAGTCTATCACAGATCGTCAAGAACAAGTCAATGACTCACCTGTTTTGCCCTCAACATCTCACACTACTCAAGAAACACCTGACAACAATTGGGCCTCGACATCTGCATCAGCATCAACATCCCGCCGTGACCCCCGTCGAAGACAAACGGAGCCGTCCTACCAGTGGACTTCAGTACCACACGTGCCTGCATTAACTAGCTTTGATGAGTTTACGTCAGGTCTCCATTTAGAAGTAACAGAAAATATTACTGAATTCGATATATTTCAAAAATTTTTAGATTTAGACTTTATGTCGTTCATTGTAGATATGACAAATTTATTTCACTCACGCTTTGTACTAAACGTAGACCTTCGTATGCATTCTCGCCTACAACGGTGGCACGATGTATCCATTCCAGAATTGTACATATTTTTTGCTTTATTAATGTTAATGACTCGAAATCGACATTTGACTTTAGAAGAGCACTGGAGTACGGATGTGTTGTTATCATTGCCGATTTTTTCCAAACTAATGCCTAGAAATCGCTTTTGCACAATTCTAAGCATGCTACATTTTTCTCGGCATAGTGAAGAGACTAACGTATTATCAAAAGTCGACACTTGCATTAATCACGCTAGGGAAAAGTATAAAAAGCTTATGACACCCTATAAAAATCTGTGCATAGACGAGAGCATCGTTCCCTTCAAGGGGCGATTATCAATAAGGCAATATTTGCCAAAGAAAAGGAATCGTTTTGGAATAAAGTTATTTGTAATGTGTGATGTACAAACCGGCATTATCATAGATTTTATTGTTTACTGTGGCGCAGCTACTGAAATAATAGATCCTTGTAATTTAGGTGTCGGAGGCGCTGTTGTTTCAACGTTAATTAGGGATTTTTTCGGTTCAAACCGTCATTTATATGTTGACAACTGGTACACTAGCCCGGTATTGTTGGATTACCTGCACAGGAATAATATATACGCGTGTGGTACTGTAAAAAAAAACAGAGTCGGTATGCCACGCTTTAATAATACTATTAAGCGTGGTGAAATCCAAGCTAAATATTGTCCTCCAATGACAGCTCTAAAATGGCGAGACAAAAAAGATATATTTATTTTGTCAACAATTCATAGTGATATCATGGCGCCATCGTTGAAAGAGGATAGAGCGACGGGGCTACCAGTTATGAAGCCACAAGCAGTTTTGGACTATTCCAAAAATATGGGAAGCGTTGATACGGCTGACATGTTACTGTCTTCAATACAGTGCATAAGAAAAACCATAAAATGGTATAAAAAGTTGTTTCTCCACATAATTGATATGCACGTATTAAATTCTTTTTTCTGTTATAAGGAAATAAATAACATGCCAAATTTACATTTTGCAAAATTTCATCTGTCTCTTATTCGCCAAATTATAGAAAATTTTCATAGTCACAATACACTACCTCAGTCCATAAGCAGTAGTCATAACCCACTTCGTATACTGTCGAAAAATAACAATGATCACATGCCGACCCTTATGGGCAAATACCGACGTTGTAGACAATGCGCAGTTATAAAAAAAAGAAAAGAAACAAAGTACGCTTGTAAAATATGCAAGGTCTATTTGTGTGCTGCGCCATGTTTTGAAAAATATCACTCGAGTGATAATTGACCAATGTACTTTTTGTAGTAAAAAGTACATTTGTAAAATATCACTGTTAATTTAAATAATGGTGTTGATTTTTTTTCATATGATTTTTTTATTTATAAATGACAATTTTTTCAATACTTTTTTATATTTTTATTTTAAGTTTGTAGGTATATTACAAAATTGTATGTTTATATCAATGTTACATTTTATATTTACCAATGTTTTGTTGATTTGCTGTGATATTTAAAGACCAATTACGTAGGTAAATATTATATTATAAAAACCTTTGTTTTAATTATTATAATTTTGAAGAGTTTTTGATTTTGCTGTGATATTTTAAGACTAATTAACAATTACGTAGGTGCATATTATAATTATTATTAAAACCGTTTTAAGTATTATAATTTTGAAGAGTTGTTGACTTTATTGTGATATTTTAAGACTAATGATGTTTGTATACTTATCTACTCAATTATAAAAACTGTCGTCATATAGGATGTAAGGGACACCGATGCGAAAACGCTTACCACATACTCAGTCCATCAACCCGAACAACAGAAAATTGTCGTCAGCAATTTAAAAAAAAACAGCTGTCCCATAAATTTTGACCATAAATGTTGTTTTGCAGTTTTGTAGGGAAAAGCTGTTTTTTTTTTAAATTTATTATGTGGGGTTCAGAATTATTATGGACTGAGTATGTGGTAAGCGTTTTCGCGTTGGTGTTACACCCTGTATAATTTACAATATTACAGTATAATATTAAGGTGAAGACTCAGTTGTAGCCCGCGAAATTCAAATTTTCTACGTTTTTTGTAATTTGCCGGACAATGTCAGTCTATTTATTAACCAAAATATGATTCGCGAGCGTAACACGTACGCATTTAAAGAATTAAAATCATAAATACAACCCTCCTAGTTCTTAAGCCCAATGATAGTCCGATTCATGAAAATATTATGAATCGGACCATCATTGGGTTAAGAAGGTTGTTTTGAAGATTCTAATGTTATAATCATATAAAGGCATACGTGTTACGATCGCGAATCATATTTTGGTTAATATATATCCTAACACTGACCGGCAAATTACAAAAATACAAAGAAAATTTGAATTTCGCGGGCTACCCTGACGTTATCACCTTAAGTGTTTTGATTACCTGTGACTAGTTTCGACGCTGAGGTCGTGCTGGCACAAAACAGTATCCATAGAGATTAGCACTCACTACTGATGCTTTATTTTTTTAAATAATATTATTAGTAATTCCGAGAATAACACAATTAAAAGACTGATTATTTACTTGTATTTTTTTTTTTCGTTTACTAACTAGTTTAATTTCAGATTCAGGAAAATCTTAATTGAATGAAACTTATTGCATACTAGCTTACATCTGCAGCAGATCCTTTCCATAAATTATATTATGTAGTGATTTCATTCGTTCATTATATTTTTTTCATTTTGGTTGGCAACACTAAAAAAGATAGAATACTAGAAAAGTTTTGATCATAGAGTAATCATAAAGTAGGTAGTTGCCGTAATTACAAGTTACGACAAGTTAAAAAGTTTGTTAAGTTTATAAAAGTGATAATTATGTCTTCTCCTGAGGATATAGCTGGACCTTCCTCACCAAGCATAATAAGTGACCTAAGTCGCAAAAGGAAGGCATCTTCAAATGAAGAAACGACAAAGAAAACTATAAAAATACAAGTTTCTGCAGAAGATATAACGAGTGCAAACACTTATCAACGGAGCGTATGGGACGCAAATGAATTAAGGTGTGACGTTTCTAATTTACCTCCGTTGGATTTTGCCCAACCAGGACCTAGCGACCCACGAAATGCGGCGTTCGCAAGACTGGTCGCTTTTGAATTGGATCGAGTGCCAGAAGAAAAACGGTCAGTCACATATGTCAATATACTGAACGTAATAAGAAAAGTAAGACAGCAAAAGGACTTGGATGACATAAGTTTGCCAAGTTTCGAAGAATCCGACTAATAATTATATGTAAAATGATTAAATTGTTTTAAATAATAAAATATTATTATTTTTTATGTACCACAATATCACATGATCACATCCCTACTCGCATGCGAGAAAGTTGTCAAAAGTCGTGCCAGCCACGCCAGAGACGTGTCTTCACGTCGGCGGATGACGTCACGAACCAGATTAGTGATGTACCTTATTATTGATTTATTCGTTTGTAGTTCTAATGTTTGCTTTTAGGTTGCTTAGAACTTAGTAACTGCTGTTTAATGATAGTATGATACCAAATAGGGTCAAGTTAAATAAAAGACCAATGCAACGAATAATATTTATTTAAAAAATATAGAACGAAAAGCACGGATTCATTGGTTATCGATAACTTTTCGTTAAGATGTTGGAATCACTATTTTTTTTTGTAGGTTTTTGTACTGAATTTGTGGCTTGGCGTAGAAAGGGCGCCGATGTGTTTACGCTCTGGCGTTCAAAAGGTTAATGCCTTATTTACGGATCGCCGAAAAAGGACAGTTCGAAGAAGAGGAAAAACAGCAATTATCACTGCTTTTCCTTATAAAAAAGAGTTAGAGGAAAGAGAAAACAGTGAGAAACCGAAACCAAAGGTGACAAACGAAAGGAAAATGAAAAAAACTAATAAAAGAAGCGAGAAAGCTGACGAAGGAGCTGAGTCATCAGATGACGTCTGTACTCCCACAGCTTGTATTCAGAGTCTACGGAAGGATGGATCACTTGCCAGACTTGCGGTAAGTGGGCGCATTGTGGCTGTGCAGGAGTGGAAGATAACGATGACGAAGCTGTCCATATCTGCCCGGTTTGTGAAGATAACGATGATTAAACATTCTATACATCCCATCTTACCCAAGGGAGTACCCCGTCTTGCCCTATAGGTGGGGGCAAGATGGGAAGTTTTTTTTTTTTTTCAAGTTGATAATTCTATGAGAAGATTTTTTTTTTTGTTTTGACTGATTATAATTAAAGGAAGATAGACTGCTTATTTTCTTGTTAAAAGTTCCTACATTGTGCAATAAAAAACGGAGGGTTTTATTTATGAAATACCTTAAAGTCCCCGTCTTACCCCACTTTCCCCTAGTTTATTTTAACTCTAGGTAATATATTAATGTTAAGTACTTCGAAAAACTGAATTGTCCATTACGATGGGAAAGCCAAGTTGCGTATTATTTCAATTGCCTTCCGATTTTTATTTTTTTTCCACCTTAGTATCTAATATTGTATGTATATGTATTACTTAAATTAATATATGTTTTCAATTCACGTTATTCAGCCATAAACACATGTGGTTCCGAGAAACGGAAAAATAAAAGAAAGATCGAATTACGAACAGCGGCTTCGAAATCCAAAGCATTCCAGGCTTTTCTTCACGTCTACATCTAAAGAGCTTGAAGATCCCCAAAATCGGAACGAAATGCGACCAGGTTAATAGATTTAATACAGTTGTTTTTGTCTAATTTAACAACAAATCAAATTTACATATTTGCCAGTTTTACTTTTTAATTAAATGTATATATATGCTTACTTTAGACTGCATTAGGATTTTTAATTAAAAAAGCGTGATCCGCATTCTTTTGGCTGGTTCAAATCAATAATTATGAATCTATCATACATAATAATTTAATAAATCAGTAGATTATATATGTATGAAAAGAGAGATAAGTATCGAAGTCGAAGCAACAACCGTTAATCTGTGCTCCACAATTTATTAAACATTTAGTGGTAAAAAGTGCGTTTCAAGCCAATTTTTTTAGTGCATATTAAAACTAAACACCCATGTACTTAAACTTTTCAGTGATAATGTGCTACATATTAGTTTAATATACACAATTTCAAATAAACAAAAATATCGGACGATTGTTTTTGAATACTGCTGTGATCGTGAATAGTGTTGATCCGAACGCGTAAGCGACGCCGATTCCCCGGTGCTTACGACCTTTTTGCAGAGACCCGCCCGCGTCGTGCTAGCGTTCACTGCTCGCTGTTGTATGGAATGTTTTGATACTTTGGATCGGTATACCGTCAAGTTTGAATAATATCCAGTGCACTGCTGTTTGTGCTGTTTCATTTCTCCTTATTTTGCATAACTTGCTACATAATCATGCCTAATACACCTATCCGTCCAACGCAAAATCAGCAGATCGAGTCTATGCACGTTTCATCGCCTGAAGTAAATAATGTCACTTCTCGCATTAAAAAACCATCGCACGCAAATCTTGATGATACACCTAAGGACAGCAATGATTGTATAACGGAGCATATGCTGGGAACCTTGTTTGATGACTTTAAGAAAGAGATGTCTTCAATCATTCGTCAAACTATCTCGGACGTTGTGGATGAAAAATTAAATGAGATAAGGCAACAGATTCAATCTTTTCATGACTCACTTACGTTTTTTAATGTTCAGATCGAATGTATTAGATCCCAAGTCATTGAGAATAATACAATAACTTTGAAACTCGCAAGCGACAATGCTACTCTTAACTCCACGGTGAAGGATCTGACGAGCAGATTAAACAGTGCCGAGCAACACCTACGGGAAAGCAACGTCGAAATTAATGGTGTACCTGAACACCGGGCAGAGAACCTTGTAACCTGCATAAAACAACTGGCATCTACTGTTGCAATAACAGTAATAATAATATCAATGCACCGATTGAGGACAATGACGTATTGCAAATTACAAGAGTTTCCAAACTTGACAAGGATAGTAACAGACCCCGAACGATAGTCGCTAAGTTCCATAGCCCACGTATTCGCGACATGCTCCTTGCAGCTGTATATAACTTCAACAGGAAGAATCCAGACAAAAAGCTCAGCACACAACATCTAGGCATCGCCGGGACAAACACCCCAGTTTACGTTCAGGAGCACCTCACACCGTTGAATAAGTCATTACACGCTGAAACTAGGAAGAGAGCTAAGGATCTGAACTATTAGTTTGTGTGGGTACGTAATGGTCGGATCTACGTGCGCAAAATCGAAACAGACCAAGCAATACTTATTCGTTCGTCTGACAGTTTAAAACTATTAACTTAATTATGTTTTCTTTTTTTTTTTCTAATATGAATGCTTTAGTGTTACTATATAAAATGCTCAATATATATTATCAGAATGTTCGTGGAATAAGAACCAAAACTAACGAACTTCATAATAATATACTAGTATGTACCTATGATATAATTGTCTTTACCGAAACATGGCTTAATCCAAGTATATACAGTAATGAAATTTTTGATACCAGATATAATGTTTATCGACGAGATCGTTCCATGGCAAATAGCGCTAAAATGGACGGAGGCGGCGTGTTAATAGCCGTATCAAAACGCCTTCAATCATCCCGTATTACAAATTGGGAGAGTGGCTGTGAAGATCTATGGGTAACTGTTACAGTCAATCTTAACAATAAACAAACTAAACTAGCTATATGCGGTGTTTACCTGCCTTCTCCTGCCAAATTACAGACACTAACGATATTCATTGAGAATGTTGCCGATATTATGAGGTGAGATTAGGTGATTTTAACCTTAGTAATCTTTATTGGTCAATCGCTCAAAATAGTAGTCATATGAATCCTACCAACTGTAATAGTAGTATTGAACGCTGTTTCATTGATTTTATGAATGTTAATAATCTTGCTCAATTTAATAATATTGTCAACAAAAACAATAGGATCTTGGACTTAGTACTAAGCAGTGTTCCTAACGGCTATGTCACTCAACCTACAGATTATTTAAGTAAAGAGGACCTCCACCATCCACCTATTTTGTACTGTTTGACAGACTCTATAAATTTACCTAAACTGCCTAAAAATGATGTTGTTGTACTAAACTATTTTAAAGCGGATTATGAAGCTATCTCAAGTGAGTTAGAGAGCATTGACTGGTCGTCGAAATTTTCAGAATGTAACACCCCTGGTAATATGGTGTCTGTGTTTTATAAAGTATTTTTTTTTATTTTATTTATTTATTTAATTCAGGCATCAAGGCCCATATAAATCCAATAAAACAATACATTATAAAATTTATGACTAATATAAAAATACTATACATAAACAATAATAATATAAACACTAATATATAAATTTTATAAAGTATTAAATGTAATAATAAAACAATATGTACCTAAAATGAAAAAAAGTTACAGGAAACACCCAGTATGGTTTTCGCCTTCGTTAATTCGTTTACTCGCGGAGAAAGATAAAAGTAGACGTAGGTACCGAGCTTTCAAAAATCCTCGCGACAAAATAGAGTTTGATATATTGCGTGATAGGGCAAAGAATTGCTTACACGAATGTTACAGGAGGTATGTGACTAGAATAGAAGATGCAATTACGGATAATTCTAAGGTATTTTGGCAATTTATTAACAACAAACGTAACAACGCTTCCTCATGAAATGAGCCTGGGTAATCTATCGGCTGATAGTGGTCCTGACATAGCTAATCTATTTGCTTCACATTTCTCTTCTGTTTACACAAGTGATACATCTGCTTTGAGCATTGTGCCCCTCGATCTGTTTTTTCACTCTGATATCCTGTCACATATTTATCTTGAGGAATCTGACGTACTATCCAAACTGAAAGTACTCGATACTAATAAAGGGCCAGGTCCTGATGGGATACACCCAGTATTTTTTAGGCGGAATGCTCTTACTCTGGCGTTGCCATTAACTATCATATTTAACAGATCTCTACGCGATGGTGTTTTCCCTCAACACTGGAAAACAGCTAATATTACACCGATATTTAAGAAAGGGGATAGATCGGATATTAAAAACTACAGACCAATTGCTGTTTTATCTTGTTTACCGAAACTGTTTGAGTCACTGGTTTATCCTACCATCAGTCGTTACCTGGACAAGTATATTACACACCATCAGCATGGTTTTAGGAAAAGTCGCTCTGTTCAAACCAATCTTGTCAGCTTTGTATCGAGCGTATCGCGTGCTGTGGATCAAGGTTATCAAATTGATGCTGTCTACACTGATTTTACGAGCGCTTTTGACAAAGTCAGTCATAGTATGCTTTTGAGTAAGCTGGAACGCTGTGGTGTTCACGGACCACTGTTGGCATGGTTTCAATCTTACCTAGTGGGCAGGACCCAATCCGTTGTGGTTAAGGGATATGCTTCTGATACATTTTCTGTCGATTCTGGAGTTCCACAAGGCTCCCATTTGGGACCATTATTGTTCATTGTATACATTGATGACATAACTAACCATATTAAACATTGTAATTATGAATTGTTTGCAGACGATTTAAAAATCTATAGAAAAGTTGCATCCTCTGTTGAGGTTTCTCTCATCCAGACTGATTTAAATAACATCCAGGCTTGGTGCAGTTCTAACTGTATGACATTGAACCACAACAAGTGTTCTTTCATACGCTATACCAGAAAAGCCTGTCCTGTTTCATCTTCGTACAACATTAATGGCAACGCATTGCAAGAAGTGAAGGAAATCAGAGATTTGGGCGTACTCATTGACAGTAAACTTAAATTTATTCCACATATCGATCAAATAGTAAACAAGTCATCACGTATGTTAGCCTTCGTTTTAAGGAACTCGAAAATTTTTAAAGAAAGAACTAAAATAATATTATTCAATACGCTAGTCCGAAGCCAACTAGAATTTTGCAGCGTTGTGTGGAATCCTCAATACGCCGTACATTCCCAGCGTCTCGAAGGCATTCAAAGGATTTTTAACAGGCGAATTGCCTTCACTTCACAGAGGATATCCCACAGATGCCCTTATAATCAACGATTGACATATTACAATATGCAGTCATTACGCGATCGCCGTACGATGCATGATTTGATACTACTTCATAAATGTATAAACGGCTCTGTTCAGTGCGAAGCCATACTGGAATGTTTATCTTTGACTGTACCATATCATTATCCTAGACAACGTATTGGCAAAATTTCAATCAGAACTAACCTGGGCCGACATTCGCCGATTTCCAGAATATGCTCTGAATACAATGAGATCAGCACAGTATACCCAGACCTTGATGTGTTCTCTGACCCGCTCGCTAAATACAAACGTATAATATTGTCCAAAGCAACTTCGTCTCTCTAGAATTAAGTTTTAAACTATTTGTATATCTTTTTATTTATTATTGTTAAGTTTTGAATTTTAGTAGTATTTTTAATGTTATCTTTTCTAAATTTGTAATTCTATTATATTTTAAGTACTTTATTTTGAAATTGTGTGCTTCAGTGGTAAATGTTATACCTTTTCAATGTACCATTTCTATTGAGTGTAAAATATGTATGCTGTTGGTGTACCTAATTAAATAAATAAATAAATTTATTTATTTATTCTTTTTCAGTTACTATGAATTTTAAGCTACAGATATACAGAATATTTTAGATAATGCACAATTTTTAGAAATCTTTACGTATAAATAGAAAAGTCCTGACTGACTAACTCATCAACGCTCAGCCTTTGGGCTGGCCCTTAGACCTAGATGAAATTTTGTAATGAGGCTCTTTTTGTGTTGTAGACAAGGAAAAAGGGCGGATTTCAACGCAACCGATTTCAATGAATTTTTGTAAGTGTGTATTTTTATAGGACCATCATCATCATCAACAATATTTGAGTCAAACGAAAACTTGGATTCTGTTTCGCATGCAAGTAGTTCTGAACA
Organism: Shargacucullia verbasci; assembly: GCA_947562105.1. Lineage (NCBI taxonomy): Eukaryota > Metazoa > Arthropoda > Insecta > Lepidoptera > Noctuidae > Shargacucullia > Shargacucullia verbasci. The sequence goes on from OX387281.1 coordinate 5,056,037, forward strand.
GAGCATGGCAGCGGCGGCTGTACCAATACCAATCATGCAGGACACAGCACAAGAAACAAATGCGTGCATTTCTAATCCTAAAGAAACCTTTTTTTTCAGTTTCTAGCGATACCGGAGCCAGTGCAAATATCGATAGCGTTGCGCTAGCGCCACCGCCACTTACATTGACAGAGGACAAAGAGATAGCACAAAAGCTATTCACCTCGAGCTGGTATATCAGACCTCAGCACAGCCACATTTCTAGCCGCATTGAAGAGGCTCTGCGTACGGCGGGGAACACCAAACCATGTCTATAGTGATAACGGAACAAACGTTGTCAGAGCAGCCAGAGGAATACCAAAAGAACGCCATGAAACAATGCGGCTACTCAACAACGATGAGCTCATTAATAACACCTCTGAGTGTGGAATTGGACGGCATTTTAATTCCCCATTTTGGCCAACAGCTGGAAGATTATGGGAAGCCGCAGTCAAGAGTATGAAACACCATCTTAAACACGTACTGGGGGAACAAATATAAACGTATGACAAATTCACTAGGTTGCTTTTACAAATTGAAGCCTGCCTCGACTCGAGACCACTAGTCGCTTTAACAAATGATCTCGATGACATCGATTATTATTTAACACCAGGGCGCTTCTTAGTTGGTCGACCAGTATTAGCACCTACGATAACTTCAGATGACGATAAAAGCAGCTTAACGGTGCGATGGCGCATGATTGTAAAGATTGATTGAAAATGGTCCAAGGATTACCTTCAAACATTATAATTGCGATGAAAATGGTAAACTTCAACACAAAACATGCCGCCAATATGACGGTGGCTAACTTGCGAAGAATACGGGACATGTTGATCGACTTAGTCACAGATCTTCGCAAAGGCAAGGTCGACGATACTCACTTACTGAAACCCTTTTGCATTCGAAAAACAGTTGAACCTCATATCAGGACAAATACCTAAAGGATTATCTCTACCCCGCACGAACAGTTTCAAGTCCATTCGGGAAATGTATAAATTATCAAGTGTACAGTGGAGACTTCGTGATATTCGAAGTTAAAATCCCTTTAGTAACCGACGAACAATATGCATTAACCGAGGTAATACCAATCCACAACATAAAGGGATGTTCCATGATCAACATAATACCAAAAACAAAATATTATACATAGCCGTAAACTTAAAAATGGACACGATGATACCTCTGAACCAACAACATCTTTTATCATGCACCCAGGTTAACACAAATCAGCTACTGTTATGCAATTCCGACCTACCCATATACGGAATAAAAACAGCCACAAATATGTGCGAAGCTGACATCCCAAACAATCGAGGGGTGTCAAGTTGCCAGACTGAGGTGTCAAGTTGCATCAATGAATGGACAAATGAAAGCTTCACGACAAAGGCGACTCGACGGCACGGTTGACGCAGTGTGTTGAGAGATCGACTGCTGCGCTCGGTGTCGCGGGATCGATTCCCGCACGGAACAAATATTTGTATGATCTACAGATAGTTGTTTCGGGTCTGGTTGTGTGTGCATGTGACATGTATGTTTGTAAACTGTACCCACGACACAGGAGAAATCCTAGTGCGGGGCAATGTTTTCAAAAAAAAAAAAAAAAAAAAAGGGGCTTGGTTATTTACGTGTTGCGAGGAATGCAATATGCGCATTTTCTGTCCAAGTGGAATTACGTCACAGACACTACGTAATACGGGCACAATTACATTAGCGACAGGTTGCATGATGCGAGGCGACAACCACCTTATCAACTCGCACTACGATCTGCAATACATACCGGAGATAAACATAAATGACTTATTGACAAGCAATAGTAAAATTACAAACCTGACATACACAAAAATCGAAACACATGAAGAACAACTCAAGGGTTTAAAAAGAAAAATAGCGCTGGTTAAAGAACAACAAGACATACAGATGGTTAAGTCAGCGGATGCGGAACAACATCATAACGTACTGTTTGGATTCATGACAATCTGTGGAATTATATTCAGCTTATGGGGATACTACAAGTTTAAAGAACGATGCCTCCTTCTACCTCAAGTAAGCAGAGCACCAAAGCAAGCACACAAGCAAGAGATTGATATGATAGAAGTACACGATCCACGGCACCTTCCGAAAGATGTGCAAATAACAGAAGAGGTCATCAGACATCAACCCGAAACCAACAAGGTGGACAACGAAAAATCTCCAATGCCATTCAACCGGCGAGCGCGTTAAACATAGCTTAAACCATTGATTAATTTAATGACAGTCATTTCATTGACATATTTTAGATAATTTGCCTTTTACTAATAGATTTACGTATTTTTTTGTAGTTTTTTGTAGTTGGCAGGATGTACGAGCATCGCCTCACAACATGTATTGTTTTAGTTTTTACCATAACATCGCACTTGTATATTTGATAATAATTTGTTTATATTCGCCGAGTAAGCTACAGCGCCTACCACGAGTTAACCTATATTGTGTATATAAACTGATGATTTCACTAATAAATCGTTCGATCTATGACGGCCACCAGACAGTGATTTTATTTCCTGTAAACATTCCGTCCCGATTGTTCCATAACCTACAACAACATACAACATCTCAGTGTACGAACAAACTGCTCGTACAAATGTAGTTGATAGTCTCTGAGAAAACCGTGTCCAACGGGAACTCAGGATTGAGCTGTACCGACGGGAATTCGAGAAGGAGTACCAATCTTATCTACATGAGAAAAAGTCCGAAGAATATGATAACAGTCGTTTGTTGTTGAGGTCTATTGTGAGTCCGGAATTGTACCGTGTACTCGTTGAATTTATGAAAGGGTCAGTTAAATCAAACGGCATCGTTTTTTTTCCGAGAATTCTACAATGCCGCGAAAAATTCTACTTCAGATGATGGATTGCGTGTATAGCGACTCACGAAATCCAGTGGAATAAACCCCACACGTACCTGTACAGTCGAAGTGGTAGAACCATCATTATTAGACTCACTGATTGCAATAATCAGAAGAGCAAATCCAATCAACCTTGCATCAACTGATGTGATACAGGCAGTGTTAGATATGATTCGAAATAATTCTACGTTGACTAACGACAAAAGTCAAACTGTTGAAACCCGCAAAAAAGATAAATTGCCCACTGACAGTAGTAGAACAAGCACTTTAAACTCGGCGATTCCGTCAACGGTCATAAAGTGGACAGTAGAATTTCTGCAGCGGTTGCGAGCTCTAGCAGATACACGGTCACTACAAATGTTGCGACCCGAATGTACTCCAGTGGAACAGCCAGTGCGGCGGCGGCGGCGGTGCCCCCTAGCGCACTGCACTCAACTACCACACTACATCTTCCTAACCTGCAGCATCTTCCGAATGCATCCCATCCTCCTAGTGCACCTCGTACTTCGAGTGCACCTTATCCTTCGAATGCACCTTATGCTCTTAGCGTACCTCATCCTTCGAACGCACTCTATTCTCCCAGTGCACCTCATCCTTCGAGTGCAACCTATCCTACTACTCCGAGTGCATCCCCTCCTCCGAGCGCGCCGCATCCAACTAACGCGGCTAGCCCTCCCACTGGGAGGCAAGTGGCCGCACCGCCCGTCACATATTTGCCGTACCAGCCGACCGTTCCGCCGCCGCCGCCCAGCCGCCCGTACTATGCACAATCGTATCCTTCTACCTCCAACCGTGTGCGAAACATTAATCCACCATATACCAATTTTCCTGTACAAGTAGGGGTCAGCGACGGCGCCACCTGTGCAAAACGTTCAAAATTATAATCCATATGTTATGGTTAGATAGATATCCCCGAAAGCCACATTATTATCTTCCTTTATAATAACAATGAAGAGGTATGTACATCTCACGAAATTGTAACGGCGACTAAAAATATGCGAATGTTTACTTATTACAGTGGAAACTAGATTATCCGGACCTCAGTTATACGGATTCGCTATTATCCGATTTGCCAATCTCGATCAAATAACTTTGTAGTTTAATCCGTGCGTAGGGTCAGATGTCCAACAATGAAACAGTGGTACACAATGAAACAGTGGTACACAATAAAACACTGCAGTATTTCTAAAATGCTGCGTTGTCAGATCGTGCATTATATCGCGTAAGGACACTCTTGAGAACCCCCGCCACACCCCAGTTTGCGTCGGCGCCACGTGGGAGAAGACGTGTCTGTGGAGCAGTTTTAAGTTTTTTTGACAAAAATGTAAGTACAGTAGAATTCATATATAACGACTTCGCTTATAACGACTAACCGATTTTAGCGACGATAATGTTTACTCAAGTTAGGTTTCATATTTAGGTACTGAGAAAATATAACCGTTTAGTGCGACTCCGGTTTAAGCGACCAACTGCTTATAGCGACCAGTATTTATTATTTATTATGATAATACGTCCGGTTAAAACGACGCGCAATGTTTTGTTTACACAACCTACGCACCAATACCTCGGCGCCCCAACTTCACCCCGCCCCGCGCGCTTTACCTCTCCTTATTGGCACGCGTAAATCACAGTTAGTGTTTGTCACCTGTTATGACAAGTTCTTAAAGCTCGACAAAATGAGTTCTGTGAAGCGAAAGTGTTTTACAATTGAAGAAAAAAGTGCAATATTACACCGATTAGAAGCCGGTGAATCAAATGCAACCCTCGCAAAGGAGTTTGGCGTATCTCATTCTACGATATCCACAATAAAGAAGAATAAAGATAAGATCGAGCCGCTGTTTAATGCCAATGTTTTGAAATGCAAACGTGTAAGGACTTCTACTCATGACCAGCTGGATAAGGCATTGTTACAGTGGTTCAAGCTTCAGCGCGACCGGGGAATACCCGTTAATGGACCTCTGCTACAAGAGAAAGCAAACTTTTTCGCTAGACAGTTAAACATGCAAAATTTCACATGTTCCATGAGTTGGATAAACCGTTTTAAAGTAAGACACAACATCGTCAGTGGTAAGATGGCTGGCGAGTCCTTATCAGTTCAACTAGGTGATGTAGTCGATTGGTTAGAAAAGGTTTGGCCTACTCTACGTGCGCAATTTAGAGATGATGAAATTTTTAATGCAGATGAGACCGGGCTGTTTTATAAATTAACTCCAGACAAGACATTAAAATTTAAAGGTGAAAAATGTAAAGGAGGAAAATTATCAAAGGAGAGAATAACTTTGATGGTGGCAGCCAACATGAGTGGTACTGTTAAAAAAAAAACTTCTCGTAATCGGAAAATCTCAACGTCCCCGATGTTTTAAAAATGTACGGCATTTGCCAGTGGATTATGAGAGCAATCGAAGAGCCTGGATGACTGCTGACATTTTTAACAAATGGGTACGCGCATGGGATCGTGAACTTACGAAAAAGAGCAAGAAAATCCTGCTGTTAGTTGACAATTGTCCTGCACATCCCCATATTGAAAACTTGAAAAGCAAAACCCTGGTGTTTCTGCCTCCAAACACGACATCAGTGTTGCAACCCATGGATCAAGGGATTATTCGAGCTTTGAAATCACATTTTCGTAAAAACCTTGTCCTGAAAATGATCCAGTTACTAGACGGCTGCGAAAGCAGTAGTGTTGAGTACCCAAAGATCACTGTTCTTGATGCTATTCTAATGATTCAAGATGCCTGGACCCAACTCAAGCAAGGGACAATTGTTAACTGTTACAAACACGCTGGTTTTGTCCGAAGCAATGTTGAAAGTACCATAACTTCGAACGCAGACGATTTTGACGAAGAAGACGACGTTCCGCTGAGCATTTGGGCGAGGGCTATTGATAAGCATCAGTTACCCATAACAAACGAGGACTTTGAACAATACGCGTGTGTCGATGATGCTGTCGCCACTTGTGAAGAACCGTCTGATGAAAAAATTGTGGAAAATATCATCGCCAACGACACGAATAGCAAAGATAGCGACGGTGATGATGACGAACCAGAGGAGATTCATCCAACCTTGAGTGTGTCTGAAGCTCTGAAGGCTGCGGAAACTCTCAATGTGTTTGTTCAGACTAACTTCGATGATGATCTTATGAAAACAATGATGTCACGAATTCACAATGCTGTACGAAGTTCTTACTACCGAACAAAAGTTTGTCAAAAACAAACTCAAATAACAGACTTTCTACGTTTGTAACACACGAGTTTTTTCGTGTATTGCGTGTGTATTTTATCTCTTTGTATTACAGTACATTATGTACCTATGTTTGTAATTTGGAATGTTTAAGAACCATTAAAATAAAGCATATGTGATTCCTACAAAATGTTTTATTTACCTAAATAGGAAAATCAAACTTTCGCATTTATAATACATACGTATTCGTAAGTTAAGTACATATGTACTTAAGAAATAATCCTGCCGTTTTGTACCTCATCCGGTTAGTACGACATAGTATCGCCGGTCCCTTGAAGGTCGTTATATCCGGATTCTACTGTATTTTCGTAAATCTTTAAAGATTTTTCATTAAATTATTGTTGAAAAATTCATATTCGTCATGATTACCTAGGATTGAACATATTTCGTAGATTAAGTGGAATAGATCATTTGTTAAAAGTGTTACAATTCAGTGTTTTTTTTTTTTTTTTGAGGTTAGTAAAATAAACCCTATTTAGTCAACAGTGAAACAGTTGCACGATGGACACAATGAAACACTGTTTCATTGTGTACTATCTTGTTTCATTGTGTACCATATACCTAACAACATCTACTCTCTGTGCAAATTAATCATTTTTGTGGCTAGAAATTAATCTTAACATTTGATATTATAATATAATATAATAATAATACAAAAATATATTTGTTTTTCATTTAAGATGGCGCGTACTAAATCTCTAAAAAAAAAAGAAAGGCGATCATTTAGGGGAAAATATGCTTCGAGCTATTCTAATGCACAGAAAGGGAAAGAGCTTGAGAAAATCTGCACAAGAGTGCAATGTGTATTATCCTACCCTGTTTCGATACATAAAAAAATATAAAAATATAGATGAAGCATCTTTACCAGGTCTAAGATTTACTCCTAACTATGAAGTTAATAGGACGTTTACAGTCGAACAAGAAACAGCACTTAAAGAATATATCGAAGAATGTGCGTTGAAATTTTACGGCTTAGGCTCAAAAGATGTGCGCCGTATTGCTTATCAAATGGCAAAAGTAAATAATATTAAATGTCCTGCTAGTTGGGAAAAAGATCAAGGCATCCAGAATTAACACTGAAGAAGCCTGAAGCATGCAGCATGGCGCGTGCCACCGCTTTCAATAAAGAAACTGTCAGGTCTTTCTTTGATAACCTGAAAAATGTCATGGAGCGTCATCCTTCCTTTGGTAACGGTTGTAGAATTTACAACTTAGACGAAACTGCTACAACAACCGTTCAAAAGCCGCAAAAAGTTATGGCACCCAAAGGCAAACACAGTATTTGTAAGATAACTAGCGGTGAACGGGGTATATCGGTAACAACATGTGCAATTGTGTGTGCATCAGGACAAGCGTTGCCTCCAGCTCTTGTTTTTCCGAGATTTTTTTTTTAAAGATTTTATGATAAATGGCGCTCCAACAGGATCTCTAAGACTTGCAGCTCTAACCGGGTGGATGAATGCGGAGCTGTTCGTAAAAGTTATGGAGCATTTTATTAAACATACGTCTGCGAGCCCAGAAAACCCAGTTTTACTCATAATGGATAACCACGAATCCCACCTCAGCATTGAAGCCTTAGATTTAGCCAAAAAAGCTGGAGTAACAGTGCTTACACTGCATCCACATACGACTGCAAAGATGCAGCCTCTTGATGTGGGCTTAAGTGCACCCTTTAAAGGTTATTATAATAGAACTGTGGATTCGTGGCTGATGAGGCATCCAGGTAAGCAAATGACTGTTTACAATGTTGCTGAGTGTGTGGGTCAGGCATACACAAAAGCAATGACGCCAGTTAATATTGCGTCGGCTTTCAAAAAATGCGGCATTTTTCCGTATGACCCAGATATTTTTACAGAAATCGACTTTATGCCGTCATTGGTGACCGACAGAGAGCAAACAGAGCCATTTCACTCTACAGCTACTGCTCATGAGGAACTGAGGGAGAATCTTGCTATTCCTTCTTCAGAGTTTGTACGCGCTGAGAGTCCCTTATCTGATGTGACACGGGCTGAGAGTCCATCAATACTTGAAGCTGACGCATTTCTATTTGGAGAAATTTCCGCACAAGCCAACGAAGCTGCATGTAGTGTGAAGGATGTCGAAATTCTTACGATAAACTCTAACGAATCAGGTTCTACTTCAGTGTTTAGAAGGATGACTCCTATAGAAGAAATTCGAGCAAGTACTTCTGGTATTCAGACTAATTTCAAATCCCCTAAGGAATTTATGGCTCCATTGAAGGCTGGCCCGCGGACTGGAAAACGAAAACCAAGAAAGCTCGGCAAAAGTATGGTGGCGACGGACACACCAGAAAAAGACCGGATAGCTGAAGAACGAAGAAAAACACAAGAAAGAAAATCAGCGGCAAAGACAATTAAACGGCCAGTTTTGATTGAAAAAGGAGGAAAAAAGAAACCAAAAATCACAAGAATTGAATCAGAAACAAGTAGTGAGGAAGACGAGGAAGTAGTCTATACGGAACAAGGTGATTCTGATATGAGCGAATTAAATGAAGATCTAGATGAAGATGGGCTACCTTTGATAACAGAAGATTTGAAACAAGTTACTCACTCTCCCCAAGAAGGTGATTACGTGCTTGTTTTACTGGACTCAAAAAAACTGAAGGTCTACTATGTCGCGCAGATCACGGAAGTAATAAATACTAATAAATTCGGAGCTTCGTTCATGAGGCTAAAAGTCAAAGACAATATGAAATTTTACATGCCGTTGGAACCTGACCTTTCAGAAATTCACATGAATGAGATAAAAATGATTCTTCCTTCGCCACAAATAAATGGATCGAAATCCAGAAACTCAACTTATGTCTTTCCTGTCCGTGTGACACCAAATATGAAGTTGCGTTAATTTTTCATTTTCTTTTGTTAATTTTGATATTATTTCTCTTTTTATTTTATAATGTTTATATGTAATTTTAGTAAACTGGCAATTTTTTATCGTTAGTCATTTTTTGTCAACTTTTTCTTGGTAACTTTTTCCTAGACTTGTGATTTTCGTAATTTTGAGACTGATTAGTCGTTAAGTGATATCTTAATTTAAAGTGATCTCTACCATTTTTTAAAGATAAGTATTAACGTAATGTTTGTGATTTAATAATTTTGAGATGAATGTAAGTGCCTAAAAAGTCGTAGATACATATGTCATTATTGTTTAACAAGTTTAATTAACGAGTGCCATACATATAGCTTAGTATTTGTGCTACCTAGTTTATTATAAATTGTAAGGCGTTATCTTATTTCGTTATTACCTATTAAAGTTAACCTGAAGAGTCTGATTAAAGTGAAATTAGTAATAAAACCTTTTTTGATTGAACTCAAGCATTTTTGATCATTCACCTACTCCATAAATTTCACAAAATATGTGACAAACACTTAAACATTATGTCTCATTGTTGAATTTGTGTACAAACAAATGTAAAAACACTGTGGACACAATGAAACATTTCCAATTTTTTCATTTTTATTTTTTTGCTGATTGATTACACATTAATTTAAAAAAAACATAAATTACATCCAATACCTACCCAATAAAATTGCCTATATACCTTCAAAAAATTAGACTTCTATCTGTAAAAACCAAAGGTGTACGAGACATTGAATTTTTAGTGTTTCATTGTTGAATACACTATTAACTATTATGTTTCATTGTTGAATTTGTAGTGTTTCATTGTTTACACCATTGAGGACACAATGAAACATTTCCAATTTTTTTGTTTTAATTTTTTTGCTGATTGAAATCCTATACCCAATACAATTTCCTTTATACCTGTAAAAAATTAGACTTCTATCAATAAAAACAAAAGTTGTATGAGACTTTGAATTTTTAGTTTTTCATTGTTGAACAGATGACCCTACACCAACATGTCGCAACTGGCACTGTACGTTGTAATGAAGAAACCGAAAAATGAACTTGTGGGAAAAAGCGTGTAAGTTTATATAAAACATCATACAAAAACACTTCAAAAAAGACGTGTAAAAGTGATTGAAAAATACTCATTGCAACATAAATAATTTCATTTCATTTCATGGAGTTCAATATAACGAAAAGTACCATATTAGATCATAATATTGATAGAGTTAATGCTGATATGCCTAAATTAACTGCAGAGGCTTTTGATAGCACTACAATAAATGAATGGAAAAAGAACTGCAATCATGTCAAAAAAAATGAAAACGAGTATAGAAAAGGAGATGCCCATTTAGATGAGCCGTTTTTATCATTGACAGTGACTTCAGGAAGTGACAATGAAAGTGAAAGTAGTGACTCTGAAGATGAATTGACTGATGAGCTAAACAATTCTGACAGTACGGGAATTCTCGGAGTCCATCCATTACGTGATACTCCTACTGATCATAATTATTGCATCAAAATATAATAAAAAATATGATATAATAAACAGTTTGTTTGTTTTTACTACCTACTTTCCATCTTAAAGTAAAGACATATTTCTTAAAATATAGATACCTAAATTTTGAAAAGCATTACACGTAATATTACTTTTACCCTATTTAGTGCTGAAATTATGTAATAGCGACACTAACTAAACTCGATGACAGCGACGCCGTCACCGGGCCAGAGGGCCGATTCTACTAAAAAAAAATTGTTCTAAAATCGCAAGCGAACCGCAGCTGAATCACGGCTTTCAAGCGTTTTCTTATTCTACTCATGAACAACGATCCAGCTGCGATAACGTTTCAGTTACTTAAGTTTTAGTTCAAGCCAACGATCGATCGAAACATTATCAAATTGTATTCTACTAACACAATCGCACATGAACTTGACGTTAACTCATATTCTACTAATATTTTGATACGTGTTTGAGTCGAAACGAAACTGAACTGTAGCGGTTCATCTATCGATCTAAGATTGCTTTCTTTTTCTTTCATTAAAATAATGATGTTTTTTATATGGATTTAATCGAACTTGCCCATGAGGTTGACCTTAGATGGATAAGAAGAAGGAATTTATCGTCAAGAACAAACAACAATGCTTTTGACCTAACGGATCGTCGTGTCGCGCGTCGGTTCGTTAAAACGTCCGGACTCCAAAGTCCTAGTCAGGTCTTTGAATGAGGAGATTAGTCTTCACATGCCTGTCAATCTTCGTTCTGACGTTATTGATCCGGAAACAAAAAGTAATGTGCAATTATCTATTTACGTATGTAACAAACGAAAAAAACGAAAATCCTAAATCTACCCAGAGACGACTGGGTTAACTGGAAAATGACGAATGAAATCAACAAGAGAAATATACTATGGAGGAAACTTAAAAGTGACCCAAATAACGATAACCTAAAAACAGGTTTCATAACAAAGAGAAACGAAGTACTTAACCTTATAAAGAAAGAAAAACGTCGATATTATTTGAGTGAATTCTATAAATGCAAATCAAATCCAAAGATGTGGTCCTTGATTAATGATCTCTCTAATAATAATCCAGTAAACAACAAACCTATTAACGACCCTAACGAAATATGTGAAACTTTTAATAACTTTTTTTGCCTCCGTAGGGAAGATTCTTGCCACTCAAATACCAAACAAATACCACAATAACCTAATTTACACCTTTACTCACAAAAACCCTAACATAAACCACTTAGATATCATTACACCATGCACTAAAAATGAAATTGTAAAGGTAATTGAAAAATTGGACCCATGTTGTAGTTCAGGAATTGATGGCATCACCACGAAAACTATTAAATGCATCAAAAACCTAATAGCGAACAACCTAACCAACTGCGTCAACAAATGTTTTAAGAGTGGGACATTCCCAAATACCCTCAAAATTGCCAAAGTCAGCCCTATATACAAATCCGGTGCAAAAACTGATCCAGGGAATTATCGGCCCATATATCGGTTTTGCCTGTAATATCAAAAATTTTTGAACGATTAATTTACACTAGACTAGAAAAACACCTAAATGATATTAATTGTATTTATGATCGACAATTTGGCTTCCTGCCAAAATCAAACACCTTATGTGCCACAATTGACTTAATTACCAACATAAAAACAAACATTGACAAAAAGAAACATTGCGCTCGGGATGTTTGTCGACCTAAAAAAACAATTTGATACAGTGAGTCATAAAATCCTATCATTATGGCTTAAAAGCATAGGCATCACCGGTGAAATGTACAATACCTTATCCTCGTACCTTGACAACAGGAAACAAATAGTCAAAATAGGAAACGCGATGAGTGGAATCATCCTTATAGAATTTGGTGTTCCTCAAGGATCTCTGATATCCCCCCTTTTATTCGCTATATATATAAATAATGTCACAGATTTAATTGGGCAATTAACCTTATGCGCTGATGATACCTGCTTTTTCTACTTCGGCAGTAACATAAACACCATCGCGGCTGATGCTCAAAAAGACCTGGAAATACTGTACTACTGGTTTAGCTCTAATATTTACTCACTGTTAACGCATCAAAGACGTCCTATATAATATTCTCAGCTAAAAATAAAAAAGTCCCTGATCACCCTGTCTTGCACATCAACAATACTAAAATAGTCAGAAGTAATTGTGAAAAATATCTCGGACTTAGACTGGACAGTAAACTTACTTGGCAACCGCATATTGATCACATAAAGTCGAAAATAAAATCACTAATTGGATCAATGCGCGGGTATATTAATAATATCCCAAGAAAAATACGCTTCTACATCTACAATTCACTAGTTCATTCACGGTTAAATTACCTCATTGAAATCTGGGGATGCACCACCAAATCTATGATTAAAGATGCACAAATAGCTCAAAATAAAATAATTAAACTACTTACTTTTAAACTATAATCAAACACCTACATCAGAACTATACAAAGACAAAATAATGAGCATTCACCAACTTTACACATTCAATTCTTGCATCCTAATACAAAAAATACTTGACAAAACTATTCACACACAACTATGATTCAACATAAAAACGCCTACACACAGTCAAAGAAACCCTGACCGAATACAGTACACGCACACCCCCCAGGGACTCAATATGGTTAAAAAAATATAAAATACGAAGGCGTGCAACTTTATAATTAACTGCCGACGGATATAAGGGACACATCTTCCTTTAACATATTTAAAGCGACACGGTTGGCGCAATGGCTAAGCGATTAGCTTTCTGCGCTAAGTGTCGCGGGTTCGATCCCCGCACGGAACAATTATTTGTATGATCTACAGATAATTGTTTCGGGTCTGGATGTTTGTGTATGTGAATATATGTGTTTGTAAACGCACCCACGATACAGGAATTATTCCTAGTGTGGGGCAACGTTTTTTTTAAAAAAAAAAAAAAAGCCAAACTCAGGCAGTATACCACTAACAATGTAAGATTACTACCTAGATAACATAGGTAGTAATCGTAGTATCAAGACATACTTAACCTGATCATTTTCACTAATACCAACCAACATTCATAAAAAAATACTTTACTTTTACCTGTTACTGGACTGCACTTTACTTAATAAGTATTTATTCGGTAAGTGAACAATAGCTGCACTGGCTTATGATGCACCTGGTTCGTACCAAACATTTGTTGGCCAGTCCGCCAGTCGCAATATCATGCCATGTATCCTGAAAGGGGTATTAAATTAACAACATATATCTGAGATATATATCTCAAGTTTCCTAGCTCCAAGGAAAACCGTGATGACATCAGAAAAGGGTAAGTAATCCATTAATATTTCCTTTTTTGTTTGTATCAAGACCTAATTAATATAAATAACTTAAATGCTGATTCTTTTATTTGCAGATAATATATTCGCGGACAAATGCTGTGTACTGTAGAACATCTCGCTACAACAAGTCTGGGGCTGTACAGTGAGAACCTAGAATAAGAAAGGGAAGACAAAGCAAAGGACGCTCATAATAGCCAGATTAATTTCTGAAAATCAGAGGCCAAACTACCTATTATTTAAGAACAAGGACATATTTGCCGAGCAGCTCTGGTGCAACATTTGTGCTCTTCTAGACAATCAGTTTATAAATACATACAATATATTATGCTGTGGGATGATCAACTCACATCAACTTTCTGGTCAACTGAATGACTCCTTGGCAATTCAAAAGACAGTAAAAGTTAAGTGGTTTAATATATTGAGTTTGGGTTCAAATAAAACATAATTTACCATAACAGTATTTTTATTTTAATCAATCTTTATTAAATATTCAAATTATGATTCTTGTCGATTGGATGTTAAGTCAACATCAATTAATCTGAACCAAACAATATTCACATTAAAATCTTAAAGCAAAGAGATCCAGTCATTACCAATATATAAATATATACGGAGAACCCGACTAACTGAAATATACAATGGACAGCGTAAACGAACAATATTAAAAACACTGGTTTCGTGATAATACCACTGAATGTGAAATATTGCAACCACACTCTATTCATTTAACGAAATATAATTTAAAAACACTTACTTCTATGTAAAATAGATGAGTTAGTTGTGCAGTCTCGGCAATACTGGTCAGGCATTTGAATGCTGCCTGTGACAAATTTCTTGGTTGGTAGCCATTCTTTCTTCTGTCTCCTAAACATAGGCGAGCACATGGGCGTATTAGTCTTGGCTGTCGGTTTCTAGATCGGCCTGAAAATAAAGCCATGTGTTATTATTAAAAGTTAAATTTAAAAAGAAAACTGCCGTTTCGTTTAGCTGTAGTCCTCAGTACCTACAAGTTGGTCATTAGATTAATAGCACAATGGTAACATAATTTTGCAATACAATTTTTTTTTTGTGCGACTTAGTCTGAAACCCTCAAGGACGTAAACATAAAATTTACTTTTGTCACTTAAACATAAGCTATAAATATAACAATAAAGGTATGTAGTGCAATATCTTTCGATATATGAGGAGGTTCTTTTCAAAACTTGACTATTCCACTTTCGACAGAACTGTTTTCTTTTTTTTGTTTGGTAACACTGAAATTAAAACTCAGTGAAAATAAAATTGGGTCAAAACTCGATAATTACACCAGAAAAAAAAAGAATAAAAGGCATGATTTCGTCAAAAGTAGATTATTCCACTTCAAAATGACATTACCCATTTCAAATATACATTTTTGGAACAGAATATGATTAATCCAGAAGTTAATTAACTACATATTTTAGTCTAAATTGCAACAAAAAATGTTTTATCCCTACATTTTTCAGTCAGAACTGAAGTTCTTTACTTTTTTAATATGGCAAGCTGAAGTGTTTGTTTCTTGAACCATTGCACAATACTCGTGGCGTTTGTTTGACAGTTTAGACACAGAAGTCATTGTCATGCTATGGCAACTTAGAACAAAATATTCCAATTTTTTATTGAAAATAGCGCCATCTATCAAAACGTTAAGGTAAACAAATTGCGGTGTTGCTACAGTTAAATATATTATTTTATGCTGGAAGTTACTTTATAACTATAGTTTCCCTAATAAGAAATAAATAAATATAACATTAATTAAGAAATAAATAATAATTTCATAATCTTCTTATACATAAATAATAAAAGACATAAATTATTACATAATTAGGTTTTTATTATTCGATTAACATTGAAAAAGTTATATTTTTGTATTTAACGTGTTAAAGTTGGTTTTTGTATGGCTACACTTGAATTAGCGGTGGGCAGTAGCATCTTTTTTGGATAACCGTTTCGTTACGCAACTGTCTATCGGATATCAATAGCTGAAAATGCTCATGATGAATGAACGGCTCCGTGAAGTTTTGATGACCTTTTTTTTTTTTTTTTAGCTTTCACTGATACTGAAAATGCTCAAATTTCGCGAATTGTCGGTTGTTCCAACATAAGCAAGAATTAATGGATTTTGGTGGCCCCGTAAGATTTTGATGAGCTTTTTTTTTTTTTTTTTAGCCTCCCTATTTACCCAAAATTGTTGTTCGTGTCGTCTCTTGGCGAGGATTCATTAACGACTCCGTGAAGTTTTGATGAGCTTTTTTTTTTTTTTTAGCTTCTTTGATGCACTTCCATTTCATTGGATAACGAAACGCAACTGTCTATCGGATTCTTTGGATGTCAGCTACTTTAGCGTTAGCATGTTACCAGGTTAGCACGTCTTTCAAATAACCTGCTAACCGTTATTATGACGATAGCTCGTTTCAATAACGTTTAAGTTGCGCAACGACCACCGCTAACTTGAATTGCAAATGGCTGCGTGAGAGTGTAACTACTCGTGCGCATTTGTTTTCCTTTTGCAATTAAGTTTTTATTGTTTCGCTAGTGCATCTGCATGTTGAGTTGAGCTTTCGTTCCTCCATGTCTTGAGCTGCGTTACAATTCGTTCGTACGTTCTTCGATACGATCTTGTGAAGTTACCTACTGTGGACTTGCATAGGCACTCTTTTGCAAACAGTGATCTTAACCATGTCTCAAAATTCTTGTTGTGTACCTGGATGTGCTGTGGTTAGGAAAGACGGTAAGTGGTTCTAACATTTTTCTATGAGAGCTGGCTTAACCATTTTGATCACACAATGCAACTTAGAGTTCTAGGAGATATGTTTCACATAATACCCTCGTATCCCTATTGTAATAGCTGCAGAATGTGTGATGTAAATCAAAGTCGCTATAAATGTTTTTGTTTCAATTCTAAACTATTTTTGTTTACTAGTTCACCCCGGAAACCATCACACATTTATTACTATCCAAATGCCATAGTATATATATATAGACTTTCATTTATCCTTTAGTGACTATTCATTAATTATTGTACAAATCCAGAAACAAGTTTACAACTTGGATTTCAAATATTGGTGGTGAAATAGCTGCATTGGATTATCAAGATATATATGACAACAGACGGGTCTGTCATAGACATTTCAAAGATATTCATAAGTATCCAAGTGGTAGACTGTCTAAATTGGCAATTCCATTAATGCATATCCCAAGGTAATACTAATATTTATCAATGCATTTATTTTGTTGAAACAAATAATAAAAACATGCAATATTTTTATATTATTTAGATCTGCAAGCACAATCACATGGTGAAGAAATGGTTATATCAAACTCTGATACATTCCGAAGCAGCAACTTACAACAATGTGGTTTTAACACATCAGGTATGTATCTTTAACTACAAAATAAATGTACTTCAATTTATCTTTTTCTTTTTAGGGTTCTGTAACTAAAGATTGAATGGGACCCTATTACTAAGACTCCACTGTCCATCTTATCATCTGTCATCTGCTTAGCTTGGGACTAGACGGCGTTGTGTGATAGTTGTGGAATATATTATATTATCTGTCACCAGGCTGACATGAACTGTGATAGTTTAACAGTTGAAATTTTCACAGATGATGTATTTCTGTCGCCACTATAACAACAAGTACTAAAAAACAGAATAAAATAAATATTTAAGAAGGCTCCCATACAACTTTTTTTTTTTTTTTTTGGGTTTTTATAGGTAATGGTAAGGATCCTTTTGTGTGCGAGTCCGAATCCCACTTGGTCGGTTTTTAATTTTTATAATTGCTCATGGAGACAAACAAACAAGAAAATCCATGAATACTCTAATATAAATCTTAAATGTTGTATTTCAATATCTTAAACTTGGTTCAGGTTTCTTATTTTTATTCAATCAAGCAATAGTCTTTCTATGTTTGTCCTCTTTACAAAATTTATTTATTCATATTGAACACAAAGGTGGTGTATGACTACCTATTTCAACCTCAATTGAATAAAAATATTTATTATTTTTCAGGAATTGAAGCTTTAAGCACATTGGCCTTAGCTTCAACTGTTGAAACTATCAGTAAACCAGCCCTTGCTTCACCAAACGTTGAGGCAATGATCAGCAAGCCGCACCTAGCTTCTACATCTAATGCGCCACGGTCAAACAATTTGATTTCAGGTTTGTAATAACTTTTATCTGCATATACTTATATTAATATTATAAAGAAGATGTTTGCATTTTTTATATTTTCCAATCTTTAATCTGCAGTCGGTTATATAGCCATAATCATATGTGTTCCACTATTCGTAGCTTTGTAGGCGACATTCCATAAATGGCACCATGTAAAATATATTGTTGTTTTTCAAGTTCTCTGGTCCAGTATGTTCCATCTTAAAAACTGGCAAACAATTTAAAAAAACTTCAAATTCTTTGCCAGTTCTTTTGTATGTTTGTTGCTTTTCTTTGTACCTCTTGCTGACTTTCTCCTTAACAGTAGGTATCTAGTGTAAAGATGGTGGTGGGTGGACGGACATGTATGAAACACTTGTTGGTGCATGTCTGATAGCCTAACTCCACACACCTAGGCATACACTGCAGTTTAGTATTTTATAGGTGTGAATTCCCTGGCAAAGAATCTGCTCCACTGGGGGGGGTTGGTGTTCCCCCTCTTCCATACTATTATTGCATAGATAACATATTTACATAAGAAGCAATTTGACAATGACTATGAATATTCAATTTACAGGACTTATACAACCTGACCAAAGTCAATGCAGAGAGCGGAAAATAAAGGCAACTAAATCAAAAAGTATGTATATACTACTGATGTATATAATTTAACATAAGGGGCCATTCATTTATTAAGTAAGACGATTTTTATTATGCATTCCACATAAGAATAGGATAGTCAATAACCTCAATCTGTCAAATGCATGGAGTAAATATAAAGAGGAGACGGCCTAAGCAACTGTGCACTGTGACACCAACTAGGTCCTGACGTCATCACGTAGGCGTGGCCTTAGTCAGTGTATTGTTGGCGTTCGTCGTGTGCACAACTTTGTAAACGTTCCCATTTTACGGTATATTCGCGCTAGAAGAAAAAATAGAATGAAGTGTTGTATTTTATCTTGTAAAAACTACTCGGATAGACGTTCTGATGCTATGGATGGCATCACATTTAATTTCTAAGTAATTTTATGCGTAATTTATTAAAATAGTTCTAGAAAAATCTCTTAGAGAGGGCGTTTCCAAATATAATTATCTACCCGACACTAGATGGCGACACTTTGTGTCATGGGAACTAAAAATATTTAGGTACACAGAGCTCAGAATTAATATATTTTAATAATCATATGTACCGAAATTTGTTCAGCATTCATTCTTAAAGACTCTTTAAGAGCCTTTACGCCGTACGGTCCGTTATTGGCATTTTTCATCCTGAAATTACTTCGTTAAATTGTATAGATCATATATCAAAATTGCTGTCCATTTAATAGGAAATTTCATAAAGAACAAATCTAATACAAAACATTTTTTTTTTTTTTTATAATTATATATACTAGGGCTATTGTTTGACACCATGTTTCGTAAAATTTACGAAACGTGACTACTTCATGCTTCGATACCTGGCAAAGTATATGAAATAAAAGCAAAAAATAACGGTTTTAAGAATACATATATACTCGTATACAAATCTAGTAGACAACATTTTTAATAATTATTATTATACTAAAGTAAATTACGAAACAACATAGCGTAAATGATATATTTTTAGGCATTTTCAAAGCCAATTTTGATAAACTTAATGATGGCTAAATTACATATTATATTTTTTTTACATTACTAGAATATGTCCTTAGCAATATGGCAAAAAAAAATGTATTCAAAAATGTAATAAACTATTTTTAAAAGAATTTTTAAAAGTACCATATAAACTGACCCGCAACTCGGCGCGAGATCAGTGCCCGCCGAGGCTTTCTAGGGTAAGGATGTGTCGCTCTGCGCGCCGTTTTTTCGAAGAAAATATTACGATTCTGAATCAATAAATTGGAATAAATCTAGTCCAAAACATATTGATACTTTGGGTAGAAGTAAACAGTTGAATTATTTTTGATGACTTTTTATGAAAATTTGTACAATAATTGTTCATAGTACTCTTATACTTCTTTGTGAGGAGCCATGATGGTGGAGCCGATGGCATCGAAGACCTGATGATGGATCCTGAAGGTTACAGGAACTCTGTAACGGTTTATAGTAGAACCACCGTGTTTAGGCTTGTTTCATTTGTCTCGATCGGTACTTTTATCCTAACTAGTGCTGATGCCCTGATGACGCTGATGATGATGGGAAGTGTTTACAGGAACTCGGTTACTGTTTATAATAGAACCATCGTGTTTAGGCTTGTTTCATTTGTATCCATAGGTACTTTTATCCTATTGCTAATGACCTGATGATAATGATGATGATGATGAAAGGTGATTACAGGAACTGGGTTACTGTTTATAGTAGAACCACCGTGTTTAGACTTATTTAATTTGTCTGGATAGGTACTTTTATCCTAACTAGTGCTGATGCCCTGATGACGCTGATGATGATGGGAAGTGTTTACAGGAACTCGGTTACTGTTTATAATAGAACCATCGTGTTTAGGCTTGTTTCATTTGTCTCCATAGGTACTTTTATCCTATTGCTAATGACCTGATGATAATGATGATGATGATGAAAGGTGATTACAGGAACTCGGTTACTGTTTATAGTAGAACCACCGTGTTTAGACTTATTTAATTTGTCTGGATAGGTACTTTTATCCTAACTTGAGCCGATGACCTGATGATGATGATGATGATGGGAGGTGTTTACAAGAACTCGGTTACTGTTTATAGTAGAACCATCGTGTTTAGGCTTATTTCATTTGTCTCGATGGGTCCTTTTATCCTAACTAATGCTGATGACCTGATGATGATGATGATGATGATGATGATGGGAGGTGTTTACAGGAACTCGGTTACTATTCATAATAGAACCACCGTGTATAAGCTTGTTTCTTTTGTCTCGATAGGTACTCTTATCCTAACTGCTGCCGATGACCTGATGATGCTGGGAGGTGATTACAGGACCTCGGTTATTTTTTACAGTAGAACCACGGTTTTTAGGTTTGTTTGATTTAGTATAGTGCCGATAACCTGATGATGAGGTTGTGAGGTGCTTTTAGAAACTATATCCACCTTGTTTGAGTTTAGGAATTTGTAATTAATTTAATCAGGTCTGGGAAACAAAGAGCTTTTTGTTTATTCGGGAAAATAAATAAAATAATAAGTAATGTACACAATATGTATCTTGATTATTGATACAATAATTCGCCACCGGAAATATGAATTACTGTAAGGGACAAAATGCAAGTTTTAGGAAATCTTTGGAAAAGGAAAAATTTGATAAAACCTTGTATTTCTTTCAACTTTAATGGTATCATAATAGTAAATATTATACCATTATTCTTATATTTTTGCGCTCTATTTTTCCTATAAAACAGGATTTCAATAACTCTTTTAGTTTCAGATATAGCCATTACTGTAAGGGAAAAATTATTTTCATCAGTGATTAAGGCAATTTATTATCAGAAAAATCTTTAAATCATATTTAAATTTAATGTAAAGGGTATTAAGTTTTGTAATTATTTAGGGTATAATACCTTTGTATAACTATTTTATTTCGGTTTTAGAGTTACGCTAAACGTATGTAATATACAAATTTGAAGCTTGCTGTTTGGACTTAAGGTTGAATTTGTTGTATCTCTGCATGAGTATTTATAATCATGCCATGAAATTGCCTTATTATTTATATTTTTTTTAAAGATCTCAAAAATTAAAAATACTAATACTACCAATCGATAGAGCGGAATTTTCTGTGTAAAACTGTATATTTAACTAATTTTCGACAATTTGTCCCTTACATTAATTCATATTTCCGGTGACGATATTATCGTATTATGAAAATATATCGTAATATCTAGGTACTAATAATTATTAGCTCATGTGAATAAACAAATACTAAAAAGTACAATACAAAATTAATTATAATAAACTAAAAAATACCAAAAAGGCAAAAAGGATCAACATCACCAGCGCGCGCTTTAAGCATTGCCTCCTCACAGTCCGCACGCACACACACAAGCGGGTGAGCGGTCGAGCGCTGTAAATACCTAATTTCACTCGCCACCGCGCGGCGTAAACGCTCTTAATAGCTTAAATATTATTTTTGTAGATTTTATATCATATTCTAAACAGGCCGCCATCTATCGTCAACTATGAACAACAAACATAAAGATAACAAAAACACAGGGCCGTAATTAGAATACAATTATTTTAACGAATGACCCGCGGCTGTCTCATAAATGGAAAGTACTTAAAACATTAAATACGCTGGACATAAAAATATAAATTAAATATTCTATCTACAATAATTTATTTAATGTACTTTCCCTCCGTAAGACAACTAGTATGGTGGTGTTGTTTACTTAATTTAAAGTACTTAAAGCCCACCTAGTTTATTAATTTTTTTTCGTTATAATTTGTCTATTATTTATTCTGCCTCTGAAATTGACCATATCAAAAAAATCATGTTAAGTATAAAGCTTTTTTCGCGTCATGCGGCTTTTGATTTAGTCTGGTATTACTTATTTATTTGACATTAATGGTTCGGACGGATTGTCACGTAAACGGGAAGTGTTTTTTTCTAAAAGCACTAGCTTTGTATACAATCTTGATAACTCTTTTTAACATAATAAGTAATTTAAAAATAAGAGAAAAACTAATAATCTTCATTCGTCATTCATCAAAAACCTTTTTGTTCTATTTTTTTTTTTTTTCTTAATATTACTATTTCAATAAAAAAAAATACGTATCAAGATGGTTCGCAAAATTAATTTAAAAAAAAAAAGTTTACTCCTTGGTACGAAAATTCTGGGTACGACCCTGTTGCATCTTGCACTTAGTGACATCTAGCGTGAGATAGTTATATAACTACAAAGTAAAATCGACAGAACGAGCGAGTAGTTTCGCTATAGACCGGCAGATGGAAAATAAAGAAGTGGGCGGGATCTAACATTCCCTCGCCCCGCAAAATGTCACGCAATGTTTCATAGGGAAATCGAATTACAACATCTCCTCTTCGTATTTACTCCGTGGTCAAATGTTGATTGAAAATACACAGTACAGTTACAGTAGTGCAGTAGTACAGTTTGCAAAAAAAGTATTAACGGTTTTTTTGCTTTGTATTACAGTCTTAGTCGCGTATTTTTTTGATCTTACGTAAGAACTATTAAGACACCCTCTCCACCCCCTGAATCGTCTTACGTAATAAATGAATAGACCCTAAGTAAAACACTGAATTACTTTTTTTTTTTTTTTTGGAAGGTGAGATATCATCAAATGACTTCTTCCGCTCTGGGCGGAGCGCAAGGGAGTGTCAGACTTGTACTGACTAAATACCACCTATGTTCCTTCTTAGCTCGTTGTGTCCGGGGCTGTGGTATCTCTTTCGATCATCGATCAAGCCGCAGCCCCGGCAAAACACTGAATTACTTATGCTGGCCATACACGGTCAAACCTGTCGTCCGATCGGTATGACGCTACCGATTGAATCAAACAGAGTTGACCGTGTCTGGGAGTGGATTGGTATGACAAGCATGTTGTCAACATGTTGCCACTCCCACACACAGTCAAATTTGTTTGATCCAATCGAGCGTCATACCGATTGGACGACAGATTTGACCTTGTATGGCCGGCCTTGTATTAATTGCATAATTATTTAAGGCATCTCGGTCTCTTATACCAAAAAGTATACATCCTTTTCTGGAATAACAGATGAACGTATTTTTCAGGTTCTCGTGTAACTTTGGCGCAACATAAAGAATTTAGATCTGTCTTAAAGAAATTAAAAAAATGAGAAAGTGATAAAAAGAATTTTAAGAAAAAATACATTATGGCCAAAAATATGACAAAAACAACTGCATTCAACATTGTCTGTAAGAATATGCCACATTCTACAAAGTTGTTTTGCCAAATGCAAGCCTCTCAAAGTGGCAAGAAAAAGAAAGGAAGGCGATTCACTCTAGACGAAAATTTGGCATTGTCCTTATACAAGCCATCTCCTAAGGCATATCGCCTATTAAGCAGAATATGCGTTTTACCAAGCAGAAGAACTCTGCAAGATTTGCTGCACAAGGTGAATCTAAAAGCTGGAATCAATGAAATAATGTTTGATAATTTAAAAACTTGAGTCACTAAAATGCCTGATAATTATAAATACTGCTGTTTAGCATTTGATGAGATGGCAATTGGAGCAGGCATTTCATATGATAAACGAAATGACGAAAAATATCAAGATTTGTTAACAATGGCTATATAACAGAAAAAGAATATTGTGATCATGTTTTAGTCTTTATGATAAGAGGAATTGTAAAAAAATACAAGCAGCCTTTGGCTTTTTACTATTGCACTGTAAGCACTAAAACAATTGAATTGAAAAAACAGATAAAGTGTATTATAAAAAAACGTTCAAGAAACAGGACTGAAAGTCGTGGCTACGGTATGTGATCAAGGCACCTCCAATGTGGCAGCTATAAATGCATTGCTAAAAGAAACGCGAGAAATATTTTTACGCAATGCACAGGAAACTAAAAAAACTAAAAGTTTTTTCATGGTGAACAAGGATCAGATTTTCCCTATATATGATCCACCTCACCTAATAAAGGGGATTAGAAATAATTTGATCACAAAAAACCTTAAATTTACCATGAAAGGCAAAGAATGCATTGCGAAATGGGACCACATTGTGAATCTATATAACAGGTGCCCCGGTTATAAAGGCGTAAAGCTTGTACCAAAACTAACAGCACATCATGTGTTGCCTGCACTTATCCCGAAAATCAGGGTTAAACATTGCACCCAGGTGTTCAGCCAATCAGTTGGAGTAGCTCTTGGATTTATGGCAGGTAAGCAGTTTATTCATTAATTATTCATTGTTAATATATTAAAGTTAATTTTAGGGAGTTGTTCCCAAAGGTTCACGAGTCTATTATTCTCGAAAAAAGTCCAAATATTAGTTCCCAATGAGTCCAAACATTAGTTCCCATGTCATTTTAAAATATTAAATATTTTCTTTCCCAACAAGTCAATGAGAATGTTTGGTACAGTCAGCAGTAAAAGCTTTGATAAGGAATAAATGTTTATTATTTCTATAAATTAAAAGACAATGAATATTTTTATTTCATCTAAGCATTACTTATGAAACGTAAACATTACATCATATTCATAACTATGAAAAATAAATTTTATAACAATTACAGTAAATAATTTTAATCTTACAATAAAATAGACCTAAGCATTATAAATCACAGTTTCAGAATTATCACAGTAAATCAAAATCAGGTTTTTACTGACTTTACTTTAGAGATATCTCATGGACCCATCGAAACAAAAAACAATAGAATCATGGACCTCTCGGAACCACCCCTTTCCGGGTTCTGAACCTCTGTATGAAAAGTCCTCAGTTGATATTTAATACACATAATGTACTTAAGTGAAGCTTGAAAGTGGCGCCAGTGACTGAAAAGTTGAAAGGAAATCGTTTGTCTTGGTATGGTCATGTGAAGAGGAGGGATGAAACGCATGTTACTAAAAGAGTTCTCAGTATGCGTGTAGATGGATGGAGAGGGAGAGGGAGGCCAAAGAAAAGATGGATGGATTGTGTGAGGAGTGATATGAAAGAAAAGGGAGTTAGTGATAGTGTGACGGGTGACAGAACAGAATGGAAGAAAAAAACGTGTTGCGCCGACCCCAAATAATATGGGATAAGGGCAGCAAGAAGAAGAAGAATGTACTTAAGTGACCCAGATATGAATATGTCACAAAAATAAATAAATTTAGGAAATCGGTTGGGTTTAATGAAGAAATAAAAAAAGTTTTTCAAGGCTCATTTTAAGAATCACAGAAATATTTTTTCATAAAAATAAGTAGTTCAGAAGGTATTCAAGAAATTAGACGAAAAATGACTCCACTAAAGTTATGTTAATATATTTTTTCTCTTTTGCAGGATGTGGAGTTTTTGGAAAAGACAGTACAGATACAGCAGATCTTCTCATGTTTTTCGATCAATTGTTCGACAGTGTCAATGGCAGTTTTAGCGCAATAAAACGCGGAAAAATTTACAGGACTGCAGTGACCTCATCACAAATTGTGGAATAAAAGCCTACCGATTCTGAAATCGATGAAATTTTGTAACGCCAATAACCAAGGAGTAGTGCCTTCATTGTCAAGTTGGATCAAAACCATTGAAGGTTTTAAATTAATTGTGTCATATTTAAATTCCAAAGGAATTAACTCTTTATTGCTGCGCAATTTCAATCAAGACGCATTGGAAAACTTTTTTGGGGCAATTAGAGCTCATGGCTGTAGCAATATCATGCCTACGTCGTATGCATTTGAAGGCGCCTTCAAAACGCTGTTAATTAATAATATTTCATCTTCACATTCAGTTGGGTCAAATTGTGAGAAAGATGATAGTGTTTGTCTACAATCACTTAAATATTTTTTTTTAAATCCTGTTAACACACACCCAACTGAATATGAAAATGAAATTGACAGTGATCATTTGAATATATCAAATGTAAATACAGACTTCCTAATACAGAGCCAAACTCCAATGCTTATTGAAAGATGCGCAGCTATAGGGTATTGCAGTCGATGGATGGCACAACTTGCGAAAAAGAATATTTATAAAAATTGTGTGGCCTGCAGGAACTCTAGAAGAAAGAAAGAAAGAATTTGGCAACAAAAAGTGGTTCTGCTATCCTACAAGAGCATTATTTGATTTCTTTGCCCAAGTGGAAAACATATGTATAGAAATTTTAAAAGAGCACTGCACAAAAAGAATATTTTGGTATATATAATAATAAATATAAATGTAAGTGTGACTTTTATTAGTTGTGCAGAGCACGCAGATAGTTTGCGAAATTATTTAATTAATAAAAGTACAATGTTTTTTATTAATAACTGGTGCAAAGACATAAATAATGTTCTCACTGGCAAAATAACCTTTTGGGATGACAACGATCCAATGAAAGAAAAGGCTAATCGGCACTACGTTAACCATAAAGGACGAAAAAGGCGAACACAAAATTTGATTGTAAATGTGTGATGTGAAAATAAAATGGCATTATATCGATTTCTGTAGTTTTTTTTCCGTTTATGTTGTATACAGCAATATCTCATACAATATACCTAATATCCTATAGCATCCGCACAGTGCACGAGCTGTATGCACATATTTATACATTTACTTATATATATATATTAGTTCCCTTAACGAAAAACTAGATGGCGCTGAGTTCGACGACTTCATAATATTAATAAATACGGTAGAGTTGCCTGTCTATAGCCGGTATACTATAGTAGTCTTTGTTAATAGCACAATGGTAACATAATTTTGCAATACATTTTTTTTGTGCGACTTAGTCTGAAACCCTCAAGGACGTAAACATAAATATTTACTTTTGTCGCTTAAACATAACAATAAAGCTAAAAATATAACAATAAAGGTATGTAGTGCAACATCTGATTCGATATATGAGGAATTTCTTTTCAAAACTTGACTATTCCACTTTCGACAGAACTGTTTTCTTTTTTTTTTTGTTTGGTAACACTGAAATTAAAACTCACTGAAATTAAAATTGAGTCAAAACTCGATAATTACACCAGAAAAAAAAGAATAAAAGTCATGATTTCGTCAAAAGTAGATTATTCCACTTCAAAATGACATTACCCATTTCAAATATACATTTTTGGAACAGAATATGATTAATCCAGAAGTTAATTAACTACATATTTTAGTCTAAATTGCAACAAAAATGTTTTATCCCTACATTTTTAAGAGTCAGAACTTAAGTTCTTTACTTTTTTAAGCTTTAAGCAAGCTGAAGTGTGTTTGTTTTTTTTTTTTTTTTTCCTTTTATTGGCAACTGAGCCGATGCCGACTATTCTGCCAGTGTCAAGTGGGTTTGGCAACGCAGTAAGGTGAACCTTGGTGAGCTTTGGTGAAGGTGAAAGTAGCTGAAACGACAAGAAAGAGTTTTTTTTTTTTTTTTTTTCAACAATATATGCAAATTCAACACCACAAATCTAGACAAGACACAAGACAAGACAAGATTAATAGACACCAAACTACATTTTGATTCCATTAGCTTTTAAAAAAATAGATAAGATTTGAATGAGTTTAGGTGAAAAGCTAATCAAGACGGAATGGAAGTTAGTAGGAAGGGGGACTTTAAGTTTGGGAAGCTTACGATACAAGTCAAAGGATTGAGAATTTAATGGTCCAGAGTTCCATCATCAAGACCGCATTCGCACAGGGAACTGTCACGAACACGGATCTTATTTAAGAACACTGGACTGCAGCAGTGACCAAGTCTCAGTCTACACAGGGTTGCAACAGTACTTCTGGACAGTTTTGGACATTTAAAAAACCAAGGTTTCCGCTGGATGCAGGGTTGAATACTAGCGTAGTACGCTAGTTTCGAGTACCCTTAAGTTTCGAATTTACCTGCCACACTGCTGACCACGAGTTGTACAGCTTATGTTTAGTGTCAGTCCGTAAGTCATAGCTACGTACCATGTAGTGTTTTCGATCCACCGGGTTAGATGTAGCAAATTTAGCTAGTGAGTCTACGCACTCGTTACCACCTATACCCGAGTGACTGGGAACCCAAGCTATTTCAATGTTTAGATCGTTTTTCGAACAAGTGAATAATAAAATAAGAATATCAAAAATTATTTTGCTGTGAATTTTAGATTTAAGTTGATTTTGAGTTAAAGCTTGAATGCTACTGCGAGAATCTGAGAAAATGACTGAATTTTTGATGTTATGGGTTAAAATGAAATTGATGGCTTCTAGGATACCGATGCATTCCCCTGTAAATACTGAGGATTCTGGTGGACATTGGAATAAAAGAGCGATTTTGGAATTTTGAAAATATGTTGAAACACCTGTACATCCTGTTGAAGACAATTTGGATGCGTCCGTATAAAACAGATTCCAACCCTCCCAGTATCTTTTAATGGCCCGATCGAATTCGCCTTTTACGTCCTTGGAGTTTTTGGAGATACCAAGTCCCAAAACGACCTTTGGCCTGAAATGGACCACCTCATATGCGGAGGAAAAGACCGGAAGGGACGGGTATTGACAAACAGGGGAGGAGAGGTGTTTAAGCTCTCTGTACCTATTCATCAATGGGAGAGATTTATTATTCCAGTAGGAAGACGCGTTAAGAGAGAGATAAATTTGTTCCAAAATGGGAAGTAAGGGATGGGACGAAAGGGAGAAAACTTTTGACAAGAAACGATCTGCTAAATATTGTCTACGAAGGTTGAGTGGAGGTTCTGCACATTCCACCTGGAGGGCATTTATGGGGGAGGATTTCATAGCACCAATAACGATCCTCAGACACTTGGCCTGGACCAAGTCCAGTCTACGCAAGGCTTCTTTGTTACATGGCACAATTAAGTAACTGCAATAATCCATTACGCTTCTAACTAACGCATTGTAGACTAGTTTTAGGGTGTATGGGTGAGCACCCCACCAGACACCTGCTAAAGCCTTGAGGACCGAAACCGAGCGCTCACATTTTTTAACTGTATTATTTATGTGGGCCACTCCCGACAATTTGTAATCCAGGGCAACCCCCAGAAACCTGGCCTTCTCCTCAATTGGGATAGCTTAACCGTCTATATTAATGTTAACCTGGGGGATAAGGCGTTTACGTGTGAAAACAACTGCGGTACTCTTTGGAGCACTTAAAGACAACCCGTGACCTAAGAGCCATTGGTTTAATGAGGACAAAGAAATATTCATGGAATGAGCAGCGTCTTCGATAGAACTGCCACAGACCAGTAATGCAATATCGTCAGCATATTGGAGTACTTTACAATTAACATTTAAGCAAGAAGGAAGATCATAGGTATAAATATTATATAAAAGGGGACTGAGCACGGATCCCTGAGGAAGACCTCTCCAAACCAACCTTGGCTCAAAGCTTTCCCCGGGAATCCTGAGTTGAACACTGCGTTCTGAAAAAATACTGCAAATGATTCTCCCAATCCTAGCCGGGATTCTCAGCTCTTGCATTTTCTGCCTGAGAACTGGGAGGAGGACAGAATCATAGGCAGCTGAAATGTCTAAGAAAACGGCTACCACAAACTCACTTCTACTAAGGGCCAGCCGGATCTCTGATGTGAGGGTACCCACACTATTAGCTGTACCCAGACCTTTCCTAAAGCCGAATTGAGTCGTTGGGAGCAGCTTCCTGTTTTCTACAAACCATTCTAGGCGGTTTTTAATCAAATATTCTAAAAGTTTAATAAGAATGGACGATAAAGCAATTGGTCTGTATGAAGAATGATCACTAGGATCTTTACCAGGTTTTAATATGGGTATTATGACTTGAACCTTCCAATCGGGAGGAATATAACCGGTAGTAAAACAATAGTTGGCTAAGTCTAGATAATATTTATGGGTCTTATCACCAGCTTTAGAAATGAAGGAGTAAGGGAATCCATCCACTCCAGGAGCAGAATCCCTTACATGGGCGAGGACAGATTTGAGTTCGCTAAGAGTAAATGGCCCGCCTAGAGGATCAACTGAAATCATCTGAGAGTTTGAAGCGGCACACTCATCAATACGGGGAACATAGACTGGAGCAAGCTTAGAAAGAAACTGGTTACCCAGGTTTGCAGATAATGTGCTCCCGGAGGGGGGCTTCAAACTACTTTTGAAGGATTTCAATTTACGCCACACAGCTGACGCTGGAGTGGATGGACTCATTGAGTTACAGTACTTCTGCCACCCTTCTCTCTTCTTATTTTTGAGTAATTTCTTGGACTTAGCCAAGATATGTTGAAAAGCAATGATGTTTTCCAGGTTCATGTCGGAGTTGAAATTCATTTCGGCCTCATTCCTGGCCCTTATCACGGCTGAGCAGTCCCTATCCCACCATGGCGGGGATGAAATTTTGCCCATTGGAGGTTTTTTTGGAGGGAAGCAATCATCTGCTGTGCAGGATATTGTATTGGAAAATGAGGAAAAGTATTCTTGCGCAGACTCAGGATTAATAGGTGGAAGGGAAGAGACGCGTAAGTCTAGGATCTTTGAGTAAAGGTCCCAATCCACTGAGTTCAACTGGTATTTTAACAAAGGCGGGGATGATTTTTCAGGAATAGACTGGGAAGGGATTTCAACCACAATGGGATAGTGATCACTCCCATAGGTTAGATTCAAGCGTCTCCAATTAAGAAGGCTGGCTATATTAGATGAGCAGAATGTCAAATCAACACAGCTGTTATTCTGTCCTGGCGCAGCCCTACGTGTGGATCTGCCGTCATTGATCACACATAGATTGAGTTCATCTAATATATCCACTAAGCCCATACCAAAATTATCGCAGATTTCTGATCCCCATCTATAATGATGACCATTAAAATCACCCATTATAAGTAATGGACCTTGAATTTTACTCAGCAGACTTTTAATTGTAATAAGATCTTCAATTTGAGGGTGTGCAATATAAAAACTAAAGATATTTATATCCTCAGCCTTAACAGCAACGACGTTAATGTTGTCACCAACAAAGGGTAGAGGAATTGGGAAGAATAGTACCTTGTTATTAATGAACAAAGCACATCCTCCATATCCATCTAATCTGTCATAGCGAGCACTACTGAAGCATGGGATCCTGAAATTACTATCAGAGCGGAGCCATGTTTCAGCAATGCTACAGATTGATGGTTTGAATTTATTAATGAGAAAGAGTAGGTCAGGTTTCCTGGTAGTAATACTCCTCACGTTCCATTGAAGGAATGTCTGGGGATGGAACATTATTAATATAGCTAATAATTGATGACAGTTTGTTGGCAACATGGTTAGGTAAGGATTGTGCAGGGTTAGCTAGTACTGTTATTAGCATATTAGCTATAATATTAAGGATATTTTCGGACTTATTAGGAGTGCTTGTACCTTCCCTGGGGAGGGCACAGCCATTTTGGGAAGGAGAGAAGGAGTAATCCTGAATAAAGGCTTGGTGAACCTGCTTGTCATAGCTGAGTGAAAGGGGGGCGTGAGTTTTGGGTTTTAGAAAGACCGTCTTACGGTATGATTTTGGTGTTTGGGAGACAGGACCAAGGTACTGGGGAGGACTAGGTACTGTTTTAGATTTCTGGGATAGTCTAGAGACTTCAGCATACGATCTGGAAACCGGAGGGAAGACCAGACTTGCTTCCGCATAAGAGACAGATTTTTCAGCCATAAGGGCTTTGATGCCCTTCTGCCGACCCAATTCAGGACAAGCTTTATCATTAGCATAGTGATTGCCAGAACAAGAAACACAGGTAGCACAATCAGTGGGAATTTGGCATCCATCCCCTGGGTCGTCTTGACCACATTTATAGCAGCGGGGTTTTGAGCGGCATACTGTACGTGTGTGACCGAAACGACAACAGTTGAAGCATTGAATGGTTGGGTACATGTACCTCTCGACTGACAGAGCAGAGTAAAAACAATAGACACGATTAGGCAAGACTTGCCCGTCAAAGGTCAGAACAACTGTTTGAGTGGGTTTCCACTCTGTGTCAACCAGAGAAGAGACCTTTCGACTCATTCTCCTTGCCTTTATCACGGGGCCACATCAAACAGGAACCTTGATATTCTCAATAACCTCATCCTCTGTCCATTCGGTTGGTACATCCCTAAGAAGACCCAAGCGAGTAATATTAAACTGTGGAATTGTAGCTATGAAGTTATTCTGGGCTAATGAGCGACTTATCAAGAAGCTGTTTGCATCTTGGTGAGACTTGAACTCAACTGAAATACGGTTCCGTCCTAGTCGTTTGACACTACCTAGGAGGATGTTGCTGTAATTGTTTTGAGTCAAGAACATTCCAAATTTAATTGGGTGCAGAACAGTACCAGTTGTGTCTTTTAACGATATGTGAACAACATATGGCGGGTTATCCCTTATTGTGTAAGACTGTCTGCCAATTTCTTTTTTGGAGAGTTTTGGAGGGTTTATTATAGTAGTCGGGGAAGAAGTGGCCATTCTTTTCCGACTTGCAGATTCAGAATCCATTGAATTATTTGCCAAACTGTCATCGGGGAGAGTAACTGTTAGTACCGGAGTGTAGTCAATGCGATCCGGAGGGTCAGGGGGTTTTTTAGCATCCATGATGAATGCGGGGTAAAAACTTTAAAATATTCACAGTTATGCGTTAAAAAACACCTTATGCTACACCACAAACACAAAGAATAGTTTCGACTAAGGTTCACTCTTGAAGAATTCACTAAAATCGAAAAAAATCGTAACACAAACAAAAGCACGTATTGCCTTCACCATTACCCGCAAAAACTCACCATATAGATAAATTCTGATAAATTATAAAATTATAAGCTGACTGTGCGTGCGCGCGTCAAATACGGTCGTGTTTACTACCTGCTACAAGCTGTGTCTATAAATTACAAAGTGAAAAATTGCTATTGGCTACTTGTGCAATTTCAAGTTCCTGCTTGCACACGCGAGTGTCTTATGTCAGTGACCCGCCCACTGGGAGGAGCGCGAAAGGGATAATAATATAATTAACAGCTATCTCCCACAAACTAAAACAAATTCTGTTGCTGATTGGACACTGGGAATCGAACCCGAGCATTGACGAGCAAGCGTGGTAAGACGCCAACGAAACCACTCGGCTAAACGAGCCGATGAGTCATTAACGAAGTAATCCACTGCATTGCTCAAGCGCACCGCCCCTCTTAGTGACGTTGTCCGGGTGAGTCATTGTTTGTCTTGTACTGGACGTGTCGTCGAGAGTTGAAAGTGTCTCACATAAACGCGTAAGCGCCTCAGTTTGCACGGCGGTTACGACCTTTTTCTCGCAGCATTTTAAACATGACACCACCGAAGAATTCTAAGATACTTAACTATGATTCTGAACCTGATGTTAATACCTCAAATTCTATGTCCTCTTCACAACCTATTTCAAATATTACACAAAGGTTTAAACGGAAACATCCGCAGGGAGATGAACTAAGTACTTTCATGTCGGAAATTAAAAAAATGCTGTCCGATTTCAAGGATCAACAAGAGAAGAAACACAATGATTTACTTAACTCACTCAACGAAATTAAGTCTCAAAATAGCGAAATACGGAAAGATGTTCAGTTCTTATCGGATAAGTATGATGAGCTAATTGTAAACTTCGAAAAACTGGAGAATGATAATAAGAATAAAATGGCCTACATACAAATATTGGAAGAGAAGCTACAAAACCTTGAGACATCGAGCAAGTCGTCTTCATTGGAAATAAGAAACATCCCGGTTGATAAAACTGAAAATACCTCTTCCCTTTGTGATACGATTATAAATGCAGCGAAAGCTCTAAAGGTTGAAATAACTAAGTCTGAAATACGGAACATCTATCGCCTAAACTCAAAAACGCAGTCCAGCAGCAGCCCAATTATAGTCAACTTCACGACGGTTATTGCCAAGGATACATTATTACAAGCCTATAGAACATACAATAAGAACAACACTGATAATAGACTATCTACAACGAATATTCAGACCAAAGGCCCAACCAACACCGTATTTATATCAGAGTGCCTAACCTTTAAAAAGAAGCGACTACATTACCTTGCCCGAGACTTTGCGAAGACTAATGACTACCAGTATAGCTGGACTTCGCATGGTAAAATATACCTACGTAAGAAAGAGGGAGTACCATCCATAAAAGTAAATTCTGAGCTTGATCTTAAAGCATAGCCATATAAATGACTGAATGTTTCTCTTTACTATTTACCATTATTTAAAAATTCGAAATTAAGAAATCGCTGCGTGTTACTTAACTTCTATGGTACATTTGTAATTTTAATTATTAAAAAAATAAACTATGTAAACACAATACAAAACACACACACAATTAAACACACATACTTCTGTATACACAACACAACCATGCATAAACACATTCTTGACAGAGTTCTTCGTACAAACGCATACTATGTGAGTTTCCACGGCACCTTTGTTAAATTATTTTTAAAATTATTATCCTATAAATGGCTAATGTTGCAAACATAATTGACGATATCGATACCTTGACAGTATCACAGTCACTTATATGCTCACCCAAGGAGTGTCAGTTACACGAAAACTTGACAAAGACTACTTCTTTCAGGCTATTGCACACTAACATACGTAGCATAAATTATAATTATGACTCCTTTATTACTTTACTGAATAGATTTACAATTTAATTTGAAGTAATAGTTTTAACTGAATGCTGGCTTAGCAAAGTCACGAATATTCCCTTGATTGATGGATATGTGTCATACAAATCCCAATTTCTCAATCAGAACGACGGAGTCATATTGTATGTCAAGTCTACTATCCAGCACGTGGTTATAGAACCTACTATCCGCGACTCGAATTGTCTAATGATGAAGTGCGGCAAGGAATTTGTGTTACTAGCAGTATATCGCTCACCATCTTATAAAAATACAGATAACTTCATGGAAAGCTTAATCGAAAATGTGGCCCTTATGGGCGACATAAATACAAATATTATCGAAAACAACTCCGATATACTTTGCGACAGCTATCTAAACCTCCTGGCGTCTCACGATCTTTTGGCAGCACATCGAATACCGACCAGAGGCGGCAATTGCCTGGATCATGTTATGTTAAGATCAAAAAGAAATGCAACAACTATAGTCTTGGATACACAAATAACCGATCATGTACCTATACTACTCTGTCTCGATGCACACGTGCAAATACGCCAGGCAATAGCAGTTTCTGTTCATATTGACTATCCTGGCTTAATTCATACTCTCTCGTCTGTGGATTTCAGTTCGATTTTTGACGCAACAGATGCAAATGTAGCTTCGAACTTACTTGTTTCCCTCATATCTAGTACTATAAATGGAAACTCGAAAATAATTAAGGTACCACAACGTAAAAGATGAAAGAATAACAAACATGCAACAACCACGCTTTCCTCCTGTGGAACTTCTCGAATTGTCAGAAGACGGTCACGATTCTGTTAACAGAGTCAATTACTTTTTTGCCAATATCGGTGCTGAACTTGCCTACCAGATTTAAACACAAATCACGATAGTTTCACTACAGCACTCCCGGATAGCGCTGAATTTCGCTCCGAAGGAGATTCTATGGCTTTATTGAACGTGGATGCTAACGAAATACATGATATTATCTTGAATTTGCGTAGTGATTGTGCTACTGGAATAGACAACATTCCGACAACAGTCATAAAACAGGCCCGTCACATTCTTGTGCCACCGATTACTGCGCTCTGTAACCTTAGCCTCAACACTGGTGTTTTTCCAGATAACCTAAAAAAGGCTCTAGTGTGTCCAATATACAAAAGTGGGGACAAACAAAGTGTCACAAATTATAGGCCTATTTCTATACTCACAGCAATCTCGAAGATACTTGAGAGGGTCTTAAGCAACAGACTTAATAACTACCTCGAAAAAAGTT
Organism: Shargacucullia verbasci; assembly: GCA_947562105.1. Taxonomy (NCBI): domain Eukaryota; kingdom Metazoa; phylum Arthropoda; class Insecta; order Lepidoptera; family Noctuidae; genus Shargacucullia; species Shargacucullia verbasci. Next base: position 5,092,482 of record OX387281.1, read on the forward strand.
CCATAATTGCTGAAAATCAGTATGGCTTTCGGAAAAATAGGTCTACTAACGATGCTGTTCTTGAGCTTTCTGAAAGTATCGTTCGACTGCTTGATACAAAACACAAAGTACTGGGCCTATTCTTAGATCTTAGCAAGGCATTTGATACCGTGTATGTTACCCGCTTACTTTTCAAATTGGAAAGACTCGGAGTGCGGGGCATTGCGTTGGACATCTTTCGTAGCTATCTCACAAATAGAACCCAGGTAGTTAGAATAGGTAAAGTGAGCAATAACTACGCTCCAGCTTTTGGCGTTCCTCAGGGAAGTGTGATGGGCCCAACATTATTTCTTATCTACATTAATGACTTGTGCAAAAAATCAATAGCTAATTGCAAAATAATATCATATGCCGACGATACAGCATTAATAATACACGGGAAAAGCTGGGATTTGGCACGAAATCACGCCGAAAATGCTTTGAGGGAAGTCATGTCTTGGTTAAAGGTTAACATACTAACCTTAAATGTTAACAAAACCAAGTACATTGCTTTCTCACATCGAGCTAATACACAACCACCTTCAGAATACAGTCTCAAAGTCCACAGCTGTGAACCACTGGAATCTCACTGTAGCTGTTTGTTCCTCACAAGAACTCCAGAAATTAAATATTTGGGTGTAACAATAGACAGCTTCATAAATTGGCACAGCCAAATAAATAGCTTAGTTGGCCGTGTGAGAAAACTGCTACCTGTATTCAAAAATTTGAGCTACTGTGCAGATCTTAACCTATTAACCGCCGGACCTCCAGCCCAAAAAACGTGCCTCTATCGCCGGACACTTATTTCAACACTTCCACAGTAGTGATGGGAAATGTTTCCTCGATAATGAAATTCTTTAGCAGTTTTAAAACTGTTTTCACATAACTAAATCTGTATTTTTAGCTAAAATAAAAAATTCATAAACCTAACATGGTCGTTTTATTTCTTGACAACAGTAAACTAAGTAGGTATACACAATAACGTATAATTTTGCAAACATAAAAAAATATCGATAATTCAAGCCCTATCGTAACCTTGAATTCACATATTGTCGGATATATCCTACTGTGGCCCTGTAATTCAAGGTGTTAGTCTTATTTTTAGTGATGTGCATGTCTCGATATTATAGAAACTATTTTCAGGTGGTCAATCATGATTCTTTTTTACGTAAATTGTTTACAAACATTAAATTTTTTATTATAGTTACAAATTAAATATTTTATTATTTTTTTAATAGTCTTTTACGTAAAAATATAGGTGTCTATATTACTTAGGGAAGAATAAGAGAAACAACATTTCATGGAATATTCCAGAACTAGAAGAATAACACTACCGGTACGTAATTTTCCCTATTTTATTCATTCTCTGATCATCCACACTGTGATTGTGATAATAAAACTAAGATAATCAAGGTAAGATGTTAATTTTAGTTTTTTTTACTAGTTTTCGTATCAATAATCGTTATTATATAATAATCGTTATTTCGTATAAATATCGTTTTGACGACACGGTTGGCGCAGTGGCTAAGCGATTAGGTTTCTGCGCTACGTGTCGCGGGTTCGATCCCCGCACGGAACAAATATTTGTATGATCTACAGATAGTTGTTTCGGGTCTGGTTGTTTGTGCATGTGACATATGTTTGTAAACTGTACCCACGATACAGGAGAAATCCTAGTGTGGGGCAATGTTTAAAAAAAAAAAAAAAAAAAAAAAAGTGATTTAGCATTTTATTCACCTATTGAATACCTTTTTTTTTTTTTTTTTTTTGATTTGCGTGGTGAGAACCCATCATGGGCTATCCTCCGCCTGGGGGGGGCGGAGGGGTGTGCCGGACTCCTACCGGCTAAACTCACCACGGTGGTCCGCCTCGACACCATATGGTGGGCCTCGGGAACTCTTAGAAGACCGCACCGAGGCCCACCACGGTGCCATGCCAAACGGCACTTCCCGGAGGGGGTGACTGTAAAGAGGCCACCCCCTCGTGCACGTCCCGGGGGAGACTGTAAAGAGGTCCCCCCGTTACCCTCGCTGGTGCTGTGTGCACGGCGACACGGACCACAGCGTGTCGCCGTCTTCTCGGGGGTCGCTAAGTGAGCGCGCAGAGTCCCCACTCTGCGCGCTCGCGACCCCTAAGGCCCCCCGCTAAGGTGTGTTAGGCGGGGGGTTGCGGCGTGTTGCGCACCGGGGCGGTTGCTCCCCGGCGCCTCCTCCTCCGTCGAGCGGGATCGGCCCTCTCCCGTTCCCGCTCATCGGCCTCCTTCTGGAGCATAACTGCTTCACAGAAGGAGACCACTGCCCTCCAGTTTTCCGATTCTGCCAGCATAGCCGATACTATGGCTGGCAGAGAGAGATCTTGCCCGATCTGGTCGACCAGAATCTGCCGCTCTGCGGCCCACGCAGGGCACGTCTCGAGCGTGTGCTGTGCAGTATCCTGGCCGCCTCCTCCACAATGTTGGCAATCAGCCGTGGCCTCGCGGCCGATCCTATTCAGGTATTCACCGAAGCAACCGTGCCCGGTGAACACCTGCGTCAGTCGGTACGTGACGCGCTCGCTCCTCTTGAGCCAGGCTCCGAAGTGCGGCACTATCGCTTCGACAACGCGCTTGTGCGCGAACTGTGGCCGTAAAAGCCGTTCGCGCCACAAGTCGAGCGCGTGCCTACGTGCGCGCCGCCTTAGCCTTTCGAACGCCGAAGCTGGCGCGGTCTCGCCGTCCTGGCGGATAGCGCGGATCCGGTGATACACCCTCGCGTCCATATCCGCCTGGATGTCGAACGGCACATACCGCGCCAGTAGAGTTGCCGCCTCGAAGGATACTGTTCTGTATCCTCGTGCGATCCGTATTGCAACTTTGCGCTGCAGGCCGTTGATTTTCGTCCTGCAGCGCCGGACGCCTGATAGCCGAGCCGACCATACAGGCGCCCCGTACAGCACCACGGATCGCACGACCCCCCCGTAGAGGCGGCGAACTTCCTCCCGAGGCCCCCCGAGATTGGGCAGCAGTCTGTGCATCGCACCCACTACCCTCTCGACTCGGGGGACCAGGCGTTCGAAGTGCTCTTCGAAGCCCCACCGACTGTCCAAGGTGAGCCCCAGGTACTTCATGTACCGGCCCACCTCGACCCGCGCGTCACCAACGCGTATCCGCGAGCTGGGAGGTTCCCTGCCGCGAGGCAGTTTGTGGAACCATAGCGCCTCGGTTTTGTGAGGCGCTATATCCAGACCCAGCGCGCGGAACCTATTGAATACCTACTGACTGACTTATTTTCTATAAATATTTTATAATAAGCAGGGTCACGGAAGTTAACTCTTTTTCGATAAATTACAAGTATCTCATAAAGTTGTAAATATTAACTTGCTGTATATTTTAGCCTTAAGGCTGCGCTAGTCGAGATTTTCTCCATACAAACGCTGTGGGGTGATTACTCCCCCGTTTGACATCGTAGGACCAAAATTAAGCATGATATCTATTTAAATATATATAATAATAACTAGGATTAGAATCCAAGAGACCATTGAGTGCGGTGAGAGTGCGAGGTATTGGTGACTTAGCACGCGCGATAGTGCGGCATGAAAAGTTTATGCTTTCTATTGCGGCGATAATTGTCCGGGGCAAAAAATCGAGCCAGCTCGTTATGCAGATCGGGTGCGTCTATAAAGCCACGGAGAGTTTTACAGGCAGTTGTGAGCTGATCGTTTGCTCTCCTGACCTCAAGTGAGTGGTAGCTGAGACATCCCAATAGAAATTTGGTTGGATAGAGGTATGGATAATATCCATATATGAGTTTATACAGATACCTCAAGAAAGCTTTTTGCACCTTTTCGAGCAAGAGCGCGTAAGTACTTTCATGTGGATTCCACACACAGGCACTGGTTTCTAATCTGCTTCTGACTAATGCGGTATATATAATTTTGATAACATGTAGACAATTAAAGTCAAGTGAATTTCTTAGAACAAATCCTAATCTTTTGAATGACTCCTTAGCTACTATAACTATATGGTCATGGAAATTGAGCTTTCGGTCAAATGTGACACCCAGATCTTTCATAGTAGTTGTTTGAAGAATAGTATTATTGTTTAATTTGTAATCGAAACTGATTGGGTATCGCATTCGTCCGAAAGTCATGGCATAACATTTAGAAGAATTAAATTCCATTTTGTTTTCCATGCTCCACTTATAAATGGCATCGATATCACGTTGAAGCGCTAAGCAGTCAGTTTCAGAAGCAATTTCCAGGTACAACTTCAAGTCATCTGCGTAAAGCAGACAACTTGCGTGGTTGAGTACTGTGGGTAGATCATTGATCATTATTAGGAACAATAAAGGACCTAAAATTGAACCCTGACTCACTCCGGAACGCGTATGATAGGGACTCGATTCATATATACCGAGTTTAAGGCTGCGCTAGTCGAGATTTTCTCCATACAAACGCTGTGGGGTGATTACTCCACCGTTTGACATCGTAGGACCAAAGTTAAGCATGATATCTATTTGTCTCGTCGTTATCTATGCCTGTACGTAAACCGAATACTAAAATAAATAGTAATTTGAAAGTTATGAGCCTCGAAAGTTCCGTATTTCAACACTAATTTTAACGCAACTTTGGGCGTAAATAAATAACAGAAGTAGTATAAAATCTCTAAAACAAAATACGTACAGGCATAGGTTATTTATTCAAAAGTCTAAATAACTTTATTTTGAATTGATACATTCAGTAGTTTTTTTGTAAGAACACCTCTCCCAATAGTATGTTCTCCAAATTTTAGGCGCTCGTTACTAACAAGAAATTATGTGCCTTTCACTGCGAAGTCCCGTCCCGGGGGCCGCGCGGGTAGCGGAGGGGTGGCGCACACGCACACGCACCCGCGCCTCTCGGGCACCTGTGTGTGTATCGTAGGACGTACGTGACTATAATCATTTGTATCTTATTATTGTTATCACATTGAGCCCTGGCTTTGAATTTTGGATTCCGATTTCGATATAAGTACATTGATTGAATGATTTCGCTTGTATATTTTGTTTTGTATTTATGTTCTGGTTTTCCGTTCTCCGCTCCTATTGGTCGTAGCGTGATGTTTTTGATAATAATAGTAAGTGAATTTTTTCAATTCGAAGTAGTTTCTGAGATTAGCGCGTTCAACCAATTCAGCTTTATAATATTAATATAATATATTAATACATATGTATATAGTATAAAAGTATAGATAAACTCGTGGTCGGCAAAGCTAACTCGACAACGAGATGTCTCAATCTCAACGTAAGTAGGTACATCTCCCGCAGTGAACGCCTGGTTCCTACGAAATATTATTAGGATAAGTTCTAGGTACCTATTTATTACGTGCGTATAGTACCTATCTAGTACACACGGTGACATATCAAGTAAATATCCAATATAAGCTGAACTCGCATTGTATACGCTTTTGGTACAACGAGAGCTCAGCTTACACTGATAAACTAATATATCATCATGCGTACCATAAAAAATATGAGTAACACACTATGATAAATAAATCCAAATAAATAATATTATTTTATCAAACTAGGTTGGGTTTGGTGGTTTACGTTTTCTTTCAAGCTTGTGTGAGCGTGTTGTACCTACGTAGGCGAATCGCGGCAGCGGCGGCGGCGCACAGTGGGAAAATCGCGTATGTTTCGTCTCAAAACTTCATATTTCAGTTGTTTCAAAATGAAATGAGCTGTAATTTTGCACACGTATACTTGGATATACCTATAAGGATTTATTGAAATATTTTTTTATTTTGAATTATTATATTATTATTCAAATAAAAAAAAACATGCATTTTAAGTAAAAAATATGTTTTTTTTTCTTAATTTATTTTATCTGAAATAGATTAAGAAATAATGTCAATCTATATATAAAAAAAACATATACAAAATTTAGCAAGATCCTATTGATTTTCGTTCATAGCAAGAAGGGCCTTAGCTTCATCAAACAGTTCCTTTTTTAATATTGTTTTTGAGGCATTTCTCAAACTTGAAATATAGGGACCAGCAGTATATAACAAGGTATGGAACACGTCTTCATAGGTAACTCTTAACAAATAAAATAAAATAAAATAAAAATACCTATAATAAAACTTCATTTATTATAGAACATTTATTTATTATTTTTATCCCGTAATATCGATATTCATGTAAAACAGCTTTGTATGGGGCTTTTCCACAGTGCGGCGGTAACGGAGCCGCGCGGTGCCCCGGCGCGCTATATCAATGAGCTTGCGCATGTGTGCGGATACTTAGCGGCGGTATACTATACGGGAGTGTTTACCTGTGTGCGCGCAGTAGCGTCTTACTGCTCATCACTGGGTCTATCCCTTTCTCAGACGATGTTGCGTGAGATAGCATGCATATTAGCCACGCCCATCAACGAGTTCGTGCTTTCGACTAGCGCACCCTTAAGAGCTTACTACGACTATTGTGCCATATTACGAGTCCTACATTCTAGAAATTATTGAAAAATAATTTTCTACATTTACCCGACAAGAGATATTTTTCATTAGTAGGATACATTTTGAAAATACATTGAATGGCTCTGTAATATTTTTGTTTTAGAGATATCAACAGCAATATGGATACACAAGAGTTATACGAAGAGACAATGGCTAAACGTATAAAAAAAAAAATTTGGAATCTGAATTAGGAAGATCAAGAATGGCTCATTTTCATAAGGATTGCCAGGAGTGTACGAAATATGATGTCAAAAATGTAAAACGTGACAAGAAAAATGATTGTTTTGCGCAGCTCCTAGCCGAAGAACTTCAAGAACTTCATCCTTGTATGCGCACTCGGTGCTACATTAGAATTTTAAACTTCGTGAATACCTTAAAAAATAATCATTCCTATGAAATAGAGGTATCGGATACAGAAAAAATGTAACAATTGGCATTGTTTAACATAATAAGACACACATTCGTTAGTAAATAAAACCAATATTTGATTTTCAAGTGTCATTTTTATTTATTTGAATGAAATTCAGCACTACATGGTTCGATGCAAAGAAATACGTTACATTCCTTGCACATAAATCTTGTGTCGCTCCTTTGTTTCTTCAATGCACACACCCTACAGCGCTGGCTTTTATTGTTAGGGATCTTCGTAGGAAAATGTTTCAGTGCATCTCGTGGTAAAAAGCGACTTGGATTGTCTTGTATCCTGCGTCAAGTACAAGGGACCGGTTGGTAGTTTAATAATTTATATTTTCCTATTATTTGACGAATCGCTTCGAGTTGAAACTCACTAAATAATTTGTTTCAACATCCTTTTATTTCTTTAAATGCACAAAATGCATTTAAAAGATGCATGTCAATAATGCGCAACGCCAATTTTTTGTACCATCTTCTACTTTTTTTAATACAAGTTAATGTACTTATAAGCATATCAGCAGTGTCAATACTACCCATGTTTTTAGTGTAGTCATCAACACATTCTGGCTTTAATTTAGGCAATCCAGTTCTACCGTCTTCCTTATCTGTGGGAATAATATTTGCGTTATGCATTGTGCTAATTATTGTTACTGCCTTCTTGTCCACCCATTTCAGTGCCATCAAGGGTGATGAATAGAATGCTTCCACTTCTCCTTTTTTAAGTTTTCTAAATTTAGGCATCCTTTTCTACTTTTTTTTACTGTTCCACAAGCATACGTACCTTTTGTTTCAAATATTTGAATAGTGTTGGACTTGAATACCAATTATCAACGAAAAGTATTCTATTAGAATTAAAATAATCTTTCATAAGTTCAATTACCACTGATCCGCTCACACCCAACTCCGGTTTAATTAATTTCGATATCTGTTTATTTGACGCTATAAACTATAAAATTAAGGATAAATCCTGTTTGCACATCGCATAAAACGAACAACTTAATATCGAAACGGTTTCTTTTTTTAGGTAAGTACTGTTTAAGTATTAAGCGGCCCTTAAAAGGAACTATGCTCTCATCTATACATATTTTCTGATGCGGTATCATAACTGTTTATATTTGATTCTTGCATGGTCAATAACAAATTGTACTTTATGCAAGCGTGGTAGTCTCTCATTACTAAGGAATACATCAGAAAAATGCATCATACTCATCATAAGGCAGTATTTATTCCGGCTGAGAAGATTATGAAAAATCGGCGAATTTAGCAAAGGATCTGTAGACCAATGCTCTTCGATGCTTATTCTTTTATTTCTTGTCATCAACATAGTAACCGCTAAAAACAAATAGACATGTTGAGCGTTGACATCACTCCAATCTTGAGTTCTAGAATGTTGTCGTATATCAACATTGCGCACATAATACTGAAAATACCTATTTGTTTTTTTATTATTGTAACTCGCTTGAATCGGCGGTTAAGTTAGTGTTTGTAAAACCAGCGATGAAATCATCAAAAGGTTGTATAGTCGGGGTATCTCCTTCCGTTGACCAAACCCACTCAGTGTCATTGTCGTCACCGACCTGAAAAAGGAGCCAACAAGCATGTGGTTAATTCTTTTTATACTCACATAAATGCGCAAGAGGGACTAACAATAAAACACATTTTAGCATGAAATAATGATAGTTCTTCCTTAATATCAGACAACATCATATACATAATTACATATATTGATCTTACTCCACAATATGTGTGGCTTCAGCAACAGAGATGAAAATTAAAATGCCAATGAATAATGTATTATTTATTGAAAAAAATATGACATACCTGCATTTCGTCTAACTCCAAATCATCATCCGACTCAAACACTTCATTTTCCTCAAAGCCTTCTAAAATTCTAATTAACTCTTCTGCACTCGACATATTTAGCGTCCACAGCACACAATACAAAATTAACTTCATACTGACTACCCACCGACAAATTAATAGACATGTCGATAAAATTATCAACTTACCCTCACTTCGCAAATATCTACTCCATCTATGACGTAATAAGCGGACGGATATTTCCGACTCCGGCGTTGAGTCATAGTATAATATTCATAACATTAGTGATGTGCACACACACACACACACACACGCACACGCACACACACACACACACACACACACACTTCATCAGATTTAATCAATTCAGAACGTCAAGCCAACACTGTATAATCATATAATCGTATATGTATAATCATTTTTAATCAAATAATCATCTTTATTTCTTTTACGCAATGGATGTTACATGACCTTACGTAATTTACGCTTAATTAGTTAAAGTCAATTAAGATGGCAAAAACATAACATGGTGATAAAATAATAACATTTCAAAATCAAAGTTCACTAGAAAACTTGCTGGAATAATTACGTAAACAGTATTATGATCAGTCAAAACTTTATAAGATAACAAATACAACATAGAAAATGTATTTACCCTGAATAAAAAAAATCTTATCAAGGTTCAATACAACCCACTATATTACCTACCAACGTAATAATCATTTTGAAGTTATTATGGTTATATAAATATAGAACAGATTATCGTTCTTATAGGAATTTAACTAATAATTAATTCATTTTGTTATTATATAATAATTCTAATCGTAAGGTCTATCTCATAAATACTTTTTATTAATATAAATGTTAGCTCATAATACTAATTCTTAAGGTAAAGTTGAATTTACTATACATATGCTATAATTTACTAAATCTGTGATATCTTCACTGAATCGTGTTTACTAAATCTTAATATCGATATTCTCACTGTATCATGTTTACTAAATCTTAATATCGATGTTTTCACTGTATCTTAATTACTAAATCTTAAAATAAATTTAATTCTAAATCATTCTATGTCTTAATTAGTTGATAATTAATGTATACCTATCTGCTAAGTCTTTATTGTAAATCTCAACTTCGTAACTCAGGATTCTTAAGTCCCTTTCTATATCTTTTAACTCCGCGTTCATCTTATTCAAGAAGAAGCTTCGTCTTCTAGGGGGACGTGTTATACCCTATCTAACCTTTACTAAATCTGCTGACATCCGCATCTCTAACTCCTATAAAAGTGTTTTCATTGCGCGCGGTTGTCAGTTAACTCCACACTTTCTGCCGTGCCGGTTCTCTCATCTTTTCTACTTTCTCACATCCAGTCGCGCCGGTTCTTTCTATTTCCACTTCTCTCTCCAAGTTCATACAAAATCATCTCATGAGTCGCCTGAGTTATTAGGTTGAGATAGCCAAGTTGTATCCTGATAATAAAGTTTGGTTGTCTAAGTAAAAATTGTTTTTTTAAAAAACGTTTCCGGAAAGCTCGCAAAACAGCTCGTAAGACACTAAATTAGGTATTTACGCGAATTTTCTTGTTCCTTGCCCCAATGAAATTAAACATTACCCCGTGTCAAACTAGCAATGGGCGCTGTTTTAGACGCATATCCAGGTATGTAACAGCGAAAATAACCTGCTAAACCCAGTAGCTGTCGAACCTGTTTTACATTTGTGGGCACAGGGGAGTCAATTAAAACTTAAATTTTTTGTTCGCTCGGTCTAATCTGACCTTCAGAGATAGTTCGACCTAAGTACTCGATCTCTGTAGCCACAAATGTACTTTTCTTTAAGTTAATGGAAAAGCCCGCGGAAGTAAGAGTAAGTAAAACTTCGCGTACGTTTTCAATTGCTCGAAGATACCAGGATTAAAATGTCGTTAATAAATGTGAGGGCTTTACCAGACTCAATCAGTGGTTTCAAAGTGTTGGTTATTATTCTCTGATATACGACTGGCGCGTTCGCGATACCAAAAGGCATTTTTAAATATTCATAGTGGCCTTCTGGGGTCACAAAAGCAGTCTTAGGTACAGAATCTCTATCCAAAACAATCTGATGAAAGCCTGTAGCCATGTCTAAACAACTGAACAACTTGCTCTTACCAAGGCGATCAATATTGTTCTTCTATCAGAGGCAATGGATAGCGATCCTTCACCGTGATTGCGTTCAACGCGCGATAATCTACGCACATGCGATCCTTTCCGTCTTTTTTCTTCACAAGAATGATCGGACTAGCATGTGGCGACTCCGATTCGCGAATAATTTCTTCGTCAAGCAAGCCTGTGACATGTATGTTTGTAAACTGTACCCACGGTACAGGAGAAATCCTAGCGTGGGGCAACGTTTAAAAAAAAAAACTCGTATAATTAACCCGGCGTCATTGTGGCGACCAAACAGAACACAGCCGTTGTGGCCGGGTATATTTTACCCATGTACATTATTGTACACTGAGTCAATCTTATGTCAATATTAGTTTTCTATATTAGGGTAATAGGTAGTTATATACATTATTTATGAAAATTAAACATTTATTTATTATAAACTGATCATCTAATAATCAAAAATTGAAAAACCTAAACATTTTTCTTCTGAGGACAATTTGTTAGAACGTAACTTAGAATATATATTCAAAAACAAAAAATAATAACAAATTAGGCACAGAACATAAAATTGTTTTTAACAAATTTACATCAAATAATGAATTATATAAAACAAAGCTTATTTATTACTTATATATGTATATAGTTAATCGCTATCGAGATCAACGCAACTTTGGCATACTGGGATAATGTGTTACATACAAATAGGCTTGTTACATTTATTGTAATTATGCCTTGTTTCTTGCTCATCATCGCTGCACTCTTGTTCCATATCACTGCCTTGACTCCTCACTGAAATATGGTCGAGTTCATCTTCGTCGTCTGAACTCAGAACTGAACTCAGTTCTCAACTGAACTGTTCATTATCACTGGTACAAGTTTGTTCAAACAAGGATAGAAGTCGACTTTGTTCATTTTCATATGACATCGTTCGTAAAACTGTAAAAAAGGATATGCAATTCATCAATAAACAATAAAAAACAATAAACACGTTGTATATATAAATGTTACGTGGCCATTGTGGCCGGGTATAACTTACCCGCGCGCTCTTCCCAGAACTGCAAATTCCACCGTAGTCACAGCAACACTAAATAGAATAGCTAATACCACAGTATAAGTATTCCAACAGTAGGCTGACGCCTTTGATGTCAGGCGATGCCGCCGCCTGTGTAGGCATTTACGCAACTGCGGAAGGGTTGTCACAAATTGAAAAAGATTCATATATACCTAATCATTAATATCATGTTTTTTAAGTCTTAGTTTTTTAAGTCGTCAGCACCCCAAGAAACGTAAACGATACCCATATCTATACTTTTCAAAAAATGGATGTCCACCTACTTGGACTTCAAAATGGATGTCATTTTCATAATCAGCACCGCAAGAAACATTGAAAACGATACCAATATCTAAATTTTTCAAAAATGCATGTACGCCAACTTGGATTTGAAAATGGATACCATTTTCAAAATCAGCACCCCGAGAAACCTTGAAAACGATACCCATATCTATATGTTTCAAAAAATGCATGACCGCCATTTTGGATTTCAAAATGAATGTCTTATAAGTTTCATTTCGTGTGACAGCACCCTGAGAGACCTCAAAACATTCGATCTTATAAAGACAAAACGTTTCGGGGGTGTGCAATATACTCGGTATTTTTACGAACGCCATCTTGTTTACGTTCACACATGCACGCAGTGGCGATCCGAGGGGGAGGTTCGTGGGATTGATGACCCCCCTCCCCCCAACCGTACACGTCAAATTGACAAACCTTCTAAAAATAGACAATTTACTAAAATTTTAAACAAATCGTTAAATTCCTGCCTAAAGTCTAAACAATTTAATCAAAAATAGGTAGTTTTTTTTTTTTAATTTATAAATCAATCCCACGATTCAATGCCAACCCCCCAGTCCAATGACAGCACATGTCGTATGCACCATATTAATAATAAATTGAAATATCTAAAATATCAAATACTCGATAACCTTCAAAGTCTTGTCCCAAGCTACTAAGTGCGGTGAAGTATGCAGCTGGGGCTCGCCTCACCCGCGTCTCACCCCTCACACCCTGCACGATTGCCCTGTCTAGACGTCTTCGTCGACTGACTAAGGGTTTATAGACTGTGGCTAATACGCTCAATGAGATCAATCACCGCAGCTACTGTGAGCGGCAAATAACACGAGTATTTTGTTTTAGAGGTATAAGGGTTTTAAAAACCGTCGGGTATTAAATACCCGGCAACAATGACGCCGGGTTAAGAATCAAACGAACTTACCTTGTGAAGTTTGATGTCTAATTATACGAGTCTCTTGACCGAAAATGATTACAGTTTACATGCAGCAGCACGCGAGTTGATGCTGTCCTGCTCACACTTTTAAAGTTATTTAAATACTTATAAAATTTGTTATTAAATAAATATTATATAACAATAAAAAAGAAATAAGGCAGTGTATTGGCTTATTTCCCCCACTTGAGTGCAACCCGCCAATGTCATCGCAATACTAACTACTCGTATAATTAGATATCAAACTTCACAAGGTAACTTCGTTTGAGTTTTAATCAACTTCGTATCTCTCCCGAAGATGATTACAGTTTACATGCAGATGTTTAGAGCATCGAAAAAATTAAACATTAAAGCGATCGATAGTAGCTACTTATTATCTTTTAATCATTGTAACATAATGTAAACTTATTTCTCTGTAATAATCTTCTAACAAACAGCGATAATAAATCATCATCTAAAGAGAGCATCTATAAATTCGGTTTCGTTAGAGTTAGATACATTCTTATTATAATATTTTACTTTACATTTATTTTCATTGCTATGGATGAATTTAATATTAGCATTCTTTTTAGAAATCTGGATATATTTTTTTAAGACGTTGGTATACGATATATATTTAAATTTATTATTTATGTTCCTGCATTTATAGTAGGTATCTATATCGTAAGACACGTTTGTTTTTACAACTTACTCTTAGACCTTTACTTATCCAAGTTTGTTTGTTTTTATTATTTAGATTTATTTTTATCCTGTTTTTTGGAAAACAAAGCCTGTAGAATAGACAATACAAATCATAAAAACTTTTGAACCCTCTGTTTAGATTTTTGTCTGTTTTGGACCATGATATATTTTTTAGGAATTCTATAAACTTATGTTAGCGCAGAAGCGAAATGTCAAGCCGTCGGAAGAGGGGACGATGAGTAGTGGTGGGGTCGCGACTATATAAGTCGTTGCATGCCTCATTCTACCTTTTTTTTTGCCTGCGGAAACAACTTGTTAGGGGAAATCTCTGTCCGTTTGAATAGTCAGTCTGCCTACTCTGTTTTTAATTTGTTTTACTGTCGGTTACCTTTTAAATTAATCATTTTAAGTAGTTAAGTTTCATTCTTATTTTTTATAAATGTTTAGTTTATAAGAAGTAAAGTGCTATTTTTGGTTATAGTTGTTTTTTTTTAACTATACCCGTCTCGGGTTTTTAAGATCAGAAGTGGGATACCACTCTCACGTGTTCTGATCCGCTTTGCTTCCTGAGATAAGGCAGTCTGGCTATTCAATTTGAAATATAAAACTTTAGTGTTTTTTATTTTTATTTTACAAAGAACATTGTAATTGCGTTACTGTTTTTCTGTGTACCCCCCGAGTTGTGGTAAAGTATACATTTAAAAAACTTCTGGTGAGTATGTTCCGATCTGTTTGGTGTGATTTAAAAAGTAAACATTAGTGTGTACACGACTACACAACGTCGCTTTGTAGCTCGGCTGGTAACTTAGCAGCGTACATAAGTTATTTTGCTACCCTATTTAGCTCTTTTGCTTTAGTCATTAACTAATTACGATTCACACTGTGACACGCTTGCGGGTTAACAAAAGTGAAAAGATGCCTAACGATAGCCGTAAAAGTAGAAGCCGTTCTAAGAACCGTGATTCGCTTGAAAGTTCTGCTCACCGTAATTCACGCTCTAGTCGTACCCACAAACGACGTAGCTCTCGTAGTAATACAATAACTGAACAAATGCAACAAATTCTAGATCGACTGACGTCACTCGAGGAACGACATCGTCCGTCTCCGCCGCGACGACGTGAGCCTAGTGTCATCGCGTGCCCGACGAAACCTCCAAGGCCGCGGGAGGTGACTGTGAGTACGGCAGAGCACCGAGAGTTGACAGCTCCATCCTCGCCAAGAGATTCTGCAACCTCTGATCGTGAGGCCAGCGCAACAAATCGCATCATCAACGCAATACGATCAATCAACACGACGGTGAGATCCAACCAATCTTATTATATTTCTAATTTCGATCCAAGCATCAACGATATAGACACCTGGTGCGAAGAAGTAGACCGTGCTAAGATTTCAAATCATTGGAATGATAATGAGTGCCTGTCTCGCATTGGGAACTGTCTGAAAGGTGATGCTAGGACCTGGTTAAATGAGTGGGTTACCAATGATCGTAGTTGGAGCAACTTTAAGAAGGAGTTCAAACCTTTGTGTCCTAAGAAGCCAGACTTTGCGAACATTTTGTATGAGGTCATGAACACAAATTCTGACAAATACCCGACATACGCCGATTATGCTCGCCGGTCCGTACTAAGGTTACGCATAGTTAAAGGATTAAGCGACGAGCTAATTTCGGCAATAGTGATACGAGGTATAACAGATCCGCTAATCCGTGCTTCAGCCAGTAACGCTAAACTAATGCCGAACGAGTTAGTCGAATTTTTCTCAATTTACATTAAATCGTCAACTTTTAATCAAAAGTCTAATATTACCTCACGTAATGATCGTTTTCTAAAACCTAATCACGATACGAACACCCGTAAACGAAGGTTTGAAGATGGTAGATGTTTTTTGTGTGGCCAACGTGGTCATAAACAATCTAATTGTATCAAGAGATCTAAACCTGCTTTTAGTAACGGCAGTAGTGATGATAATACTCAAAAAAATAGACCTGTTCATGGCTCAAATGTACCCGAACCATGTAGTTTCTGTAAAAAACCCGGCCATAAGATTGAAACTTGTTTTGCAAAATTAAAATCCGATTCCCGCAACACAAACAATGTTAACTTTTGCCAGGAAATCCTCGATAGTAAAAGCAAAGATATAGTCGTGGCAATTATACGTGGCATCCCCGTCGATGTCCTTATTGATAGCGGTTCAAGTATATCGTTAATTTCCTCGTCACTATTAAAACATTTCAAGTGTGCACGCAAGCCTGCCTTTAGAGTTTTAAGAGGCATTGGTGGTCAAGAGATTGAGTCAGCTTACTTTGTTACTCTGCCAATAGAATTTAACGAAGTGACTCTGGAGGTAGACTTGCATGCCGTGTCTCGCGAGTTCATGAACACTCCTATAATTGTTGGTACCGACGTTTTGAATCGAGAAGGCGTTACCTATGTCCGCACACGCGATCAGCAATATCTTACTTGCGATTCTCGTCTTACGCACGATGTTTTGTGTACTTTTTCATCTATGCAGGTTCCGATTGAGACTCCTTTAATTGGTCAGGACTTAGAAAGGTTGCTTAATTTGATTGACGAATTTTCAAAATTCTTTATTGCCGGGACTGCTACCTCCACAGTCAATACTGGTAGTATGTCAATTAAATTAAATAGTAGCACGCCTGTTAACTATAGGCCATACCGGCTTTCATATCCTGAAATTTTGAAGGTTCGTGAGATAATTCGAGATCTTATTGAAAAGAATATCATTAGGGAGTCTGAATCCGAATATGCAAGCCCCATCCTATTGGTTAAAAAGAAAGATGGATCTGATCGCATGTGTGTCGACTATCGCAAATTAAATGAGATTACAATTAAAGATCGCTTCCCTCTACCGTTAATCGATGATCACATTGATCGGTTAGGTAAACATAAAATTTTCACAAGCCTCGACATGGCTACAGGATTTCACCAAATTCCCATGGACAGTACCTCAATACCGCTCACGGGATTTGTTACACCAGAGGGGCACTATGAATATCTAAAGATGCCCTACGGTTTGGCGAATGCGCCTGTTGTTTATCAGCGGATAATATCAAAAACTCTCCGTCAACATTTGGAATCTGGTGAAGCCCTGGTGTATATTGATGATGTGCTTATATTAAGCAATACAGTTGATGAGGCTCTGTTGACCCTACGCAAAGTGCTTCAGACTTTGACGGATTCGGGTTTTTCTGTCAATCTGAAGAAGTGTTCGTTCCTGTCAACTAAGATAGAGTATTTAGGACGTATTATAAGTCAGGGTCAGGTACAGCCGAGCGAACGAAAGGTGCAAGCTTTGGTTGAAGCACCTGTTCCAAAGACCGTTAAGCAAGTCCGTCAATTCTTGGGTTTAGCAAGCTATTTCCGTCGCTATATAGCTAATTTTGCTACTAGGACTGCTCCTATTACTAAATTGACAAAAAAAGGTGTACCTTTTGCCTGGGGTCGTGAGCAGGAAGAAGCACGGCAAGATATTATTTCACAGCTTACGAACGAACCTATATTGGCTATCTATGATCCTGACCTGCCTATTGAAGTCCATACGGACGCAAGTTCCATTGGCTATGGTGCAGTGCTTCTTCAGGTTCACGAAAAAGGATATAAACGAGCGGTAGGCTACTTTAGCAAACGAACTCAAGGTGCTGAGCCAAGGTACCATTCCTATGAGCTCGAGACCTTGGCCGTTGTTAAAGCTTTGCAAAATTATAGACACTATCTGGTTGGCATTCATTTCACGGTTGTAATCGACTGTAATGCACTAAAAGCTACGCAACAAAAGAAAGATTTATTGCCACGCGTAGCCAGATGGTGGATATATTTGCAAGATTTTGATTTCACTTATACTATGTCACACGCTGACTATTTGAGCCGCAACCCCGTTAACGTTTGCGAAGCACGCAAACAACGGAACTGGGCTCAGATAGCACAGGCCGCAGACGAAGAAACCCAACGGCTTCTTCAAAAATTGACAGAGGGACAGTTGGACTCTAGGCATTATGTTCAGAAGAATGACCTTCTCTATTATAAGTATTCCCCAGTAGGAGAAGATACTAGATTCCTATGCTTTGTGCCTAAAGGTCATAGACTCAGTTTGCTAAGGATTTTTCACGATGAGCATGATCATCCTGGGGTAGATAAGACATTAGAACTTATCAGGAAACATTTTTGGTTCCCTTCTCTTAAATCATTTGTCCAAAAATACGTGGTACATTGTCTTATTTGCATAACGCATAAAAAAGTCCCCAGGGCTCCTCACCAACTCATACATTCATGGGAGAAGCCTTGTGATCCTTTCGAGGTCATTCATTTAGACGCGTTGGGTCCTTTGCCTCAGTCTAATGGCTATAGATATGTGCTAATCGTTATAGACGCTTTCTCAAAATATTGCCTTTTATATCCAATGTTTGGTCAGGATGCTAACGAACTAAAAAGACTTTTTACGAATGTAATTTCTTTATTTGGCACACCCAAATTAATTGTAGCAGATCGTGGTCGTATGTTCCAAAGTTCAGAGTTCACTAAGCTGGTAACAGAGTTAGGCACTGACATTCATCTCATTACACCTGAAATGCATCATTCAAATGGACAAGTTGAACGCTATTGCCGGACACTACTGAACATGATTCGCATAGAATGTAACCATCGACAGAATGAATGGTCAGACGTTATGTGGCGGCTACAACTGGTTTTAAACATAACCAAGCAGAAAACCACCAGGCTATCACCAATGAACTTACTGATTGGCATTGAAGCGGCTACACCACTCGTACGTCATCTTGTTCGAGACATCGCTCTGGAAGACTCGCACCCGAACCGCGAGGCTTTGAGAGAAATGCATAGACAAAGAGCTTCCGAACGCTTGAGAACGAATCAACATCAACAAGACGCAACTGCGAATGCTGACAGGAGATCCCCACGAATATTTGAAACTAACTCACTTGTTTTTGTTATTAAACAGGCACAAGCGACTGGCAAGCTCGACTCAGGCATGCGCGGGCCGTACCGTGTGGTTAAGGCTCTTCCCCATGGTCGATACGAGCTGCAGTTGTTGGCAGGCTCCTATGGAAAAGCAACCCAGGCTGCGGCAGAGTTCATGGTGCCGTGGCGAGGGGAGTGGACTCCGGAGGCGTGTGCTACTTTCTTTGAGAGTGAGCTTTTGCTATGCTTGTATTTTAAGCTAACGTCGTGCCTATGTCATACAAGGGTAAATGCTACATGTTACGCTAACGTCGTGCCTATGTCATGTTGTAAGAAATATGCTAACGGCGTGCCTATGTTTCTTACGGATAGAGATAGCTAACGTCGTGCTTCCTCTCTGGTTTGACCGTTTTGTTTTGCCATGGTGATGTAGCTGAAGTGTCTGCAGCGGTTCCGTTACATCACTATGACGTGTGACTTCTAGAAAGTAATTTCCGGAAGTTACAGGTAAAATAATAAAAAAAAAAAAAAAAAAAAAAAAGAAAGTGAAATGATGTTTATGTTCTCAGATGCAAGCTGTAATGATAACAATGCGGAGTCCACGCCTGAGCGAGCTGCCAGGAGCCACGATGTGCCTCCCGGTGAAAAGACACCAGAGCCCGAGCCAGGCACCTCCAGTGCACCAGATCCTGAAACCAGCTTGGTACATAGGAGCACGAGGACGTCCTCCAGTCAGGAGAGGCCGTGTTAGCGCAGAAGCGAAATGTCAAGCCGTCGGAAGAGGGGACGATGAGTAGTGGTGGGGTCGCGACTATATAAGTCGTTGCATGCCTCATTCTACCTTCATTGGACTGCTACGTGGACCTACAGTTTGAAGAGGAACCCTTCCGAAGACTCAAGAAAACAACACCGCCCGGACCGCAAACGCGCACCACTTGTGCCTACGCCGTAGCTCGCTTGCGAACGCCGGCGTAAGCACAGTGGGACCGCCGCCACCGTCGCCGCTCGACGTGTTTTACACGTCGTCGCGGTCGCGGCAGGCCACGCCCCACCGGGATGTCGGCCCATGGCCCCCCAGGGGACCCGGGCCCCGACCCAAACGGCCCTTATAAGGGCCACCACCACCACCACCACCAGCCGCCGCAGCAACAACAACAGCAGCAGCAGCAACAACAGACGCAAGACGCCCCGCGCGGCCGGACATCATCATACCCGGACCTCCGAACGGCAGCACGTCACTCGGCCAGTGACGGTGCGCCCCGTCGTCCGCGCGAGACCGACTCTGCGCCCGCGCCCTGCGCCGCCCCGCAGGTAGCGACCCCCGCGTCCGCGTGTGCACCGGCGTCTAGAACGCCCGCGACGGCGGTCCGCCCGCCCGCGTTCCGCCCGGTGCCTATGGAGACCTCGGGACCTCCATCGCGTCGCCCGTCATCTGCGCGACCATCCGCGCCCGCGCCCGCGCCTGCCTCCCGCGCCGCCACCCGTGGAGCTCCGTCGACACGTACGCCGACGTCGAGCGTGCCACCAAGTGCCGCCGCGAAGGACAGTGCACCCGTGACGCGAACGCCCAGCCGATCTGTTGTGCCTAGGCAGATCGCGCTGACATCGCCGCCGCCACCCCGCGGCTCGGCCCCCGCATCGCCGGCCTCACTATCGGCTTACTCATCGCTGGCGGGGTCGAGCTCGTCGGTCGCGTCTGCCGCTTCCAGCAACGGTAGCACGCCCAGAACAGCACTGCCGCGTACTAGACCGTCGCCGGGGCTGTTGAACACCGGATCCCTGCCCAACCTGCAGCTGTCGCCGATGGAGCACCAGGTAAGTCGAGTGCCCATTACTTTTGACACGTGTATAGTGCTCGACGACCCCCCGCGCGCCGCCCAAAGGCGCCAACGTAGCCCCGGCGACGAGGCCGAGGAAGAGGCCAAACGGCCCTGCGTGGACGTGCCGCCCCCTCACGCATCGTTTGCGCAGGCGGCCCGCACCCCACCCAGGTCGCCCACCGGCTCTGCAGCCCCCGTCCGCCCTGCCACCTCCAGCAGCGGCAACAAAACGGGAGAAGGCGCAAAAAATATCGCAAAGAAGCTACGCTACCCGCCGCTGGTAGTTGAGAAGCTACCGTCTTGGGCGCGCCACTTTAAAGCCCTAAAGGCCAAGCTTGGCCGCGCGCCCAACGCCCGCCCCTACGGAACCGGGGTGCGATTCACCCCGCAATCCGAAGAAGAGTACCGGATAACACAGAGATACCTGACGGAGCTGGAGAAACAGGAGAACGTGGTGTGGTTCTCCTACTCACTACCGGCGGAGAAGAACCTAAAGGTGGCCATCAGGGGGCTGCCCACCGACACTGAGCCCGATGACATAAGTGAGGAGCTCCGTGCGCTGGGGTACGAACCCGAGTACGTCCGCCAGATCAAGGCCAGGCAGGGACGACCGGGTTGTATTTACCACGCAGTTTTAAAGAAAACCCCAGGCCTGACCCCGGGCATATACCAGATCACGGAACTGCTATGCATGCCCGGGATCAAAATAGAAGCGTGGCGAGGGAGAAAAGGCCCCTCTCAATGCCACAAGTGTCAGGGCTTCAGACACTCGTCGGAGCTCTGCCACCGCCCGCTCGCATGCGTGAAATGCGGCGGCGAACACCGCGCCGCAGAATGCCCACGCCCACGAGAAGAACCCGCCACCTGTAAGAACTGCGGTGGCGCACACCCGGCGAATTATGTAAACTGCCCCGTGTTGCGCAAGGAGGTGCGCAACAAGCGAGCGGGCACGGTCGCCATCAGCGGGGAAGGCACGCGCCGAAACCCCAACCATCGCCGCCTCGAGAAAAACACGTATGAACAGCCGCCAATAAACCCCACACCTCTCGGCGAAGCCGAATCTGCGTCGCTGATGGCACCGGCAAACGGGCCTACCGCGCACGGAGCGGCCACCTCCTCCACAAAGGGACGGAGAAAGAGAAGGCGTGGCGGCAAAAATAACAAAAATAAGGAAACCCAAGCCACGGCAGAAAACAGAAACGCCGCCACCAACATGATAAATAAGCAACAGGTGAGCGGCGACGACGTCATTACTAAGCCACGCCTCCCCCCGACCACCGCAACGGGGGGAAAGAGACAACAAACGGCCGACCTTGCGCGCCCGACGAGCGCGGCGCACGACGCAACAGGTCGCCTCGCCACCTATGCCCCGCCCACCTCAAGCATAAATGAGGTCAACCATCGCGCCGCGCCGCTAGCAGGGCGGACAGACACAACGTCTGCGCCCGGCTATTCGGAAAACCAACGGCAACCAAAGCGGCGGACAACAACAAACCCGTCGGCACGCGCACCGCCGCTGATACCGTCGGGCGCTACAATTAATAACGCACAAGACGTGCTCATTGAGGTCGCAATCCGGGTCCTACAAGACGTCCTCCTAGCCCTGCGCAGGAGAGAGGACCCGGTACAGGTGGTTCTCAGCGGTTTGGCGACACTTGTAAATTTCAATGGCTAGACCGCTGAGAATAATACACTGGAATGCCCGCGGCCTCAAGAACAAGGTCGCCCTTCTCCGTCCCTTGCTGCAGGAACAAGACATAGACGTGGCGCTTATAAGCGAGACGCACCTGGGACCTGCTGACAAAATCAAATTCCCAGGTTTCCTCGTTTACAGGAAAGACGAGCAGTCGGCTTATCACTGCAACTACCGCGGTCTGGCGGTAATCGTGAGGCGAAGAGTCGTACACCAGGAGCTCCCCATACCCAAGTTGAAGACCACCTACGCGCTGGGCGTGCAGCTGCATGTCGCAGGCGACCACCTGTGCGTATACTCGGCCTACAAAGCTCCCAGCGATCGCTTGGAGCCAGCCGATATACGCACACTCTTGGAATCGCCGCACCCCACCATCATCGCCGGCGACCTAAACTGCAAGCACCCAGCGTGGAACTCTAACGTCGAGAACGCAGCGGGAAACCGACTCTTCGCCGACGCGGAGGCCCGAGGATACGACGTGTCCGGCCCCGAAGCTCCCACACACTACCCGGACCAAGCCGCCCACCTACCCGACGTGCTGGACATCGTCGTGCACAGCGGCCTACGCTGCCAGATCGCGCAGCACGTACTGGACGACGAGCTGCAGTCGGATCACCAGCCCGTGCTCGTCGTCCTGGAAGCAGACACCACCCGACTCGCTCGTCAAGCGCCACGTCCAAACATAGACTGGGACCTTTTCTCAAGAAGGATGGAGGCCACAACGCCTACTCGGCCGATCACCACGGCGGCCGAGGTGGATGAGCTGACGGACGACCTCACTGCCTGCATTCAGAACGCCCTAGAGTCGGCGACCACTGCGTCCAGCGGGGCTCGGGGACGCTACTCGGCGCTCCCCACACACATCTCGCGTATGATCGCCGACAAAAGGCGCCTGCGCAGGCAGTGGCAACACAACAGATGCCCGTCCCTCAAGACACAGCTCAACCGGCTCACCGAGAGGGTGA
The DNA here is from genome assembly GCA_947562105.1 of Shargacucullia verbasci. Lineage (NCBI taxonomy): Eukaryota > Metazoa > Arthropoda > Insecta > Lepidoptera > Noctuidae > Shargacucullia > Shargacucullia verbasci. Next base: position 5,115,729 of record OX387281.1, read on the forward strand.
AGGCCGAGCTCCAGGCTCACACCACCGGGACCTGGGAGAGGTACATCGAGGAGGCCGACAGTGACTGGCCGTCGGTACACAAACTGTGTCGCCGCCTCACGAGTACCCCAGCCCCGGTGCGTCCGCTAATGAACAGCGACGGGGCGCTAAGATATACCGCCACAGACCGGGCGGCTATCTTCGCCACCCACCTGGAGCGTCAATTCACACCCAACGCCAACACCGACTCCACGCACACCGCAGCAGTCGAGCAACACCTTGGAGAGTACTTCTCCACGCCGATGGCTCCCGAGGAGGACCCGGTGTTTATCTCCCCGGGCCAAGTCAAAGAGGCCATCCGCCGGACAAAGCCAAGAAAGGCCCCCGGTGCGGACAAAATCACAAACATGGCGCTACGACACCTACCTCTGCGCACCGTGGCCGCTCTGGCGCGCCTCTATACAGGTATTTTCCGCACCGGGACGTTCCCCTCCGCGTGGAAAGAGGGGCGCGTCATCACCATCCCGAAGCCCGGGAAGAACTCGCTGAAGCCGGAGAGCTATCGGCCGATCACGCTGCTGCCTACCACCTCCAAGGTGTTCGAGTCGCTCCTGCTGCGCCACCTACTGCCCCATATCACACCTCGGCACGAACAGTTTGGCTTCCGTGCCGAACACAGCACGACGCTCCAGCTGTCGAGGGTACTGCACCTGCTCACCGCGGCCGTGAACAAGCGGGAGTACGCCGCTGCAGTATTCCTCGACATGGAGAAGGCGTTCGACCGGGTATGGCACCCCGGTCTGATATACAAGCTCACGCAGACCACGGCGCCCCGTCGCTTGATACAAGTGGTCTCCTCCTTCCTCACGGACAGATCCTTCAGAGTCGCAGTGGAGGACCAAGTGTCCCCCGCGCACCCCATCACCGCCGGAGTCCCGCAAGGCAGCTGCCTCTCGCCTGTGTTATACTCGCTATACACCGACGACATTCCCGCCACGCACACATCGACGCTTGCGCTGTACGCTGACGACGCCGCGTACGTCACCACCTCGCTTACGCCCGAGCACGCGGCCGTCAAAATGCAGCGCGCCCTGGACGACCTTCCCGACTGGCTCAGCAAGTGGAGGTTGTCGGTCAACGTGGGGAAGACACAGGCGATGATAGTCACCACGCGAGCGCGCCACTTCCCTCCGAAACTGCGACTCTTGGGGGCCGACATCGAGTGGACGCGGACCGCCAAGTACCTTGGCGTAACGCTCGACCGTCGGCTCACCATGGGCCCGCACGTCCGCAACACTGTCGCGCGGGTACGAACGACCCGCCATCTCCTTCGTCCCGCGCTCTCCTCGCACCTCCCGCTCCGCGTCAAGCTGGGGGTGTACAAAACGTACATCCGCCCGCAGCTGACATACGCTGCCCCAGCCTGGCTCGCCCTCACGTGCGAGACCCTCAGGAAGAAGCTACGTGCGCAGCAGAACATCTCGCTGCGCACCATCGTCGGCGCTCCTCGCTACGTGAGGAACGCGGTGATACACCGCGACCTGCGAGTAGAGAGCGTAGACGACTTCGTCAAGGGGATGGCGAAGAAGATGTTTCTCCGCGCCGACGCCTCCGCCTGGCCCCACGTCAGGGACCTGGCCCCCTGGCACGCACGCCCGCCAGACGCCAAGCGTTTCCCGCGCGACCTAGTTGCGGACGATGCCGCCCCCACCACCGGACTGACCCCGAGTACGCCGCCCCACACTACACGCGGCGCACTCGAACATTAAGACTCCACAACACAAAAATAGCACCCGCCGCCACTGCACCGCGACCTATGTTTACATAGCCGCGGCACAGGAAACGGCCCACTCACACATACAACAGACTCCTCATACACATATGACTCACGCGAAGGATGTGTCTCACGGGCGGGTGAGCGCAAGCCAACGCACACATTGGGCGATGACTCACAACAGACAAATCGCCCAATACACACAGTAACGTCCCGTGTTTGCAACGTAATTGGCTAGCTCCGAGTGCGTTGTAAACACGGGTCAACCCACCTCTTCTGTAGGGGGCGCCACCTAAAGTCGCCACCATGTGCGTCGGCAGACTCCCGCCGGGCCTCCCCCGGGACCCCCCGGGGGTCTCACCCGGCGGAGTACGGACCGCCTGGGTGGCGTGAAACACTTCGGGTGCCCCTGCAGAAACACCAGCAGCCACACAAACGTAGGATTGTTTATTATCCAGTCCATCCGCGGCCAGTGGTCCGACCAAACCCCACGACCGACCCATACTTTTATGGGTCGCGTTCGCCCCCTCGGGCAGTGGGCAACACGCCCAGAACCCGATTCCTCGCCCTCCCCTAGGGGAGCGCGCAGACGATTTACCAGGATTCTACCTTCATTCCGACTCTGACGCTCGCCGCGTGCAGACGTGTCGCGCTCGCCGCTGTCACGCTCCCGCCCCGTGCGTCCTCTGCGCCGTGCCTGCCACAGCGCTGTCCGAAGTCTCCTGCGACTTTCACCACATCAAGACTCGTGAATCAAAACTTGCCTTTTTCAAGGCGACGCTTGATTATCCCTGTTTCCTTGATTGACAAAACTCGCGTGTGTTGCCCCTTCAGGGTAAAAACCACTGTTTTGTGGTCCTCGGTGGAAACCATACGGTGCCAACGAAACCGAGTGGGGTGTTGACCCAATACACCCGCTGCGCCCCTTCAGGGCAAAGCAATCAATTGGAAGGAGCTAGAACCACCGGCCTTGGGGGGTCTCCTAGTCGACACTAGCTCACTACTTCCCACTTTCCCTACCCTTTTTCCTATTCTCTTGTGTTGTTTGGGTGCTGCAAGCTTCGGCCCATATCACCCTCTGCACTTCAGCTGTTAGGGACCCGTTTGCACATTAAGATCGGCAACGGGATTCAAGCTTAGGGCACACCCTACGGACACACACCTCCCTGCCTATACCCGGCAGGGAGGGTATACAACACCCACACACCCCCGGGCCCATCCAACCCGGGGTTGAAATACTGATAGTAGGAATAGGCCGTCATTTTGCTTTACAAAATGACGGATGCGATCACCTTATTCGTTAAGGAGGTTCTCCTCAACGACCCCGATTTTCGGGCCAAATATGGCACGAAAATAACCGCTGTGTTAAAACAGCAATCCCCCAGTACAGCGACGTCGCCTTTACCTGCGGTCGTCAATAAACAACCCGCCCCCATTGTTTTCGCCGAGAGCCCCGCTAGCCCGGCAACCATTGTCCCATTGTTGTCCGATGTCAACAATGGTCCTATTGTGCGCACACCTGCGCACGTCCCGCAGTCCTCGCATTCCAATGCGAGCTCCCGCCCCCCGTCCCCCGCTGACGCAGAGATGGCTGAGGCCACCTCTGAATTATCAGCCTGTGAGTCTGAAGGTCCCTCCTCTTCAGACTCTAACTCTTCCTCCGCCTCCGACGAGTACATTACCGTCGAAGGCAAGGGGAAAAAGCGCGCCCGCAAAGGGAAGAAGCAAGCTTCGAATATTCCCTCCAAGAAGGCGGCCGTTCCCTCTGCAACCCCGACCGTGGCCAGCCCCTCGCAGGGTAGCCGCCCTCCCTCACCCTCAGCCGCTAAAGCGGCCATCCCAGCCCAGGGCAACCGCCCTTCTCCCCCTAATCCCGCGGGCTCCGACCCGCCTAAACCCCCCCACCCCGCCCCCAGTGTTCATTCACGACAAGGGCAGCTGGACCGACATGTCCAAGTTGTGTGTTCAAAAGCACATCAACTTCACCCACGCCCAATCCCTCGCAATAGGGATTAAAGTGTCAGTCCAAACCCCGAAAGACTATCGGGAACTAACCTCCCTGCTTACATCGCGTAAAGTGCCCTTCCACACTTACGCTCTCAAAGAGGACCGTCCCTTCAGGTGCGTCATTAAAAACATGCCGAAGGAGATCGACGTCCAGGACATCGTCTGCGACCTAAAGGCGCAAAACATCCCAGTGCTCAGTGTCCACCGCATGCACCGCGCTCGCGGCCGAATCCCATACAACATGGTGATGGTCGCCTGCGAAAACTCTCCCGCTGGTAAAGCGATAGTCAACATCCGATCCCTGTGCCATTTGTCGGGTATTAAGGTTGAAAGTCCTCATAAAACTGGCATTATAAGCCAGTGTCATAAATGCCAACTTTACGGCCATGCCCAATCAAACTGTTTCGCCAAACCTAGGTGCGTAAAGTGCCTAGGTGACCACGCGACAGGTGATTGTTCCCGTCCCAAGGACTTGTCCTTATGCACCGAGCCTCCGAGCTGCGTTCTGTGCCGTGAGCAGGGGCACCCCGCGAATTATCGTGGCTGCCCTAAGGCTCCGCGCTCGAATCGCAAGGTGACCAAGCGCGAAGAGACACGGCAGCAATTCAAGCTGCCCTCCTCTACCATGCCCGACAATCTAAGACCCCAGAGGACTTCACCCTGGAACGCGCTGAACCATCAGCAATCGTTCCCGGCCCTCAGGCCTAAACAACCCTCCACGACCACGCCTATTCCTCCGCTGATGGCCTCTCCCATCCCCGCCCCCGCTCCAGTGCTCGCTCCCTCGCCAGCACTCCCTCCACGGACTCAAAAGCCCAGCCCCGTCCCCGTCTCGGCTCCCCAGCCGTCCGGGCCCGTGGATGTGTTCGGATCCTTGGGCCGTCTTTTTAACCCTACAATCATGGCACGCGGCCGTGAATTACTTGGCAAGCTCAAGATTGCCGAGGGTAACTCCACCGCCGTCTTCAACCTAATGTCGGAATACGCCGACTTAGCCGAGTTCTGCGAAAACTACCGTGTTCATTTTTAAATGGATCCAGTAAGCCGCAGATTAAAACCCCGATCCCTCAAAATAGGCTTCTTCAATGCCAACGGCATTGCAGGTCAACGCGATGAGATTGCGTCGTTCCTCCGCGACCATCAAATCGACATCTTCCTCGTACAGGAAACCTTCCTTAAGCCTTCCCACCGCGATCCTCGAATCGCTAACTATCGTCTAGTTCGCAACGACAGGACCCGCGCCGCTAAAGGAGGTACCCTCATATATTATAAAAACTCCCTGTATTGCATACCTATGGACCCCCCACCCCTATCCCTAATAGAGGTTTCAATATGCCGGCTAGGCATGACTGGTCACCAGCCGATCAATATCGTATCGGCTTATATCCCTCCCTGCAACTATTATACTAATATCGAGCCAGACATCTGTTCCCTCATGAACCTAGGTGGTTCCGTCCTCCTGGCGGGCGACCTAAACGCCAAAAGCCCATCCTGGAACTGCCACAGTTCTAACCCTAGAGGTAAAAACCTAGAAGCTTTATGCACCAAATATAACTTCGATGTTATCGCCCCGATGAATCCCACCCACTACCCGGCTATTGTTAGCCATCGGCCCGACGTCCTCGACATAGCGCTGCTAAAGAACGTAAACCTCGGTATACGGTCTATAGAAACGCTACAAGAGCTAGATTCTGACCATAGACCGGTGACCCTAGAGCTAGGTCCCCGTGTAGGTTCCCCTGTTCCCGGTCAGCCCCCTCCAACCAAGACGGTAACGGATTGGAATAAACTCGAGCAACGCCTCAAGTCTACCTCATCCGCCCATCTTGACGTTATCCCCGATAGCATTGTGTCGGTTGCCGATACGATAGGTGCGATCGACTCCCTCACCAGTCACGTACAATCCGTAGTGAACGAATGTTCACGGCAAGTCCCCGCGATGGATGATCATCGCTGGAAATTGCCGGATGACGTGCGAGGACTGCTGACGGAGAAGAATGCAGCTATCCGTGCCTATGACGCTTTTCCCGACGAAGCTAACCGCGCCCGTATGCGTCGCTTGCAGCGTGCTGTAAAGTCTCGCATAGCGGAGATGCGGAAGGATCGTTGGGACAAGTTATTGAGCACTCTCGAACCCTCCCATCAAGCGTTCTGGCAACTGACCAAAAAGCTCAACTCCGATACAGTAGTATCCATGCCCCCTCTCAATCGTCCCAACCAAAGCCCCGCATTCGAGGACGACGAAAAGTCCGAATGTCTAGCCGACAGCTTGGAAGCCCAATGCTCCCCAAGCACTCTCCCAGTCGACCAGGCTCACCTCTTCAAGGTAGACGCCGAGGTCGAACGTAGATCCTCTCTCCCTCCCTACGAGGACCCTGACGATCCCCTCCCCCCGGTCACACCCGATGAGGTTCTTACTCTCGTTAAGAAACTCAAACCCAAAAAAGCCCCTGGCTCTGACGGGATCACCAACAGAGTGATCAAACTATTCCCCGCCCCGCTCATCGTCTTAATGACTGCCATCTTCAATGCGGCTTTAAGCAACAATCTCTTTCCACAGTCATGGAAAGAAGCTACCGTTATCGGTATTCCGAAACCCGGCAAACCCAAGTCTGAGCCGTCCAGTTACAGACCCATAAGCCTCCTAAACGTCCTTGGGAAGATTTATGAGCGTCTGATCTATGTTCGTTTAATGGATTACGCCGAATCCAACAAACTCATTCCCGACGAGCAGTTTGGTTTTCGAGCCAGACACTGCTGCGTCCGTCAGGTTCACCGCATAGTAGAGCATATCAGTGCTGGTTTCCAAAAAGGCCTCAAGACAGGCGTTCTCTTCTTTGACGTGGCGAAAGCCTTCGACAAGGTCTGGCACAACGGCTTATTATATAAGCTGTATCAGCATAAAGTGCCCGACCGTCTCGTGCTCATCATCCGAGACTTCTTGTCGAACCGCAGTTTTCGCTACCGCATAGAGGGTGCGCTCTCGTCCCCTCATCCGATCCGAGCCGGAGTCCCTCAGGGCTCAGTGCTCTCCCCGCTTCTCTTCACGCTGTACACAAGCGATATCCCGATCAGAGGCAAATGTCGATTAGCCTTATTCGCTGACGACACAGCCATCTTCTACTCCGGCATTAATCCGGACTGCATCTCCCGATCCCTCCAGACCGCAGCCAATGCCCTAGGGAAATGGTTCACGAACTGGAGGTTCGAAGTCAACCCGACTAAGAGCGCCGCCGTGCTCTTTTCGAGACGCGGCGTGGATCCTAGTCTCATAAGTCCCATCTCCATGTTTAGCCAACAGATCCCCTGGGAACTGACGGCCAAATATCTCGGTGTGACCCTCGACGACCGACTCAAATTCACCGAGCACATAAAGACGGTTCGCCACCGCGCCGCCTTTGCTCTCGGTCGCCTCCATTTCATCCTCAATGCGCGGAGTAAATTAGCACTCAAGTCCAAGGTGCGAATTTACACCACATGCATCCGCCCTATCATGACGTACGCTAGCGTCGTGTTCTCACACGTAAAGACGTCCAGACTCCATAGGTTGCAAATCCTTCAAAACCGTTTCTTGCGCAAAGCCACAGGCTCGCCCTGGTACGTTCGCAATAAACAGCTCCACGCTGACCTAAACCTCCCGACCATCAGATGTTTCATGAAGAAAGCGTCTAAACGCTTCTTCGACTCTGCTCCCTCGCACACAAACCCCTTAGTGGTATCTGCCGCCAATTACACCCCCTCCCGCATATCCAAAATTCGCCGTCCTAGGCACACTCTCACATACCCAGACGACGATATCACCCTCCATCAGGAGGCGCTCCGATTGGTTAGGAAAACTACCAACACTACACACAACCGACCGTCGTACCGTCCTCGCCGGCGAGGCCCGTCGCGAAGACCCGTTCATTCTCCACCCCGACCCTTGCTCGAGCCAGCCCGCGCTGAGCCAGTAGTAATAAATCAAATGTCCCCAAATAATCACAATCAGATCCAGCAAGTCCTCTCTTGTATGCCCCCCAGCAACGCCCTAAGCCGAGGTTCGAGTCCCACTATGGGACACCCTTAGCAGTGTTGCTTAATATTATATAATAATTTGCTCGGCTGGAGGCCCTTCTGGTCTCGCCATTTGCCCGGTTAAGCAGTAAAAGCTCCCTGAGCTAACTGCGAGAGACAACTCAAAAAAAAAAAAAAAAAAACATTCTACCTTTTTTTTGCCTGCGGAAACAACTTGTTAGGGGAAATCTCTGTCCGTTTGAATAGTCAGTCTGCCTACTCTGTTTTTAATTTGTTTTACTGTCGGTTACCTTTTAAATTAATCATTTTAAGTAGTTAAGTTTCATTCTTATTTTTTATAAATGTTTAGTTTATAAGAAGTAAAGTGCTATTTTTGGTTATAGTTGTTTTTTTTTAACTATACCCGTCTCGGGTTTTTAAGACTTATTTATATTTTCTGAGCTATAGTTTCTCTTGTAAATGTAGTATATTGCTTCACTCTGTGATTTAAATTTTATAGGAAAGCTTAAAATTTGTGCCGTGTCATGATCGGAAAGATGTAATGGTAATATTTTAGCAAATGCATCCGGAATATTGCTGATAATTAAATCAATGCACGACATTTTTCGTGTAGGTTCAGTAATATGGATTTTCATGTTGTAATTGTAAGATAGGTCTTGTAGTTGGTTTGAAACAATGGTTTTTTTAAGAGTATTTATGTTGAAATGCAAGGACTATGTGCGTGTCTGATTTGTATTTTTTGTTTATATAGTGTAATAAATCATTAAGCTTAGTTAAAAATAGTGTTGGATCAGATTTTGGTGTCCTATAGAGACATATAATTAACAATTTATTAGACATCAATTGAATACCACAAACTTCAAACGTATTTTGAGCAGCATAGCCTTTTACAAATAATAGTTCTTCATAAATTAAACTTTTTTTAACTAGAATGCAAGTTTTGCCTATTTGCTTTTCTCGCAAAAATTTGTGGCCATCACATAGTCATGCATTTTTACATAGTTTTCATGCCCTCTTTTTATAAAAGTTTCCGTTAAGCATATTACGTCTGGGTCAATATTTGCTTCTACAAGTTCTCGTATTGTGAGTTCCAGTATCTCCCGCTTTGACATAATACTAGCAATATTTTGGTGAAGAATTCTAAAGTAATGAGAATTAGTAGAATTATAATTTTTAGCTTTTATTTTGTTTTTTTTTTTTTGAAGGTAGTCAAAGTGTGCACACGTGTTTTAATAGCTCTCATTTAATTTAAGTTTTAAAAATAGTTTATTTATATTTCATATGCTGCATATGCACTAATACTAGTTTTGACAGTCCTCGGATGCACTCACTGCACCTATAAATTCTCTTCTCCCTTTCACCTGACCTGCACAAACACATCAGTATAATATGGACCTATATGCCAAGCTGTCGAGCTGTATGGAGGATCTTTATGCCACATTCACTTCACGAATGGGCACATATGAAGAGGAGTTGAAGAATGTCAGCAGCAATGAGGCCACCCACAAGACAATTGCTAGCCTCTCTCGGGACTTCATGGAGTTTAAATGCCTCATATGGAAGACAATGAGCGCATTGAAGACCCAGATGGAGTTACTGACTGTAGGGCTGGATCGTCACGAAATGGCGTCTCGTAAGCAGGTTTTGCTCCTCCATGGTCTTCATGAGCTGAAGGACGAAGATCACACAGCCCAGGCTGTGTCAACTCTGACGGACAAGATGAAAATCTCCAACATATCCTCTTCTGACATCACATCCTGCCATCGCCTGGGAGTCAACTCGGGCAAGCTTCGTCCGCTTCTTATAAGGTTCCAGAGTCACAATTTACGTAGTGAGGTATGGCGTAACAAGACTACGTTGAAGGGTTCCGGTCTGGTTCTCTCGGAGTTCCTAACAAAGCCACGGCATTAGGTGTTTATGGGCGCTCGTAAACACGTTTAGTGTGAAGCAGTGTTGGACCTCTGAGGGAAGGATTGTCATCCTGCTTCCGGACAAGTCTCGGCGTAAGATTGACTGTGCGGCTGAACTCCAACAACTTATAGCGCAGTTCCCGGCGGTCACATCGTCCAATTCAGTGGGCGAAGCTATAAAGGCAGCACCGTCGCCGGTTGGCAATCCTGTTCTGGAGAAAAGATCGCGTAAGCAAGCAAAATGATCGTACTCAGATTTGACAGCATTGATCGTTCAGAAACATCATTGGTTGTACTATTTTTATTTTTATTTGTTGTGTTTACTGATTTGGATATAAGTCTTTTACTCACTTTACTGATCTATTACTGGCGAGTGCATCGAGGATTTATATTTTATTTATTTTTTAAATCGCGTTTAACTATTATATTCTTATTTATTTAAAAATAACTTTTAATATATATATATTTTTTTATTTTATTATCTACTAGGTATATTTATTCATTTATGAGTCATGTTAGATAATATGGATGATAGTTTTGTTCCCTGTTCTTCTTCCTGTTCATCTGATGAGAGCTATGCTATTGCGTTCAGTGATGATTCCGTGCACCTTCGCGACCTTTCTGCTTTGCGACTTTGCGATTTTTCTGCTTTCTCTTGTTATAGCAAATTCCTCAATGTGGTCCACATAAATGCTCAAAGCGTCTCTGCTCATCATGCTGATTTACTATCCTCGTTCGACCCTGATCTTATACATGCTGTTCTTGTCTCTGAAACTTTCCTCAAACTGGCACTTTCTTCACACAGTATTCTTTGCCTGGCTATAAGCTTGTGCGTAATTTTAGAACAGGCAAGGGAGGCGGTGCCGTTAGACATCCAGGCGGATACGGACGCGAGGGTGTATCACCGGATCCGCGCTATCCGCCAGGACGGCGAGACCGCGCCGGCTTCGGCGTTCGAAAGGCTAAGGCCGCGCGCACGTAGGCACGCGCTCGACTTGTGGCGCGAACGGCTTTTACGGCCGCAGTTCGCGCACAAGCGTGTTGTCGAAGCGATACTGCCGCACTTCGGAGCCTGGCTCAAGAGGAGCGAGCGCGTCACGTACCGACTGACGCAGGTGTTTACCGCGCACGGTTGCTTCGGTAAATACCTGAATAGGATCGGCCGCGAGGCCACGGCAGATTGCCACCATTGTGGAGGAGGCGACCAGGATACTGCACAGCACACGCTCGAGGCGTGCCCTGCGTGGGCCGCGGAGCGGCAGATTCTGGTCGACCAGATCGGGCAAGATCTCTCTCTGCCAGCCATAGTATCGGCTATGCTGGCAGAATCGGAAAACTGGAGGGCAGTGGTCTCCTTCTGTGAAGCAGTCATGCTCCAGAAGGAAGCCGCTGAGCGGGATCGGGAGAGGGCCGATCCCGCTCGACGTAGGAGGAGGCGCCGGGGAGCAACCGCCCCGGCGCGCAACACGCCGCAACCCCTCGCCTAACACACCTTGGCGGGGGGCCTTAGGGGTCGCGAGCGCGCAGAGTGGGGACTCTGCGCGTACTCACTTAGCTACCCCCGAGAAGACGGCGACACGGTGTGGTCCGTGTCGCCGTGCACACAGCACCAGCGAGGGTAACGGGGGGACCTCTTTACAGTCTCCCCCGGGACGTGCACGAGGGGTGGCCTCTTTACAGTCACTCCCTCCGGGAAGTGCCGATCGGCATGACACCGTGGTGGGCTTCGGTGCGGTCTTCTAAGAGTTCCCGAGGCCCGCCATATGGTGTCGAGGCGGACCACCGTGGTGAGTTTAGCCGGTAGGAGTCCGGCACACCCCTCCGCCCCCCCCAGGCGGAGGATAGCCCATGATGGGTTCTCACCACGCAAATCAAAAAAAAAAAAAAAAAAGGTAATGATTGAAGAAAGCCCTTCTGGTAAATCTAATTTTAGAATTAAATTTATTTATTTACTTAAAATCTAAATCTAGTTTGGACAATTCTATGAAAAATTGATAAGAATGTCAATATGAACTGTTAGTATTATTTTATGCTTTACATTAAAATTAAACAGTTACAAGTTACATGATGGCACGTTATTGAGAGTTCACTGGCTGGTGTGCCTGCTACTTGTTGGCATGTACTTGGCTGGACATGGGCATCCAGCTCTATTTGCTGTGTTTCTGGCAAATTATCATACATATACACTACTCGCAAAAATTAAGGGATATTAAAAAAAAAAACAAATTTTAGGGTGATTTTCAACAAGGGATAACTCAGAGAGAATTGGTCGTACAAAAAAAAAAAAAAAAAAAAATGTAGCTCTGAGTATCTAGTTTTTATATCTGAACAGTAAATTTTTTTTCGTCGGCTGTTCTCAAGTAATAAACCAAAAACCAACAAAAAAAAAAAATTGAAAATTTTTGCTCGTCTTTAAAATGGTCTGTAGGCTTTAAAAATTTGTTTTCGTCATGCGACCAAATGTTTCGTTTAGGAAAATTAAAAAGCTTTAATTTGAGCTTTGGCTGAGCTCTGTACGATGATTTGTTGCGGAGTTATTGTCGATCAAAGCAAAAAAGTCCACTTTAACTTTGACAATCAATTACTTTGAAACTAATGATCGTACAGAAAATTACTGTAGGGTTTCGGAAACTGCAAAACAATCTCTATGATATGCAATTAGTGGCTATCGATAAAAAAAAAATTTTTCGAAGTGATAATGTTGACTGAAAAAAAGCTAAAAATTGGCGAATTAAGGATATTCGGAAAATTTTGTATAACTTTGGATATAATGCATGAAGGGAGGATATCGACGGTAATTTTCCAACATCAAAACGTCCATAAAAATCTCTGAAAATTGCAAAGCACTGCGATTTTTTTTTCTCAGTGCTCCGAAGATTCAAATTTATCGTTTTTGTCAAAAATCACCGAAAAACGTGATTTGTTGATTTTTATTAATTTTTTTAGTTCAAAATGGTTTTTTTAGCAGTAATAAGTAATTTCTTTACTCAATCTTCGAGAAAAAATGAAAAAAAAAAAAATCGAAAACTTTTTTTTTCGAAATCTTATTTAAAAAAAAAAAAATTTTTACCTCTTAACAATACTTTCCTCGATCCAAAAACAATTTTTTGATTCTTTTTGACCAGTTTAATCACTTTTATTTTCAATGTCAATTAAAAAAATAATGTAAAAAAGTTGATATACCCCCCTGCAGTTGACTGATTTTTTCCACATAAATCTCGAAGTTTTAATTTATTTGCAGATCCAATCGTTTAAATCATCATCATCAGCCAGAAGACGTCCACTGCTGAACGAAGGCCTCCCCCAAGGGGAGGGGGTTGCCATAATCCCCACGCTTGGCAGGCGGCTTGGGGATCGCAGTGGCTCACCGATTAGTGAGAGGACGCTGCTGCCCGTCCTCCAGTGTCTGGCCGCAGTTTTAAGACGTACCCGGGTCTAATCGTTTAAATACACATTCTTAATAAGCAAAACAAAAGTTTTCGAAAAAAAAAATTCATATTTTCTCGAAGATTTATGCCTTTGAGTAAAGAAATTACTTATTACTGCTAAAAAAACTATTTTGAACTAAAAAAATGAATAAAAATCAACATATTACGTTTTTCGGCGATTTTTGACCAAAACGATAAATTGTTAAACATTATTTCTGTACCACCGCTTGCGATGGCGTGGCAGACTACATGCGAGTATACATACACATGTACCCTATGGTGTTGTATTAAATTAAAACATTAAATAAAAATAATAATAATTCAATCACCACGATACTAGCACTATGAACCTCTTGGACTTGTGAGTTAATCAGTCAACTCAGCCCATCCACAGTCCACTGCTTGAAATAGGTCTATCCCAAGTTCCGACATTACACTCGGTTCTCCGCCTTACGCATCCAAGCTGACCCTGTTACTTTCTCAAGTTGCCATTCCACAAAATAAAAAAGATATAAAAAAAACATGAAAGTAAAAGTTAGTCTTGATAAATTAAGAAAACCTAAAGAATTAAAATAAGTGTACTCCTTTCCGCAAAGTTTCTAAACGTATATTGCCCCCTACCACCTTGGGACCTACTTCCATGATTGACGAACCGCGGGTGTGCGAAATTATGCCTCCACGTACGTCTTTGGGGACTACAGATGTGACGATATATGGAAGGACCAGCCTTTTGGATTAATCTCAGTCATATATCTAGCTCACATATTAAATAGTAAAGCGAAAATACTTCACCAATATAGCAGTCAAGCCCTAAACCTATTCCTAAACTACTAAAATATTGCCACGCCTGTAATAGTAAAGTACGTAGTACGTGTAGGCATTTCGTGCACTAAGTCTTCGACAATGAGAGTATTAGGTCCCAAAGTGGTAGGAGGCGAATCTATTTATGAAATTTAATCAAATCAAATTAGTTTTATATTTAATAAAATCTTATATCACAACTAGTGAAAGATAATTGCATTGCTTTGTGAGGCGAATATAGAATTTAGTTGTTGCGAGTATAGTCTGGTTTAGCCAATTTTAGGGTGTCGCACAGTGGTCAGGATTTTCAAAAAGGTGGACATAGGATCGAAAATGCATTAAATATGCATTTTCGATCCTATGTCCACCTTTAATCCTATGTCCACTTAACAAAAAATTGTTTCGTATAGGAAATTAAACGCTGATTAATACTTATTACTACAACTTTTCAAAAAAACTGCTCCTTCACGTAAGTACCTGTTGTTCTTAATACGACAACATATAAATTGCTTGCGTATCCCTGCGGCCTTGACGCCTACGATGCTTCAAAGTTTAAAATTTCAATTTGAATTTTTGTAAATTTTAATCGAGTTTTTCAATTAAGCTGAATTCAAAATATCATTTTTTAATTATATAAGAATTAAAACATACGCATACAAGCATTTGTTTTTATTATAATAAAAAATAGTAATAAAAATCTTCAACTTTAGTGATGTAATTAAAGACACGTACTGATTCGTTGCCTATTTGTAACTGTCGCGGTGGATCGTCTACGCGCTCCCCTAGGGGAGGGCGAGAAATCGGGTTCTGGGCGTATTGCCCACTGCCCGAGGGGTCAGGCGCGACCCATAAAAGTATGGGTCATAAAAGTGGGGTTTGATCGGACCACTGGGCGCGGAGGATGATAATAAACAAAACCTATCCTATTTGTGTAGCTGCTGATGTTTCTGTAGGGGCACCCGAAGTGTTTCACGCCACCCAGGCGGTTTGTACTCCGCCGGGTGAGACCCCCGGGGGGTCCCGGGGGAGGCCCGGCGGGAGTCTGCCGACGCACATGGTGGCGACTTTAGATGGCGCCCCCTACAGAAGGGGTGGGTTGACCCGTGTTTACAACGCACTCGGGGTTAGCCAATTACGTTGCAAACACGGGACGTTATTGTGTGTATTGGGCGATTTGTCGATTGTGAGTCATCGCCCAATGTATGTGTTAGCTTATGCTCACCCGCCCGTTTTCTTTGCTGCGGCTATGCGTGGCGGGAATGTCGTCGGTGTACAGTGAGTATAGCACAGGCAAGAGGCAGCTGCCTTGCGGGACTCCGGCGGTGATGGGGTGCGCGGGGGACACTTGGTCCTCCACTGCGACTCTAAAAGATTTGTCCGAGAGGAAGGAGGAGACCACTTGTATCAAGCTATGGGGCGCTGTGGTCTTGGTGAGCTTGTACATAAGACCGGGGTGCCATACCCGGTCGAACGCCTTCTCCATGTCGAAGAATACTGCAGCGGCGTACTCCCGTTTGTTCACGGCCGCGGTGAGCAGGTGCAGTTCCCTCGACAACTGGAGCGTCGTGCTGTGTTCGGCACGGAAGCCGAACTGTTTGTGCCGAGGTGTGATGTGGGGCAGTAGGTGGCGCAGCAGGAGCGCTTCGAATACCTTAGAGGTGGTAGACAGCAGCGTGATCGGCCGATAGCTCTCGGGCTTCAGCGAGTTCTTCCCGGGTTTCGGGATGGTAATGACGCGCCCCTCTTTCCACGCTGAGGGAAACGTCCCAGTGCGGTAAATGCCCGTGTATAGGCGCGCCTGAGCGGCCACGGTGCGCGGTGGTAGGTGGCGTAGCGCCAAGTTTGTAATTTTATCCGCACCGGGGGCCTTTCTTGGCTTTGTCCGGCGGATGGCCTCTTTGACTTGGCCCGGGGAGATAAACACCGGGTCCTCCTCGGGAGCTATCGGCGTGGAGAAGTACTCTCCAAGGTGTTGCCGACTGCTGCGGTATGCGTGGTGTCATCGGTGGCGTTGGGCGTGAATTGACGCTCTAGGTAGGCGGCGAAGATAGTCGCCCGATCTGTGGCGGTATATCTTAGCGCCCCGGCGCTGTTCATCAGCGGACGCACCGGGGCTGGGGTACTCGTGAGGCGGCAGCACAGTTTGTGTACGGACGGCCAGTCGCTGTCGGCCTCCTCAATGTACCTCTCTCAGGCCTCGGTGGTGTGTGCCTGGAGCTCGGCCTTCACTCTCTCGGTGAGCCGGTTGAGCTGCGTCTTAAGCGACGGACATCGGTTTTGTTGCCACTGCCTGCGCAGGCGCCTTTTGTCGGCGATCATACGCGAGATGTATGTGGGGAGCGCTGAGTAGCGTCCCAGTGCCCCGCTAGTTGCAGTGGTCGCCGACTCTAGGGCGCTCTGAATGCAGGCAGTGAGGTCGTCCGTCAGCTCGTCCACCTCGGCGGCCGTGGTGACCGGCCGAGTAGGCGTTGTGGTCTCCATCCTTCTTGTGAAAATGTCCCAGTCCAGGTTGGGACGTGGCGTTTGACGAGCGAGCGTGTGTGATGGTGTCGGCTTCCAGGACGACGAGCACGGGCTGGTGATCCGACTGCAGCTCGTCGTCCAGTACGTGCTGCACGATATGGCAGCGTAGGCCGCTGTGTACGACGATGTCCAGCACGTCGGGTAGGTGGGCGGCTTGGTCCGGGTAGTGTGTGGGAGCTTCGGGGCCGGACACGTCGTATCCTCGGGCCTCCGCGTCGGCAAAGAGTCGATTCCCCGCTGCGTTCTGTTTTGCGAGCTTTCCGGAAACGTTTTTTAAAAAAAACAAGTTTTACTTAGATAACCAAAGTTTATTATCGGGATACAACTTGGCTATCTCAACCTAATAACTCAGGCGACTCGTGAGATGATTTTGTATGAACTTGGAGAGAGAAGTGGAAATAGAAAGAACCGGCGTGACTGGATGTAAGAAAGTAGAAAAGATGAGAGAACCGGCACAGCAGAAAATGTGGAGTTAACTGACAACCGCGCGCAATGAAAACACTTTTATAGGAGTTAGAGATGTGGATGTCAGCAGATTTAGTAAAGGTGAGATAGGGTATAACATGTCCCCCTAGAAAACGAAGCTTCCTCTTGAATAAGATGAACGCGGAGTTAAAAGATATAGAAAGGGACTTAAGAATCCTGAGTTACGAAGTTGAGATTTACAATAAAGACTTAGCGAATAGGTATACATTAGTTATCAACTAATTAAGACATAGAATGATTTAGAATTAAATTTATTTTAAGATTTAGTAATTAAGATACAGTGAAAACATAACATAACAGTTCGCGACGTCGGAGTTCCATGCTGGGTGTTTACTAATATATTCTTAAATAAATATTAATATAATAAACATTGTATAATAAAACATTTATGTTTTGCTTTTTAGTTGGTTTTGTTTTTGAGTTTTTTGGAGTCGGTTTTTATTTTTTGTTAAAAAATTTAATTTATTTTAAATGTGTTGAAATAACTGTATTTGTATTTTGTACTTCACTGTACCTCTTGTCACGCACACAAAGTCACTATATATATACAAGGTTTACCCACACATAGCGCCGCGCGCACAGATGAGTTGAACTATCTGTATCAACTAACAAAGTAGGTAGGTAGCCATAACCTATCACCATACTTGTATAAATATAGTCAGATCATAAGTACATACAGCTATAGGTCTATAGTTACTGGGGGTATAAGTGTTATCTTTTTTATGGATTGGTTTTATAAGAGATATTTTAAGTAAGTCCGGGAATTGACAATCTTGGAAACTTTGATTAATTAAAAAAGATAATGGTTTCGATAGTTTACCAGACATTCTATTATGTCATTTTTCATTTTTAGTGCTAGGTTTTTATATTGTTTGGGTTTGAGTTTGCCGGTGATTTCGTTTATTATTTTCACATTGTTATTGTTTTATTGTCGGATTTATTCATTTGCCTGATATATTCTAGTTTCTTTAATTATGTAACGACTGTTTTTGCATTCGTTACATGTTTAAAAAAAAATAAAGATAATGTTTCATAAAGGTCGTGTTTATGTGGTTCATGTTGCATCACGCCTTATAGGACAAAGGTTTGTAATCGATTTTATTAAATACGAGAGTGTTTCCGAACGTATTTTTCTAATTGTCATTTTGACAGATGTCAGTTGAGGATCTCACTCTGCGATCGATCGGCAATGGCGTAATTTTGTCTCCGCCGATATTTTTTAAATAACTTTTAATCCGGCTTCATACTGGTGTATTTCTGCATAAAATGTTGTGATATCTTGTTATTGCAAGGGATAAACCCAGGTTTTGAAGTGGGCTCCCGTATTTTTTCTGTATTAGTTTCCTATCGCAAATCATTCGCATTGCCATTCTTGTTGCGATGCTGAATTAATACGAAAAAAACGATTTAAAACATATTTTTTGTGCTTCTTTAGCCTATATTCAATATCCTTTTATAATACAACAGAACCTACTGGAGAATAAAATGTCAAATTAATGTTTGCTTTTATTTATTCCTCCCGCCTGAAGATTAAAAGTTCAACTTTTTTTTTTTTTTTTTAAAGAACGTTGCCCCACTAGGATTTCTCTTGTATCGTGGGTACAGTTTACAAACATGCATGTCACATGCACAAACAACCAGACTCGAAACAACTATCTGTAGATCATACAAATATTTGTTCCGTGCGGGGATCGAACCCGCGACACGTAGCGCAGAAAGCTAATCGCTTAGCCACTGCGCCAACCGTGTCGTCAAACGCTAAGTCTAAAGCTAAGTCTTCACTCGCTAAGTTTCTGGATATATTTTTGTGTTAACTCCTGGCGCCCGAATTTAATTATATTTATCTGTATTTATAGTGGAGCACACATTATTTCTTTTATTTTCATTTAAACATTACAATTTTTTTTATTACATAATTGGCGCCCGAACAGGGACCTGAAGTAGGTTTTCCTTGTTGTCTTATATTATATTGATTTATTATTGCATCCAATACTTTTACTTTGTTTTATTTTGTTTACATAATTTGTTTTTTGTTAGTTTATAACTATACTCTTATAGTAAACTACTTATTATTACTCATTTATTCTTGTAAACAATATTTACATTGTACTTTATTGTATTTTGTTGTTGTTAACTCATTTGTTACAACATAATTTATTTTTGTTACTTTGCAAAACAAACATAACTGTATAGTGTAGACCATGTTTGTTATATCTTCATACAGAACATAACTGTTAACTTTTTAACAAAGTGAGTTGTAACTTTTATAAAATAATTGAATGAAAACTTTTATACTTTGTAATTAAACTTATTATAGTTAAATTTAACTTTGTAAATTATTATTGCATCTTTTCATTGCTACATTGCGCGATAATTATTCACTTGAATAATTTAACATTGAAAACATACACAGTAACTTAACCTCAAATATTATTTAACTTTTTTAAACTTTAATTTTGCTTGGTTTCTGCTTTATTGCGTTTTGTTTTTGCTTGTCATCATGGATAAAGAAGTTCAATTTCCTTCAATTTCGGAGAATCAGATTTCTGATGGTCCTGATGCTGTTGCTAATGCTGCTATTGTACATGATATGATAAACATGACAGATGTTCGTGATCCCTTTGTTCAGAATGACAAGGTTGCTCATTCTTCAGTTTTTGCTACGCATGCTTTGTCTTCTTTTAATTCTTTGAATGCTTTTGTTAATGATCACATAAAAAAGAGTTTGCCTTCTACAACTAAATTACCAGATTTGAAACGTAGTAAGATAAATTTTGATGGGAAGACGTGTGTTAAAGAACTTATAACTCAAGTTGAGGAATATTTTCTGTATAAAATTTTGATGAGATTTTGTTAGTAGGATCTTTTTCTGACTTGCTTCGTGGCACGAGCTTAAACTAGCTTTGCTTAAACGCTTCGATAAACCGGACTTAGATTATTTTCTAGAGTATGATCTTCGTACGAAGAAACAGAAACAGTCTGAATCTCTTCCAGATTTCATTACTGACATTATGGACATGGCTAGTCGTCTTTTGAATCCAGTATTCGATTCAGTTTTAGTTAATATAATTAAAAATAATATGTTACCTGTTTATACACCATATGTGTTTAGTAAACATATAGATTCTGTAGAACAATTCCTTGATCTTGCTAAAGAACTTGAAGTTTTTGTTAATAGAAAACCTTTCAAGGAATTTGTGAAATTTGAAAAACCTATTAAATCTAATGTGGTATCTAATAAGCTTGTTTGTTTAAAATGTAAACAAGCTGGTCATCACTTTAAAAATTGCCCATCTTTTCCTGGCGTTATATGTTTTAAATGTCATAGGGTTGGAGTTACTTCTAAGAATTGTGACGTTTGTAATTTGGACACTAAAAACTCTGATGAGTCAAAAAACTAATTAGGCCGCATCGAGCTCCTGTTTTTGTTAAAACTGTGCACGACTCGATGCATAAGACACTTGTTGAATGTCACAAACCTGATGATATAAGAGAATGAGAATTTAAAAATTGGTTAAAAACATTATTTTAAAACATTTTTTGAAATTTATAGGTCAGCACCTATTTTATTTGTCAAGCATAACGACACTAGACCTTATTTAAAGTTTACCGTAATTAATAATGAGTTTTCAGGATTGTTAGACAGTGGTTCTAATACTTGCGTTTTAGGCTCAAATAGTCATGAACAATTTTTAAAGCTAGGTTTCAAAATTAATTCTATTCTTGGTTCTGCTTATGGAGCTGATGGTTCTCCACAGAAAGTTATTGGTTTCATGGATTTACCAGTTACTTGTGATAATGTAACTAAAATTATTAAGTTTTTTGTTATTCCTTCTTTTGAACCTCCAATCATTTTAGGTTTTGATTTTTGGTTAGAGTTTGATCTAGCTAAAGATTTGTGGAAGAACATAACTTTTGTGCATAGCAATAAAATTCAAGTTTGCACAGTTACTTCTTCTAATGAACTTTCTCCTTCTGAGAAACTAAAATTAAATGAAACAATTTCACTTTTTGAAGATATTTCTTACGAAAAGAAAGGTTTAGGTCTTACTCATCTTGTTGAACATAAAATTAATGTTACTAGCGAACCTTTTAAACAAAGATATTGGCCTTTGAGTCCTGCTAAACAAAAAGAGCTTTTTGATGAAGTCAAAGTTTTATTGAAGGAAGGTATTATTCAACCCTCTAAATCTCCTTTGTGTTCACCTGTATTAGCCGTAGAGAAGAAGGATGGTAGTACAAGATTGTGTTTAGATTCTAGGCGTTTAAATTCTGTCACTATTAAAGATTCTTACCCTCTTCCTTATACTTCTAGAATATTAGATAACCTTAGAGTTGCTAAATTTATTAGTACCATTGACCTTTCTAAAGCAGTTTTACAGATTGCTCTTGAAAAATCGTCGCGTGAAAAAACTGCTTTTCTAGTTCCTGGTAAGGGACTATACGAATTTGTTCGTATGACATTTGGTCTTACTAATGCACCAGCTGAGTTGCAAAGACTTGTAGATAAACTTTTCGGTCCTGAATTTGATAATGCCGTATTTTGTTATTTAGATGATCTTATTTGTGTAAATTCAGATTTTAATAAACATATTGAATATTTACATAAAATTTATAATATTTTAAAACAGGCAGGATTAACGGTAAATTTAAAAAAGTGTAGATTTTGTAAAGATAGACTTCGTTATCTTGGTTATATTGTAGACAGTATTGGTTTGCATACTGATCCTTCTAAATTAGAAACTATTAATAATTTCCCTCGTCCTGAAACAGTAAAACAACTTAGAAGTTTTCTTGGTATATTATCGTAGATTCATTTGTAAATTTGCTGATATTACTTCCCCTTTGACTAAATTGACTGCGGGTAGCAAGAATTCTAAAAAGTCTCTTGTTTGGAATGAAGAAGCTGAAATCGCGTTTCAAAGTTTAAAACAAACTTTAGTTGAATCTCCTGTTTTAGTATGCCCTAATTTTGAAAAGCCTTTCTTTTTACATTGTGATGCTAGTTCTGTTGGCATTGGTAGCGTATTGAGTCAAGAAGATGACAATAGCGAACAACATCCTATTGCATTTTATTCTAGATCTCTTAATAAATGTGAACGTAATTATAGTACGACCGAGCGTGAATTATTGGCTATCTTAGATTCTATTGAACATTTTAGACCTTATATTGAAGGAATGAAGTTTACAGTTATCACTGATCATGCTAGTTTGAAGTGGCTATTAGGTCTTAGTAATCCTAGTGGACGTTTAGCACGTTGGGCCGCTAGAATTTCTCAATTTACTTTTGATATTATTCATAATAAAGGTTCATTACATTTAGTTCCAGATGCTTTATCTCGCATTGAAATTGCTATTATAGACGTTTCTCAGAATAGTTTAATTTTACCTGATGAGGACATTTATAATCCTTGGTATAAAAAAGTATTTATTAATTGTCAGAAATCATCAAGTAAATATAAAAATTTTAGAGTTGAAAATAACACTTTATATAAATTTTGTAAAAGTAGATTTGATCCTAACAGTCATCTTAATTGGTAAATAGTAATTCCTAAGGAACATATTTTAGATAGCATTAGATCTAATCATGATAATATTAATTCAGGTCATCTAGGTATTCATAAAACTTTGCATAAATTAAAAAAACACTATTTTTGGTAAGGAATGTTTAGTGATATTCAAAAATATATTTTGTCTTGTTATACTTGTAAAGCATATAAACATACCACATTACCTCCTTTTGGTACGATGATTAATCCTAAGAAAGTTGATCGTCCTATGATGATGCTTTCAGTAGATATTATAGGAATTTTACCTAAATCTTATTCTGGTCATAAATATATACTTTCAGTTGTAGATGTTTTCGCTAAATATTGTTGGATATTTCCCATGATTAATGCCACTACAAAAGTAATTTATAAACTTTTTGATAAATAAATATTTCTTAAGTTTGGTTGGCCCAAAATAATAGTTTGTGATAATGGTACTCAATTTACTTCAAAACATTTTGTAGATTTTTTGAAAGGTTTCAATATCACTAAAATATTTTATAATACTTTATACACTCTTCAGAACAATCCTGTTGAGAGATATAATAAAACAGTTGAAACTTGCATATCATGTTTTGTTAAAGATGATCATAGGACTTGGTCTAAGTTTTTACCCCATGTTCAGTTAGCTTTGAATAATAGTTAGTCTTGCTACAGATTTTACACCAAACTTTTTGATGTTCGGTAGGGAACTCATTTTTGATGCTTCTTTACATCATATTAGTAATTCTATTGATAATTTAAATCAAGTTGAAGTTGGAGATAGGAACCACTTCGCTATTTCTCTTAATTCACTTAGTGATATTTTTCTTAAAGTTCAAGCTCATTTATTAAAAGCTTATAAGCGTAATGCTCGCTATTATAATAAGGGTCGCAGAGTCATTTCTCTTGTTGTAGGTGTTTGTAATTTGTAAATGTTTATGTTTTGAAAGATTTAATTAAAGGTAGTGTTGGTCGTTATCATGTTAAAGATATTATTAAATTTTAACTTTATTTGGTTCACAAGCTTTAGTCTTGATTTTGATAACTTTGTTTGAAGCCTGCATATGTTAGAATGATGAATGAAAGGTTATTGCATTATGAAAGTAAATAGGTATGATAGGTAACTTCATTACAATTTATTAGATTCAATTTCTAAAGTATCTAAAAATAACTTAGGTCATTTCGGTCAATTTTTATTTATACTTCTTCCACCCACACTATATATATATCTTCTACACCAAAAGATCTTATATTTTTATTTTATGTTAGTAACATAATTATAGGTATATTATGTTATTGTCTTTTAATATTTTGTTATCTTGTTAACATCTTATTATTTTAACGATGTTAATATTATAATAACAATATTTTTTGTTTGTTTAAGATTTAGTCTTGTGCTTAAGTCTTAACATTTTTTGTTATATGTCTTGCTAGTTCACTCTAGTTTTTGAGTTGGATAGTTTATACTTCCTCGGATGTGACTTGTTTATCGTTTCAAACATCGGATTTGGACTGGGAGATGTCTCATTTTTCTTTTGGGATATATTTCTTTGACCTTTGTTGAGAAATCCCTTATATTTTTTATACGGATCTCGGAATTTGTACCTTGCTACCTTTGCTATTGTGCTCGGGAGTTCGGTGGTGTTATGCCGATCACAATATGCATGTTTTTTTTTGCTATTGTGTTCGGAAAATTGGTGGTGTTATGCCGATGACAATATGCATGTTTTTTGGCTATTGTGCTCGGGAGATTGGTGGTGATATGCCGATCACAATACCACAGTATAAGTATTCCAACAGTAGGCTGACGCCTTTGATGTCGGGCGATGCCGCCGCCTGTGTAGGCATTTACGCAACTGCGGAAGGGTTGTCACAAATTGAAAAAGATACATATATACCTAATCATTTATATCATGTTTTTTAAGTCTTAGTTTTTTAAGTCGTCAGCACCCCAAGAAACCTTGAAAACGATACCCATATCTATACTTTTCAAAAAATGGATGTCCATCTACCTGGATTTGATAATGGATGTCATTTTCATAATCAGCACCCCAAGAAACATTGAAAACGATACCCATATCTATATTTTTCAAAAATGCATGTCCGCCATCTTGGATTTCAAAATGGATGCCATTTTCAAAATCAGCACCCCAAGAAACCTTGAAAACGATACCCATATCTATATGTTTCAAAAAATGCATGACCGCCATTTTGGATTTCAAAATGAATGTCTTATAAGTTTAATTTCGTGTGACAGCACCCTGAGAGACCTCAAAACATTCGATCTTATAAAGACAAGACGTTTCGGGGGTGTGCAATATACTCGGTATTTTTACGAACGCCATTTTGTTTACGTTCGCACATGCACGCAGTGGCGATCCGAGGGGGAGGTTCGTGGGATTGATGACCCCCCCCTCCCCCCAATCGTACACGTCAAATTGACAAACCTTCTAAAAATAGACAATTTACTAAAATTTTAAACAAATCGTTAAATTCCTGCCTAAAGTCTAAACAATTCAATCAAAAATAGGTAGATTTTTTTTTAAATTTATAAATCAAACCCAAGATCTAATGCCAACCCCCTAGTCCAATGACAGCATATGTCGTATACACCATATTAATAATAAATTGAAATAACTAAAATATCAAATAATCGATAGCCCTCAAAGTCGTGTCCCAAGCTACTAAGTGCGGTGAAGTATGCAGCTGGGGCTCGCCTCACCCGCGTCTCACCCCTCACACCCCGCACGATTGCCCTGTCTAGACGTCTTCGTCGACTGACTGAAGGGTTTATAGACTGTGACAATACGCTATTCTTTTTGTAACAAACTCGTTTGTAGTCTGTTATTCTTTTGTTTTGTATTTGTCATTGTTATGATGTGAATTACGAGATGGGCAGCGATGGAGTCCAAAAAAAACCAATTTATTTCGAGAAAGATATATTTCAAAGTTACAATATAAACTTAAATTATTAATCTTAGAATTAAAGGGATGTCCTAACGTCCCGATGTTAGGTGACAAAAGGCACCGTGTGAAGCCGGCGATCGGTTTTTAAGAATCGATGAAGCGGTGTTGCCCAATACTAATTATTGGAAGTCGAATGATGGTGCGCTGTGGTTGAAGGTTAATCTGAGTACATGCTCGGATATAACACCTCCCCCGTAATATGAGCAACTATTTACTAATATCTAATGCAAAAGTTGCGGCTCTCTTATCTGGTTACGTTAATTCCATAACTTCCTTATCACTTTTAATTTTCATTGTCATTGTCTTCAGTCGTCGTATAAAATGTATGCTAAGAAGTGCACCTGCACTTAACAATGCAATCACTATCGCGTACAAAGGTATCGTTGTGTGGTAGATACTCGATGAATTCACAGGATCGGTTTCAACAGAAGTCTTCATTGTGATTTGACTCTGTATATTGTTCAATGTGCCTAAGTCAATTGAAGACAGGCGGTAGTTTAACTCATTCTTCTGAGTATAATTAGTCATCCGTGGGAACGCTGTAATTTCGACGATAATTCCGTTGACTCTGTCATCGATGTTAGCCAATGTAAATTCCGGTGATTTCATTCTGCAAAATTTAGGGATAGTTGCAAGGAAGCTGCTTTGTAACATTTGATGCTTTTCTTTTCTGCAGGATAGTTGAACCTTAGTAGATTTCGGGAACGAAATAATGTAGTGCCTGCTATCTAGCTCTAACAGACACGTTTCATCTATCTCCTGTAATTGGATTAGTTTATCTATGCAATCTGATCTGGAACGAATTTGATGACTTATTTTCTGCTCGCATATATGCCGTTTATCTACCTTCGGGCATTCTGCCTCTGTGTACACGAACTCCTGTAGGTTGGTTGCTACATAAAGATAGGGTGGAAGGATAACTCTATTATTTTTATTAGGTACAGGACAGAGCCTATATAATTTAAAGGTAGTGGGGAGTGTAATAGGGAATTTTAGTACAACCACGATCTTCTTACCAACATAATAAGAACCTAAACCTGACGACACGGTTGGCGCAGTGGCTAAGCGATTAGCTTTCTGCGCTATGTGTCGCGGGTTCGATCCCGGCACGGAACAAATATTTGTATGATCTACAGATAGTCGGGTCTGGTTGTGTGTGCATGTGACATGTATGTTTGTAAAACTGTACCCACGACACAGGAGAAATCCTAGTGTGGGGCAACGTTTTTATAAAAAAAAAAAAAATATAATAATAATAATAATAATAATAATTTATTTTCAGACCATTAAGTCCATAGTACAAACAAACAAGTGAAAAAATATATAAAAATAAACACAACGACACAACAAAAAAAAATTAAAATTAAAAGTAACATTATGAGACACAACATAAATTTTATTTAATGTAATTGAATGACGATCGGTGTGTCGTCATCCAGTGCCACATTATTGGGCTGTCCATTTTATCGGCTACAATGGCTACCAGGCTGTTGGAGCTATCGCGCACTCGCCGCATCAGGGACGCTATTCGTGACCGAATAAGTGCGTAAAAATCGGGCACACCTGTCTCCGCGAACATACCTGACGCACTGCAAAAGCGCGGAAGCCCCAACATTACCCTGAAGGCGTTATTGTATTGGACTCGCAGAGCATTGTACGAGTTTTTTGTATAACTGACCCATAGGGCGCACGTGTACAGGGACTGGCAATACGCCCTAAAGAGTGTAATTTTTACCTCTTCTGCACAACGTGCAAACCTACGGGCCAGCATGTTACATCTCACTGCCAATGCTCCGCGTTCCCTCTCTAAGTCCATGTCATCAGACAAATCATCGGTCACCCAGTGTCCCAGGTACTTAAAACGCGAGACTCTGGTAAGCAAGGCGCCCCCTAAGGTGACTGGTGGGACTGTGTCATAACATTTGTTACCCGCTTTAAACACCAAGAGCTCACTCTTAGTTGCATTGTACCTAAGACCATGGGCCACCGCATAGTCCTCACAAATACGGAGAAGCCTTCTAAGTGCACTGATCGATGGGCTCAGCAACACCATATCGTCCGCGTAGCTGATGTTATTGACACACTGCCCATCAATAGAGCATCCGATGTTGGTGTTGCTGAGCTCACATATCAGCTGGTTTACATACAGGTTGAAAAGCTTGGGTGAGCTAAGTCCCCCCTGCCTCACCCCGCATTCCAACCTGTATGCATCCGACAGGACACCTGCCCACTTAACATAATTGTATTGGTTTTTATACCAGTACTTCAATACATCAATGAGATCCCTTGGAAGACTGGTGTCATGCGATAGTTTCCTCCACAAACAATCGTACGACACCAGGTCGAAGGCCTTGGAGAGATCCAGAAAACATGCATACACCGGTGTTTTCCTATTTGCATAGTACTGGACAGTGTGCTTGAGACAGAGGATAGCTGTTTCCGTAGATAAACGTGGCTTAAACCCAAATTGTGCGTCATGTAGTTTTATGTGCTTATCCAGCTGCCGATCAATCAAACCGTCCAGCACCTTCGCAATTATAGTCGCCAAGGAAATAGGCCTGTAGTTGCTTTTGTCACTCGAATCTCCAGTCTTGTTCTTTAATATAGGTACAATAATAGTTTTAAGTAAATCAGCTGGAAGATACGAATGACTCGTACAAAAACTAAAAAGCATTGCTAGGACCCGCGGTAAGTGCTTACCTGCATTTCGTAAATGCTCTATGCTCAAGCTATCATGACCAGGTGATTTTCCCCCTTTCAAACTTTCTATCACGGTAGCTATTTCCCTAGCCGCAAACCTAATAGGCATGTCTCCCGATACCCCCACGGCCTCCAACCCATCCTGCTCCGGACCCAAGGGAGACTGAACCCTAAAAGTTCTACTAAACAGATTAGCGATTTCATTAGGGTCACAGACACCCTCTACACTCACGGGCAAACTCGACCTGGGATTTAGGCTATTCGTGGTTTTCCAGAAACTACTAAAATTTTTAGCGTCATGATGACTCGCAATAATGTTCATTTTTATTTGATCCTTATTATTTTGGCACCATTTTAATTTGTTTTTAAATATCCTTCTACTTTCAACCATTTTGTTATACCATAACCCACTTTTGGGTCTACCAAATAAAGTCCAGTTTTGAAAATCAAGTCGCGCCTGCCCGTGAACTGCTTTTACATATTTATTCCAACCTGTAATGTTACGCTTTCTACGTTGAATACCGTTATTATAGCTAAGTATTGCGCCCTCATGAAGAATACTTACAATATTCGCGTACATATTATCTACAATAGTTCGGTGTTCTATATTACTACATCCATGATCAGAGCATTTTGTAAATTCTACCGGAAAGTCTACATGTTTTAATTTGTTATTACAATATGTGGTAAAAAGTCCCATTTGTCGTATGTCCCTGTCCCCCCATGTTACTTTGTTACATTTAGGCAATTCAGAAGTAACTTTTGGCCTTAATATGTTCAAATCACATGTTATTAACATAGGTAAATGGTCCGACCAGGAGACGTCGTACAGTACGCTAATGTCTTTAATTGAGGCCCAAGCTGCATCAGTTACCACACAGTGGTCTAACCAGCTAGTAGTACCATGTGCATCACTTACGTACGTATAAGTATCCGATTGACTGCCGAGTAAGTTCACATCGGCGCATTGCCACTGCATTTCAGACGAAAAGCTCAATAGCTCACTGCCGAATAACCCATTAGGTTGCGCGTTAAAATCTCCAAGGACGTAGACCGCATCCACACCACTAATTTCTATGATTGCATTAATCTCACTGAGACACTCCACAAATTCACTTAGATTGTCCATCGATTCAGTCGGCATATAAACCGAGAACACTAGAAACGATTTACCGCCTACGCTTATTTTAATAGCAACGAGACGCACACTTTTACATTGTACGGACGACACGCTTTCATAGGCGCCCTTACGCCACAGTATCGCAACTCCACCATATGGTCGACCTCGTAAGATGCCTGCCGATGTGTCTACCGCCGACTTACCCACGAAATCAAACTGAGGGTCTATGCTGCCCAGAAAGGGAATATCGTGTGGCAACAACCATGTTTCTTGCACTGCGATTATATCGGATGTTCGACATAACAATCTAATATAATCCACCGATCTAGTAATAGATTTACAATTAAAAGTCACAAAGGTAGTTGTTTTATGTTGAATTTTGTTCTTTGTGTGATCCATTATGGGTATTTCTATACGATTCAGCTCGTTTCTTAAAGTCTATGTATCTACGAAAAGCAATTCCATCCGGCCATAGATTGTCATCTAAAAATAAATACAATTTATGTGTGGGTACATATATTTTATAGGCATCGTAGTCTTTCTGTTTTTTCATTTGTATTTTTTCTATATCAACTTTGGTTTCTGTCTTTGACAGTATGTAAGTATGTATATCGCTCACAGATGCACCCTTGTCTACATTATTAATAAATATAGGTGTTTTAATGTCAGCTGCTTTAAATTTTGCAATACAATCTATATTCGCACGACCTCGAGTTCCTATGAACCTATCCTTTAGTCTCTTTTTCTTTTGAGTTAAAATCCAACCCTCGCTTTGTTCTTCATCCTTTTTGTTCGACACGTCTATGGTACGTATTTTATGCGGTGTTGACATTACCAGTTTTGCGGCGGCAGCGTAAGTAGGTACCAACGTCACGTTGCATGCGTCCTTGAGGCCCACTGCCACCTGACGCACCTCGCTCGCTACCGGGTTCGAAACCGCGGTGCCGGCCTCCACGTGCGTAATTGAGGACGCATCGACGAAGTGTTCGAGTGAGACGTTGTTACGTACATTAGGTTCGCGCGAGGGAGATAGAAATGGTTCGACGCTCTCGTCCACTGATTTTTCTACAACCTGGGGTAGGTCCGGTAACTCGCAATTATAACAAGTATCATTCGTTGCAGTTAGGTTTTCGTTGCACTTTAAATTTACTTTGGGACAGGAATTATTATATGAGTAGGAACTTTTAAGATTATCTATATCTTCCTTAACTATATTAAATTGGTCTTTGGTGACAAAAGTTTCATTATAAGTCTTAAGTTGTCTCTGAATTATAAGAATATCTTTTAGAAGACGGGTGGCGTCTAGATGGTCAAAAGTGACCGGTGGGAGTTTCTGTAATTCGCGTGCCACAAAGATTGGCACCACCTCAGGATCCGATTCTTTTAGCAATGTAATTATATCATATAGATCTCTTTCATTTTTTCCTGATCCTCTCCTGTTAACTTTACGCTTCGAGGACGGCGCTGACTCAAATAGTAACTTCTTCGCATTTGCTATCTCTTCTACCGTAAAAGAAGTTGTACAGATACGGACCAGGCTCTCTTCATCCATCACATCAATTTTATTTTGCACAAATGCAAGCAATTCACTTATTACCACATTACACGTGTTACACTTGACCGTAGTCGATGTCATTGTTACTTGCAACTTGTGACTCGCGCGCAATGCGTATGCGACACACGACTGCTCATAGGCATAGCTACGCGAGAACTTGAGATTATATCGTAATATCTGATATCTAAATCTATAATCTGGTCTACGCTATAAAGGTGCTGTAATTTGCTTATCATAGTTTTTAAATCCCTAACAGATAAAATAGAATGGTGCAATGATCTTGATAGACTAAAAGCTAATATGTCCTCTAACCTATTAATTTCATCGGCTAACTCCTGTATGTTATCGCTAAGAATAACAAAGAGTTGCGCAAGGTGGACCGGTGGGTGTGCGTATCTTAACGCTCGCTCATTATCTGAGGTGGTCAAGTTAATGACATACTTAAGAGCGTTATCTAATTTATGCTGATTTAGACTTAGATTGTTCAGTAACTGATTTTGGTGTAAAGTAAATTCTTTAAATAATTAAATATGCTCATTTAATTTACTAGAAATGTTTCCTTCATTTTTCTTTAAGGTTTTCGTAACATTTTCGAATCTAAGAGCATCATCATGATCTAGATTACCGGAAATGGATTTTATTAAAGTACCCAATGGATTAAATATACCTCTTTTGAATCTACTGGGTTGCATTGTTTCCAATTGCAATAGGATTCTACTTAACTTATCATGCAAGTATTTAATTTGAATATTAAACGAAGGAAAGCTATTATTAGATAAGATATTTGTAGTTTCAGCCAACTTGTAATAATTGCGTGTTTATGCATCTACGGCTATATTGCAATGAGACTGAGGGTGTGAGTTACTTGATTCTACCCTGGAGGAGATTAGTTAAAAACAAAAGAAAGAATAAAGTAAATAAAATAAAAGGAGGGCGCCATAACTAATGCTCTCAAACGCGATGGACAAGATCTAAAGATTAGGATCAATAATTAAAACATGATGAAAATTAATATTAGTTTATTATAACATACTTAACACCTTTAATGAATAACAAAAAAAAGAAGTTGACAAGCTTTAAATGGATGAGAGAATTAAACTCTCAACTATGTTAGAATACTAACAGTGGGTACCTGAAAATAAATTATTTCTAACGTAACACACACTGCTACAGGTACAATATCAGCAGGGAACACTAAGAATTTAGTCTTATAATGCTAACGCTTACTTTAAATAATATAACAGTACTTTACCAGATACAACGCCAACAAGTTAAATAATAGAGGATGTCACAATGTGAAATAGAGATGTGAAGTCACTTCATAAACCCAAACTCGCTCCCATACAGAGATCAATCCGTCATATAAATACTGCAGCTTGATCCGACTTGCTCATACTTGGTAGATGAAACAAGATTCCTTAACAGACATGGAGGTTTTCCAGCCGTATATCAACAAGGTATTGGCATGAAGGTTATCCAGCCATATATTAATTTAAGTGTTGGCATGGAGGTTATCCAGCCATATATTAAAAAGTGGTGGCACAGCCATATATTAAAAGTACGACTTGTCAGCCTTATATTAAAAGGTGTTGGCGTGGAGGTTATCCAGCCATATATTAAAAGTAAGACTCTTCAGCCTTATATTAAAAGTAAGACTTTACAGCCTTATATTAAAAAAAATGGCATGGAGGTTTTCCATCCATATATTAAAACCCTAGAACAAATAAAAGTCCTAGTTATTAACACGAATTGTTTCACAACAAGATTTACACCATGTACACTTTGACAAAGGAACAAAATGGAGACTTACCACGTTGTCGGTGGGTGAAGAAAAACTTATTTAAACAAAAACATTGCCTAAATGGCCAATGTACGTGCTTTGGCTATACGCCATCGCCGTATTAACTATTAATATCCAATGGGACCCAGTTTGTATCACATTATGGAAATTTTGAGGACATGCTAATTTATTCCGGGACCTCGACCTTCTTCCAAGGGAGCTGGAACAAAAGAAAACCACGACCTACATTGCACCAACTAGGGTAAACAAATACGATCTTAATCGAAAATCGATTTAATATCGATCCAGGTAATGGATCAATAGTTATTAACAATATTTACGAAATCAATCGTATGACAATGTCTTGACAACTGAAAGTTCGTTGACACCAAAATATCACAACAATATGTTGAGTACTGAATTTAAGGAGAGATTTTACAATATTCGGGGCAGTACAGTCCAACATACGATAAGCCTGAGAGTACTTAGAAAATGAATCTATAAATGTCAGATATTTTTGCTGTTCTAACGTTAAGACATCAGCGTGGATAATCTCGAACGGTTTCGTCGGTAGTGGAACTATTCTAAATTGCTGGCGAACCGGATTACGATCATATTTAGCACACCCGCATATTACGCACTCATTTATATACTTCGTCATATCAGCCTTCATATTAGGCCAAAAGTATTGCTGGAATAAGGTCAAATAAGTTTCATTTATGCCACGGTGATTGGTCTTCCCTTCGTGGTATTTGCGTATTATATCTTGTTGATTTAGGAATTCTGAAACGTTAACAATTTGTTTTTTGACAAGAAAAAATTTCATAGAAGAACTTCTAAATGCTCTTTGGATTACAGGAACGATTTCATACATTTTGTCAATAGGCTGTACTAAGATGGCTGGGCAGATCTTGGGGTCGACGTGCTTTTTCATTATATCTACGATGTCTTGGTCAAAGTTGGGACTTACACATACATCAGTTATGACTTGAAGGAAAGTGTCGAAAGGTTTCGTCACCTTTGGTTTAAATTTAGCGGGGTGGTTAACTATATTTATAATTATTTGTCTGCCATATTTATTGAGAGCGTTTTCGCTTATAGGAATCGAATCGAATATCGAGTATTGGATTTTCTACACTAGTATGCGCAGTTTCCACAGCTGATATCTATTGTGCAGTTAATGTTGAAGAGCTATGGCGTTCGAGACGTTCTGAGGAATTTCCTCTCGACATAGCTTCGGGTGCTGTTATGGTTGACGACGAGCTACGGCGACGTCTCGGTGTTTCAGATGTATTGACTATCAAAGAAGTTGTTTCTTCGTTGTGAATTTCAATACGCGACAGCGCGTCAGCATTAGTATTACAACTGCCCTTTTTATATACTACACTAAAGTTGAATTCAGCCAATTTTAACCTCCATCTAGTAAGACGCGAGTTTGGTTCTCTTAAGTTCATGAGCCACTGTAATGGCTTATGATCCGTGACCACCATGAATTTGCGCCCAAAGAGGTACGGCCTTAAATATTTGGTGGCCTACACAATAGCTAGGAGTTCTTTCTCAATAGTAGAGTAATTTATCTCACTGCTATTCAACGTTCTAGACGCGTAAGTCTATCCCTATCGGTTTGTCAGATCCTATAGAGCCCTGAGATAGCACGGCTCCAAGTGCGAACTTCGATGCATCAGTGGTCAAAATAAATTCTTTCGAAAAGTCAGGATATTGTAAAATAGGGTCGTTGGTTAGTAGGGTCTTACAGTGTTCAAAACTACTTATGTAGTCAGGTGTTAAATTAATTTTGGCTCCTTTTTTCAGACTTGCAGTCAGAAATTTCGTAGTTCGAGCAAAATCAGGTATAAACCTCCGATAATAACCTATTAGACCTAAAAATGATTTGATTTGTTTTGTCGTTTTAGGTATTGGATAATTTAGAATTGCAGATATTTTGTCGGGGTTTGGTTTTACACCCTCGGGAGTAATAACATGGCCTAAATACGGTGTTTCGCGTTTCAAGAATTCAGACTTATCCATTTGAATTTTGAAATTTGACTCTCTTAGGCGTTGAAATACGTTACGTAGATTGCAAATTATTTCCTGGAGTGACGTTCCGAATACGAGGATATCATCCAAATAAACTACACAGATCCTATTTAGTAGTCCTCTCAGTACATTATCCATCACCCTCTGGAAGGTTGACGGAGAGTTTTTGAGACCCATTGGCATTCTCAGGAATTCGTAATGTCCATGCTCTACAGTGATTGCTGTTTTATGAATGTCCTTAGGTTCTAGCTCAACTTGGTAAAATCCACTAGTCAACTCTATTGTAGCAAAGTATTGACACTTTCCTAGCTTGTCTAATATGTCGGTGACGTTCGGGATGGGATATTTATCGTCAATTGTTTTGTCATTAAGCTTACGGAAGTCAACGACTAAGCGCCACTTAACTTTCCCAGACGCGTTACTTTTCTTCGGCACGACCCATATGGGTCCGCTCCACGCGGATATGGAAGGTCTAATTATTCCTTGATCGAGCATTTTGCTTATTTGAGTTTGGACTTCCTCTCTATTTACTCATAAGGATACCTATAAGTTTTACTATGGACTGGTAACTCATCTGTCGTCTTAATAGTGTGTTTAATTCGATTAGTAAACGTTAACGGTTCATCTTCTAAATAGAACACGTCTGAGTATTCAGAACATAAGTTAGTTAGATTCACTGTCTCCTCTGTATTTAAATGATCTATGCGCAAACGCCATAAGACCTCTCGAGTTCGGGCGTTATTATTAAAAGTGTTGAATTTCGTTGCAGGTACAGTCAGCTCGCTAAATATGTTAGCATGAATTGGTTCAGACAAGGAAAATATGACGTCATTATCAGTGGGATTAATTACTTCTAAAGGCGCCCGATTATTTTCTGCAACCGTTAGGCAATCACTTATATGACAATTGCATATAGTTTGCTGGTTGATAAGAATATCACCTTGACTTATATCAGTCGGTACGCATATAAGTTTTGAAGATTGTGCCGGAATAATACTTTCATGTAAATTGAGATATGGCGACGCATACATGTATATGGGATTACTCGCGAACTCAGTATTCAGTACATACGAACCTAAGTTGACCTTTGCTGACCAACATGTAAGAAGATCGCATCCTATTAGTCCATCGAAGTAATCATGGAACCTATATACATATAGCTTAATCGGAATTTTATCCTTTATTTCTTTAAAACACGGTATAGTAATCGAGTATTCATTCCTGGAAGCGGTATTAAAGTTCATGACCACAAATGGGTCAGGGTCAAAACAAACATTTGGAAAGTATTCTTTCGCGATTTTTGGGCTTATAAACGATTGATTTGCCCCGGTATCTATTAAAAAGTGTAACGGCCGGAGACCAGGCCTCCCACAAAATTTTATGTAAGGTAATTGCCTTTTATTGTGAATATTTATTTCTATTCGGGGGCACTTTTCAGGCTGACGCTGGAAAAATTTTGAGGATTGCTACCGTCTTCCTCATAAGATCCACTACCTTCTATAGGTTGAGTTTCACAGATGTCCTGCGCTGGTTCATAGTCACAGTCACTGTAGTAATATTCATTTTGGTCGTAATCATAATCATTGCAGTAGTTCTCGTAGGATTCATGACTATTTATTTCGCGGGTCTTAAAATAGTTATTAGGTGGTGGATTACCTCGTGTCCTCCAGTCATGTCTAGTCGGGGGTAAAGGACGAGCGACAGGGTGGCTAATACCACTCATTGGTCTGGGTTGGTTATTATAAGATTGCGGAGAAGCCGGTTGATGTGGCGTAACCCTAAAACCGGTAGTCATATTAGATCGCGGCAGTGCCCTAAGCATCTGCTGTGTTCTATACGGTCCCTGGAACGGTCTAGGCTGCTGCATATTAGGTTGTTGCATAAAAGGACTCCTAAATTGAAATGGATGCATTTGAGGTACGTTCGTATGAATTTGCTGCGAAGTAGATGCACTTGCGTGTGAAAATGATTTTCTGGGATTCTGAGGTGGAAGCTTTTGTTGTTGGTAAACGATATTCATTTCCTCCTGCGCATATTCTAGGGCTTTTTCTAACGAGGGTGGTCGCATACACCTAATCCTAGACCCTAATGGTTCCTCCAAACCTTTTAAATATGTTTGAAGCGCTATTTTTCTATATAGCGAACGCTTAGCCTCCACAGTAGTTTCAACGGCATCATGTAATTCGACATAAGTCATTATAGTACTTAACATATTTTGCACGCTCTCATGAAATGAAATGAAATTGAAATGAAATTATTTATTTTGCAATCAGGATTTTTCAATCACTTTTACACGTCTTTTTTAAACTAGATGGCGTCGGCATTTCCTATGACTATCCCTGAGAAGAAACGCCGAAACAAACTCAGGGGTCAAAGTCTATTTTAAAGTCCAGACAGATTGTAATGATGTAAGGGTTTATGTGAGACAAATATAGGGTGGAATAGCCTTTTGAAGAAAGTGCCATAACTATTTGAGCTAACCTGTCGCAACAGAGTGCAAGCATGCATCAGTTATCGTGAGAATTAATGAAATTAAGAGCGTTCAGCCTAGATCTCACTCACATTTACAATGTATAGCGGTTATATATAAGAAATCGTTTCAATTTAAACGACATTACAATATCAAAATAATGAAGTAAATAATATAATAATTAATGGCAAAAATTGTATATAAAAAAAAGGAAAGGCTAAAGAGCGGTTCAATCCCAAGCGTTTTTGTCATCTAAATAGTCCGAAATTTTATAGTATCCTTTTTTACAAAGTTTAGATTTAATTACAATTTTGAACTTCTTTAATGTTAAATTACGTATATCATTGGGAAGTTTATTGTAAAAGCGTATACATTGTCCCATGAACGAGTTGCTTATTCTGTGGAGGCGCGTAGCATGTACAGCAAGGTTGTGTTTATTCCTAGTGTTCAAAGAATGAGTATCAGACAGTTTGACAAAGTTCGAAATATTTTTATAAACATATATTAAATTTTCAAATATATATTGTGACGCTACAGTTAGAATATTAATTTCCTTAAATCTGTGTCTCAGCGACACCCTTGGACCAAGATTATAAATAGCTCGGACAGCCCTTTTCTGCAAGACGAATATAGTATTGATGTCTGCAGAGTTTCCCCAGAGGAGGATGCCGTAAGTCATAACGCTATGAAAATAACTGAAATAAACTATTCTGGCTGTATCCACATCAGTTAAGTGCCGAATTTTTTTGACAGCAAACGCGGCCGAACTAAGCCTACCCGATAATTTGTTTATTTGCGGGCCCCATTGCAGTTTGGCGTCTATAGTGATGCCTAGAAAAACAGTTGAATCCACAATGTCCAGTTCCACTCCATTCAATTTAACATTTATTGGTACTTGTCGGACATTGGGCGTTGAAAATTTAAGACATTTGGTTTTTTTTCTCATTAAGGAGAAGATTATTGACATTGAACCAATGAACTACATGAGATAGTGCAACGTTAACTTCGGGTAAATCTAGTAATTGTCGTCGAATTTTAAATATTAGAGAAGTATCATCCGCGAACAATACTACCTCGTGATTATCCCGTACGTAGATAGAAAACTTGAGGTGTATCTGATCCTTGGGATAATAATGACAAGTCACTATATAATGCAGATTCGTCTCTATGATCGGAAAATTCGGCTGGAGGCCCTTCTGGTCTCGCCATTTGCCCGGTTAAGCAGTAAAAGCTCCCTGAGCTAACTGCGAGAGACAACTCAAAAAAAAAAAAAATGATCGGAAAAGTTATGAATTAATGTGTTTCTTATGCCATTCCAATCTCGCGGAATGCCGTTTGTCACTAGAGTTCTAGCGGCAGCTCCCGTAATTTTATTCAATATGCCATTTAATAAGGCTAGATTGGATAACTCATACCCGGGCGCCGGATTGACATAACTAACAACCAATCTATCACAAAGTGCTAAAAATCTAATTAAAGTATTACAGTTACCGTCAAACTCAGGTACCAACCTTAATGCTTTGACGATTTTATTAATTCTTCTCATCTCATTCTTGTTGCGCACGCGACTGAGTGCGAACGCGTTGGCAGTGCCGTTTCTGATCGGTGACTCATTGCAATGAACAATGTCGTTAAATACAGTTAAGTGTAATAGTTGTAATGTCGTCATTAACAAACTATTGGCGTTCTTACGACATGTTTTGGACGTTATGGATGAAGAAAGTGTGCATCAACTGTGTACTTCCTCTTTCACGGCGGAAGAAATAGTGAAAGCCAAGACTTTGCTGTTTGAATCGGTACCTAGAGGGAAGAAGATGCCTGTGCGACGAAAAGATGGCAAGAAGAAAATGTCTCGGGATCTGGACGATATGATTTGTTTGCTAAAAGGAACAAATCCAGAACGCTTTCCGATATTTGTGGCGAAGGAGTTGCACAAACTCCCTCCAGTCTCCTTCGATCATGTGGATGTTACCAGATTGTTAAAGGACATCGTAAAGTTACAAAATAAGGTCAGTGTATTAGAAGAAAAAACTGTCACAATGGAACAATTCGATCAATTTAAACTAGAAGTAGAAAATATGAAACATGCATAGTTAATTGACTATCACACGATAGGCATGAATATAAATCAAAGAAGGGGAGCATGTTTGCAAAATAGTTTTACTTTAGATAGTGGCCCCATAGGCTTACAATTTATTTATTTATTTATTTATTTATTCTTTATGCACAATGTACAGAGGCGGACTTAATGCCTTAGGCATTTTCTACCAGTCGACCTTAGGGTGATGCAGAGAGGAAGGATGGTAGGTGCACGATACAATTTTAACGTTATCGTTAATAAATATATGAGGATACACTATAATAATAAAGTTACTTACATATCACATACATATATACATAAATATATATATTTACATAAATAATATAATAAATAAATTATAAATAATAGGAAAGCTGAGATGATTCTGCCAACTTAGTGTGGAGGTGTTCACGCAGTTTCCGCTTGAAAGAGTAACGACTGGTGGCCATCCTGATTTCCAGAGGGAGAGAATTCCATTGCAGGATGGACTGGACGAAGAAAGACGAATGTATAAAGTCGGAGCGATGAGATGGACATTGTAGAATCCGATTCGTCGAAGAGCGAAGCTGTCTGTCATGATTGGAACATACATATGGAAAGTGAGAAGTAAGATAAGTAGGGGAAGTAGGAGAATCTAGTAAAGTGAATAGAGTAGTTAATGCTCTCATAACCCTGCGTTGACGAATCGGCAACCACTTCAGTAGTGATCTCGAGTCAGACACATGATCATATTTACGAATATTGAATACGAATCGAATGCAGTTATTTAGAAGACGGTCAATTTTGTTGAGGAGGTCTGCATTCAGGTCGTAGTAACACACATCGCTATAGTCAATTATGGGAAAGATTAAGGTTTGCATAAGCATAGCTTTCGTATTAGATGGGAGTACGTTTCTCAAACGATATAGAGACCGTAATGTCCCTGTTACTCTCTGGCTGACACTAGCGACTTGACTCCTCCAATTAAGAGTGGTGTCGATGAGCAAACCAAGATCTTTAACAGTGGAGCTGAGGGGGATGACAATGCCATTAAACTTAACTGGTGGTAAGGTACTGCTGGAAAGTTTTGTTGTATTGCGAGAGCTCCCTACGATGATAGCTTGGCACTTAGTAGGGTTTACCGCCACCCCAAATTTATCAGACCAGTTCTTGATGGCTTCAAGATCACGGTTCAACTTGAAGATAGCATCAGAAACACAATCCACACCAGCTTGAGTGTACAGTTGCAAGTCGTCGGCATAAAGATGATACGAACACCGAAGCTCATGGGTAATTAGATTTATGAAAATAGAAAACAAGAGAGGAGAAAGAATGCCGCCTTGTGGAACGCCAGTTTCGAGGTCACACCAACTAGATGAGCACCCGCCCACTTGAACTGACTGCTGACGTTCCCGAAGGTAAGAAGAGAACCATTCCAGTGTCTTAGGTGAGACCATAAGATGGGATAGAACGGACAGAAGGATATCGTGATTGACCGTGTTAAATGCGTTGGAAAAATCGACCAGAACAAGAACAGTAACTTTGTTGGCCTCCATACCTGCCCTAATATCGCCAGTCACTTTAAGGAGAGCAGAAGCGGTGCTGTGCCCAGGCCTGAACCCAGATTGAAGAGGACTAATAATGGAGTTGTGTTGTATGTAATGAGAAAACTGTTTATGAACACAGGCTTCAAGCACTTTAGAAAGGAAAGGAAGAATAGAAATTGGGCGGAAGTGGCTGGGAAGCGAAGGGTTTGAAATCTTGGGCAGGGGACGGACAAAAGCCTTACGCCACAGGGACGGGAATGTTCCGGTGTCAAGGGAAAAGTTTATGATATGGGAGATCGCAGGAAGGAGGTAGTCCAGGACCGTTGTAATCATGCGGCGGCTAATATCATCACAGCCCACCGCTTTGGATTTAATAGATAGGATTATCTTTTTGATCTCACCCAAGTCGACTGGAGAGAAATGAAAGGAGTGCATATTAGGAATCGTTAGAGAAGCTATGTAATTAAGCGTTTGAAGTCGGGTTTTACGATCTAAAGTAGGCACAGTGGAGAAATGTTGATTAAGATCGTCTAAGCCAACTATGCTTGGGATATCTAAATGTCGTGGTTTACCGATGCCTAAGGTTCTAAGAAATTTCCAGATATCTGCCGGAGAAGAAGAAGTGATGTTATCGAGAATATGGCGGCGTTTAGCGTTACGTATCATCTGATTACACCGATTCCTTGCAGTCTTAAAGAAGGTCCAATTTTCTTCAGTGCGGTCTCTTTTATGTTTTCTGAAGGCACGGTCTCTACGTCTCATGGCCATCTGGATTCCCCGAGTCATCCAAGGCGCAGGTGGACGCTTCAGCTTTACTTTTCTGACTGGAGCATGGACGTCATACAATTTGACCACAGTATTAATAAACATTCTCACCTTGTCATGGACTGTGTCAGCCTGCACCAAGGGTTTCCAGTCGATCATAGAGGCATCCCTCCGAAGTTTCTCCACATCCATACGTGCAAAACAACGCATATGCAAAACCTTTGGTTTCAGTTTAGGAGGTTTCAGGATATAGGACAAAAAAATAAGATCATGATGGGAAAAGCCAGGAGCCGCATGTTGGCCATGCGAGGAAACGAGGGAAGGATTGGAAGTGATGATAATATCAAGCCAAGTGTTGTCACCAACGGTGTTGTGGTGAGTAGCTTGAAGAGGCAGGATATGCAAGCTAGCTGACTCAATAAGGTGAAGGAGCTTACTGGAACGAGTTACAATATGTGCCGATTAAGTATTCGCAAGTAACAGCTGATTCAAAGGTCAACGGCCGGCTGGCGAACGCGTCATCAACACCGGATCAGAGTGTGAATAACTGCATCTCTGTTATGCAAGAACAAATTAATGCGACGGAAAATAGTAGGCGCGAAGACGAGCGAGAGGGTACGGCCGACACGGAGAGTGCGAGTGAAATCGAGTGCGTGACGGGCAAAATTGCGATGTTGAGCGGCAAGGAACCAGTTTCGCTATCAGCAACCTGTGCGATGACGTCGAGGTCCCCTACTAGCGGACGGCGTACTACTGTAGTCGAAACGAAATCACATAAATTGGTATCGAGTGAGTTAATCGCTTCGCCAGCGCCAGCGACGACGATACGGTGTGCGGGTTTGCGTGATGTAAACGTGAGTAGTGAACAAATGGTAGGTGGTGTGGTCACTACGGACTCTGAATGGAAGGTAGTGCAGAAAAAGCGTTATAAACAAAATAGGTTGGATAGTAGGAAGGGAACGGCTATAACTGCGCCTGACGGTAGATTTCGGGCAGCGGATATCAAAGTGCCGTTGCTTATTTCCAACGTTAGTAAAGAAGCAAGTGAAGATGACATTATTCGTTATATTAAGGACAAGACAAGTGAAACTGTAACATTAAAAAAGATTAATATGAAGTCATTTAGAAAGTATAATGCGTACAAACTATATGTTTCCAAACACAAGGCAGACTTGTTTTTAAACAATGAACTATGGCCTGACGGAATCGTGTTTAAATCTCAGGAGTCTAAAGTTATAGTCAATTAATATCGTAATTTTATGGATAGAAAAAATTGTAATAAATATCTTAAGTTAACTAGTTTTAATTGTAAGGCGGTTAAACGATCCATAGATGATATTAAGGATTTATGTGTGTGGTCTGATCTGGTTGCCCTGCAAGAGACGTGGCTGCTTCCCCATGAAATTCCAATGTTAGGAACAATAAGCCCTGACTTTGACTGTACGGGCAAGTCGGCTGTTGACACTGCTGAGGGCTTGTTGAGAGGAAGACCCCATGGGGGGGTTGCCATTCTCTGGAGGAAGGGTATTTTTGAG
This sequence comes from Shargacucullia verbasci, assembly GCA_947562105.1. NCBI lineage: Eukaryota > Metazoa > Arthropoda > Insecta > Lepidoptera > Noctuidae > Shargacucullia > Shargacucullia verbasci. The sequence continues at coordinate 5,158,717 of OX387281.1, forward strand.
AAGATCTCTGTTGTTAACTGTAGCAGTCCTCGGTTAGTGGCTATCACAGCCACGACAAAGGGTCGTACGATTATTGTATTTTCTGTATACATGCCTACAAACTGTCCAGATAACTTGCCAACTTTTACAGATGTTTTAAGTGAGATTAGTGCTACCATAGCAAGCTGTGATGTAGAGAATGTTTTTATATTGGGTGATTTCAACGCTCACCCCCATGAATTGTTCTATAAAGAATTAATGAACTTTTGTTCTGACCAATCCTGGATTTGTGCTGATGTAAAGAAAAGGGGGGTTGACAGTGATACCTACACTTTTATAAGTGATGTGCACGGAAGCAGGAGATGGTTAGATCACTGTGTGGTATCTGTTTCAGCTTGGCATACAATCGCAAATGTTGTTGTATCGGAAGATGTTTACGTCTCGGATCATCTTCCGATGCATCTGGAGTGCGACTTCGAAATTGTTAGGCCCAAATTGTTGTCTGGGGGTGCTGGCCGCAATTCTGTCTTTTGGGGTGAAAGAACTAAGCCAGAAACGCAAACATATCAATATTTATGTAATAGTAAGTTGCGAGACGTTGATTTTCTCCATGGGTTTGTGCAGCGTTGGATCATGCGGTTTGGCTGAGCATATAGTTGTTCTGAACAGTTTGTATGAACAAATTGTAGAAATCCTATGTGCGGCGGCGAGGCAATCTAGAGGGGCACCTGGGGGGGGGCCGAGACGAGGTAAGCGAGTGTGTGGATGGAATGAGTATGTGAGAGATGCCCACCGCGAGGCCAGCTTTCAGACCTGGATACTAAACAATCGTCCCTCGTCGGGCCCGGTTTATGATGAAATGTACGAGAAGCGAAAAGTTTTTAAAAGTAGACTGAAATTTTGTCAAAACCACGCTGAGCAAATTGTAATGGATAGGCTAGCAGAACAACGAGCTAGTAAAAATTTTGCTAAATTCTGGAAGCCCACTGGGAATCTGGATGCGAAACCTGGCCTCTCTGCGTGTGTGGAAGGGATAAGTGATAAGAAGGGTATAGCAAATGTGTTCAAGGACCATTTCAAAGTTCAGTCCCCTCTCGGTCCTTCAATTAGGGTGAATGATGGTGAGCCCACCCGTCCTGGCGCGAAAACTCTGATACGTTTCACAACCAAGCAAGTACGTGACATCATTAACAACATGAAGCGAGGCAAATCTCCAGGACATGATGGGCTCAGCATTGAGCACCTGAGGCACGCAGGTGTCCATCTGCCGCGGGTCTTGTCTATGTTTTTCACAATGTGTATTAGTCACGCGTACCTACCTGCGAATCTAATGAAGACCATCGTAGTTCCCATTGTGAAGAACAGGACAGGCGACATCTCGGACAAAGGTAACTATCGTCCCATTTCTCTTGCGACTATAATAGCCAAGGTGTTGGACGGTATGCTTGATTCTTGCTTAAGTAAGTACATACATCTTCATGATGCACAGTTCGGGTTTCGTCCCGGACTATCAACTGAAAGTGCTATTTTAAGTCTCAAGCATACCGTTCAATATTATAAAGATCGCGGTACGCCGGTGTACGCCTGTTTCCTTGATCTCTCCAAGGCGTTCGATCTTGTCTCATACGATGTGCTCTGGAGAAAGATGGAAGACAGGGGTATACCCGCGGAAATATGTGGGCTTTTCCAGTATTGGTATGGTAACCAAGTCAATCAGGTGAAATGGGATGATACAGTCTCTGAGCCGTATAGGTTGGAGTGCGGGGTGAGACAGGGAGGTCTGACGTCTCCCAGGCTCTTCAACCTCTAAGTGGATGACCTGATAGTCGTACTCAGCAGCATGCGTGTCGGGTGCAGTGTTGATGAGGTTCGAATTAACAACATCAGCTATGCAGATGACATGGTGCTGCTGGGTCCGTCGGCGGGAGCAATCAAAGAGATGATTAAAACGTGTGAGGCCTACGCTACCGCACATGGATTAATATATAATGTAAAGAAATGTGAATACATGGTCTTTGAGGTCAGTGGCAAACGCCGTGGAGAAGGACCCGAGTTGATTGTGAACGGGTCACAAATTAACAGGGTGTCAACTTTTAAATACCTAGGGCATTGTCTTGCCGCAGACCTCAGGGACGATGTAGACATTGAGAGGGAGCGCAGGGCTCTAGCGGTCCGTAGCAATATGTTGTACCGTAGATTTGCGCGGTGTACAAACCAAGTAAAAGTAACACTTTTCAAGGCTTATTGCCAAAGTTTGTACACGGGCGGTCTATGGGTCAACTGTGCTAAGAGATCGCTGGATGTCCTGCGCGTCCAGTATAACAATGCTTTCAGGATGCTGTTGGGGCTACCTGGGTACTGTAGTGCGTCGGAAATGTTTGCGCAAGCCCACACCGATGGGTTCTATTCAATTATACGCAAAATAACGGCATCGCTACTGAGGAGAGTGAGGGTCAGTCAGAACAGCATCCTGAAAACTGTAGTCGAGAGCTGCGGCTCTCCTATTGTACAGCAGTTTGTGCGTAGGTTGATTTTTACTAACACTAGGTAATAAGTTATTTTTTGTATGTTACTAACACCATATGGATACTTTTGTCCGAAATAAAACTATTATTATTATTATTATTATTATTATTATTAATCATTTCATCCTGATTGACGACGCCTGCCTCGTCCATTATTAAATCTAAGTTACCTACGTTATCTAAGTTACGAAAAGCGTCTCTCTGCTCAGAAGAAAGAGAAAATAACTTGAGAGGTGTCAAGGGACACCCGGATGGAACGAAGTTCCTTTTTAGTGAAGGAATTGTAATAAAATTTTATTTCACAATAATAAAGAGAGGTGTACGCGTACTTGCTAAAAATACAAAAGCATTTATTATTATCTGTATATAATCTCTACTTACCTAACTCCATCAGCAATATCCGGAACTTGTGCAGAAACACTGTCAGGATTCATTATTATTATTATTTTTTATTATTTATTATTTACAAAAAACCTGTATACACTCAACAAAAAAACTTGAGAGGTGTCAAGGGACACCCGGATGGAACGAAGTTCCTTTTTAGTGAAGGAATTGTAATAAAATTTTATTTCACAATAATAAAGAGAGGTTATAGTGCGTACTTGCTAAAAATACAAAAGCATTTATTATTATCTGTATATAATCTCTACTTACCTAACTCCATCAGCAATATCCGGAACTTGTGCAGAAACACTGTCAGGATTCATTATTATTATTTTTTATTATTTATTATTTACAAAAAACCTGTATACACTCAACAAAAATAATCGTCGCGACACCACACTGTTCAATGCGAAATAGAAATGAAAATATCTGGCTTGCTTTCTATAAGAGAGAGAGAGACAGAGAGAGAGACAGACCAAAAAGTGTCGTGACAACTTTTCGTAAGAATTTTTTCCGTCTAGCCCCCTTTCACAACGCGCGATAAGGAACTTCGTTCCAATACAACCGTAGACTTTGGGGTGCGATACCCCTTGTTGATCGCGATGATCGTGGGTGAAAAATGTTGAAGGAAGTAGCGACCGACCGTACAGAGTTGTGCAACTCACATATACATGTCGATGGCTCCTCGTAGTATCAATGTCTGGATACTCAGCATCTCCAGCGTCTGCTCTCGGTTCTTCGTGGATTGTCGACGATGCACGTTGAGACGTGGACAGCACGCGCGGTTGTCTAACAGGATCGTGGAATCGATTACATGCACTGACTCGACAATCCTACCGATTGCGCCACTTACGAGATGGGCAGCGATGGAGTCCAAAAAAACCAATTTATTTCGAGAAAGATATATTTCAAAGTTACAATATAAACTTAAATTATTAATCTTAGAATTAAAGGGATGTCCTAACGTCCCGATGTTAGGTGACAAAAGGCACCGTGTGAAGCCGGCGATCGGTTTTTAAGAATCGATGAAGCGGTGTTGCCCAATACTAATTATTGGAAGTCGAATGATGGTGCGCTGTGGTTGAAGGTTAATCTGAGTACATGCTCGGATATAACATGTGAATAGTCTAATCTTGTTTATGTTATGCAAGATTGAACTATTACACATTTTTAATAATATAATCAGCGGCGTTAGTGCGTAACTGAATTAATATAGGGGATGTTTGTTGATGGTTGATGTTGGTCAGAGGCGATGGTGCCTATCTGCACTCACAAGGGGGGAATTTATTAATGGATGTCGTTAGTCAGAGGCGGTGGTGCCTATCTGCACTCACAAGGGGGGAGTTTATTGATGGTTGTCGTTAGTCAGAGGCGATGGTGCCTATCTGCACTCACAAGGGGGGGTTGATATTGTTAGTTGTAGTCAGTCAGAGGCGATGGTGCCTATCTGCACTCACACCAGGGTTTTGTAGGTTTTTTTTACTCAATACTCAATACTCAATACTTTATTGCACTCCATATATGTTACAAAGGTGTTACAGAATATAATATTACAGTACACTATGGACCCTGTAGGGCACGGCAACGTAGAAAAAAGGAGGATGCTATAACATTTCTTCTAGCTATATTCTATCTACAATATTAATGTGATGAATTAGTTATTTTAATGTTCACTTTAAATTTCCTTCCTAGGTGTATATTATATTATATAATGGTATAATGGTATAATTTAGTTCACAATATTTAATATAATTTTATTGTTATGTATTCCTTATTTGATTTATAATATGTTTATGTATTTATGTGTATTTATTGAGTATTATATTAGATATGCAAGTATTTTATTTTTATAATGTATTTATAGCGCTACAGGCTGGTTTGGGGTCCACAATGATGCACAATTGGTATAAACTTATGTTATTTATTTAGCTTGCTACAAATATAGAAATGTCTGTTGGCGCGAGCGCAAATCGTGACACTCGCTCGCCCGTCTCGTCGCACACTGCCACGCCCGCAATCGAGCGCCTCTAGCGGGCGTGTCGGGAACGTAACTCCCGGGGTTGCTACTCCCGTTTTAGGGATCCCCACACGCTATACACTCCCCCTCGAGTTCGTGAGAACGTCCTCGCTCATGAACTCGCATAAAACAAACATATGCTTAAAATAAAACAACTTAAAACTAACACACAGGACAAACATGCTTACGGGGACGTCCTCTCTGACGTTTAGGTAAAACAGGTCGAGGAGGCGACTCACTATCCCGGTTATGAAAACGTGTAAGCTCTGACACATGATACTTGCCCAAAACCTCATCAGGTGTATCTACGTTAGCAATAAAGTAAGTTGTAGGGCTAGCTCTTTTCGCAATCACATAAGGACCGTCTCTTTTCGGAACAAACTTTGCTGTAATGTTCTTTACTGCATTGCTAAGGACATGTGACTTCAAAAGTACCTGATCTCCGACTTCGAAGACTTCAGCAGGCGTTTTGGACTTATCAGCACACTCCTTGCGTCGATCCTGCTGTGCTTCCACTCTTTCTCTAACTGAAATGAAGGAGTTAACAAAACTTTTCAAATAGGGTGTGATTTGAGGGACAAAATTATCCTTATTAAGAATCGACCTGATGTCATGTTGCACGTCGAGTGGTGAACGAAGTTCCCTAGCAAAAGTTAGATATGCTGGAGACACACCAGTAGTCTGACAAATTGCTGAATTCATGGCGAACCTTATTGTAGGAAGGTGCCGCGGCCATGACGAATGGTCAGCATCAACTAGACGTGACAACTGAAACTTTAAATCCCTATTTTTACGCTCAGCTGGGTTGGCTGAGGGATGGTACAATGGTAACAACTCTTGACTAATACCTAAAATAAACATACACTGCTGCATAACAGCTGAAACAAATTGGACGCCATTGTCTGACACAATGCGTCGAGGAAGTCCGAAACGAAGAAAGTACTCCTCAATTAACGTCCGAGCGCACACTTCTGAAGTTGCCTCCTTCAAAGCGTAGAGCTCGGTCCACCGTGTTGCAGTGTCCTCTACTAAGAGTATCCATTTTTCTCCATTGTCTCCTGTTGGAAGTGGACCGAACAAATCTATGGCCAATACTTCACCTCTTTGGTTTAGAACAGGAGTCTGTAGAAGACCTGACGGCTTCGTGTTTAACGCCTTATATTTTTGACAGGCGGCGCACGTCTTGATATACTCTGCTATGACTCTGCGCATACCTGGAAAATAAAACTTTTGAGCGATTTTATTATATGTTCTATCAACTCCATGATGACCGGCTAAGTCGGAGTCATGACATTCCTTTAAAATTTCAAGGCGAAGAGAAGCCGGCACCACTAATTGCGGCTCTTCACTGTCTACGTCAGGATTGTACCTGTACAAGACGCCTTGCTGAATAAAATATCCTCTTTCAGACCAACGCTTAACTCCTACGGACTGGGGATCAACTGTGTCTTCTAAATCACTAACGATTTTCTTTAGTTCCAGGTCATCTACTTCTAACAGGTAAGTCCACGATGACAGAACAAACACCACACTGATCCTTTTCTTCTTCTTTACAGGGTGGACGGCTAAGCGTATCCGCAACGACATTGGCCTTTCCAGGTGTATACTGAAACTGGATATTAAAACATTGCATTTTTAAAGCCCATCGAACGAGCCGACCCGACGGCGATTTCAGTGTTAACAGCCACTTTAACGGCTGATGATCGCTGCCTATAACGACCTCGTGACCCTCAATATAACCCCTGAAACGTTCGACAGCCCACACAACAGCTAAGGCCTCACGCTCTGTTGTGCTATAATTTCTTTCGGCTGGGATGAGCAGACGGCTAGCATATTCTATCGGGCGCTCTTCTTTACCCTCGCCCTGTAACAATACAGCCCCAATGGCATAACTACTAGCATCCGTCCTTAACACAAAAGGCTTACTATAATCCGCTTGGATGAGAATCGGTGCCGACGAAAGACGCGTCTTCAGTTCCTGAAAGGCACGAGCCTGGTCTGAACTCCAAGACCATGGCTGATTCTTCTTAAGTAAGCGAGTTAATGGCTCAGCAACAGCAGAAAAATTTGGAATGAACTTTCTAAACCACGAGCACGTTTGCAGAAAGGTTCTTAAGTGGCGCAACGACGAAGGTGCCTTCATGTCTAGGACTGCACGGACCTTGTCATCATCTGCCGACACACCGTTTTGTGTGATGATATGACCGAGGTACTTTACCTGGTCACGTGCAAAGACACACTTTTCTCTGTTCGCCCGTAACTTGAACAATCGTAACCTTTCGAACACAGCGCGTAAGTCTGCCACATGCTTCTGAAAACTTTCAGAAATAAGCAGAAGATCATCTTGATATGCTAGCAGGGTCACATCTTTCAGTGAAGCGCCCGTACAAAGTCTGTCTATGAGCCGTTGGAATGTCGATGGCGCGTTTTTCAAACCAAACGGCATGCGTTTAAATCGATAAGAACCAAACGGCGTCAGGAAAGCTGTTTTATCCCTATCCTGCTCACGTACGTTTACCTGCCAAAATCCACTGCGCATATCAAGCGTACTCATATAACAATTCTTTTTAGTCGACTGTACAAGCTCGTCTAAGTAGTGTAATATTGGGGCTTCTGCATCACTCACCTCGCTTCGCTCGGTTCGCAATGCAGAGCGCCCCAATATTACACTACTAACATGATCTGCGATCCGTTCGATTGCGATCATCGACGCTTCGTTATACTGATACCAAAGTAACAATGGAGTACAATTATCGTTTCTAATTGGGATGACATAATATAAACAACATTCTCAAGTTCGACCGGCGCGCTCGGCGCAGCTCGGGCGCAACTATCATGCTGATTTATATGTATACATCTCGTGTTTGTAAACCGCGTTGATAAATAGTTTAATAATATTTCATTCATCAATACATCGTTATACTGATACGTCTAACCGATGAGGCACACTCAGCGTCAAACCGATGCGGTGCACTGTTAGTACTGATAGCGCCTCAATATTACCCGACTACTATGATCAGCGATGCACTTTGCAAAGCAGATTGGGACAACATAACAAGATGGTAAATCCTGGTGACTCAACGTCTAACCGACGCGAGGCACTGTTAGCCCTGATGACTGATATTTTTCGCAAAAGAAACACCCACTGTTTACTTATTATTCTTAATTATTATTCTAATTATCATTGTTACGAGCGATTGATTCCCTTCGTACGAGAGCCCGATGCATGACTTATATAAATGTGTAGCGCTTCAGTTGATGTGATCGGTCGCGTGAGGACCGCGCACATAATTATGATGCTATGGATAATAATGGCTAAATGGCATCTTATATGGATTTTTGAGATTTCTCTCGTATCGCAGGGATCGTTGATAAACATAAATTTTACAGACAACAGACCAGAACTAGTTGTAGGTAGATCATACAAATATTTGTTGAGTGGGAATTGAACCCACGACACGGAAGTCAAAAGGCAATTTAACCACTGCACAGATCGTACCGCCTTACCATTAGTAGGTAGATAGCTGCTATATGATGTTTTGACGGCTCATAGGTACTTGGTTATTTTTCAGAGTATTTGGATGTGTTTCGTAGTAGTTATTATATAGCAAGAAAGATGTCGTTACTTTATTATTTATATTAAATTAAATAATGACATAATAAAACATGATAACAAAATCCAGACCGGAACAAATACTTTTTTATTCCGTGCGGGAATCGAACCCGCGACACGTGGCGCATTTAGTAGCAGCGCGTTTATAACCTAATATTTACATTGTGATGCAGCGAGACGAGCTCTTAAATCAATGCGCTAAACGTGTCGTCGAAAATGTGAAAAAATATTGGATCACTTTGGGTGTTTTGAATTTGAATGAATGGGAACTCCTCACCAAATAACAACAATAAAGAATGGCCGATGCCTTTAGTATCTTTTCACCAAATATCAATTTATATTTGCCATACTCAAAGTTAACATGAATAACCAAATACAATTGATCTCTAGGATTGTTCACGATGGATAGCCCAATTGGTATGCAATTTTTATAAGTAAGGCATGTGTATGTAAAAATCTGAGGTTTCTGTCTATCCCCCTTTGGGAAACAGGTATGAGTATATGCATATATGCATTTTTGTAAATGTACTCTTGGATGTCTATTGTAATTATACAGTATATACACATAATTTAAGATGTTGCATCAATTTTGGAATTTAAAATAATTATATGATAATTTATTGGATTAAATCAGTTAAATATTGTATTAATGAGGCAACTTTTTATAGCATAAAATTTTGATAGGTATCTGCGCCAAAATATTTATATCCTAACGTGCAAATTATAAAGGCTATTTCATATTTATAAAGGCTTTATTATGTTTAATACATATATTTGAATTATAATAATTAAAAAATGTAAGAGGTTAAATTATTTTGGTAAGGTATATAAAATCGTTAACTACCAGTCTAAAGAGACATTCTGAATACATTGGTGATGTGCAGCCAAAGTACATACTATTTCCTTTTTAGAATTTCGTCTCGTATGTCCGCGACGGAGTGTCGCCATGTCCAAATAAAGGAATCGCAGGGTGCATACATAGTAACTAATGAAGATCATATAATTGTAGACCTTATTATAGAAGGCTTAAAATCTAAATATAAAAAATATATATTAGTAAAGATTTCGACAACGTTAGCAAAAAATAATATAATCACTACCTTAGATTTATGAGTATAAAAATCAGGCGACTGCTCTTCTATCAATCATTTCATTCAGATTTTGTGCATTATCGCGCCTGTTGTTATTAATCGTTACGAACACAGTGTCATTTTTATTACTCGTAGTGAGCCCGATCATCGATTGCAGTAAGTATGTATGTATTTTTTTGTGTTTAATTTTATAACTTTCTATGCTGTGTTTGGATGGCTTAGTCGGTTTAAATATTATGTTAGCAACCACACGGATGGCGCGAAGGTTTAAGTGGTCACCAGTGTTGTGGGTTCGATTCCCATGTGCAAGTTTGATTGATTATAATTTTTTACTTCTGGTCATAAATATTTCGGTTCGACTCCGATATTTTAATTTTATTATGTTATTTGCTACTTAAAATCATACTGGGTGCGCAGAAGAATTACAATTGGAATACCAGATCTATTTTATGTAAGCTTGCTTCCAATAGTTAACTAATAATAATCTACTCATCGGTATTTTATCGAAATATTTATTGTAAAGTAACTAATTCAGATTTTGAAGTTTTAATTATTTAGAGAAAACTATAATAGGTGTGTATAACTTATATAATATAGGAAATTAAAATGAATGATTCAAATTTATAACTGCTTTTTCTTTTTTAGGGCAAGTTTCGTAAATCCATTTGAGTCCGATCTAGAGTCGCATCCCAACGATCCCACTACAGCTCAAAAACCGAAGAGTAAGAAGACAAAGTTGAAAAGCAAGACCGAGCCTAAAAAGCTGAAGAAAACTGAGGCTGTCTCAACTGCCTCCAAAGACATATTCGCAAGCGAATCGGACTCAGAAATAGATATTCCGTCGAAGCGGTCGAAAACTACCAAACGTAACCACGTCATTGAATCTTCGGTAAGTTTAAAACTTTGATTTTGTTTTTTACTAACTGTGCTCGCGGTTGCACTCGCGTTATTAGTATTTGCTTACTGCTCCTCTCCCGCAGGTTATATAGCATGATGTTATATAGCCTTCCTCAATAAGCGAGCTAAAAAGGTCAAAAAGAATTTCTGAAATCGGACTGTTAGATTCTGAGATTAGCTTATTCTAACAAACAAAGTGTCTAGCTTTATTGTATGAGTATAGATACAATTAGATTAATTATGGAATACATACTTCGATTGCTCGCAATTAAAATTATCATTTAGAAATCTAGTTAAATATGTGTTCACATAAAGTATCTAAGTGTGTTAGTTCATTGTCTTTTATGTCATAAGCAATTAATAAATGTGGTAATATGGTATTATTCAATAGTATTTTTTAACAATGTTACAGGACGACGAGGGAGAACTTCGACCGTTGAAGGCATCTATTCTGCGCTCGTCTCTGTCCAGAAGAACCGCGAGCGGAATCTCATACCAACAGGACCTAACGCGCAGCGGCGATTATTATATTGAGCTTCGTATTTATAACCAAAGAGAGGCTGAACGGCTTGGGAAGGATCGATGGAAGCAAACGCTTCTCTCTTATAGAGGCTCTGTTTACACGGACTCATCGGCTTGGAGGGCCGTTGGTAATCTCGTATCTGCAGCCAAAGCAGAATTTAGAGGTGTACAGCCTATTTTATATCCAAATAATAATCATGTTTAATACAATCATATAATATTATTGGAATTTATATTCTTACCTAGGTATTTTATATTGTATATTTAACTGTTTTTACATTTAAGTAAATCTTTTAAACTTATTAACATTTCATTTTTATTTTGTGATTTATTTACAGGAAGCTCAACTAGGATTTTATCCTAAATACTCGAAACAAAGATACCTCGATACAAAGATAAACTCGATACAAAGATAAACTCGATACAAAGATAAACTCGATACCAAGATAAACTCGATTCAAAGATAAACTCGATACCAAGTTAACCTCGTTACTGATATAAACGCGATTTAAAATACAATATTAAGAATATTCGATTTAAATACCTGTTTTACATATAACTTTAGTTTACTATATAATACAAGTCCTGTAATTATTTATACGTTACATTAAAAAATAATTCTTTCATTTAATAATATATATATATCTATTATCTAATCATGTTTCTTTGTGAAGTTTGTAATATGACAGTACAAAAATATTCTGCACACAAGAAAACTAATATACACAAATCGAATTGCCTATTGCAGACAAGTTTTGATAACGTTCGTATAATAGCCACAGCTTTTCGAAATCGAATAATCAGTTATAGAGTAAATCCATACGAGGTTAACAATGTGCCTGAAATATTTCTGACGCAAATTTCAGAAAACGTTTGTTATTTGATCAAAGAATTATTGAAAAAACATAAATCCTTGAAAGTAAATTTCGAATTGTTTGTTTGGTACATTTTGCCAAAAAATGATGAACAGTCTTTAAAATCATTTAACACGAAATATAGTATAGTATTGCAAAACACAAATATCTTAGACCTATATAAATTATTTTGTGATAAACTTATTTGTAAATGTACTGAATTTCAACTTTCAGAGTCAGGCTGGACAATTGATTCGCTCAGTCATTTGGAAATTAATGTCGTAAAATATAATCCTTTGCGAGGTGGTTCTTACTTACAATTACCCAAACGTATTGCCAATACTAAATCATGTTTAAATGTAAAAAATGATGATCAACATTGTTTACTTTGGTGCATCATAGCTGATATATTTCCGTCAAAGATTAATCCAAATAGAACTTCTTCATATCCACATTATTCTGACATACTAGATATTTCTGACATGAGTTTTCCTCCCAGTTTCAAGGATATTAAGCGCTTTGAAATAAATAATCCTGATATCAGTATTAATATATATGGTTTGGATACTAATGATACAGTTACAGGTCCCTTGTATAAAACAACATCACGTCGTTTATACCACATTAATTTGCTTTATATTACTAAAAACGGAAAAAGTCATTTTTGTTTAATAAAAAGTTTTGAAAAACTTGTGCATAAACAATTAACCAAACATAAAAGTAGAATATTTTTATGTGATGAATGTTTCATTTATTTTGACACTGAAGAGAAGTTACACAGTCATGAATGCTCAGGAATACAAACCATTTTACCTGAGACAGGAAGTAAATTAAGTTTTAAGAATTATGAGAGAACACAGAGTTCCTATAGTGATATATGGAGATTTTGAAAGTTTATTACGCGAATATTCTGACAAAAATAAATCCAGATATGTTGAAAATATACAAGTTCATGAGGCTACATGTTTTGCTTATTATATTTGTTGTAATGCAAATCCGAAATTAAATGATTTTATATCTTACAGAGGGCCTAATTGTTCTAAGAAATTTATTAAAACTCTAACTAATGATGTAAAACGATTATATAAAATATTATTAGATAACAAACATATGTTGCCATTAACTAAAGATGAGCAATTAAGTTTCATCAGCAGCATACAATGTCATATTTGTAAAAATAAGTTTTCATGTAATGATAGTATTGTTAAGGATCATGATCATTTTACTGGCAAATATAGAGGAGCTGCTCATAATACATGCAATTTAAATGCAAAAAAATGTACTTTTATACCAATAGTGTTTCACAACTTATCCGGCTATGATTGTCATTTATTCATAGAAGAACTTTCAAATATAAGTGGTCGAATTCATCTTATACCGAGAAACAAAGAGAAATATATTTCTTTCACAAAATATATAACAGTCAATGCAACAAATGCTGTACAATTGAAATTTATTGATTCATTTAATTTTTTAAGCTCTAGTATGGACAAATTAGTTACAACTATGAACCCTGAGGATTTTAAAAACTTAAAATATTTTTTTACTGATACTAAATCATTTAATATTGCTCGAAGAAAAGGAATATATTGTTATGATTATATAAACTCTTGGGAAAGATATGATGAGACCGAATTACCATCGCCATCAAAATTCTTTAACAAACTTACTTCCGAGTCTATATCTGATAAAGACTATGAACATGCTTTAAACGTTTGGAAAACTTTTGATATAAAAAATTTGGGTGAATATACAGATTTGTACCTAAAATGTGACGTGTTACTTCTATGTGATGTTTTTGAAAAATTCAGAAATATGAGTTTGAATAACTATGGTTTAGATCCTTGCTATTACGTTTCATCACCTTCATTAAGTTGGGACGCAATGTTGTTATATACCAAAATCAGTTTAGATCTTATCTCTGACGTAGAAATGTATCAAATGATAGAAAAAGGAATAAGAGGTGGACTTGCTCAGTGTTCACTCAGATACGCGAAGGCAAATAATGAATATCTTCCTGATTACAATAACAAAATGTCTGATTGTTTTCTTATTTATCTTGATTGTGTTAATTTATATGGATATGCTATGATGCAAAAACTTCCAGTAGGTGGTTTTAGATTTCTGATTGAGGACGAAATATTAAATTTTGATGTATTAAACGTGCCAACTGATTCTGATACAGGATTTATACTAGAAGTAGATCTTAATTACCCTGATTACTTGCATGATGATCATTCAGACTTACCATTCGCACCTGAAAAATTTGTTCCATTCTGTAGCCGGAATGATAAACTTATTGCTAACCTTTTTGATAAATATAAATATATTATTCATTACATTCATTTGAAGGAATGTTTGAAAAATGGTCTTCAGTTGTTAAAAATACATAGAATTTTAGCATTTCAACAAAGTAATTTCCTAAAATCTTATATTTCCTTAAATACTACACTGAGACAAAATGCAGCATCTGATTTTGAAAGGGACTTTTTTAAGAAACAAAATAATTCTATATTTGGCAAAACCATAGAGAATAAAAGAAAACAAGTGGATGTTAAACTTGTAAATGTATGGAGAGATGATTCAAATCAAACTAAAAAATTTTGCGGTGCTGAAAAATATATCAGTGCGCCTAATTTTAAGAATTTTTCTGTTATATCAGAGTCCTTAGTGACAATTCAAATGAATCAAACTAAAATAATTTTAGATCGTCCTATTTACATAGGCTTTAGTATTTTAGAAATAGCAAAATCCCATTTGTATAGATTCCACTACTCGATCATGAAAAAAAATTATGAAAGTAAGTTAAAACTTTGCTACACCGACACCGATAGTCTTTTATATTTAATACGTACTAAAGATTTTTACGAAGACATGAAATTAAATTTAAAATATTTCGATACTAGCAACTTTGAAACAAATAACGAATATTGTATGCCGATGGTGAACGCTAAGATACCCGGTTACTTCAAAGATGAAATGGGTGGTGACATTATATCGGAATTTGTAGGCTTAGGGGCTAAATCGTACTGTATAAGTACAAAAAAATCATCATTAAAAAAAGCTAAAGGTGCTAAAAAATGTATTACAAAAAAACTCAACATACAAAAATATAAAAAAGTTTTATTGCAAAACGAAACCCTGAGAGATTATATGTGTATTATTAAATCTAAAAATCATAGAATATTTACTCAAAAGATAAATAAAATAGTTTTGTCAAAAAATGATGATAAGCGTCAAATAATGAATGATAAAATAAGAACTTTACCATGGGGGCATTTTAAAACAATATTTTAAGAGGAAATAGAAAAATGGAAATTCATTAATGAGGTTATTTATTCATGTATATTCCATATACTGAGCTTCTTGTAATTAAACAACTTAATATGTTTTGTACTACCTTGTTTTAATGTATTTTATATATGTATAATAAAATGTTGTGTATAATTTTATAGTAAAATAAGTATTTTGAAAGAAACAAAGTTTTGTTTTGAGTGTTTATTTTATTATAATAAATAATATTTGGTGATTTAATAATATAGAATAAAATACAAAAATCATAATAACAGTAGTTTATTTTTTAATCCAATCCCATTAGTTTAAGAATAAAGGAAACAATAAATAATATACATATGATTGAAATTATACAATTAAGATAAAAATGTAAGCAGTTTCACCATTTCTTAGTCACCTATTTAAAATTATCACATACAACAGTAAAGGATTACATATTGGATTTGCTCAGTTTTTTCACTATTTTACCCACTAAATGATCAGTTTCATCCATTATATCGTCATAGTCACTAGTTACTAAATACTGCACATTCACTCTCGCACTATCAGGTTCAATGTTAATGTCCTCCATATTACGATTATCCAAATCGTGTATCATAATTTTTATAAGATGACGAGCACGTCCTGGCTCCTTACGCATGATGAAGGATTTATTCGTAAAAGATTTAGATTTAACTTTTTTCTTTTTTAAAGTTTGTTCTTCAGCTTTCCGTTGTTGATACTCCTCATGTGATTTTGCCGCTACTTCAGCATACCAGCTCTCTCTATCTTGAGCGTAGTTAAAAGGATTCATTATGGGGTCTGACTCTTCTATCAAATTCTGAAAGAACAAGAACACAAATGTTAAAACTATATAAAACTATATTTATAATACACACGATTTAAAAGAACCTGAATTGTTACTTACCTCACGTAAATTCTCTGCAATATCTATAACCGGGCTGTAAGACGGCGAGTATGACATGCTTCTGTAAAAAAAGTAATATAAACAATATAATTAAGTATATCTAAATAATTCACTATATTATATAATAATAAATACATACCTCAGAAACTAAGTCACGAACAAACAGAACCTACTTATGGATAGGCCAAAGATGAAGTGACTACCTAAATAAACGACGTGACATACGATATCTAATGATGTCAATTATTTAGTTTGAATCATCTAAATTAGATAGTAATCTGAGAAGACAATATTCTCATTAGTTTAATAATGAAACATGTCTAAACCTGTGCATACCTGTACCTGTAGTAACAAAATGCCATGTTACGTCTTACGTAATTTATATGTTTTAGTATAAAAGTTATACATAAAAACGTATGTTAGCCATTCATCAAAATCATTGACAAGATGAGGTTGATTAAGCAACCAATATCTCTAAAAGTTAGCGGTATACAATTTAATGAACCTTCTCAACAAATAAGACATAGCGCTTTATTACCAAATACGATTCGTTGTATAATATGCGGTCCATCGAACTGTGGCAAAACAAACGTTATGATCAGTTTACTGTTACATGAAAATGGTCTCAAATTTAAAAATCTTTATCTTTACTCCAAAACTTATTTTCAACCAAAATATCGATTCTTGAGCGAAGTATTAAGAAGAGTTCCTCAGATTAATTTCTATGAATTCAAAGAGGATAAAGATGTTATAGCTCCGAGTGAGGCTTCGACTAATTCTGTATTTATTTTTGATGATATTGCGTGCGAAAATCAAGTTAATATCCGTAATTATTTTTGCATGGGCAGACATAAACAAATAGATTGTTTTTATTTATCTCAAACCTATTCTAAAATTCCGAAACAATTATTACGTGATAATGTTAATTTTCTTATAATATTTAAACAAGATGATGTGAACTTAAAGCATATTTATGAAGAACATGTCAGCTTGGATTTACAATGGAATCAATTTAAAGATATTTGTAAAATGGTTTGGAAAACTCCTTTTAATTTTTTAATTATCAACAAAGAGTCTCCAATAAATAATGGAAGATACAGACAGAATTTCGATACCTTTTTTAACTTTGAATAAAATAACATATTTATAAACGAATTTCGCAGGAATACAGTTTAGTGCAAATCTGTCCTTACTTGAATTCACTTGTTATAAAAGGAAGATGGAGAAAAATATTAAAATAGAATTAATGAAGTCTGTCGACTCGATAAAAAGTAAAATAAAACAAATGAAAAACCAGGAACATGGACTTAACTTAGCACTAGATAAAATGTTCAAACCTGTTTCGGAACCTCTCAATAACCTTGTCAAATCTAATAGATTTTTAGAAAATGATAAAAACGTGGAAAATTTAATATCCTCAAATTCTATGACAATCGTGTCAGATGAAAATAGTTCAAGTTCTTCGAATAAGTGTGATGATTTTCACGATGCTGTATTAATTTCTGAAAGCACTCCTAAAAAGGAAAAAGAAAATGATGTAGAAACTTCGTTAGAAAGTGAAGACATTTATGGTATTTATGATGGAGTGAACGTGCCTTTTGGAATAAGGACCTCAAACAAAACTTTAATGATGGGCAACGAAGTGGTTTCATTTTCTAAAATTGATAGTTTAGACGATGATAATACGGTTTTGGTTAAAATTGGTGGCAAGACTTATAATTTAACCTCAGGGCTTAAAGAACTTTTACTTCGAAGAAAACCCGATTTAAAGTTAATAACAAACAAAGATAAACTTGTTTATAAAGATATGTTATATCACACTAATGCTCATAAGAGAGATTTTAATCCTAAAGGTCAAATAAGAGGCGATAAAGGAACTAAGTATTGTCAAATAATCAAGCCGTTATTTAGTGAGACTTTAGTAGAAAAAAAACTGCCCAAGCTCGGAGGTAGCTTGCCAAAGCTTAAAAAATATAAAACCAACACTGACTTGGTATATTGGGATGATCCCAATGAATTAGTTGAGAGATTAAAGTTATTAGTAGCTTCAAGAGATGCAGGCAACACAAATCATGATAATGAAATTATATCAATAATTGAAGAACTAAAAGAAGCTAACATAATTAAATAATAAATACTGATAACAAACAGTATTTAATTTAGTATTATTAAACCATTCGTTATGATATTTACAAAATAATAAAAATTATATAATAATTATATATAAAGAAATATTTTATAAAAAATTAATATAAACCCTTTATACAAATTTAAAACATGAGTAAGGCTGATGTAGTAAATGAAATTCATAAAATTGCGAGAGTGAACTTTCCGCGAAGAAATGTTATTATGAAAGATATCGATGATCTATGGCAGGCTGATCTAATTGATATGCAATCAATATCTAAAGTAAATAAAAACTCTAGATTTATTCTTACAGTTATTGACACATTTTCGAAATACGCTTGGGCATTTCCTTTGAAAACTAAAAATAAAGATGTTGTATGTGATGCTTTCAAAAGATTGTTGGATGAGGGTCGCAGGCCTAAAAACCTACAAACTGATAACGGTACAGAATTTTATAATAATACATTTCAAAAGCTTATGAAATCTTATAATATTAATCATTACTCAACTTTTTCCACGAAAAAAGCTTCAATAGTTGAGAGATTTATCAGAACATTGAAATCAAAACTGTATAAAGAATTTAGTTTAAAAGGTAACTACAAATGGATACATACCCTCAAAAACGTTATTTATAAATATAATCACACCCATCATCGGACAATTGATGAAATGCCTGCGAAGGTCAATGGTATAAATAAAAAACACATATTAAAAAGATATGACAAAATGGTGAAAAAAGTCAGTATGAAAAGCAAGTTTAAAGTGGGTGACTATGTGCGTATTAGTAAGTACAAAGGAACATTTGAAAAAGGATATACACCCAATTGGTCAACAGAAATATTTAAAATTCGCAAAATACAAAATACAACTCCAATCACTTACTTAATTGAAGATACGATCAGAGGTCGGCCAATTTTAGGAGCATTTTATGTCCAAGAGCTTCAACAAACGAAACATCCTGATATATATTTAGTTGAGAAAATTATTAAAAGAAAGGGCAGTAGGGTTTTTGTAAAATGGTTAGGCTTGTCTTCTACTGAAAATAGTTGGATTGATAAGTCGAATGTTTTATGAGAATTAATAAACTTTACCTGCCAAGCGTCAAACATTTTTTTTTTGTATTTTGATACCTATTTATTAAGTCTTTAATCCTAGATTTATCAGTCTTATTATGTGTATTGGAGAGAGTAGTCTTCTCAACTGGCTTATAAATCATTTACCATTTGAATTACATTTACCAGGATACAATTATTGTGGACCTGGTACAAAATTAACTAAGCGACTCAAACGTGGAGATAAAGGTGTAAATAAATTAGACGAATATTGTAAAGAACACGATATTGCATACCAGAAGTCATCAAATTTAAAGGATCGACACAAGGCAGATTTAATTTTGTACAAAATGGCGAAAAAGCGTACAGGTGCCCCTGATTCCAATACGGGAGAAAAAATTGCAGCGCATTTAGTAAGTAATGCTATGTTAGCGAAGATTAAAACAGGTTCTGGTCTAATAACACGTAATCAAAACTCTTCAAGAAAAATTGCACCTGGAAAAGGTCTTAAAAAGAAATTTAAAAATGTAATTAGTGTTGCGAAAAAACGTATGAAAAAATTAAAACCAAAATGCAAAAAAGTGGCAATAGAATTAGCAATGGCTGCTGCTCGAGAATTAGCTGATAATTCATCCATTAAACTTCCACGAGTCATTCCTATACCAAAAACTGGCGGAGTATTACCTCTGATTCCTATTTTTGCGGGATTATCAGCCGCAGGAGCTTTAGCAGGCGGTGCAGCTGGTATTGCAAAGACTATAAATGAGTTCAAAATGGCTAAAAAACTTTATGAGGAATCGAAGAGACATAATGAAAAAATGGAAGCTCTTTGTATCGGTAAAGGACTACATCTTAAACCGCATAAAAATGGACTTGGAATTTTTGTATCAAAAGCAAAAAACTAAAATATCGGCTACCCAACCGTGCCTTGACTAACTTTGACATTCTGAAATATGGAAGCAGTATTCCTTTTTTTAGAGGCGTTTTTATGAGAGATGAGCTCCCTGATTCTCCCTTCAAAAAAGAATGTGGAGTGCTTAACTTAGACAATTCTAAGAATCCTGGTTCTCATTGGGTAGCCTATGCAAAATACAATGATTATATTGAATATTTTGACAGTTACGGAAATCTTAAACCTCCAAAAGAATTAATAAAATACTTAGGCTCTAAAGTTCACTACAACTATGAAAACATACAAGGCGATCACCCTTTCAATTGTGGGCATCTCTGTTTAAATTTTCTAATGAATTTCTGGTATAGACATAAATAAAATAAACAAGATTTTTCAAAAGTGTTCAGTATGCAAGTATGTCTATAACAGTGACGATCTCAGGCAAAAAATCAGAATTAGAATCGTATTTTCAACCACCTCTGAGTTTATCCGGAAAATATGAGTGTGGTTTGCTTTATTGTTCAGTCTTAAACTCCGAATCAAATACGCATTTTAATAATAAGAGTTACCCCCCTGTGCTAAGAATTGAATGTGATTTAATATACGGTTCCTACAATAACGGATTACCAACTCACATTCTTCATGAATTTGTAACTAATACTACTGCAGATCATCAGTACATAGAAACGCCGCAGACTGTTATTTACTTTCCAGTGAACAAAAATATAATTTCATCTATATCTATTAAAATTGTTGATCAGTTTGGTTACTGTATTAACTCTATAAAACATATTCAAATACGTCTTCATTTAAGAAAAACAATATGATATTATATAATATAAACCCTACAAATAAAATAAAACACCTTATTTCTTCTACAACCACTAAAGTGCATAGACGTAAGAAAAAATTGAAGAAGTTGACTAAAACAAATATAGATTTTCTTAAAGCTTTAGGTTTAAAAACATGAATATGCTACAGATTAATGAATTACCACACTACGATACTTCCATCGAAAGTTATGAAGTCCATTCTTACAATCCCTACAATAACTGCTTCAGAGAAAACGATGAAATCAGAATTCCCATCCACCAGCAAGACATATACGTGCTACCATCGGCCAGTTCAATTTATATCGAAGGTCAAGCAAAGCTCTTCAGCAAAGATGGAAAACCGATTGAGAAGACTGTTTCGTTCAGTAATAACCCTATTATGTTCTTGTTTCAAGACATCAGGTACGATATTGAAATAGATCGTATAAAAAATTCGGGAATAACGTCTACAATAAAGTCATACGTTTCATTAAACGAAGCAGAAAACAAAGTAGCTGCCATATGGGGTTGGAACTTAACTGGATTTCAAAATAATGGACATTTTAGTGCTGTAATACCGTTAAATAAGATTTTAGGATTTGCTGAAGATTACAATAAAATTGTAATAAATTGTAAACATGAACTTATATTGAACAGAAGTAACTCTAACTTAAACAGTGTCGTACTAACTGATGATATTGTTCATTTCCAAATCAATATAGAAAAGATACAATGGAGAGTACCTCACATAAAAGTGTCAGATCGAGAACGACTGACACTTTTGAAACATTTAGAAAGAGATAAACCTATTCAAATGGCATTTAGAAATTGGGATTTGTATGAATATCCTTTACTACCTAAAACCACAAAACATTCGTGGTCAGTTAAAACTGCATCACAATTAGAAAAGCCTAGATATGTTATTTTCTGTTTACAAACTAATAGGAAGAGTAATAAATTAAAAGATAGTTCGCTATTTGATCATTGTGAAGTAACGAACGTAACTCTATTTTTAAATTCGCAATATTATCCATATGAACCTTTAGGGTTGAAATTTTCTGAGAACAAATACAGTATATTATATGAAATGTATGCGAAATTTCGCCAGTCGTATTACAACTGTCCATTGGATCCCTTACTCAGTCTAAAGGACTTTAAAGATAAAGCTCCTCTGTTTATCATAGATTGTTCAAGACAGAACGATAACCTAAAAACAGGTCCAGTAGACGTTCGGTTGGAAATTGAATGTTCAACATCAATACCAGATAACACTGCTGCATATTGTTTGATTATTAACGATCGACTTGTGGAATACAAACCTCTGAGCAATATAGTACGCGGGTTATCATGACTGCTATTGTAGACGTTCAAGGCTTTAAAACGGAAGCAAATGAATTTATTCTAAAAGAAATTTCTATATTTTGTAGGGCTTTATAAATACGATAGGGCGGGTCGTGCTCGCCGAAAGCGCTCTTGATACGCTTCAGAGCCTCCGACCACGAGTCGGTAGACCGCTTTACCCCTTGCCACCATACCGCAGCAGGTCCCACCAACAAGATCGAAAAACCGCGGAGGGCGTTGTCGTCGGAAACACTGACACACTCCTTGTAGGTAGTTATCGCGTCTAAGAAATTTTCCAATGACTCGTCGGGGCGTCCACCATAACGCGTAGTGCATTTCGCGAAGTTTCCACCTTTTTCGCCGAATGCGAAGCCCGTCACGTTCCTTTGGGCCTCGGACACGTTTAACTGTTGTGGCGCCGGCGTCGACGATCTCACCTCGTGTAGTAGTTGTCGGCAAAATTCGTTCTGGGATTGCTGGATGGTAGTTAGCAGATCAGTGAGTGTGTCCCGCGACATGGTAATATTCGTAGCGGCGGCAGTACCGGTGCCATCACTGTTCAAATCTTCCAAGGACATTCTTCTCGTTCGCATCCTTCCTTGCGACATTTTCGTGAAGATACCTACACACGTTGGGCAGCCACTTATAGCGCTACAGGCTGGTTTGGGGTCCACAATGATGCACAATTGGTATAAACTTATGTTATTTATTTAGCTTGCTACAAATATAGAAATGTCTGTCGGCGCGAGCGCAAATCGTGACACTCGCTCGCCCGTCTCGTCGCACACTGCCACGCCCGCAATCGAGCGCCTCTAGCGGGCGTGTCGGGAACGTAACTCCCGGGGTTGCTACTCCCGTTTTAGGGATCCCCACACGCTATATAAATCATAAATAAATAAATAAATCATAAATCATTTATTTGTTCATTACATTTTGGGTAGTTAAATAAGGTCTTAAATAAAATGTGTTTCACCAAAATCTACCAATTGAGGCATATGAACAGAACACAGCACAGTCCACTAGTAAATTTAAATTAATTATTTGTCTAATTCATTACATTAATTATCATGAATCATTTAATTGGATTAAGAAACTATAATAAACAAAAAAACTAATTGTAAAAACAAATACAAAATAAAATATAATATAATAAAAGTTGGTATATAAAATCATGTCAAACTGTCTTCAAGAAATTCTTCAATACTATAGTAACACTTGCTGGCCAAGAGTTTACTCATTTTAGTTTTAAATAATGTTTTATGGCAGGTCTTGTATTCATCCGGGACTTTATTATAAATTTTTGGTGCCAAACTTAAGAAACTTTTACCCATTAGACCCGTTTTTGACTTGTTAAGACACAATTTATTATTATTATTGTATCGCCTATTACGCTTCACTACATCTGAGAGGCGCTGAAAGTAAGTAGGATTGCTGTGAACAAATAAGGCCACCTCAAGGATATATATGGAAGGAAGTGTCAGGATTCTGTGTCTGATAAAATAAGGTCTGCAGCTGTCTATGGTTTTGATACCAAATATGGCACGAATACAGCGCTTCTGTGCTTTAAATGCTATATTTTTGTTGGTGGAGTTTCCCCAAAAGATGATCCCGTATCTTAATACCGAAGCCACTATGCCGTGATAGGCAGTAATTGCAGTATCAATACTGGAAATAGGTACTATTTTAAGCAGAGCATAAGCTGAGCTATAAATTTTTTTGCATAGTTCTTCAATGTGTGCTTTCCAGTGAAGCTGCTTATCAATGGTTAGTCCTAAAAATTTTGCGGTGTCTACCTCGTGTATGGACTTATTATTGTAACTAACGTTAAGGTTATGTGACCGAGGTCTCTGGCTAAAGTGCATAATTACGGTTTTCGTCAAGTTTATTTTAAGGTTATTGTTATCTAACCACTGAACAATTGACGCTAAGCATTCATTTATATCGTCTTGATACTGCTCCTTTGATCTACATTGAATCGAAACAGTACTGTCATCTGCAAAAAGGGACATCGGATGGTTTACATATTTTGGCAGATCGTTTATGTAGATTATAAATAAAAGTGGACCCAAGACGCTACCTTGAGGTACACCAAATGTGATAGAACGCGGTTTGGACCGATGTGTGATCTCTTGTTTAGTGTTTATATTTATTTTTGAAATACTAGTAACCTGTAATCTATCAGAAAGATACGATTTTATTAAATTTAGCACATTACCTCTTATGCCATATGTTTCTAATTTACTGAATAGTATGCAGTGGTCAACGTAATCGAAAGCCTGCGTCATATCACAGTAAATTGTACATACAGGTGTTCTGTTATCAACGTTGTTAAGGATATTTTTGTATAAATCATATATAGCTAAATTAGTATTTTTACTTTGCCTAAATCCTTTTTGTTCATCACATAATAACTTGCAGTGTTCCAGGTAGCCATATATTTTATGATGAATAAATCTTTCAAAAATTTTTGAAAATATTGGTACTAATGCTATTGGTCTGTAACACTCCATAAGTTCTTTTTTATCTTTTTTAAACAAAGGTTTTACAATAGATATTTTTAAATTATCTGGAAATACGCCATTGCTAATACATAAATTTAAAATATAACTAAGGTGTCCACAAATGTATTGATTAACTTTTTTAACTATTTTAGTCGATATGTCATCAGATCCTACGCTATTTGTATTCTTAAGTCCAGATATAATTTTATAAATGTCATTTGGTACACTAGGTGTTATAAAGATTGAGTCAGTTGTTCCTAAAATTTTTTCCGATACATTATTGCCTCGACACAATATGGGTTGAATTTTATCAATGAAATAATTATTGAAGGCATTCGCAATTTCTTTCGGATCTGTAATTATATTATTATTGACTTTTATTCTGGTTATATTGTCCCGAGGAATGTTAAATCTTCGATTATTTATTACATTCCATGTACTTTTACATTTATTATTAGATGTCTTAATTTTGTAATTATTTTGAGCGCGCTGTGTGAGTTTAATAATTTTTTTTAATGTTTTTGAGTAATTACGGTATATAATTTTGTTTTGGCTTGTTGGATTCAATCTCAAATTCCATAGTAATTGCCTTTTTTTTGCACTGCATTTCTTCAGTCCACGCGATATCCATTTGGTTTTCCTAATAACACGTATTATGATTGTTTTATAAGGAAAGCAGAGATCATAAAATAGTTTAAAGTTATCTACAAAACAGTTATACGCATCATTTGCATCTGTAATAGAATACATGTCGGAAAATGAATAGTTCACGAGGCATTCTTTAAATGTTATAATATTTTCAGTACTGAAATCGCGGACTTGTTTGCGATACATTTTGATAACTGGCATCTCCTCAATCGGAAACCTCATCAACTGAGCGCTATGATCAGACAATGCAAATTCTAACACTTCCGTCTTACAACCTTTTTTAAAATTATGAGCAAAATTATCAAGACAAGTCTTACTAGCATTTCTAGTCTGTTCTTTTAACGCTAAAGACAAATTGTAATTTAACAATAAGCATTCAAATTCTCTTGAAGCTCTGTCGTGTTTTAGTATGTTTATGTTAAAATCACCGGCAATTATTATTCGCTTGTAACATCTCTTATTCAGTAGTTGTAATATGGATTCTAATTTACAAAAAAATATATTTAATGATTCTACCTTTTTTTTAGGCAACCTATAAGCACATACAATTACAGTCTTATAGTCAACAAGTTCCGTGGCACAAAATTCACATAACCCCGATATCGTGAAATTATTGACCTCTGGTATTTCTTTCCACTGGTGTCCATTCTTTACCAGAATACAAGTACCGCCCCGTTTTTTGTCGTTCCTGCTGTAACTTGCGGCTAATGAATAGTTTGGCATAACTAAATACCTCTCATAGCCAGCCATCATAAAATGTTCGGTGATACATAGTATGTCAACGTCTATGTTTCTCTCCATCAGTTCATCCAGGCATATTGACAGTACTTCTGATTTATTTATCAATCCCGCTATATTTTGATGTAGTATGTACATAAAATTACTGGAGAAAAAACTCCAACTCCTTTTCCGTAGTTTCATATTTTATGGCATTTATATATTCCTTGATGTCATTAAATATTATACGCATGCCAAAGTTTGTGATCCTTCCAGTACGTCTATCAAAACTTTTATAATCATATGCCAGGTTTTTATTAGAGTCCAATAAATATGCATGTTCATGTTCCAATATGTCAAGATAAATCAAATTGTTAAAATTCTCTGCTCTAAAGTTAAATAAGTTTACGTAGTAGCTATTCTTAAAAGTAGGCGTGCATATAATGACATTCGTGTGTTTTATTTTTTTTAATGTTGCTCGTATTTCATATATCAAACTGAAATAATCATTAGTCGTGGCAAAATCCTCTTCACCTAATAAGATCACACAAAAGTCGTTCATAGTGAAGTTCTGTAGTTTGGCTTCTATGTTATATATCAGTTTCTCAGTTTTACAATGAGGCATTAGGTAGTGGCAGATATTAGTTTGTTCTGTAAGCGTATCTTCAGCAATTGAACGTATGTTATTCCTTTTGTTACTACTCAGAATACAAATCCTGCTATTTTTTGATGACACTTGTGTTGTTTTTGACGTCGTTATGTGGTGTGATGGTATTTGGTTTGACATCGACGGTGAAGGGTTCTTGTCTGTTAACTTATTATTTGGTGATTCTGTCTGAGTTAATTTCTTCTTTATCTGTAGTTTCTTTTTTGGTGTTAAAGGTTTTTTAGCAGGACTACACGATATTTTTTTGAATAAATCATTTTTTTTCATTAATTCGTCATTTAATTGTTTAAGATTTAAATTTTCGAGTGATAAAGTTTCAATTTCATTATGTGCAACATCCAATTCTGTATTAAGTTTATCAATCTGCTGCTTCAATTTAGTAATCAACTCAAGGTTTGAGTCGTTTATATCATTTGACATATCAGGTAAGCTGTTTGTTGTATCGTCTAATGTTTCGTTAGTTCCAATGCTAATATCGTTTGTATTCGAGTCAGACTTCGTACGGTGACGGCGAAATGTGATATTTTGTAGGAAATCCATTTTAAATCATTTAATGTAGGTAGGATTCCTATTCCGTCTGCACAACTTATTCTCAATTAGTTATTACTTTATGTAATGCCGTAAGAACATACAAAAAGAACTTCAGTTTGCAGGGTTTGAACTCAGAACGACAATATTAGTAAGCGGCGCTGTAGCGCACTGAGCCAACTGGTCGATTGTAAATGTGTCCAAATTTATTCCTCCCTTACTGTTTCAAGCTAGGAAGACCGTTACGGTGACTAATGAGATAGGAATTTTTTTCTAAACGTTCTTTGTTCACTATTGTCACTTTCGTATTTTATATTTTTCTTGCACTTTTTTGATTTTTGTTGTTGTTTTTAATATTCTAATTCAAGAGTTGATTTTATTTTTGTATTACGCGGTAAGTTTGAGACATTTAGCACAGTTTTTAACACTTTGTATTCTTAATGCACAAAACACATGATATCTTAATTGTTTAAAGTTTTTTAGTTTTTATAACACTTTCACATATAGGTTACACTTAATGTCATGCAATTTTGATTAGTTTCAAACGATATAACACTGTTAGATATTTTTTAAATAATAAAAAATACGGAGCTCGATGTTTACTGTATGAGGTGGCGCCCTCTCTCCTTGTCATACAATATTATATTATTTATTAAATTTATAAATATCTATTGATGTCTTTTTATAATAACTAATTATTATATTTAATTATGATTTATTTTAATAGTATTGATTATTAATATGTAATATATATATGTCGGAGGAAGTAGTCGGAATGGAGTTGATTGTTGATTTCATATGCGAGATATCGATTCCTTACTAAAAATACTTTGTTAAACTTAATTTTTTTAACTTGATTTATGAGGGTATGCCTCGAGCGGGGTCGAGGCGCCATCTTGACAGATGCCGTGTATAAAAAGGTGTGTGATGGATCGTGGGGGATCATTTGGAGTATTGTTGTTGGCAGAGTTAGATCGGTGTCGCGAACCCGCTGCTCGGATATAATAGTTTGATTAGTATTGTGTACCCAATTGAGTGTTTGTTATTTAAGTGATTGTTATTTTAGTGTAAAAACTTTAATTAAATTTTACGGAACAGTAATTACTTTGTTTTGTGCTTGCTACCCTGATGACGCCCACTAGACCCGTGACCACTAATGACGATGTGGAGGAGAATGGTCCTTCTCCGACATCAGAAGTGGGATCGGTGCAGGCACAAAACGCGGATAGATCGAGTGAGGCGAACGATGGTTGGCGCGCTTTATTCGAGGCGCAACAAAATAGCATGCGACTACTTGTGGAGGCGCTACGCATCCCGCCGGCTACTGAAGACAAGATTATTACGTTGCCTAAATTCCAACCGGAATGTGCAGATACTGACGCCCGAGCCTGGTTAGCAACTGCGGACATCTGCTTATCGGATTGCGATATACAGGGGAGTAAACTTATTCTTATACTTAGTAAGGCCATGAGGGGTTCCGCTTCAACGTGGTTTTCCCAGATAGCTTATCCTGGTATGAAGTGGGTAGAATTTAAAGAAATTTTTCTCTCCCGTTTTGATACTTTGGAAACATGTGCAGCGACGGTTTTAAAAATGTTTTCCGGTAAACCACAAGACGGTGAATGGCATATGCAAGCCGTTTATTCACTTCACTAATGGCACGATGGAGTAAATTAGGCAAGGAAGAAATGGTGGTATCTGTAATACTTGCCCACATGGGGCAAGTTGAACCACGATTACAACGTAATGTTTTCTCTGAAGAAATTACTACCCGCACTAAAATGCAACGTGAACTTATGGCATTTTCATATCGTAAGCGGAGTTATCAAGAGATTACGAAGACCGGTGCCAATACTATGCAGGATAGTAAACGTCCTAAATTAAGTCTTGCTTCCACAAAATGTTATGTTTGTGGAAAACTTGGTCATAGATCTTTTGAATGTTTCAGCCGTTCGTATGACAAGCAGCAATCAACTTCAACTTCCGATCGCCCTAACACGTGTAAGAAAATCTAGGGTATTGTGTGATATGCAAGTTCTATCCCAGGTTACTCTTTGTGGTCATGACATACAAATCTTATTTCACGTCATACCTGATGATTGTCTGAATAATGATATTCTGATTGGACGCGATTTATTAGCCTTAGGGTTTTCGGTACACATATCTATTGATTAACTTATTGTAATTAGGGATACTTCTCTTATTAATATCTGCGACGTAGGTGAGGCTGCAACTGACTTCAGTGGTGTAGATACCAACATTTCAGATAATTTTAAATCTCAATTAATTAAACTTCTTAGTTATTTTAGAGCCTCGTTTGTCGAAGGTACACCTACTTGTAGAATAAAAACGGGTGAATTAGAAATTAAATTAATAGATCCTTGTAAAATCGTGCAGCGTCGGCCTTATCACTTGAGTGCTGAAGAAAGAGTAATAGTACGCAATAAGTGTAGTGAGTTATTATCTGCTGGAGTTATTAGACCTAGTAAGTCTCCCTTTTCTAGTCCGATTCTCCTAGTGAAAAAAAAACGTGATGGTACAGATCGGATGTGCATAGACTACAGAGAATTGAATTCTAATACGGTTCCTGATCGCTATCCCTTACCTCTAATATGTGACCAAGTTCAAAGGTTAGCAGGCGCACGTCTCTATTCCTGTTTGGATATGGCCAGCGGTTTTTACCAAATTCTTATAAATATAGAGTCGAATTCGATAGAGAAAACCGCTTTTATCACCCCTGATGCTCAATACGAATTTATGGGTATGCCTTTTGGCCTACGCAATGCTCTTGCTGTTTATCAAAGAGCTATTAATACAGCTCTAGGAGACCTAGCACATTCTTATGCAATTGTTTACATGGACGATTTAATAATACCTTCAGTTAATGTAGAGCAAGGTTTAGAAAGATTACGTACAGTATTAAAAACCCTTAGTGATGCCGGTTTCTCGTTTAATCTGAAAAAAATGCACGTTCCTTAAGAAAAAAGTTCAATTCTTAGGTTATGAAATATCGGAAGGCGAAATAAGACCCAATCCCCGTAAGATAATTGCATTATCTGGTTCCCTACCACCACAAACTATCGCTCAGTTGAGGCAGTTTTTGGGTTTAGCGTCTTATTTTAGGCAGTTCGTCAATAACTTTTCACTTGGCCCCTCTCTATTGTTTGTTAGCTAACAATAATACTAAAGTAGTTTGGACTAACGAATACGAAAATATTAGACAGGATATTATCGCGATTTTGACTTCATCTCCAGTATTAATGCTTTTCGACCCAAAACTACCTATAGAGCTACATACGGACGCTAGTAGTAAAGGTTATGGTGCGATCTTCTTTCAACGAGTTGAAGCAAAAATAAATCCTGTAGAGTACTATAGTAAACGAACTACTGATGAGAAGTCTCGATACCACTCCCCCAATCCTATATTCCTACTGAGCTGGATCCAAGTTTTTCAGATGATAATTATGGTAAGATCTTCGTACAAGTTTATAAATTGTGTATATGTGTAAGTTCATGTGATGAACAACATTGTAGATATGGGTGTCTAAAAAGGCGAGGTGGCCATTTAGACGGTGTACATAGATATGGATGTCTAAAAAGGCGAGGTGGCCATTTAGACGGTGTACATAGATATGGATGTCTAAAAAGGCGAGGTGGCCATTTAGACGGTATAGATATGGATGTCTAAAAAGGCGAGATGGCCATTTAGACGGTGTAGATAATGGTTTGTCTAAACGGCGAGGTGGCCACTTAGACGATTAATGGCGAGGTGGCTGTTTCAATAGAACGGAGATGATCTAGTTTACGGCAAAAAGGCTGTTTTCGTGAAGAGATCAAAACAGCGCGGCGGCTATTAGAACTCGGAATCCACGAATAAATAATTATTTGACTTTTGTTGCAAGGCTGTGTTTTGTAGTATTCTGGATGAAATTATTGTTCAGAAGATATAACGAACACCTTTTTAATTTTGTTAAGGAGTGACCGAACTAAGTAAGTTACCTAAAATTTTGTTTTTTGTCTTTGCAGATAATGATGATGCTCGTCCCTCAACATCACACGAGGACGTGTGAAATGTCAGGACGGCCGTGTCGGAGGAAGTAGTCGGAATGGAGTTGATTGTTGATTTCATATGCGAGATATCGATTTCTTACTAAAAATACTTTGTTAAACTTAATTTTATTTAACTTGATTTATTGCATTTTGGTATTGTGTAAAATCGCATCAATTTATTTTAAAGTCACTGTATTGTATTTAGTTTTATGCACAATTGGAGCAGAGAGTATGCCTCGAGCGGGGTCGAGGCGCCATCTGGACAGATGCCGTGTATAAAAAGGTGTGTGATGGATCGTGGGGGATACCGACGAGCAGTTTGGTTTTCGAGCCAGACACTGCTGCGTCCGTCAGGTTCACCGCATAGTAGAGCATATCAGTGCTGGTTTCCAAAAAGGCCTCAAGACAGGCGTTCTCTTCTTTGACGTGGCGAAAGCCTTCGACAAGGTCTGGCACAACGGCTTATTATATAAGCTGTATCAGCATAAAGTGCCCGACCGTCTCGTGCTCATCATCCGAGACTTCTTGTCGAACCGCAGTTTTCGCTACCGCATAGAGGGCGCGCTCTCGTCCCCTCATCCGATCCGAGCCGGAGTCCCTCAGGGCTCAGTGCTCTCCCCGCTTCTCTTCACGCTGTACACAAGCGATATCCCGATCAGAGGCAAATGTCGATTAGCCTTATTCGCTGACGACACAGCCATCTTCTACTTCGGCATTAATCCGGACTGCATCTCCCGATCCCTCCAGACCGCAGCCAATGCCCTAGGGAAATGGTTCACGAACTGGAGGTTCGAAGTCAACCCGACTAAGAGCGCCGCCGTGCTCTTTTCGAGACGCGGCGTGGATCCTAGTCTCATAAGTCCCATCTCCATGTTTAGCCAACAGATCCCCTGGGAACTGACGGCCAAATATCTCGGTGTGACCCTCGACGACCGACTCAAATTCACCGAGCACATAAAGACGGTTCGCCACCGCGCCGCCTTTGCTCTCGGTCGCCTCCATTTCATCCTCAATGCGCGGAGTAAATTAGCACTCAAGTCCAAGGTGCGAATTTACACCACATGCATCCGCCCTATCATGACGTACGCTAGCGTCGTGTTTTCACACGTAAAGACGTCCAGACTCCATAGGTTGCAAATCCTTCAAAACCGTTTCTCGCGCAAAGCCACAGGCTCGCCCTGGTACGTTCGCAATAAACAGCTCCACGCTGACCTAAACCTCCCGACCATCAGATGTTTCATGAAGAAAGCGTCTAAACGCTTCTTCGACTCTGCTCCCTCGCACACAAACCCCTTAGTGGTATCTGCCGCCAATTACACCCCCTCCCGCATATCCAAAATTCGCCGTCCTAGGCACACTCTCACGTACCCAGACGACGATATCACCCTCCATCAGGAGGCGCTCCGATTGGTTAGGAAAACTACCAACACTACACACAACCGACCGTCGTACCGTCCTCGCCGGCGAGGCCCGTCGCGAAGACCCGTTCATTCTCCACCCCGACCCTTACTCGAGCCAGCCCGCGCTGAGCCAGTAGTAATAAATCAAATGTCCCCAAATAATCACAATCAGATCCAGCAAGTCCTCTCTTGTATGCCCCCCAGCAACGCCCTAAGCAGAGGTTCGAGTCCCACTATGGGACACCCTTAGCAGTGTTGCTTAATATTATATAATTTGCTCGGCTGGAGGCCCTTCTGGTCTCGCCATTTGCCCGGTTAAGCAGTAAAAGCTCCCTGAGCTAACTGCGAGAGACAACTCAAAAAAAAAAAAAAAAAAAAAAAAATCGTGGGGGATCATTTGGAGTATTGTTGTTGGCAGAGTTAGATCGGTGTCGCGAACCCGCTGCTCGGATATAATAGTTTGATTAGTATTGTGTACCCAATTGAGTGTTTGTTATTTAAGTGATTGTTATTTTAGTGTAAAAACTTTAATTAAATTTTACGGAACAGTAATTACTTTGTTTTGTGCTTGCTACCCTGATGACGCCCACTAGACCCGTGACCACTAATGACGATGTGGAGGAGAATGGTCCTTCTCCGACATATACATTTATTTTAATTCGTATATTTATTTATTTTAAATATTTATCATTAATGTATTCTTTTATATTATGATATGCTTTATTTATAAGTATTTGTTTTAGTTTATTTATAAATGTTATATTTCTGGCTTCTTCTTTAAGGGCTTCTGGAAGTTTGTTATATATTTTTATACATATTACATACGGACTATTGGAATGTAGGGTCATGTTAGAAGTAGGTAACATTAATCGGTTTTTATTACTAAGTGATCTATTTGCATGTCTGTCTCCACGTTTAGTGAAGAAGGTGGTATTCTTTCTCACAAATTTACATATTTCTAGAATGTAGATGCAAGGTAAGGTAAGTATTTTATGTTTTTCAAAATAGGGTTGACAGCTGTCGGTTTGTTCTATGTTAGTTAGGATACGGATTAGTTTTTTTTGTAGAGTGAAAAGAGAAGGTGTATCAGTACTATTATCCCATAAGATAATTCCGTAGCTAAGCCACGCATATGCGTAGGCATAATAAGTATATGTTCAAAGACCCCAACTACAACAACCTGTCCAATGTCTGAATCTGTTCACTTAGAACCAGAGTGGTCTAATGGCCATCAAGATAGTATTTTTCCATAGAAATACTACCTA
Source organism: Shargacucullia verbasci (assembly GCA_947562105.1). Classification (NCBI taxonomy): domain Eukaryota; kingdom Metazoa; phylum Arthropoda; class Insecta; order Lepidoptera; family Noctuidae; genus Shargacucullia; species Shargacucullia verbasci. The sequence goes on from OX387281.1 coordinate 5,192,800, forward strand.
TAGAAAGAGCGTAACTGACGTCACGGCAAGTTAAACAAGGAACGTTTATTACGAAACACATATGAAAGAAGGAGATGCAATCTTTATTTTTTGTCCTTATCTGCGTGGCCGGTATTTTTAGCCACAGATTGTCAAATTTGACAATCTGTGGCTAATTAAATATGCTAAAGTAAACACGAGATATAAATTTCGCTTAAATTTTAGTTTTCTGTATTAAATAAGTTCATATAAAGTAGCAAGTGTGTCTCCAGAGTGTGTGTGGTGTATGCGCTATGGGATATTGCACTGTTTTAGGCTGCAAAAACTGTAGCATACGAAAAGATACCGTGTGTACCATTTCACTCGTAAGTAGACATAATTCAATTTATTAGAGTTTCAATAACGTCGGAGATATCATTACAGATATCATGGATAGGAACTGACTACTTGTTGTTGAATATACTGTGAAATTAATGCATCATTTTGCTTATTGTTTGTAACCTAACCTAACACGTGAAATATTAAGTTTTGCTACTGTATTCTTTTTTTTTACCTCACTATCAATTCCAAGTAGTTTATACAAATTGAATATTAAAATTTAGGAATGTGTATTTTACAGGAAATGTACTGGTTTACAGTAGATCTTGAGATGACAAAAAAATAAATTCACGCTACCGGGTGGCAAAATTGCTATTTATAAATAACCAATACGAAATTTTCATGAACCGTTAAGGGACACTGACATCTCAAATTATTTTAGTTTACAAATAAAAACTAAAAAACCAGAATGTGCTTACTGAGTTTCCTTAGCCCGCCTACCTTTATGTAAATAAAACCTGAAATATATGAATCACTGTCAGTTAAATATTATGAATCTTAAACATTAATTAAATATATACAAATTTACCTGACAATAAAAGAGAATGATGTTTATAATAAATACATTCTATTTATTATATAAAATAATCAGGGTAAAATTAGATTTACGCTTAAAATAAGGGACACTGATTTTCCTGGCAACACCTACTGTCCGAGCGAGAGAGACTATAGTGGCCACGGTGACTACTTATCTGTAGGTACTTTATCTATGTATTTTTCATAAACCTATGATGGCAACTAATACTCCACATGCTAATAAAAACCACTTAAGTGAAATCCACATATTTTCTGATAGTTTAGGAAAAGGTTTTGGTAGCCTAATGTATGAAAACTCAGTAAATAATGTTATAAACCATTGTTCACCCGGTAGCTTTAATTATTTGATTAATAAAATTAAATTTACAGGGCTAAACTCCACATCTTCTGCTATTCTTTTATATGGTGATGGTTTAGCAGTAACAAAGAAAGACATCATTTATTGTTTGAGACTGATGATAAGCATTAATCAAAAGACAGCATCGTATAGCTGAATTGTCCTGTGTTGAACTCGAGCGTTATGTTATAATGTGTGTATACCGGCCTCCGACAGGTAACTTTAATTCTTATGAAACAATAATGGAGGAGTCACTGGGAAAGTTGAGTTCTAGTAAGAAAGGGATAATCGTATGTGGTGATTTTAATTAGGGATGTTACGGAGGTGGATTTATCGGAGGCGGAATCGGAGTCGGAGGTTCTCGTAGTGACCTCCGCGGAGTCGGAGGTGAATCGGAGTCGGAGTCGGAGCAAATCTACGAATGTAAAATATAAATAAATAAAAAAGAAAAAACTTGTCGCAACTCGTTCACTCTTCGTTCATCAGTTGCAAAGAACACATATACTCCGTCAGTTGTCAGTGTCACGTAGAAAGCGCTCGGTAGCGCTGCAGCGATAGCAAGTCATAACTTGTAACTCCGATATATACCTCCGTTTTGATATATCGGAACCGGATCCGGATTCGGAGGTGTAATTTTAATCGGAGGTTCCGACATATCGGATTCGGAGTCGAAGCTCCGTAACATCCCTAATTTTAATGTCAACATATTAGAGTTGGTTCCAGGTTAATACATTTATTCAAATCATTTAATTTAAACTATTTATTTTTTGAACCCACCCGAATCACGGTTTCCTCCTCTACCTGTTTAGATAATATTTTTTGTAATTGTGATGCAACAAATGTCATGGTATTAAATGATTTAACGTCTGATCACTGTGGACAAATAGCTAGTTTCAAAAATCAACTTGATAACAGATCGCGTAAAATAACTTGTCGGCCATTGACGAATAGACGTTGTCTTAACTTTAGAAACAAGATAGACTCAAAGATTAGTCCTTCTATATTAAAGCAAGATAATCCGGATTTTATTTATAGAGCCTTGTTTGGAGTTGTAATGGAAGAGTTTCATAGTACTTTTAAGACTAAGACGCAAAAATTTAAGGGTACTACAAAATTCAATGAGTGGGCTACGCCGGGTATTTACAAGAGTAAAGCTAGATTATGAGTTATATGATATGAAAACATATAATTTCGATGCTTCATTTATTGAATATGTAAAAAAATATTCAAAATTGTTCAAAAGGGTCTGTAATTTGGCAAAGTCTAGATTTTTAAGTAATAAAATAAAACAGTCCGCTAATAAAGTAAAAGCCACATGGAATGTCATCAATGATGAAACTGGCATGTCATCAAAGATTGTTCAACGTAACAACCAATTCGTATTAGTTAACAATAATAGAGTTGCTAACATACCTGTAACTACTACCAGATTCTTGGACTCTTCTCCATCTTACGCTGAAAAAATCTTACGTAGTAACGTGCCTGAATGTAATTGTCCTTTCGAATTTAGTCACATCACATCTAATGAAATTGTAAGCATTTTTAAATCGCTAGACCCGAAAAGAACTAGTGACTTATGGGGTATTTCTGTCAAAGTCGACACGGTTGGCGCAGTGGTTTAACGATTAGCTTTCTGCGCTACGTGTCGCGGGTTCGATCCCCGCACGGAACAAATATTTGTATGATCTACAGATAGTTGTTTCGGGTCTGGTTGTTTGTGCATGTGATATGAATGTTTGTAAACTGTACCCACGATACAGGAGAAATCCTAGTGTGGGGCAATGTTTTTTAAAAAAAAAAGAAAGAGAAAAGAAAAAGTCCTAAAAAGCATTGTCTTCATTTGACACAATGGAGCCAAATAAAACTCTTCAACTCATGAAATTATTATAATATAAAAAATAAAAGAATACAAATTGCGGTGTACGTGTCGCGGCGGTGGCAGAATAAGAATGACATAAATTGTAAGGAAGTACAAGACACATCTAAAACGCCTGACAGTTTCTTTATTGCAGTCTGTTGACGAACTATATATTGTGCTGCGAAATCATCAGGCTGTGAGCCTGAACATCTTCCCGCCCCGTTGAAAGAATACTTTCAACCTTGCGGATCTTCTGTCGGTAGTGGACAAAGACGAACCAGCGGTCTTCTTATGGTACCCTTCGTCGTGCGAACGTCAGCTACCCTTGAAATACCATCTGTTCCGGGAAACAAACGGGCGACCCTTCCAAGACGCCACTTCAGGGGTGGTAAATGATCTTCCTGGATTAGCACCATATCACCGACCTTAAGTTTGGCAGTGTTGGTTCTCCATTTTGTTCTATGTTGTAGTTCTCCAATGTACTCTCTCTGCCATCTGTCCCAAAAATGCTGGCGTAGTTTTTCAAGGCGAGCATATCTTCGTAAATTATTCTCATTGGAGTCTAGCAGATTCGGTGACGGCAGCGCAGTCAACGGTTGTCCAATGAGGAAGTGTCCTGGGAAGAGAGGGAGGAAGTCATCAGGAGAGGACGACAATGGACACAAAGGACGGCTATTTAGTATGGCCTCAACTTGTGCAAATAACGTTGTTATTTCTTCAAATGTCAAATGACTATTTGCGGCTACTCGCTTAAGGTGAAATTTTGCGGATTTTACACCTGCCTCCCAAATACCTCCGAAGTGAGGAGCGTAGGTCGGAGTGAAAATAAACTTTATACCTTCTTGAGTTGCAAAGTCAGAGATTGGTTTAGTATTTTTCTTTAGAAAGTTACCAATTTCCTTAGCAGCAGCAACAAAATTTCGGCCGTTGTCGGAATAAATCTCCGCTGGCTTACCCCTACGGGCTATAAACCTACGAAGTGTCATCAGAAACACGTCTTCTGTGAGATCGCTGACTACTTCTAGATGTACACATTTAAAACGTAAACAAATAAACAAACATAAATAGCATTTTAACAATCTACTACCCCGACCCCTGCGATTTAAGATATGAAATGGTCCAGCATAGTCCAGACCAACGGATTTAAATGGATAGTCAGGTGTTATTCTCTGAGCCGGGAGATTACCCATTTTTGGACATAAAGTTTTACCTGCAATACGTCTGCAACGCACGCAATTGTTGACAACACGCCTCGCAAGACGCCTGCCATTGACTGGCCAAACAGGTTCTCTAATTATTGCCAATAACAGCTGAGGACCCGCGTGCATACTATATAGGTGTTCTCGCTCAAACAATAACCTTGTAAGGCGATGAGAAGCATGGAGCAAAACAGGATGCTTCTTTTCATAAGCATAACTGGATGCATCAATTCTTCCACCGACTCGAATTATGTTATTATCCTTATCAAAAAATGGCGATAGTGATAGCAATTTAGACTTGACATGCAAAGCTTTGTTATTAACTAAACAGTCATACTCGATCGTAAAAGATTGACGTTGAGCAATAGCACACAATGCATAAAATGACTCATTTAATTCATGTAATGATAAGCTACCTATATATTTGTTGTTTGGTTCCTTAATATTATGAATAAACCTTTTGACATATGCTAATGATCTTTGTAGTTTGTTTAATTTAGAAAATAATTCAAAATTAATTATTGATTCGGAAACTGTGATTATGTTAGATTTAGTTTCAAGTAATGTTTCAAATTCTTTTTTATTATCATTTAGGATAGGCCACACAGATTGGTCCTTTGACAAATATTCTGGGCCATACCACCATAACTCCCTAGACACTAACTGACTCGCGTCTACACCCCGAGAAATCAAGTCCGCAGGATTGGCTGTGGTGGGTACGTAACGCCATGATGATGAATCAGTCATTTCATTAATTTCAATAATTCGATTGGCTACAAACGCCTTTAATTTCTTGGGATCACTACGTATCCAAGCCAATACGATGCTTGAATCACACCAATGAATACTACGCGCCGGTGTATACCTAAGTGTATCTGTGACTGACTTACACAACCGAGCCGCAAGCAGAGCAGCACACAGCTCAAGGCGCGGTATCGTAGTGTGTTTCACTGGTGCGACCTTGGATTTGGCGCACAGTAAGCGAACAGTGACGTCATCGTTGTTATCTACGGACCGCATATAAATACACGCACCGTATGCATGCTGAGATGCATCACTGAACGTATGTATTTCTATATGAATGGGATCATTACACAAGACTAATCTAGGAGTTCGTAAGTTTTGAAGATGCGATACATTTTTGTGAAATAATTTCCAACTATTTTCAATATCTTGAGGGACAGGTTCGTCCCAATCTAATTTTTGAAGCCACAATTTTTGTAGCATTAATTTAGGTTGTATTATGAAAGGACTGAGTAGAGCTAATGGATCAAATATTTTAAACGCTTGTGACATTATAAATCTCTTAGTGATAGGTAGATTTTGAGGTATATTTTTTGTAGAAAAATGTAAAGAATCTGTACTCGGATGCCAACCTAGACCCAATTTACTGGATGATTCACTGAATGTTAAATTTTCATCAGAACTCATTAAATTTGAATTTGAGAACAGAGTAGATAAATTACTTTTGAATTTTCTTAAGTGGAAAGATCCAGAACTCAATACCTTTGACACTGATTTTTGGATAAGACGCAAGTGATCTTCCTGGTCACTCCCCGTGATTAAGTCATCAACGTACCAGTCAAACTTCAGTATATTTTTTATTAATTCGTCATCACACTCCTCTCCAAGTTGATAAATACATTTGGTACTTAAGAAACTGGCACTTGCAGTACTATATGTTAGAGTATTTAGTTTAAATATGTTTATGGGCTGCGACTCCTCATTTCTCCACAGTATAAGTTGCAAGTCACGGTCACTTTCGGCAACTTCTACTTGACGGTACATTTTTTCTATGTCGCCTGTTAACAAGTACTTGTATTGTCTAGCCCTAATAAGAATTAAAAAAAGAGAATCTTGTATATTGGGCCCTGACATTAAAATGTCATTCAATGAATAACCGGAAGAGGATGGTGCTGATCCATCAAAAACTACTCTGAGTTTAGTAGACTCACTGGTTTCCTTCAGAACAGCATGATGGCACAAAAAATACGCTAAGTCAGGTTTGACAGGAACTACAGAAAGATGACCTAAACGTTCGTATTCGGATATGAATTTAGAATATTCTAACTTTAGAATTGGATTTCGCTTGAATCGTTTCTCTAAGTTGAGAAAACGTCTTTTAGCCATAGCATAAGTATCGCCTAAACAATCGGGTGTGTCTACTAAGGGCAGTTTTACACGAAACCTACCATTAGCTAGCCTAATAGTATTTGCTAAATAATGAATTTCGCAGTACTTGTCATTTTCGCTTAAAATTGGTTTTTGGGGAACCTCTTCAAGGTTCCAAAATATAGGAAGCATATTATGAACTTCATCTTTTGAATTTTGTGAAATAAAAGCATGATTGCATTGTATGAAATTATTGTTAGATATTGTATGTTTAGAATTTTTAGTATACATTGTACCGGATATTAGCCACCCTAATTTAGAACTGAGTAATTTAGGATTTTCGGGACCAAGAGAGCGTTGCTCGTTTCCTAATATGTCCCAAAATATATCAGCCCCAATCAAGACATCGACCGTTGAAGGCTGGTTAAAAGTGGGATCGGCCAGTACAATGTTTGTAAGTAGTCTTAAGGCGTGAATATTGATGCGAGCTTTAGGTAACTTGTTAGTCAATTCAGGTAATACAAGACAAGACAATTGTACGGTGAATGATGTATTTAGTGAATTTATTTGCGCGATGCAACTTTCGACCACATAGTTAGAACAGTTGTTACCTATTCCTATTACTTTTAGACTATCAAAAGGTGTTGACTTTAGGGCCAGCTTGTCCTTTAGTGACTTGGTAATAAACGAAGATTGGCTGCCACAATCCAATAGTGCACGAACCTTTGTCGTTTGGTTTGTGACAGGGTTGGACACTTCAATCAAGGCCGTTGATAAAAGTACCTGTCTTTGGGTTTGTATAGAACAACTAACTAATGTTTCCGAATCGGACTCATTAATGTGAGCATTATTAGTTACAGTTGTTGTGCTATGTAGCAGAGTGTTATGTCGTTTTTTGCATTCACGACACGGTCCCATATAACACTCGCTCAATGGATGCCCCTGTCGGAGGCAAATTATGCACAACTTGTATTTTTTGACATCTTCTAATCTCTCTTTAACGCTCTTAGACTTAAAAGTAGAACAATCGTAAATCCTATGGTTCGCACCACAAATAATGCATAGGTATACATTTGACTTATCTGTATTTATATTACTAGTAAATGACTTAGTGCAAGATGTGGCCTTACTATTGTTATTGTTTGGCGAGTTGCTGTGCGTGTTGCCGCGCGACGTTATAGGCTTATTGTGGGCATTATCACACTTGTTTCTATTTATAGATTCTAAGACGTCTGCACGGTCAATCAAAAATTTATTAAATTGTACAAGTGTTGGCACATCTTCAAATGTGTTGCGATATTCCTCCCACTTAGTAAGAGTTTGGCTATCTAGTTTTGAGGAAAACATGAAAATTAGCAGCATATCCCATTTATCCGTTGGCTGACCTAAACTGGACAAAGCACGCAAATTTTTTGTCATATGATCGACTAAGAACCGTAACGCCTTCTCCGATTCACGCGTGAGCGGTTGAATATTAAGTAAAGACTTAAGATGGTGATTAGTTAACAGTCGTTTATTATTATAGCGATCACAAAGAAGTTTCCACGCTTCCGTATAGTTTGCTGATGACATTTCTAGGTTGGATATAATCCTAGGAGCTTCCCCTTCTAAGTAAGACACAAGGTAATGAAATTTATGAATATTGGAAATACGATTATTTTTATGTATTAAGTTTTCAAAAGTATCGTGAAATTCTAGCCAGCGAAAAAATGCGCCGTCAAATTTCGAAATTTGTATTTGCGGTAATTTAAAACCCAAGCCATTATTATCGTTACAATCAGATGAACAGTGAACATTCGAATCATGAATGCATGACTTACGCCTCTGCTGACCCTCGACAATGCTGTGATCGTCAATAATCTTCTTAGCGGCGGCAGTATTAATAACAAAGTCATGCTCGATGTTCTCCCGCTCATCAATTTCGTTTTGCAGGTTCTCGGAATTTAAAACCTCTATCCGAGTTTGCAGATCATCAAATCTCATGGACAAAGCTTCGAACTTGCTAAGCTTTAGAGTTAACTCAGCTAATTCAACGCTTGCCATTTCCTTTTGCTGGCTTACATTGCATAAATAATTTTTAAATTTTGTTATTTGGCCTTTGACTGAACTACGTTTTACCATTAATTCTTTTAATTCCTTTCCAACACCTTTATCTATTGGTTCACTAGGATTAGGCATTTTGAAATTGAAAATGAAATGAAATTAAAGTACACTGCAATGGAAACCAGAAGGCAGAAGGTAAAGTAATAATATATAGAAAGTCTCACGCTCCTCGCTTCGTTAATACTCGGTGCAGCAGGAAACCGCTATGGCAAACAGCTGATCGATCAGCAGCGCTGCGCTTGATAAGTCCACACTGTGCAGACCCGAACCAGCTGAAATGTTTGGCGAATAAAATTAGAACAAAGCAATTAATGAATGTTATATTTTTGTTGTATGGGCCACCAAACTCGGTATAAATTATTTATTTTCAATAATACAATAATTAAAACCAAGTTAATTTAAAGTTATCGACGTATAATATAACGGTTTTACATAAAAATAAAACCGATATTATGTGCCGAGAGGGAAAACATACAGCATTGTTATGAAGAAGCAGTGTATACTTAGCCTTGTATGCGCGGTCTATACCTTTTATAGAGTAATGTCACCTACGAATACTAGATGGCGCTACCGTCACTATTTGAGTTAATACTAAACTGACAGCTAGGACGCGGGTACCGCTGTCACTTTCAAGGTTCATAGTCTTCACCAGGAAGGACTTCCTTCAATGCTGTATGTTTTCCCTCTCGGCACATAATATCGGTTTTATTTTTATGTAAAACCGTTATATTGATGTGCCTCCGGAAAACATACAGCATTGTTATGAAGACGTATTTGTTATCTGCTGGTGAAATACATATACATGGGTGAAACACAACGCTATGATGATTTTTAAAGGATAACTCTGAAATTTATGTTAATGAATTATGTATATATTAATGGAGATTATAATTATGTATATAAGATGGAGTAAATGTTTGGAAAAATGAAATGAAATGAAATGAAATGAAATGAAATGAAATGAAATGAAATGAAATTATTTATTTTGCAATTAGGATTTTTCAATCACTTTTACACGTCTTTTTTAAACTAGATGGCGTCGGCATTTCCTATGACTATCCCTGAGAAGAAACGCCGAAACAAACTCAGGGGTCAAAGTCTATTTTAAAGTCCAGACAGATTGTAATGATGTAAAGGTTTATGTGAGACAAATATAGGGTGGAATAGCCTTTTGAAGAAAGTGCCATAACTATTTGAGCTAACCTGTCGCAACAGAGTGCAAGCATGCATCAGTTATCGTGAGAATTAATGAAATGAAGAGCGCTCAGCCTAGATCTCACTCACATTTACAATGTATAGCGGTTATATATAAGAAATCATTTCAATTTAAACGACATTACAATATCAAAAAAATGAAGTAAATAATATAATAATTAATGGCAAAAAGTGTATATAAAAAAAAGGAAAGGCTAAAGAGCGGTTCAATCCCAAGCGTTTTTGTCATCTAAATAGTCCGAAATTTTATAGTATCCTTTTTTACAAAGTTTAGATTTAATTACAATTTTGAACTTCTTTAATGTTAAATTACGTATATCATTGGGAAGTTTATTGTAAAAGCGTATACATTGTCCCATGAACGAGTTGCTTATTCTGTGGAGGCGCGTAGCATGTACAGCAAGGTTGTGTTTATTCCTAGTGTTCAAAGAATGAGTATCAGACAGTTTGACAAAGTTAGAAATATTTTTATAAACATATATTAAATTTTCAAATATATATTGTGACGCTACAGTCAGAATATTAATTTCCTTAAATCTGTGTCTCAGCGACACCCTTGGCCCAAGATTATAAATAGCTCGGACAGCCCTTTTCTGCAAGACGAATATAGTATTGATGTCTGCAGAGTTTCCCCAGAGGAGGATGCCGTAAGTCATCACGCTATGAAAATAACTGAAATAAACTATTCTGGCTGTATCCACATCAGTTAAGTGCCGAATTTTTTTGACAGCAAACGCGGCCGAACTAAGCCTACCCGATAATTTGTTTATTTGCGGGCCCCATTGCAGTTTGGCGTCTATAGTGATGCCTAGAAAAACAGTTGAATCCACAATGTCCAGTTCCACTCCATTCAATTTAACATTTATTGGTACTTGTCGGACATTGGGCGTTGAAAATTTAAGACATTTGGTTTTTTTCTCATTAAGGAGAAGATTATTGACATTGAACCAATGAACTACATGAGATAGTGCAACGTTAACTTCGCGAAAATCTAGTAATTGTCGTCGAATTTTAAATATTAGAGAAGTATCATCCGCGAACAATACTACCTCGTGATTATCCCGTACGTAATATGGCAAGTCATTAATATAAACTAGAAACAAAAATGGACCTAGAATTGAACCCTGCGGGACGCCCATGGTGACCTCAGATCCCGAAGATCTCTTGCCATTAATATCGACCCTCTGAATTCTATTGCTTAAATACGAAGTCAAAAAGTCGAGAGCCTTGTTCCTTATGCCGTAGTGGTATAATTTCCTGATGAGTGTATAATGGTGTACGCAATCGAAAGCCTTTGACAAATCGCAGAATATGCCAAGAGCATCTTGCGAGTCTTCCCAGGCATCGAATATATGTTTCAGCAATTCCACGCCCGCATCTGTCGTTGAACGTCCCCTTGTGAAGCCAAACTGCTTTTTATGAAGTAGGTTGTGTCTATTAAAATGTCTTAACATTTGATTTAAAATCAATTTTTCAAAAATTTTACTCAATGTGGGTAGAATTGAAATAGGCCGAAAATTTGTGGGATCCGTAGAACTACCAGATTTGAACAGTGGTATTACTTTACTTTGTTTCATCAAGTCAGGAAATACACCAGATGTAATACAAGAATTGAACACGGTTGCCAAGTAAGGTGAAATTACGTCAATTATGGACGAGATAGTTCGTACTGACAGTCCCCAAAGGTCTGCAGTTTTCTTTACATCAAGACTTTTAAATGATTCTTTAATATCTTTCGCATTAACAACTGAAAATTCAAAAGGTGTGCTACATTCAGATACGCTTTGTTTTAGTATAGTATAAGCGGAAGTGGAAGAAGACAAGAGAGTTTTGGTTGTTAAAATCGGAATATTAGTAAAGAAATTTTCAAACTCAGTTGCCACCTCCATGTCCCCCCTAATATCTATGTCGTTAATTTTCAAATGGAAATCGCGGCTACGTACTGTGGATCTTCCCGTTTCGGAATTAATAATATTCCATGTAGTTTTGATTTTGTTACTAGATACTTTTATCTTGTTTTTTAAATGTATTGACTTGGCCAAGGAACAGGCTCGTTTAAATATTTTTGAATATCTTTTTACATATTCTTTAAAATCTGCGCTATGATTGTACGTTTTTTCATAATATAATTGAAATAACCTATGTCTACTTTTAAAAATGCCAGCTGTCGCCCAGTCGCTAAAAGTAAATTGATCACTGACCGATAGTGATTTTGGGGTAAAAACGTTACTAAACTCTCTATTAATCATATATATTATCATATTAATTATGGTTATCTTTATGAATCTCTATTTCGCGACAGTCATGATTAAAAAAGGTATTGGATGATTTCCAATTACCTCTTGATAGAATGTCGTCTATTGATTGATTATTTAACCAACCTAAGGAAGCTACTGCTGATCTACAGCTTCCCGGAGATGCATTAATTCCACTATCTCTGAGAACCGTGCGCACCCAGTTCCCAATTACAGTACGCGACGCAGCTTTTGTTTTATTACATACAGTTATAAACAGATTGTTCAAATCCCGAACTTCAGATCTCCTAGTACTATTTTTCTCTATTAAATGTCTCACTAAGGTGACAGGACAGATATTTTGATTTTGATGTTTGGACAACTTCCATGCAGATTGACGATAATGATGTGTATCAGTCTTGGATCCGAATGCAATGTATTAAATAGATGTTATCACCGTCATCTAGGAAGTTTTCTTTTGAAATTTTTAGCAATGTTAGGTCGTGGACCCTGCGACCTGAAGCTAGCAACAATATTGTAGCTGTTCTACGAGCTAATTCGAATAGTGTGTCTTTAGGTGGGTTGGATTCAAGCCAATCCAGTACAATTCGTGGATCCCATGTGAATGACGGCCTTACTACTTTTGGTTTGGCTACTCCTATTGCCTTAAGGGTGTGTTTTATAATGAAATTAGAAAATGTTTGCTGTTCTACATAAGGACCACAAAAAGTTAAAATTGCAGATTTGTGTACGAGGATAGTGCTAAACGACAGTTTTTCTTTTAGAAAGAGATACATTAAAAATTTTGCGATGTTAGCAGGTTCAGGATGTTTCGGGTTAACTTGAGAGTCGGAGCACCATTTCAGCCATCTTCTGAGTGCTGGTATATAAGTTTAAACCATTTAAACCATTTAAACCATTTATTTAGCCACACAATATAGGATACATTAAACAAAGAAATAACAAATGGGTTCTGTATGTGCGGCAAGGAATCCAGCTCAGTATTTGCTGTGCGTATAAGCACAGCACTGATTTTCAGCTGGTCCCCGCTTTTTGTACAATCGAAGTAATACAATAGGTGCGCGCACGCAACGGAACAAAACATTAAATTAAAAAATTGGTAACATAGCAAAGAAAAAAAAAAACTATATTAAACTTGGAGACAAACAAAAGTTCAACAGTCCCAAAACTCTCCAAAACCAAACATAACATTCATCAAAGTAAATAAACAAAATTGCACATAAATGGCTGAATAAATACGCAAAACCTCTATATTAATTTTTGAATACATAAAAGCTTCCTCGAAATATGTTTTTTCAAAGTCAATTGGGACATACTTTGCCGTAGGGGAGGGGGTAAGTCATTCCATATTTTAGAGCTATATTCGCGCACAGTAAATCGTATTTTGATTTGCATAATAAACAGCTCATTTGTTCCCCTCCCGGTAGTGTATTTTTGCATCCGACACATTTGTCTACCTCTTTAGTAGTGGATGAAGACATAGCGACCCTTTGTAAGTACAAAATTCAAAATTATCAAACACGCGCAGGTAGCCAAACACTTGGTCAACGCATTGAACGTTGTTCGCTTAAGGTTCGCGGCCGTAAGGTCGTAAGCGCCGTGCAGATCGCGTCACTTACGCGTAGCTATCAAACACTTTACAACTTCACTGTCGGACTAATTATTTAGTTTTTTAATTGATTATACTTTACGTATCCCACTGTAGCACTATAGAAACTTAATCAGTTTGTTGCAATACTTGTAGCACTAAGTTTTTATCGCAAAACACAACTAAAATCACTACTAATTACGTTTTTTAACGGAGAAATTTTGAATACGTGTTGCCGTTCTGAGTGCGCTCCGAGCTGTCCTGCTCCGAGTTGATAAAGTGGAATCTCGCCAGCTATTCTTCAGTAGTTCTTTCTCCTGTGTGGACCACTCTTTTATTTGGGCAGCCCACCCCCAATTTTCCAGACTTTCAGGATCAATGTTTGTACTTGTGGAGGGGGCTGTGATGTTGTTACATCTATCATGGTCTCCGACAGGTTTCGAATTTCGTGTGGGTGATCTAGAGCTCTGGATTTCAGGTCTTGAAGCCAAAAGACTCGAGGCCACTCTGGAGCTACGATCAAGTAAACACCTGTTGCACTGTTCAGGTGTGTCAGCACTCTGGGCAGCAAGCTGGGAGGAGGGAACACCCATGCCAGCTGATGTTTCCATGGTCTGCTGAAGGCATCTATATAGTGTGCAAATCGATCTCTGCAGTCTATCGACACATAGTTTTTTACTACGGCAGTCTCCTTTGTCGCGAACAGGTCTATCTCGGGTCGACCCCACTTCCGAAAGACTTCTGTCGTTGCTCGAGGTAGAAGATGCCACTCTGCGGGTTTTTTTCCTCGTGATAGCCTGTCCGCTATTATATTGTATCTCCCCGGTAGATAGTGTGCTGACAGGGTTATGTTGAACTTGTCCGTCAGGTGTAATAGTTTGAAGGTTAGTTCTAGTAATCCCAAAGATCTGGTTCCTCCCTCCTTTCGAATATAAGCTATCAGGGTTCGATTGTCCGATTGGATCAGCACGTGGGTCTTCTGTAAAACCTTTGCGTGCTCTCTGACTGCTGCTATTACCGCATATAGCTCCTTTTTGTTGCTGTGCCATCTTCTTTGGTGAGTTAGCCATGCACCTGACATTAACTTCCCGTCTAGGTGGGCACCCCAACCCCAATCCGAAGCGTCCGTCGCTAGGAAGTGGGTAGCAGGCTTTTTGTGTATAGGTAATGTGTGACGTGTGGCTCCGCGCCACCACATCATCTCTTGATACACAACTTGAGGCAGCGACTGTCTTTGACGGGGTCGTGTCTTGTTGAAGTGTCGTAGGAAAATTTGTATTTTGCGACAGTGCAGTCTCCCCCGTGGTACGACGAAGTTCGCAAAGTTTAACTGGCCTAGTAAACTTTGTAGTTCCCTGAGGTTGATATGACTTTTCGGCAACATGTGGTCTAAGATGTTGTTTAGGATGTGTCTCCTCTTTTCTGGTAATGACACTGTATTTATTGCTGTTCGGCAGCGTAGGCCAAGGTATTCTAAGTCTTGAGTTGGTATCAGGACAGATTTGTGATAGTTGATTTGCCAGCCCAGGTGTTCCAAGTGTCTCACGACTTCCGCAGTCTGAAGACATAACTTGGATTGGTCTTGATTGACCAGAAGGAAGTCGTCCAGGTATACTAGCACTCGACATCCCTTCGCACGCAAGGTCTCCGCAACCCAGCATGTTACAGAAGAAAAAAGGTGCGGCGCTGAAGCCAGACCGAAAGGTAAGCATGTCATCTCGTACAACTGGTCTTCGTAGCTGATCCTTAAGAAAGGCCGGTGTGAATTCGCTACCGGCAGATGAAAGTAGGCCTGGGATATGTCTATTTATATCATCCAGTCTCCAGGTTGGAGGAAATCTGGTACTGAGGCGTGAGAAATCAGACGAAAATGTCTTGTCTTCACGAATTTGTTCAATTCTCGAAGATCGAAGATTGGGCGCATCGATCCGTCGCTTTTCTTCCGTAGAAACAGCTTGGATATAAAACTGGGCGTTCTCTTGGAAACCGGTTGTAGAACACCTTGTTCCAAAAGATCTTTGCAAATCTGGGACATTGCAGTGGATGGCTTGGTTGCGTATTGCGTCATGATCCGTCTTGTTGGCATTAAGAGGGGAGGTTTCTTGTAAAGGGGTATTCGAAACCCTGAAATTGCCGATATTATGAATTTGTTGGCACCAAGTGCTTGCCAACGGTTTTTGAACAACTTTAAACAACCCGCCTTGAAATGTGTTGGATAGTCACTTCTTCCCGTCTTTGTTTCGAAAGGAATAATTTTTGGTTTGTTTGTAGCCGTCACTTTTCCCTTTGTACGTTTGTTTCGTTTGTTGTTTTTTGTGGGTGTCTCGAAAATTATTATTTTTATTTTGTGGATGAGGTCTGTATTTGGAGGTAGACGGTGTTGGTTCCTTATATTTAGTTTTAAGATGTTCTTTAGTTCTGGTAGGTTGCGGTGGTGATATCCAAAAATGAGGCCCCCCGAGTGATTGGATAAGAGAAATAAGTTTTGTCTTGTCAAATAAGAATTCTTCACTTGGAGGTATATTACTAAGCGCCGCTTGAATGCTTTTATCCGATATTTCAGAAATTAGTCTTTTACGTCTTGTTTCAATACATTCAGCCCTTTTACCGCAAATTATTTGTAGAGTTTGTTCGGACAACTTATAAGACGGAGACTCATTACCGAAAGTTTCAGAAATTTTATTAAAGAGGTTATCGGATTTTAACTCTGTCGGGTTATTGTGAGCCCAATCAATGATTCCCTGTAGACCAGATTGTAATAGTTCCCTTTGATGTAACAAGGCGTTGGTAGTAGCGGCCATGATTTCCTCAGTTGAGGCCAAGAAATCTTTCCCCTTGTTTAAACAACACATTTCGTCGTTCATTTTTAAATTACAGAAGCCTGGAAACGCGAGCATATCAGTTAAAGCTTTTTTGTAACGGATGTGCTGCCACATATGAGTGTTGAAATGTTGCAGACTTATTAACTGGCGTAACCGTTTTTCGTCTGCTGGTTTAAGAACTTTTTTATCATCAAAGTTAGTCTTACAGGAGCCCAAGTCTAAGGATTTAGATGGTTCTGTTGACGGATTAGTCAAAAATTCACGGTTCATATTATCAGATTGTTCAGTTACTTCATTAGTGTTTACATTTGTGTTCGGTACGTATTGTTGATGCATTATAAAGTTTGTAAGAAAACTGACCTGGTTGTATAACGCGTCGATCCGAGGATTGACCGTTACCTGTGAATCTCGCTTTTGTTTCTTGCGTGGAAGGTACTCATGTTCTGCTTCGCTGTCCGATGAACTGCTAGCGCTCGAGGAGTCCTCTCTTTCTTGCTCCAGATTCCCCTCGGGAATCGGTGAGGGCGACGTGATCGATCGATTGGCCCCGGCGGCGGCCCCATCGAGATCATCAGTCGGCGCGGGATCCATTACGAAACACAGCCGTTATTTTATAAATTTCGATTGAAAATCAAATAATATTAGCTCACTACTAAATTATCTAACACTTTATGATAGTTATTGTGAAAAAATAAATAATTTGAAAACCGATTGAAAAGATACGTTAAGATTTCGACCGCACGCGGCGAAAGTACACAACGCTATGAACCTTGAAAGTGACAGCGGTACCCGCGTCCTAGCTGTCAGTTTAGTATTAACTCAAATAGTGACGGTAGCGCCATCTAGTATTCGTAGGTGACATTACTCTATAAAAGGTATAGACCGCGCATACAAGGCTAAGTATACACTGCTTCTTCATAACAATGCTGTATGTTTTCCGGAGGCACATCAATAAAAGATTTAGAAATAAAATTGACTAAGAAAAGAATTTGCATTTATAATTTTGTAATGTGGGTAGTTTTTTTTTTCACTAATTGTTAAGTATGATTCTGTAATTTATTTACGATATTTTTATATATAATTCGACTCAATTAAGCATAATAAGCATACAAATATTGTTTTATTACAACAGTCATCTGCAACAAGTATTAACCATAAAAATAACACGTATAGGAAATGGTTGGATAAGTAGGTATGGGTGACGTAGAAGAAAAAGGATATTTAGGACACTTATCTCATGGAATCCGTTGCCAGTGCGATGCTTTAGCTGCTTCACTGTCCGTGATTGTCTCGATTGGTATTCCTCTTCAAGTGCCTTCTTCCTCGACTTTGTAAAATAGGATATTTAGGTCCAACGACGCGACTACGTATTTCCTTGAATTTTGCGGTATATTTGCTTGATTCCCCTCATGGGCCACCAAAATATGTCTTCATTTGACACAATGGAGCCAAATAAAACTCTTCAACTCATGAAATTATTATAATATAAAAAATAAAAGAATACAAATTGCGGTGTACGTGTCGCGGCGGTGGCAGAATAAGAATGACATAAATTGTAAGGAAGTACAAGACACATCTAAAACGCCTGACAGTTTCTTTATTGCAGTCTGTTGACGAACTATATATTGTGCTGCGAAATCATCAGGCTGTGAGCCTGAACAAGCATCATAGATGTTGTTGCTCCTTATTTAACTGATATTTTTAATCAGTGTATTGACTCTGGCACCTTTCCTGATCTTATGAAGTATAGTAAAATCATTCCTCTTTTTTAATCTGGTAGCAAAAATGATCTAGGTAATTTTAGACCTATTTCTATACTACCAGCGTTCAGTAATTTTTTTGAAAAGATACTTAAACGGTTACTAAGACACTTTAATCTGAATAGCCTCCTTCACACTGAACAGTATGGTTTTACTAAGGGACGTTCAACAACGGACGCGGGAGTTGCCTTACTTAAACAGATCTACAGCGCATGGGAGAAATCGCAGAATGCCATCGGCGTTTTCTGTGATCTCTCTAAAGCGTTCGACTGCGTTCACCATGACACGCTTACCCGCAAACTCGGCCATTATGGTATTAAGAATATGGCACTTAGCGTAATTACTTCTTATTTAGGTGGTAGAGTACAATATGTGGATATAAACGGGGCTCAATCTTCTGGATTACCTGTTCACCATACCACAAGGTTGTTTTGGGTCCTTTTTTTATTTCTGATATATATAAATGATTTACCGTACTCCCTAAAAAACATATGTGAGGTCGTACTGTTTGCAGATGACACTTCACTTTTATTTAAAGTGGATAGAAATAGGTAAAATAAATAGGTAATAGAAAAAGGTATAAGGCAATATAGCGTCCATTGTCCTAAAGATGTCATACACCCAAGTGTGAAGGGCGCACTCGCCCACAGCAGTCATAAGGGCTTTACGGCTAACGCATGCAGAACTATGATCCATTAAATGCAAGGCAAATGTATATATGTAAATGAATAAATTATAAATTCATTAGTCTCAGCCAGCAAGTCGACCAGTCACCACAAGCAGCACCCGTTCACGAGTATGACGCAAAGATCAGCCATCACCTTCCTCGCCATTTTAGAGGGAAGCAGGTGACCCGACCGATGACGCCACCACATGCAGTGACATCAAAGGGAGCATGACGAATGTGCTACCTGAGAATTGCATAAAAACAAAGTAATATAGAAATTGCAATGATCACCAGTTAACTGCATTAGACCTCCAAGCCTCTGAATTAAGATAATGACAGGGGAATAAAAAAATAATAATAATAAATAGAACAAACATGAAATAAAAACAAAAAATACAAAATGTACAATTGATATGATTGTCATTAATTAATAAAATATCTATGTCAGTAAATCAAATAAAGGATTAAAAATTAATAAATAAAGCACAAAACAAAAAACAAAAGAGAACAATAAACGTCATGTCATGCTCATCATATGATTTGGAATTTTCCTGCGTTTAACACGATGACCAACCGTTTTTATCATTTAAATAATCATTTATACAGTAATAAGCCTTCTTAATAAGATAATGTTTAATAGTAACTTTAAAAGAATTTTCAGACAATTCTAGCAAATGCATTGGTATTTTGTTATAAATACGTATACCCAGCCCTACAAACGAATTATTAGCGGTGGGCTGTAGCATCTTTTTTGGATAACGAAACGCAACTGTCTATCGGATATCAATAACGGTTTTTAAAACGCGCTATCCTGCTATTGGTCGCTACTTGTTATAGCGACTAATAGCGGGATAGCGGGATAGCGGGATAGCGGGATAGCGGGATAGCGCGTTGCATCAATGAGCATCTAAAGGTACTACAAAAATGATAGTGAAGTTTTGATGACCTTTTTTTTTTTTTTTAGCTTTCATTGATACTCAAAATTCCCGAAAGCGAAGATTAATGAACGGCCCCGTGAAGTTTTGATGAGCTTTTTTTTAGCAGGTTATTTCAAATCGGTGAAACTAGCTAACCGTTATTATGACGATAGCTTGTTTCAATAACGTTTATGTTGCGCAACGGCCACCGCTACGAATTATGTACTTTGTGTAAACGGCAGATGGAGGCGCATAATTTATGTTTATTACGTGTATTGTTGTTATGGACATCACTATTTTTTTTTATACAAATGTATATTTTGCCTTACAAACATTATATTGGCATAAATATATTGAGATGCAACAGTCAAAATACCAATTTCTTTAAAACGTTCTCTAAGCGAAACTATAGCTCCTAACTGGTATATGGCACGAACAGCTTTTTTCTGCAAAATAAAAATGCTTTCAATATCAGCAGCTCTGCCCCACAAAAGAATTCCGTAGGACATGATGCTGTGGAAATAGCTATAATAGACTAGTCGAGCTGTGTCTACGTCGGTAAGTTGCCTTACTTTTCTGACAGCATAAGCAGCAGAGCTGAGTTTTCCAGAAACCTATACATTTTTTGAATTACAGCAATATAGAACAGATAGTTTCCACGCCCACGCATTTTGTAGGTGATAGTGCTACGTTGATCGATGTAATACGTACAGATGCTAAGCACCGATGCGTATCAGTGGATCACATTAGTGAACTGGGACATCATGCGTTCGTAACATGCAATATTCTTTTTAAAAAACAAAAAGCAGTTAAGAAAGTCCTCACATATCGTCCAATCAACGATATCTTATTTGAACACTTTCAAAAGGATTTGGATGCAATTCCATGGGGTGAAATATGTGGCTTACAAGACTTGAATCACATGGTACACGCTTTTAATTCATACGTGACTTGGCTTTTTGACGTCCATGCTCCGATTAAAACTAAAATATTCCAAAGTCAACCAACGCCCTGGATAACTGACAACATAAAGTTAATGTTTAAATTGCGAGATGCTGCCCGCTGTCGAGCTCGAGAAACAAATAATGAAGCGCACATCAATTATTATTTAGATTTGAAATATCAAGCCATTTCTGCTTTATATAATGAGAAAAAGGCATTCTTTACTAAATATATCAATGAAAAAGCAAATGACTCAAGAGTGTTGTGGTAAAATCTAAAAAAACATGTGCTTCCAGTGACTCGAGACGACAGTATGCTTTTGGGACAGTTTGACGACCCAGATGCTATAAATGCTGCATTTCTCGACATTCCAGGTAATCCAAATGTTAGCATATCCCACTTAACATATTTCGAATTTGATCGACATGGCCCAGCAGAATTGTCTATGAAACCCACTGATCCCGAAACTATTTTTAAAATTATTAAAAATATATCTACAAATGCCCAAGGTATTGACGGTATATCGAAAGAAATGTTATCACTTACTCTCCCGCAATCACTTCCAGTAATAACAGAGATTATTAATACATCTATTAAATCAAATAAATTTTCTGATTTGTGGCGAGGTGCAATAGTACGGCCATTGCCGAAAAATAACAACCCGCAAAGTTAAAAAGATCTGCGTCCTATTAACATATTGCCGTGTTTATCCAAGGTGTTGGAGAGGGTAGTGTACATTCAGGTCACTAAATATCTGGAAACAAACTCAATTCTTCCGGAGCTACAGTCGGGCTTTAGGAAGGGACGCGGGACTACTACAGCCTTAGCAGATGTCGTGGACAATATCCTCGAAGCCAGAGACACTGGGGAGGGGTCGATAATGACACTACTCGATTTTTCCCGCGCATTTGACTGTATCAATAATTCACTATTACTTTCAAAACTCGCATATTACGGTTTTAATTGCGAGACCATACAATGGTTTGACAGTTATCTGTCAAACAGGTCTCAGCAGGTCGAGATATGTATGAAGGACGGTTCGACACTATTATCCTCCCCCCGACTCGTACCCAGGGGAATTCCACAAGGATCCCTATTAGGTCCTCTTCTTTACATATTGTATAGTGCTGATATTACTTCATGCTTTTGTAACTGTAAATATCGTATGTATGCAGATGATACTCAATTATATTTTTCTTTTAATGCAAAAAATACAGCGTCCGCTGTACAAACAATAAACGCGGAACTCGAGGCGGGCGCGCGATGCCGGCGATGCGGGGGCCGAGCCGCGAGGGGGCGGCGGCGATGTGAGCGCGATCTGCCTGGGCACGATAGGTCGGCTCGGTGTGCGCGTTTCGGATGCACTGTCTTTCGCGGCGGCACTTGGCGGCACGCTCGACGTCGACGTACGTGTCGACGGACCTCCACGGGTGGCGGCGCGGGAGGCAGGCGCGGGCGCGGATGGTCGCGCGGTTGACGGGCGACGCGATGGAGGTCCCGAGGACTCCATGGGCACCGGGCGGAACGCGGGCGGGCGGACCGCCGTCGCGGGCGTTCTAGACGCCGGTACACTCGCGGACGCGGGGGTCGCTACCTGTGGGGCGGCGCAGGGCGCGGGCGCAGAGTCGGTCTCGCGCCGCCGACGGGGCGCACCGTCACTGGCCGAGTGACGTGCTGCCGTTCGGAGGTCCGGGTACGACGATGTCCGGCCGCGCGGGGCGTCTTGCGTCTGTAGGTGTTGCTGTTGCTGCTGCTATTGCTGCAGCTGGTTTTTTTTTTTTTTTTTTTTTGAGTTGTCTCTCGCAGTTAGCTCAGGGAGCTTTTACTGCTTAACCGGGCAAATGGCGAGACCAGAAGGGCCTCCAGCCGAGGCTGCAGCTGGTGGTGGTGAGGGCCCTTATAAGGGCCGTTTGGGTCGGGGCCCGGGTCCCCGGGGGGGCCACGGGCCGACATCCCGGTGGGGCGTGGCCTGCCGCGACCGCGACGACGTGTATAACACGTCGAGCGGCGACGGTGGCGGCGGTCCCACTGTGCTTACGCCGCAAGCGTTCGCAAGCGAGCTACGGCGTAAACACGAGTGGTGCGCGTTTGCGGTCCGGGCGATGGTTCTTCGTTGCTTGAGTGTGTCCGCTGAGCTTCGAAGAAAACTTGTAGTCCACGTAGCACTCCCCAAACATGTCCGGTAGATCGTCTACGCGCTCCCCTAGGGGAGGGCGAGGAGTCGGGTTCTGGGCGTATTGCCCACTGCCCGAGGGGTCAAACGCGACCCATAAAGTCATCTATCGAGGATTGCAGGCCTATAGCTATACTATCGGCCCCGGCTAAAGTATTTGAACACATTTTGTACAGGGAAATTCTAAGACAAGTTGATACTTATATTTGTAATGAACAACACGGTTTTCGCAATAAAAGATCAGTGAACACCAACCTGCTGACCATGGTTGATTATATTTCTACTCAAATGGACCACGGCCAACAGGTTGATGTGCTCTACTTCGATTTCCGTAAAGCTTTTGATAGAGTTAACAACGACATCTTGTTATATAAGTTGAGTATCATAGGATTTACACCTAGTCTTCTTCTCCTGATCTCTGATTATCTTCGTGACCGTCAACAGTTTGTACGTTTTGGTATATATAACTCGCATCCATATCACACACGTTCTGGCGTGAGTCAGGGCTCAATTTTAGGACCACTGCTCTTTTTGATTATGGTAAACGATCTACCACAGGTTATAAAGCATGGGAAATGTTTACTTTATGCAGACGATTTAAAAATTTACGCAAATGTAAACTCTGAGTCCGACTGCATTGCTCTCCAGCGTGACATCGATGCATTGAGTGAGTGGGCTAAGACCAATAGAATGGAGTTCAACACGTCTAAATGTCAAGTAATGAGCTTTAGCCGCAGGAGGAGGCCTATACTTTACGACTATACCGTCAACAACGATTTTATAACTAAAGTCTCGACAGTCAAAGATCTTGGTGTAGTGTTTGATAGTAAACTGACCTTTCATGAACACTTTATAGGACTAGCTAAAGAATCATTCAGACGTCTAGGTTTTGTTTTGCGTAACTGTCAAAGTTTCAATAACCACAGTGTCATTAGACTTTTGTTTCATGCTTTAGTACGATGCAAACTAGAAACTAGCGCTTGTGTATGGAACCCCCATGAGGTTACTTATACGCTCATGCTGGAAAAAGTGCAAAAAGCTTTCCTCAGATACTTCTATAAACGTGTGTTTGGGTATTATCCATATATGTACCCTACAAAGTTTCTTCTAGGTTGTCTAAATTTTAATTCCCTTGAAGTCAGGCGAGCATTTGATCAAATTACAACTGCCTGTAAGATTATTCACGGTTATACGGATGCGTCCGATCTACATGAGAAGCTGTGTCAACTGTTTGTGCCTAATAATTACCATCGCGCCAGGAAACATAAATTATTTAATGTCCCATTTTGTCGTACAGTAGCCCGATCCACCTCCCCGATACCGCGCATGTTGGCGATGCTCAACGAGCTCATGGAGACCAGCCCAGGATTGGATGTGTTTGCTGATGAATGGAAGACGATAATGTTAGAATGTTTGCGGTTCTGTGAGAAGACGGTGTGATAGGTTTACTTGTCAATGATTATTTAGTTTTAATGGCTAATCGCTGTACTAAATAAATAAATAAATAAATAAATAAATAAAAGTATGGGTCGGTCGTGGGGTTTGGTCGGGCCACTGGGCGTGGAGGATGGTAATACAACCTATCCTATTTGTGTGGCTGCTGGTGTTTTCTGTAGAACACCCGGTAAACCCGAAGTGTTTCACGCCACCCAGGCGGTCTGTACTCCGCCGGGTGAGACCCCCAGGGGGTCCCGGGGGAGGCCCGGCGGGAGTCTGCCGACGCACATGGTGGCGACTTTAGGTGGCGCCCCCTACAGAAGGGGTGGGTTGACCCGTGTTTACAACGCACTCGGGGCTAGCCAATTACGTTGCAAACACGGGACGTTATTGTGTGTATTGGGCGATTTGTCGATTGTGAGTCATCGCCCAATGTATGCGTTGGCTTATGCTCACCCGCCCGTGAGACATAGCTTTCGCGTGAGTCATATGTGTATGAGGAGTCTGTTGGGTGCGTGCGTGGGCCGTTTCCTTTGCTGCGGCTATGTAAACATAGTTCGCAGCGCAGTGGCGGCGGGTGCTATTTTGTGTTGTGGAGTCTTATTGTTCGGGTATGCCGCATGTAGTGTGGAGCGGCATACTCGGGGTCAGTCCGGTGGTGGGGGCGGCATCGTCCGCAACTAGGTCGCGCGGGAAATGTTTGGCGTCCGGTGGGCGTGCGTGCCAGGGGGACAGGTCCCTGACGTGGGGCCAGGCGGAGGCGTCGGCGCGGAGAAACATCTTCTTCGCCACCCCCTTGACGAAGTCGTCTACGCTCTCTACTCGCAGGTCGCGGTGGATCACCGCGTTCCTCACGTAGCGAGGAGCGCCGACGATGATGTGCAGCGAGATGTTCTGCTGCGCACGTAGCTTCCTTCGGGAGGGTCTCGCACGTGAGGGCGAGCCAGGCTGGGGCAGCGTATGTCAGCTGCGGGCGGATGTACGTTTTGTACACCCCCAGCTTGACGCGGAGCGGGAGGTGCGAGGAGAGCGCGGGACGAAGGAGATGGCGGGTCGTTCGTACCCGCGCGACAGTGTTGCGGACGTGCGGGCCCATGGTGAGCCGACGGTCGAGTGTTACGCCAAGGTACTTGGCGGTCCGCGTCCACTCGATGTCGGCCCCCAAGAGTCGCAGTTTCGGAGGGAAGTGGTGTGCTCGCGTGGTGACTATCATCGCCTGTGTCTTCCCCACGTTCACCGACAACCTCCACTTGCTGAGCCAGTCGGGAAGGTCGTCCAGGGCGCGCTGCATTTTGATGGCCGCGTGCTCGGCCGTAAGCGAGGTGGTGATATACGCGGCGTCGTCAGCGTACAGCGCAAGCGTCGATGTGTGCGTGCGGGAATATCGTCGGTGTATAGTGAGTATAACACAGGCGAGAGGCAGCTGCCTTGCGGGACTCCGGCGGTGATGGGGTGCGCGGGGGACACTTGGTCCTCCACTGCGACTCTGAAAGATCTGTCCGAGAGGAAGGAGGAGACCACTTGTATCAAGCGATGAGGCGCCGTGGTCTTAGTGAGCTTGTATATAAGACCGGGGTGCCATACCCGGTCGAACGCCTTCTCCATGTCGAGGAATACTGCAGCGGCGTACTCCCGTTTGTTCACGGCCGCGGTGAGCAGGTGCAGTACCCTCGAAAGCTGGAGCGTCGTGCTGTGTTCGGCACGGAAGCCAAACTGCTCGTGCCGAGGTGTGATGTGGGGCAGTAGGTGGCGCAGCAGGAGCGCTTCGAACACCTTGGAGGTGGTAGGCAGCAGCGTGATCGGCCTCCGGATAGCTCTCCGGTTTCAGTGAGTTCTTCCCGGGCTTCGGGATGGTGATGACGCGCCCCTCTTTCCACGCTGAGGGGAACGTCCCGGTGCGGAAAATGCCCGTATATAGGTGCGCTAAGGCGGCCACGGTGCGCGGTGGTAGGTGTCGTAGCGCCAGGTTTGTAATTTTATCCGCACCGGGGCCTTTCTTGGCTTAGTCCGGCGGATGGCCTCTTTGACTTGGCCCGGGGAGATAAACACCGGGTCCTCCTCGGGAGCTATCGGCGTGGAGAAGTACTCTCCAAGGTGTTCCTCGACTGCTGCGGTATGCGTGGTGTCAGCGTGGTGTCAGCGTTGGCGTTGGGCGTGAATTGACGCTCCAGGTGGGCAGCGAAGATAGCCGCCCGGTCTGTGGCGGTATATCTTAGCGCCCCGTCGCTGTTCATTAGCGGACGCACCGGGGCTTGGGTACTCGTGAGGCGGCGGCACAGTTTGTGTACCGACGGCCAGTCACTGTCGGCCTCCTCAATGCACCTCTCCCATGTCCCGGCGGTGTGAGCCTGGAGCTCGGCCTTCACCTTCTCGGTGAGCCGGTTGAGCTGCGTCTTAAGGGACGTACATCTGTTTTGTTGCCACTGCCTGCGCAGTCGCCTTTTGTCGGCGATCATACGCGAGATGTGTGTGGGGAGCGCTGAGTAGCGTCCCCGTGCCCCGCTGGTCGCGGTGGTCGCCGACTCTAGGGCGCTCTGGATGCAGGCAGTGAGGTCGTCCGTCAGCTCGTCCACCTCAGCAGCCGTGGTGACCGGCCGAGTAGGCGCTGTGGCCTCCATCCTTCTTGTGAAAAGGTCCCAGTCCATGTTGGGACGTGGCGCTTGACGAGCGAGTCGGGTGGTGTTAGCTTCCAGGACGACGAGCACGGGCTGGTGATCCGACTGCAGCTCGTCGTCCAGTACGTGCTGCGCGATCTGGCAGTGTAGGCCGCTATGACGACGATGTCCAGCACGCCGGGTAGGTGGGCGGCTTGGTCCGGGTAGTGTGTGGGAGCTTCGGGGCCGGACACGTCGTATTCTCGGGCCTCTGCGTCGGCAAAGAGTCGATCCCCCGCTGCGTTCGCGACGTTGGAGTTCCACGCTGGGTGTTTGCTATTTAGGTCGCCGGCGATGATGGTGGGGTGTGGTGATTCCAGGAGTGTGCGTATATCGGCGGGTTCCAAGCGATCGCTGGGAGCCTTGTAGGCCGAATATACGCACAGATGGTCGCCTGCGACGTGTAGATGCACGCCCAGCGCGTAGGTGGTCTTCAGTTGTGGTACTGGGAGCTCCTGGTGTACGACTCTTCGCCTAACGATGACCGCCAGACCGCGGTAGTTGCTGTGTAGAGCCGACTGCTCGTCTTTCCTGTAAACGAGGAAACCTGGGAATTTGATTTTGTCAGCAGGTCCCAGGTGCGTCTCGTTTATAAGCGCCACGTCGATGTCTTGTTCCTGCAGTAAGGGGCGGAGAAGGGCGACCTTGTTTTTGAGGCCGCACCCCAAACATGTGGCCTAGCGGTGATCGTTGCGCAACATAAACGTTATTGAAACGAGCTATCGTCATAATAACGGTTAGCTGGTTTCACCGATTTGGAATAACCTGCTAATCTGCTAACATGCTAACGGTAAAGTCGCTAACATCCAAACAATCCGATAGACAGTTGCGTTTCGTTATCCAAAAAAGACGCTACAGCCCTACAGCCCACCGCTAGGGGCCGTCTATTAATCCTGGCTAAGAGATATTTATGTTGGAACAACAACGACAATTTGCGGATTTTGAGCATCAATGAAAGCATGAAAGATAAAAAAAAAAGCTCATCAAAACTTCACGGGGCCGTTAATTAATCCTCGCTAAGAGACAACAACGACAATTCGCGAATTTTGAGCATCAATGAAAGCTAAAAAAAAAAAGGTCATCAAAACCTCACTATCACATTACGTGTATTTTTTTGTAGTACCTTTAGATGCTCATTGATGCAACGCGCTTTCCCGCTATCCCGCTATTAGTCGCTATAACAAGTAGCGACCAATTGCAGGATAGCAGGATAGCGCGTTTTAAAATCCGTTATTGATATCCGATAGACAGTTGCGTTTCGTTATCCAAAAAGATGCTACAGCCCACCGCTAATGTGGCCAGACATGGACGAAGGTCATTCTTTCAAGGAAAATCTTAACACCGCGATTCAGAAATGACGTCACACGCACAACGCCATCTATCGAAGACGTCTGTAATCAATACTGCACGCAGTTGTTCTCTTGATATAGTCCAGTCTAAATTCGATAGATGGCGCTGTTTTAATATTTTACTTCGGAAACACTATTATAATTTTTATTAAATTACATTTTGTATAAGATGTGAACTGATTACGATGAAACAAAAAACTTAATGTTACTTCAATTTACGCACATATTGTTGTTTATTATAAAAGTTACGTGAAGTTAAGAAGACCAAATGCACTTAACCCTATTTATAAAAGTAGCCTAAGTTACTCCTTATTACATCAGCTACCTGCCAATAAAAGTCCCGTCAAAATCGGTCCAGCCATTTCAGAGATTAGCCTATACAAACAGACAGACAGACAGACAAAAATTGTAAAAAATGTTATTTTGGTGTATGTGGGTGGATCAACTTTTTTCTGTCCCGAATCAACTTTTTGTGTTTAAAAATAAACATGTTGTTTTTATTAATTTAACTTAAAATATAGATAACCTAATCATTGAATTTTATGATTCCAAGTCGAGCAGCGGACTTTTTAAAACGATACTATGGTTTTTAAGCAATAATGTCAGAACCGACTAATTATAATTTCTCTTGGGTAACGGATGCGAATTATGATATCTTGTAAGTAAAACGAAATTGAATAGATAAACCAGTGTAATGAAATATTTATAAAAGGCTAAAGGAATCATTATTTGACTTAGAAAATTAACAAATCAGTCTTATTCTTAAAATAATAACGTGCCTTGTACCTCTTGGGTCACTGGTGAAAAAAATTAAAACAAACTTTTGCTGTAATTTTTTTTCTGAATACCGTAAGTAAACAAAACGAATATTGTACTTACCATGGCAAATCAAACAAACTTAATCTAAAAAAAAAATGTGCCTTATATATTTTACTCTATTAATATGACGAGAAATATGTCACAAAATTTGGGGACAATTTGTCAGCCAGGAGACAATTTCAGTGACTTAAGAGACATAAAGAGTAACTGATCATAATTAAATGAACAATAATAAACCACAATACTTATGAATATAAACATTGAGTCAAATATTCTCTTCTAGACTCTAAATAAAATATTAATAATAATAAATCAAACAAAAAATTACTTTTTTCTCTACTTTTGGTAACTAATAATCACAATAAGTAATATACTATAAAAATAACTTTAAAGTAGCGTAGGATTGAGCTCAGTAAATAATTTTTCATTATTATATTTATAAATTAACCTCGGATCACTTTTCAGAAACGTGTACATCGTATTCGAATATGTAATATATACTGGCTTCCTTTTATAGGCATTATAGGATATCAGCTCCGCTATTCTTTTTGAAACGGAATGTGTTTTTCTTTTTCATAGAACATAAAAATGTAACTCTGATGCCACCATCTTCATGCAAATCATCGACTATACAAGCATATTTAATAAAAAGTCCCCCGTCTTCTTGGTTTTCTCTGCCGTTACAAAATTGGTTTGCAGAAATTTTTCGTTTCTGAGAAGTCGTCATCGTCATTGTCTCCAATAGAAACCTTTTCAGCACTTTTGGGCCCTGTCATGTAATTTTTTCTTTTATCCCAGCTGTAGGTCTAAAAACATCGTCCCTCAAGAAAAGGTTGCAACTATTTTTTATAGTTTTGTTGCGTTAGCTTTTACTTTTAAACTAGTCCCGATTCTTCCGGGTATTCCCAGAGATTCTTCAATTATTTCTTTTTTTTCACAGTCTTCAATACTTTCTAATATGTCTTCCAGTATTTTCTTATCTTTTTGTTTCTTTGTTTTTTGGTACCCTTAATAGCGCTGGTTAGCTTTTTGTACTTTGTTGTTTCATCAGCTTTCCTTTTTTACTTTTTTTTCATGTCTATTTCTTAAAATAAATAAATTTTCCCTATATAATCTTGATCGATCTCTTCTAATTATCTCTTCTTTTTAGATCTAATCTTTATCAGCGAGCGAATTTTGCGGAGTGTCAATACCAGTTCCCGTATCATCACCGTTTCGCTCTGTTAAATTTCGAAAGGCATCCTGTGAAAGATCTGATCCAGGTAGCAATATAGAAGGAGAGCTAGGAGGTGTTATATCAAGAACATGATTTAAATTTTTCCTGTTTTGTCTCAAATTTTTCTTACTTAGTTTCCAAATTGTTCTTGCATTATACTTCTCTTTCAGTGTTAGGTCTTTGACAAGTCTCTTTTTCGTGTGATAGTTCTCCCGTTTTTTTCTTTTATATTCGTCGTACTTTTCAGAATTAAGTTTTATTGTTTCTTTGTATTGCCTTTGCCTTTCTGCAGCTGTAAAAGCATGTTTACTGAAATGAAAAATAGCAATAAAACATACATAAAACAAACTCAGCTATCAAACGTTAATTTGCAAAAATAAATCAAATTGTTTACAGAACAAGTAGACTAAGTACATTAAACATTGGAACAGATTATAAATATTTAATAAGAAAACGAATTTCTTGTAATTTGCACGACAAAGTAAGAATGTCTTTTGGGTCACTGAAACCGTCTCTTGGGTCACGATTTTTGTGACTCAGTGGAATTGTGACCCAAGAGAAAACTAACCGTTTTTTTACGTCTTTCTTAAAAAAAGATTTAATAAGTAGATGATAAAATATTTAAGAATACTTTAAAAACAAAAACACAAACAAACTAGTATCAAAATTACGTATTAAAATATTACCTTAATGAAATTTCGACGTCATCCAGCGGAAGCACAATAAACACACGTTGTCCCTCTTGGAATCACAGACGAAATGGCTGAGCCAAGTCAAAGTTATAATGCAGGTACACAGGATCATACGATGTGCAGATCTATTTCCTATTGGATAAGCCATTAATATGCTAATTCTCTCGCATTTAGGAATGTTTTATGTGTGTGACCCAGGACACGCGTGTTTTACTGCTATAGTGGGGACATAAACTGTAATTTTGATTTTTATACCGAAAACTCAATTTGCGGATGCATAGAACGAGACAGAGAAAGAAAGTGGTTTGTATTTTACTGTCAGCGTAAAAGTTTATTACATCCTTAGGAAAAATTTGTGACAACCTCACTGAATACTAGGTCGACATGCCGTGGGGACAGCAAGAATTTGTAGGGGAACACTGTTTTGTCTGTAGGGTCACGATATTTTTTTTTTTGTCTAAAGTATTATTTCAACAAGATAGTAATTTAAGAATAACTTTGAAAGATCTAATTTTCTAACCATATCAAAATTAAAGCCTTAATACTCAAAAAGTAAGTATTAGAGATTTTATATAGTTGAGGACACGTTTTGACAGAAAAAAGTTGATTCACCCATGTACTAATAGAAGCATTAGCAACAGCACCAGGACCATCAGAAATCTGATTCTCCGAAATTGAACTTCTTTATCCATGATGTCAAGCAAAAACAAAACGCAATAAGGCAGAAACCAAGCAAAATTAAAGTTTAAAAAAGTTAAATCATATTTGAGGTTAAGTTACTGTGTATGTTTTCAATGTTAAATTATTCAAGTGAATAATTATCGCGCAATGTAGCAATGAAAAGATGCAATAATAATTTACAAAGTTAAATTTAACTATAATAAGTTTAATTACAAAGTATAAAAGTTTTCATTCTATTATTTTATATTTTATAAAAGTTACAACTCACTTTGTTAAAAAGTTAACAGTTATGTTCTGTATCAAGATATAACAAACATGGTCTAAATTATACGTTATATAGTTATGTTTGTTTTGCAAAGTAATAAAAATAAATTATGTTGTAACAAATGAGTTAACAACAAACAAAATACAATAAAGTACAATGTAAATATTGTTTACAAAAATATATGAGTTATAATAAGTAGTTTACTATAAAAGTATAGTTATAAACTAACAAAAAACAAGTTATGTAAACAATATAAAACAAAGTAAAAGTATTGGATGCAATAATAAATCAATATAATATAAGACAACAAGGAAAACCTACTTCAAGTCCCTGGACTAAAGCGCCAATTATGTAATAAAAAAGATTGGGTGTTGTATTGTTAAAATGAAAATAAAAGAAATAATGTGTAATAATGTGTGCTCCACTATAAAAACAGGTAATTATAATTAAATTCGGGCGCCAGAAGCTAACACAAAAATATATCCGGAAACTTAGCGAGTAAAGTTGAACTTTTAATCTTCAGGCGGGAGGAATAAATAAAAGCAAACAAATTCATTTGAAATTTTATTCTCCAGTAGGTTCTGTTGTATTATAAAAGGATATTGAATATAGGCTAAAGAAGCACAAAAAAATATGTATTAAATCTAAACTCCATTATTTTTATTATTTAATATTATTATTGCATCTGTTAAGCAGGCATAACCTTAGTATATTGCTAGTTAAGCAGTGGCCTCGATCGCACTTGACAATATTGCACATACTTAGAAGCTGACGCAGCGCAACGTGCCGAAGACGACACCGATGACCCCACATGAAGAAATTTGGCAAGACACTCTTTGGTCAATCGTCGACTAATTAGTACATATAATTAATATTAAGATTAATATTGTAATCTGGTAGTTTTACATTAAAGTTATAACAATAAATTGATTTTTTTTGCATCTTCTGCTGCGACTACACTTAATTGGCGCAGTCGGTAGGATCGTCAAAGTTAGGGATCTAATATCGACCCGTCGGCGTCGCGACGATCCTGAATCTACGAGTGGTACCAGCAGGAGAGAATCTAGACATGGATTCGGCAAGAAAAATTATGTTGTAAGTACCTTGAATCTTTCAAGTCCTTACTATCCTAATTTTTAATCCTAATACCTATCTACCCTAATTCCAAGTCTTATTTATAATATCCATTTTATACAATTTATTTAGTTGACTTTGTATGAATAATTTATTTTAATGTGGTTTAGTTAAATCTCCAAAATTTTCCATCCAAGGAAAGACCGGAGCCCTAGTTTAAGTAGTAGACTAAGTTTAATTGACGAGTTAAGGGATTTAGACGACAGTATGGCTCAGAATAATGTAGATGTTATTTATAAGTCTCTCCGAGTATTACCGGAATTTGACGGCAATTCTCACGTGTTAACTCGGTTCATTAATCTTTGCGATCAATTAGTACTTACGCATTTTAAGACAGGACCGGGCAATGTATTATCTAATTTAGCCCTTATAAACGGTATTTTAAACAAGGTTACAGGTTCCGCGGCTAGGCTAATAAACGCAAACGGTATCCCAGAGAATTGGCAAGGCATACGATCCGCGCTTATTAATAACTTTGCTGACCATAGAGACAAGACCGCTCTTTACAATGATTTATCTTTACAATCTCAGGGGTCTTCTACTCCACAGGAATTTTACGAACGTTGTCAAAATTTGTTTAGTACAGTTATGACTTATGTAACGCTGCATGAAATAGTGCCTACCACTATTGAGGCGAAGCGAGCACTCTACAAAAAACTTACCTTACAGTGTTATTTGAGAGGTCTAAAAGATCCATTAGGTTCTCGAATTCGATGCATGCGTCCTGAGACCATGGAAAAGGCACTTGAGTACGTTCAAGACGAACTTAATACTCTTTACATGCAACAACGTACTGAAAGCGGACCCAGTAAGAAAGATTTTCATCAACCGTTCAATTCAAATTTTAAATTGCCTTTAAATAAGATTTCCTGTGTTAAATATGGCTGATCCCTCTAGACAGCAACCTTATAAAAATCCTGGCCTCTCCGGGGCACAGCCTATGTACTCTCAGCCTAATCAAGGTTGGAGGTATAATGCACCCCACGCACAGCAGCAACGTGGTCCCTCACGGACACAGCAGATGTTCCGTGCGCCGCCACCTAATTACAACGCACAAAGTAATGTCTTTAGGTTACAGAATAGGCCGCAACCTCAACCATCTCATAATAACTTTAACAATACACCACGTCCTATGAGCGGCGTTAGTCACTTCGTTCCGAAACCTTTACCTTTAACTGGGCAGGATTGGCGTAGAAATGGTAATCCACCGCCTAGCAACTTTTTCAAAACCCGCGAAGTTAATATGAACGAATTTAATTACAACTATGATTACGAACCGTATTATTGCTATGACGATACTTATTTAAATGATTTCCAAGATTTTAATAGTTATGTTGCGTATCCAGAGTGTTACGAGAATTACGAGCAGTGTTCCTTTTCTGAGACACCAATAGTAGAAGAAGTGGATTCTAACGTTACCCCTACCAAAGAAGAAAATTTTTCCAAGGCTCCGAAATCAGAAAAGCCAAAATAGAATTAAATTTTAATATTCAACGACAGCTTGGTTACATAAAAACACATAATCCATCTTTAAAATTTCTCATAGACACTGGCGCGAACCAATCATTTATATCACCTCAAGCCGTACAGAAATATTTTCCACATGTTCCTCTTAATTACGATCCTTTCGAAGTTACAAATGCACACGCCGTATGTAAAAGTGACTATTCTATAACATTGCCTTGTTTTCCCGAATTTGGTGAAAAAGATAACATCACCTTATTCATTTTAGATTTTCATAACTATTTTGATGGATTAATCGGGTTTGATTTGCTCGATGCATGGGAGTCTAATATCAATTTTAAAGAAAAAAGGTTAATAACTAAAACTGCAGAGATTCCAATTGAAATGTACGACTCACGCAACGCTAATCTGTACGAAGAAATTATACCGGCTCATTCTTCTAAATTAGTTAGATTGCCTATTAATTCACAGGACGGAGACGTATTTGTACCAACCCAGACTATTTGCAAATGTTTAATTTCGGATTGTTTTACTAAAGTAAAAGATGGTCGAGGCTGGGTAGAGATTTCTAACATTTCATCCAATGATGTAATTTTTTCCATGGATCGTCCAATTTCAGCTGAACTGTTTAATGTTGAATGTGAGCGTGTTGAACACTTATCGCCTCGCACTCAAGAAGTTTTATCGCGCCTTCGTACTAGCCATTTGAACCCTGAAGAATTAGTTAATCTAAAAAACTTATGCACACGTTATGCCGATGTGTTTTATTTAGAGGGTGAACCATTAACCTTTACTAATAAAATAAAACACAGAATTAGGACAACCGATGAAATTCCAGTGCACACCAAAAGTTATAGATATCCGTATGTTCATAAGCAGGAAGTTAGAGACCAAATTAATAAAATGCTTGAGCAGAACATTATCAGACCTTCGGATTCTGCATGGAGCTCACCTATTTGGGTCGTGCCCAAAAAGGCTGATGCGTCTGGTAAAAAAAAATGGCGTCTCGTGATAGATTTTCGCAAAGTCAATGAGAAAACAATAGATGATAAATATCCCATACCCAATATTTCGGACATTCTAGACAAATTAGGCAAATGTCAATATTTTAGCACCCTGGATTTAGCCAGCGGTTTCTATCAGGTAGAATTAGACCCTGCAGACATTCACAAAACTGCTTTTAATGTTGAAAACGGCCATTATGAGTTCCTAAGGATGCCAATGGGTTTAAAAAACTCACAGGCGACCTTTCAGCGTGTAACGGATAATATTTTTAGGGATCTCCAGGATATTTGTCTCGTATATTTGGATGACGTCATTATTTTCAGTACCTCTCTTCAGGAGCATATAGTAAATTTAGAAAAAGTGTTAAAAAGATTGCGAGAATCTAACTTCAAAATTCAGATGGATAAATCGGAATTTTTGAAGCTAGAGACTGAGTTTTTAGGCCATGTTATATGCAAGGACGGCGTGAAGCCGAACCCTGATAAAATTATCGCTATAAATAAATATCCCATACCTAGAACTACAACGGAAATTAAACGATTCTTAGGTTTACTTGGATATTACAAAAAAATCATCCCAGACTTCGCGCGTGTCACCAAACCGCTAACCTAATGCCTGAAAAAAGGATCTAAAATTGTGTGCGATCAAAATTATATTAACTGTTTTGAACATTGCAAAACGCTTTTAACAAATGACCTCATTTTGCAATATCCAGATTTCACAAAAGAATTTTTATTAACTACGGATGCTTCTAATGTTGCAGTAGGCACTGTGTTATCTCAGGGAACAATTGGTTCAGATAAACCAATCGCATTCGCATCCAGGACATTAAATTCAAGCGAACTAAACTACAGTACCATAGAAAAAGAGCTTCTAGCTATCGTATGGGCAACAAAATACTTTAGGCCATATTTATTCGGACAAAAATTTAAAATTATAACAGACCATAAACCCCTACAGTGGGTAATGAATTTAAAAGAACCCAATTCGCGACTTACAAGATGGCGCTTAAAATTAAGCGAATACGATTTCACTGTTTTATATAAACAAGGTAAATGCAATACCAATGCCGACGCTTTGTCGCGCATTGAAATTAATAATGATGAACTTAGTTCTATAATTGTCAATCCATCTGAAAAGGATCCATCACTTAATGACTCCAGGACAATCACAGCACCG
This sequence comes from Shargacucullia verbasci, assembly GCA_947562105.1. NCBI lineage: Eukaryota > Metazoa > Arthropoda > Insecta > Lepidoptera > Noctuidae > Shargacucullia > Shargacucullia verbasci. The sequence goes on from OX387281.1 coordinate 5,229,537, forward strand.
GAAGCTGCAGGAGGATCTGGAACCCTCACCGTACATACTGATAATGAAAACCCCATCTTGGAAGTCCCGATTACGGATGAATCTTTAAATAAATTCACAAAACAATTAGTCTTAACTATTGTAGGAGACATAAAAGGCAGGCCAGTAGTAATGAAACCTTTCGAAACCCATACACGCACATCAGTCCAGTTGTCAGAGTCTAACCTTGAGGAAGACGTTATTAATGCTATTAAAGAATATGTTCATCCCAAAATTAAAACAGGTCTGCTAATCAACCCGTCTTTAGCCATGTACACTATAATTCCTATAATTCAAAAAAACCTTCAAAAATTCGGCGATGAATCTTATGTTAGCTAAAACAGAGGTAGAGAATGTTCGAGAATACTTAAGGCAACAAGAAATTATTAATAAATACCATGACGGCAAAACCAATCATAGGGGAATTAACGAATGTCACTTAGCCCTATCTCATAAGTATTATTGGCCGAAAATGCGTGAGCATGTTACAAAATTTATCAATGAATGTGTGATTTGCGGTCAAGCCAAATATGACCGTAATCCTATAAAACAGCAATTTCATTTAGTTCCCTCCGCTAGTAAACCCTTCGAGTTAGTACATTTAGACTTATTAACTATTCAGAGTGAAAAGTTTCTAACGATTGTTGACACGTTTTCTAAATATGCTCAAGCCTATTATTTAAGAGATGGGACAGCAGTAAGCGTAGTTCAGGCCTTACTTAAATTTTGTACCCACTACGGAGTTCCTTATACAATAGTAACGGATAACGGACCAGAATTTACTAATCAGTTAATTTCAGAATTTATAAACTTACACAAAATTCAACATCGTAAGATAGCGCCTCATACTCCAAATGAAAACGGAATTGTAGAGAGATTCCATTCAACAATTTTAGAGCATTTACGTATTTTAAAAGTTGGACAAAAGAACGAATCTGTGTTAAATTTAATGCCTTACGCCCTCTTAGCCTATAATAGCACAATACATAGTTTTACTAGGTGTAAGCCTATTGATGTAATAACAGGACATTTTGATCCACGTGACCCATTTGACGTAGATTTATCTAAGCATTTATTACAACAGTATATGACCGAACATAAAAATAAGATGAGCACAGCTTACAATCTAATTCATGAATGTAGTACAGTTAATCGTAGAGATATAATCGATAATTTGAATAAATCTCGAGAGACTGAAAATCAGTACTCTCCGGAACAACAGATATATGTATGTCAAAAACCCTCTTGCTTCTCGACAAAAATTGGCACCTCGTTACACCCACGATACAGTCATGGCAGATCTCCCAATTCATATATATACCAAGAAAAAACGAGGTCCCATAGCTAAATCAAGATTAAAAAGAGTACCTAAATCTGCCCAATTGTTACAGGACTCTCCTAGTACTTCACATGCTCTTGAGGTCGGGCCTAACGCAGGAGATAAAACTTGAAAATCTTGACGATGGACCCGGTGTATTACCCTTTAAATTAGGTTCCTGTAATATTATCTCCCATTATCACTCATTTTTGCATTACATTAATCTTCAGGAATTACAGTATAAAATAAACTCGGTTCATAGTCAGTTAGATGACTTAAGCCCTAGTCTGAACAATAAAACATTTTCTTTATATGAGCCACACATTAACTATTTGAAACATAAGCTTCAAACCGTACTTGAACAACTACAATCGTTCGAAATTAACCGTGTCAAGAGAGGTCTCGTAGACGGTCTCGGATCTGTAATAAAAAGTATAACAGGGAACCTTGATTATACAGACGCAGTACATTTTAATAATATCATAAAATCCCTTCAGGGTAATGATAATAAATTATTAACAGAGTTCAATAACCACGTTAGTCTAACTAAAGATTGGATAACGGAGCATTCTAAAGTTATAAACAGCATCGTAGATAATCAAAGTAAATTGGCAGTCATTATTAAAAATCTAACTCAGAATATATCTAACAAATCACGATCACGATTTAATAAGATCCGCACATTTAGCACAAATGCTTTTAATAATCGGCGATAATGTGGATATTCTGTCCCAGGAGATCATAAAACTGCAAAACGTTTTGGCATTTATTAAAACGTCAACAGCACATCATGCTGTTATAAGTTTAAATTCGACTAGGTCTATAATTAATAAGTTACGTAGTCTTTATGGTAGAGATAAAATAGTAGATTTAGATATTCGAGAGTACTATGACGTTATACGGTTAGGTTCATATTATGTAGGAAATGAAATAGTTGTAGTATATAAGTTTCCAATCATCTCACCTCAAACTTATGATTTATTTAAAATATCTGTGGTACCCAATAAATATAACGAAATCCTCACCCCTCACTTCCGATTCCTTGCTATCCATTCGAAAGATTTCAAGTACATAGAGGCTGAATGCCCGAAGTTCAGTAAAGGGTATCTATGTGAAGAGATACACAACGTACATAGCCGAATGTCACCGGACTGCATCCAGACCCTTATCACTACGCAGCAAAGAATCCCCGAATGCAACCCAGTCACTGTGTCACTGCATAAGCCAGCCTTCGAGAAACTCGATGATCGTCACTACACCGTCAGTTTCCCAGTACTTACAAAGATACGTCTATCCTGCGGACAAGATTTGTACAAGATGGTACAAGGAAGTTATCTTGGTATAATTCCCCACAACTGTTACCTGGAAACGGAAGAATTTACGATTTCAAACGCAAATGATCGTTTAAAAGGTCAAGCTCTAAAGATAATAGATATGACAAACGAAATAAAGCCCAGTCGGATAACAAGCTTAACTCTATTAATCTGGACCATCTCCACGCAGCCAATACAAAGATATCGTTGCAACAGCCAACACTGTTCACATCAAGTTCAGTTAGCACCATATACCATACCACTATACCGGTATATATGCTACTATTCGGTGCATGCGCACTTACTATTGCACTGGCGTACCGTAAATATCGTCTCAAGAAAACCAATCTTATGAAGAAGCAATCTGAAGACAACCAAGTGGAACTACAACACGTCTATGCTATCCCAAATACAGGAAGGATTGATCCAGAGCATCTCCCAGCGCAATTTACGACCAAGGTCTTCAATAGTCGCTGTTCTACGGGGGGAGGTGTTAAGCAGGCATAACCTTAGTATATTGCTAGTTAAGCAGTGGCCTCGATCGCACTTGACAATATTGCACATACTTAGAAGCTGACGCAGCGCAACGTGCCGAAGACGACACCGATGACCCCACATGAAGAAATTTGGCAAGACACTCTTTGGTCAATCGTCGACTAATTAGTACATATAATTAATATTAAGATTAATATTGTAATCTGGTAGTTTTACATTAAAGTTATAACAATAAATTGATTTTTTTTGCATCTTCTGCTGCGACTATACTTAATTCATCCACAAAGAATTTATAGTAAAATACACCTTTGTGTTTACGTTTAAAATGATTGTAATAGGTTACTTGACGAGCCGACATGAGGTGGAACCGACGAGCACTCCATAAAAAAAAGAAGGTTATAATACCTCATAGATGGGCATCCATCCAACAGGATAAATAATAATAATAATAAGGCTTTATTGCTGTTTTTACAATATTAATCTAATTTGAAGTTTAACAGTGACGATCGGTGTTTTCTTCCACAGCTTGTCCTTCGACAAAGGCCTGCTCTAAGAACCTCCACTTCTCTCTATCTTTCGCTATTCTTATCCATTCTGGACCGGCCACACGTTTAAGGTCATCTTCCCAACGCTTTGTTTGTCGGCCTTTACTTCTTTTACCATTCCGAGGGCACCTCTCAGTAATTAGTTTAGTCCATTTCTCTTAGCATATGTCCTGCCCATTTCCATTTCAGTATTCTACATAACTTTTTGGCATCTTCAAATTTTGTTGTGTTTTTAATTTTTTCTAATCTTACTAAAAAAACTTGAAGTCTATTGAACCTGATGAGGGTAGACGAACGATGATAAATAGTAAGAGAGGTGCATGTCTACTGGATAGTTTCCATTACGATAGTGGCCCCATGGGAATGCAGCATAATATTAATATGGATCTGCCTTACAATAATTCGAGGGTAGATAGGTCGGTAAATGGAAAAAACAATGATAATAACAAGAAATCTGTTTGTGCGTTAACTCCACCCGACAAACTGGTTCATAGTGTCACCAGTAATTCTGTCTCGCTTATGTCGATACGCGACGTTGAGTTGTCTTCGCCGTCGCCTTCGGTTTCAAACGAGACGAATGCGCCTGTATGTGCCAGTAATATGGATGTCGAATGTGTGGAAGCCTGCGTTGCGGTTTCAGACACCAACTGCATACCCATGCTTGCACGTGAATCGGGCGTGTGTAACACCACTACGAGTGTCGTACAGGTACTTGCGAGCGATAACGAGGTGACTAATCACTCTGGCTTTAAAAACCAGTTTGCTACTAAGCCGACAATGGCAGATGTTCTTAAGGAAAGTTCTGATAACAACTGGCAGATAGTGTGTAATAAAAAGAAGCGCATTTATAATAAGTTTGAAAGCAACATAGGCACGGATAAAAATAAAATGAACTCGAATTTCAAAGCAGCAGAGATTGTTTTGCCGATATACATATCAAACGTTTGTAAACAAACACAAGAATCGGATATCGTAGATTATATTTGGAACAAAACTCGAGAAAAGGTTACCCTAGAAAGAATTCGTGCTAAAAGGGAGAAATATTATGATTCATATAAGTTATGTGTTCCAAGAAACAAATTACATATATTTTTGAATGATGCGTTATGGCCAGAAGGCGTGTGTTTCAGGCGGTTTGTTGTTTTTGACGAGAAGACTAAAGCGATTGGAAAATATGATAATGCGAGTACTATGAATAAAAAATAATTAATTATGGATTTTGAGGATAACACAAAACAATTATTCAAGATGGTAACGTTTAATTGCAAGTCCATTAAACGCTCAGTGGAAAATGTGAGAAGAATCTGTAAAAGTGCCGATATCGTGGCGATTCAAGAAACTTGGCTGCTGCCTCACGATATACCGTTCCTAGGTACTATCGATGAGGATTTTGAGTACACGGGCAAGTCAGCTGTCGATACATCTTCGGAAATCCTTCGAGGGCGTCCGTACGGCGGTGTGGCCTTATTGTGGCGGAAAGGCATTTTTCAGTCGGTTGATTTAGTGCAGTGTGAAAGTGCGAGACTTACGGCCTTAAAAGTGACGATGTGTGATAGGTCAATTCTCGTCTTCAGTGTGTATATGCCTACAGATAATATAGAAAATATGCCGGAATTCACGGATTGTTTATGTCAAATGAGTGCTATAATTAGTAATTACGAGGTAGAAGCGGTTTTTATGTTAGGTGATTTTAACGCGCATCCTAGTCAACCTTTTTGGAACGAATTATGTAATTTTTGTTTAGATCACCAATGGATATGCGCTGATAATAAAAAGTTGCATAATAACTCCGAGAACTATACATATATTAGCGATATAAATGGTAGCAAACGCTGGCTTGATCACTGTATTGTTACGTCGGCGGCTTGGCAGTCTGTTATGAGTGTTAGCATAGGTTATGGTGTTTTCTGGTCGGATCACTTACCTTTGACTGTTGTATGTGATCTGAAAACAGTCAGGCCGAAGTTGAAGCAAACTGCAGATCTTGGCCCAAACAAAGTGTTATGGCGTGAGCGAAGTGACAGTCAGATCAGCAGATACCATGACCTTTGTAATAGTAAGCTCAGAGATATTGACTTTCCTGAGCAATTTGTAACATGTGCTGATAAAATGTGTAGTATCTCTGAGCATAGGAAAGGGCTAGACATGCTGTACAATGAAATCACGTATGTTTTATCGGAGTCGGCTATTCAGACCTGTGAGCGGAGAGTGACTCGAAGAAAGAGTCGTGTCATTGGATGGAATAAGCATGTGCACGGGGCCCACAGGGAGGCACGGATAAGTCATCAGGTTTGGGAACAATTTAATAAACCTCAGTCCGGTCCAGTATGGGATAAAATGCGCGAGAGTCAAAGAGTTTTTCGGGGTAGGCTTAAATGGTGCCAGAATCATCAAGACCAAATTAAAGCGGACATTTTAGTTTCACATAGGTCGTATAAAAATTTTGCACAGTTTTGGAAAGCTACCAATAGGCTCAACCTTAAGCCGGGCCTCCCTGTGAGTGTTGGGGGTTGTGATACTCCGGAGGGTATCGCCAGTATGTTCAAGGATCGGTTTGTAGTGTCATCACCACTGGGACCATCAAACAGGAGGATCGATGCTGAGGCTTGTCAGGTGTCTTTCAAGATTTTCTGCCAAACAGGTGGCTGGCGTCATAGATAAAATGTGTAGAGGCAAGTCTCCGGGACATGACAGTCTCAGTCTTGAGCACCTGAAATATGCGGGCGTGCACTTGCCTAGGTTACTGGCTATGTTCTTTACGCTCTGCATTAGCCATTCATACCTACCTACAGATATGATGAAAACAGTGGTTGTTCCCATTGTAAAGAATAAAACTGGGGATATCTCCGATCCAACCAACTACAGACCCATATCGCTTGCTACCGTAATAGCAAAGGTATTGGACAGTATGCTTGATAAAGAACTAGGTAATATTTTACAGTTACACGATGCGCAGTTTGGGTTTAGGCCCAAACTTTCTACTGAGAGCGCAATTCTTAGCCTCAAGCAGACTGTCCGATATTACACGGACAGAAATACCCCTATATATGCCTGCTTCCTTGACCTTTCCAGGGCTTTTGACCTTGTTGCCTATGATGTCCTATGGAAAAAGCTGAGGGAAGCAGGACTATCGAATGAACTTTTAAAAATATTTCAATATTGGTACAATAAACAGCTGAATTGTGTACGTTGGGGTGAGACTCTGTCCGAGACGTACAGGTTGGAGTGTGGAGTGAGACAGGGTGGGTTGACCTCACCTAAGCTCTTCAACTTGTATGTAAACGGGCTAATTGCTGGGCTTAGCAGTATGCGTGTTGGATGCTGGGTAGACAATGTTTGTGTTAACAATTTAAGTTATGCAGACGACATGGTACTGCTGGGCCCAACAGTCGTCTCGGTTAGGGAGCTTTTACGAGTGTGTGAGCAATATGTCACTAGTCTTGGCCTCGTATACAATGTTAAGAAAAGTGTATACTTGGTTTTTGAGACCCCCGGGAAGAATGTACCGTTCAGCCCGGTTATAACTCTTAATGGGTTACCACTTAGTAGGGTACACAAATTTAAATACCTAGGACACTTTCTTACCGGGGACCTCAGAGACGAAGTGTATATAGACCGGGAACGCAGGGCGATGGCGGTCCGAGCTAATATGTTGATACACAGGTTCGCGCGTTGTAGTAAGGAGGTAAAAATTACACTGTTCAAATCGTATTGCCAATCCTTCTACACGAGCGGCCTGTGGGTTAGACATACCAAGAGATCGCTAGACGCCCTACGCGTACAGTATAATAACTGTTTCAGGATGTTGCTGGGATTGCCGCGGTATTGTAGTGCGTCAGGTATGTTCGCATCTGCGCATACCGATGATTTTTACGCAATAATGCGAAAGAAGACCTATTCCATTCTGTCAATGGCGCGGTCTAGTTCGAACAGCATCCTGAGAACGTTAATAGAGAAGTATGACACACCGTGGTTGTCTCATGCTATGGAGGTGCTGGTCAAAAGACCCTAAATTGTTATATTATATTAGGTGGTTTTTGTTTACTAACATAGTTTTTAAGAATCCTGTTACTAACAAATTTTGGGCCTAGTTGCCATTAATAAACAAAGATTATTATTATTATTATTATTTATCTTTTCTCTTTACACCAATTGCACTTCTTTCTATTCCATTTTGACATACATTTACTTTATTCATTAGTTGTTCTGTTGTTGCCCATGTTTGACAACCATAAGTTAAGCAAGGTAAAATGCACATATTATATACTTTCCTTTTGTCTTTTATAGGCATGTCTTTACTTTTCATAACTTCACTGAGGGACCAAAATCTTTTCCATGTATTTGCTATCCTTCTTTCAATTTCTTTATGCATGGTGTCATTTGGAGATATTAGCTGTCCCAGGTAAACATACTCTTCTACGTTTTCTATTTTTTCTGAATTTACAGTGATGTTATAAATTTGTGAACTATTAGTCATAACTTTTGTTTTAGCCGTGTTCATTGTAAGTCCTGCTTTCTCGCTTTCGTCCGATAATTGTTGTAACATTTGCTCTAGGTTTTCGGGACACTCCGAGAATAGTATCAGATCATCTGCAAAACGTAAGTGATTTAGTTTTTCACCGTTTATATTAAGTCCATTATGTTCCCATTGTAGATTTCTGAATATCATCTCTAGTGCTGCTGAAAACAGCTTTGGTGAAATAGGGTCTCCTTGCCGGACGCCTCTCTGTATTGGGAACTCCTCTCCTGTAGTTTCCAGTCGCACTTGGGCTGTGCTATTTGAGTATATATTCTTCAGTATCCGTATGTACTTTCCTTGTATTCCCTGTACGTACAATGCTTCCCAGATGTATTCATGTTCCAACGAGTCGAAAGCTTTATTATAGTCGACAAATCCCAGATAGTATGTTTTATTGTATTCCTTGTATTTTTGTAGAACTTGCTTTAGAACATGGATATGGTCTATAGTTGAATATTTACTGCGAAAACCCGCCTGCTCTTTTGGTTGATTTTCGTCTAAGGTACCGGTGATCCGTGACAAAGTAATTTTTGAGAAAATTTTATAGACGTTGGACATTAAACTGATAGGTCGGTAGTTCCCTATTTCTCCTTTGTCTCCCTTTTTGTGCAGCAATATTATCGTCGATTTAGTCCAGTCTGCGGGAATGGTCTCAGTCTCCAATATCTCGTTGAATATATTTGTTAAAATAGGGGCAATCGCCGGTATAGTGGATTTTAGGAGTTCGTTTGTTATCTGATCTATTCCAGGTGTCTTATCTCGTTTTTGCGTATTGATTGCCCTTATTGTTTCTTCCACGAGTATTTTGGGGATCAATTCAGAGTCCGTTATGTTTCTTGAACTTAGATTAGCGTTCTTGCTTTGGTAGAGGGTTCGATAGTAGTCCGTAGCTACTCTCAATATTTCAGATCTTTTATTTGTGTAGTTATTATCTTTATTCTTCACTCCTAACATCCAATCTTTCTTTGTGTTTAATTCTTTGATAGCTTTTTTATCCCACCTGTTTTTCCGATATACTTCTTTAGTGTGTTTTGTCTTTTAATTCTCTTGTCTTTCCTAATATGTTCGTTTATTCTTTTACTGAGTTCGGATATTTTAGGGCGGTTATTTTCCTTTTCTTTACTGTGTAAAAGCTCTTTCCTTTCTTGTAATAGCTGGAATGTCTCGTTTGAAATTATTCTTTTATTACCTGTGTTAATTTTCCTTGTTTTTGTTTTTAATAGGTTTACAATTTTGTCGTATTTTTCCTGGATCGGTAGTGCTTTCTCTTTTTCCTTTTCTATTAACTCCTGTAAATTATATACGAGTTTATCACTATTACCAGTACATACAACGGCTTTGTTATCATGATGATATCTTCTGTTTGTTTTTATAGGTGTGCCTGTTAGTTTAGCGCGAATCATTTTATGGTCTGAGTGGAAATTTAAGTTATGAATGATTGATACGTCTTGTATGGTTCTGGCGTTATTAGACATGATGAAATCAATTTCATTTTTGTAAAGCCCATTTGGAGAGATCCATGTCCACCTCTTTGTATCTTTTTTCTTATAGAAACTATTAAGGATCCTAAGTTTATTTTCTAGAGCAAAGTTGACTAGTCTGGAACCATTTTTGCTTCTTTTACCCTGTCCATATTTTCCCACCGTATATTTTTCTCCACTGTTATTACGTATACCTATTTGTCCATTGAAATCTCCCATAACTATGACGTTTCTGTAGGTATTTTGCATAGTTGTTCGTAGATCTTCATAGAATTTTTCAATGTGGGCGACATCGTCTTTCTTGTCAGATTCTGTTGGCGAGTATGCTTGGATAAATTACCATTTTTCGTCTTTGTTTAAGGGTAGTGTTATGTTCAAGATTGTTATTCTTTCCGATATACCTTTTATTTCTTCAATTCTGTGTGCAAGACTCTTTTTAATTATAAATCCAACCCCATGTTGTCCTTTTGTCTCGCCCTTATAGTACAAGATGTAGTTTCCATAGTCTTCTATCCCTTCACCATATCTTCGCATTTCGCTGATTCCTATTATATCCCATTTAATTTCATCTATTGCTAGTTCGAGTTCAAGGCGCTTCTCAGTAGTTCGTAATGATCTAACATTAAAAGCAGCTATGTATATGTCTGATTTGGTTGTTCTTAGAGGGTCGTGGTCTTTTTCCCCCACGATGACCAGTCGGCTTGGGGGAGGAAGTTTTGTTTCTGTTGTTTTGTTTAATGTTTTATGTATTTTATGTTTCCGATCGCCAGTGTCTAATTGCTATTGTTTTTTGAGGTTGGGCTCGTCGAGAAGGAATTAGAACGAATCCTTATCATATCAAATGCATTTTTCCTATTTTTAGATGACGAGGTTAACGTTTGTTGTTTTCTTGGTTAAAGGTCTCCTTGTGGTGAGGCAGACATTTCTCTTTTCCTTTTATCTTTGGCGTTTGTATTTTCCTTAACAATGAGTTTATCATATTTTATGTAGGCGAAGTTCCCTTTTTTCCTTTCTTCCTGTAACATAGGTTGTAGTGCCTTCCTCTTTTCTAAAACTTCTTTTGAGTAGTCTTCGGTTATATACAACTCCTTGAGTTTCTTTTTATTTCTCAATATCTCACTCTTTTTCCATCCGCTTATAAGTGAAATTAGTATAGGCCTCAGTCTTTCCTCTTCATTTACTTTCCCAATACGGTAGATTTTATTTACTTCCCAATCCTCTAAAGTTAAGTGTAGTTCATCCGAAAAAAAAAACTTTATATTCATAAGTAGCTCCCTCGTAGATTTTTCCTCCTCCTTTAATCCATGGATTATTAAATTGTTGATTTTTTTGTCTCTCTCCAGATATTCTATCTTTTTCTCTAAGTTTTCTATTTTGTTTTTTAATAACATATTTTCTTCTAGAACAGGTTTTAGTTTTTCGTCCATTTTTTCCATTATCGTGTTAGTCAATTCCACTGTTTGGTTTTTAATTTCAATTTTCATTTTATCGAATAAAAGTTGGAATTGTTCTTCCATTTTTACGTGTAACGGAACGGATTTCTTAATGGGGAAATTTATTTTACTCTCCTGGCAACACTTGTACTGACAGTTGTATGTTTGTTGACAATGACGGATACAGTTATTGTCTATGGATGCCAAGTGATAATCTAACCTCAAAATTTATAATCTCGGTTTTATTCTTCCGTAATCTTTATAAATTCGATGAGCACGCGATGTATTTATCACACAAACACTTGATCTGACTTCTTTAATTGGTTGGATGTAGTGTAAAGGTTGGAACTGTGTTTTTATCTATTTATTTACAATATTTTTCTGGAGCGACACACACATTGACGTTTACGAATCAAGCACCGGAACCGGAACCCCAACAGGATAAAAGTTACATCCAATTTTTTTTTTTTATTAAAAAAAACGTTGCCCCACACTAGGATTTCTCCTGTATCGTGGATACAGTGTACAAACCCGCCGATCGAACCCGCGACACATAGCGCAAAAAGCTAATTGCTTAACCACTGCGCCAACCGTGTCGTCAAATTTAGAAAGAAAATACGTATAAAAAAAAACGCCAATGGGCTGGAATAAAATACAATCCATTAAAACTTGAATTAACGACCACCATATTTAATTGTAAAACGTGGTGCGTGGAGACAAAACTTACCGTTTTTTTCGTGTTAATTCGGCATCGCACCAAAAATGGCAATGCGAATGGTTTGCAATAGGTAACTTGTTGTAAATATCAAAATATAGATACTACTAGCGCCATCTTGTGATAAACTGTTATGTCATTGTATCTGTCAATAAAGAGTTGTCGTTGTATTGATCTCGTTCAACGTACGTTGTTTTATTACAGGTTATGTGCCTAGATCCATATAGTAGCCAGTTATTACGTTTATTGTCAGTATTATCCGCGTGGTGAACAATAGACTGTGTGCTTTACTATCATACTTAGTGTATGCAGTAAATAGTGAGCAAAAACGGGCTATTTTTTTTCTTCAGTGAAAACGTGCGTGACTGTCATGGCGTCTAGCTCTAATTATTTAGTTAACCAACCGAAGTTAAAAGGGCGCGAGAACTATAGTGAGTGGTGCTTCGCAGCAGAGAATTTCTTGGTATTGGAAGGAATGGTTGGGTGTATAAAACATGAACCCGATCAGCCGCCAGCAACTGCAGATGATGCGAAGACAAAAGCCAAGCTGATTTTAACAATTGACCCGGCTCTCTACGTTCATATAAAAAACGTCAGAACATCGAAAGAATTGCGGGATAAATTGAAGATGCTATTCGATGACTCGGGATTTACTAGAAAAATTAGCCTTCTGAGAAATCTAATATCTATTCGATTAGATAATTGCACTTCGATGACGTCATATGTTACACAAATTGTGGAAGCGGGTCAGAAACTACAAGGGACGGGATTTGGCATAAACGACGAGTGGATTGGTTCTGTCATGTTGGCTGGTCTAACTGAAAAATATATGCCCATGATAATGGCCATCGAACATTCCGGTATCGTAATTACATCCGACGCCATTAAAGGGAAGTTGATGGACATGGAACCGGAAGATAGTGATGTCAATAATGCATTTGCGTGTTTTCGCAATAAGACTAACCAACGTTCAAATAATATAAAGTCTATACAATCTATCTATACATATAAATAAAATTGGAGTGTCTGTTTGTAATATTGAAATAACCGTTTTTTATTACATGCATATGAATATATATACGGAATATACGTGACTTCACACCACATCACCCCTCTTAAAGTAAAAAAAAAAAACTAAATCATTTTTTTTTCTTATATATTTAAAACTTACATTCTAACTCTTACAATATAATTTTGTTCTATTCTTATGAATTACATCTATCTTATTATTCTTTTTTACAATGACTTTTGGTGACTTGTCCTTTACAACTTCAAATGGTCCATTATAAATACAATCCAACTTATTGCCTGTTTCGTTTTTTATCAATATCAAGTCACCTTCTTTATAAGTTATTGAATTAAGATTCTTATCATAACAATGTTTCCTAGCCAACTTACTTGCTATCAAATTTTCTTTCGCATCATTTTGAGCCCTTTGCAATCTGTACTTAAATTCTAAAGGATAATCATCAAAATTGTACAGAGGTTCAACACTTTCACCACCAGACTACTTGGTAACCTGCAAATTTTACCGAAAACTAATTCATAAGGTGTATATTTGGTCGCAGTATTAACTGTTGTGTTATAAGAAAAACACCAATACGGAATCCAAGAACTCCACGATGATGGATTATTACCCGTCTGTATCCTTAAATACGCGCCTAAAGTTTTGTGAACATTTTCCAAAGATCCTATGCTCTAATGGTGATATGATGTCGATAAGATTTTATTGATGCCCAAGATATTGCATAGCTCTACCATTACTTTTGAAATGAACTCAGAACCCCTATCCGTAGCAATTATCCGCGGTATTCCATATCTTAAAACAAAATTTTCTGCCAACGCTTTCGCTACCACATTTGCGGATTTATTCTTTAATGGATATGCCTCTACAAATTTCGTAAGCTCACACTGATGAGTCACTGAAGAGTCAATGTAAACATTGCCTTTTTCGTCCCTATCAAGCGGCCCAACTATATCTAAATAAATCTTCTCAAACGATGTAGATGCAGTGGTAGTAATTGTCATTGGTTCCTTAGTATGTCTAGAAAACTTTTGCTTCTTACACTTATCACATTTACCAATGTATTCCATTACATCTTTTTCAATAGACGGCCAATAATAATACTTCTTTATATTATTCACCATTCTGCGTATACCTGCATGACCACTTGTGGGTAAAATATGGAAATCATTCAAAATAATCTTCTTCTCATCTTTTCCTTCTACTCTCCGTAAATCCTTCACTACACACATTTTAAAATCTCCATATATGGAACTACTATATCCCTTCAAATATTGTGCCATTCTTGTAATAAATTCAACGTTATAACGATTTTTCAAAATAATAACTTCTTTTATGCCTTTTTCAACACAAAAAGCGACTATGTCTTTCGACAACTCGTCTCGCGATGATGCCGATAAAGATTCATAGTTTACATAAATACTCGAGTTTTCTGGCACATACATTAAATTGCGCGACTTAGAAAATATCTTTTTATAATTAGTGTTACGTAACATTTTCTCCCATTCATTCAAACATATCTCAACGTCATTTCCTTGTTTTTTAAGAACTTCCACGATCCTAGGGTGATCAGTCCCAGATACTTTGGAGTCCGTATCACAAACATTCGGCTCTCTCAACCGTCTGTACTGCGCCCTCGTCATCACGGATATAGTCTTTTCGCGTATGGCTTTGAAATGAAATGAAATGAAATGAAATGTTTTATTTGCATGAAACATGGTACATATGTATGATGGTAGAAAAAATATAGTCCCGCATGTTCCGCCACACAACTGGCATACAAAATGTTAGACAATATGATAAAAAAGAAAAAATAAATATATTAAAATTAAAGTATCTCAATTATTATTGCAAATTAAAATAGTATTATATGATTTAATAAAAGGATTCAAAATATAGTACATGTGTCTATTATACATGTCAACAATTATTATTACATCGCACATGTCAAATATAATACAGTTCTCTTTACTTCTTTACTCAATTATTTCACATTCCAAAATTCTTTAAGGTCATAAAAGCAGTTTTCTACTATCCAAGTGTGAAGTTGTACTTTAAAGAGTGTCAATGGGAGCTCTCTGATAGCTTTTGGAATTTTATTAAATACTTTTACTGACATCAAATTGCAGTTTCGTTGGCATAGGGCTGTTTTACAGCGTGGCACACTTAATCTTGTGGGATCTCTACTAGCGGATTGAAAATGTTTATATTTTTCGAATTTTTCAAACATATTAGGATGTTCCTTCACGAACATTCCAACCTGCATAATGTACAGCCCGGTCAGGGTCAAAATTTTTAGATTTTTAAATAATTTATTTATTTATTTATATGTTTGGTTCTCTAACAATGAGTACATTAATACATGACACCTTACATTCTTAACTTAAAGCTAAATGTCCCATCACTTACAAGAGAACACAGCATGCACTGAAGGTTAGATACACACAAAACCTAATTTCAATAAAGAACGAATACGCTTATTCCTTCTTTAATAGATATAAGATATATTTAAAAGAGTCACATTTTGTCTGAATTGCAATCTGGTCCACTTACGTCCACATCCTCAAGATCTTCTCCAGATGGCAGAAACAAAATTGTCTTTTTGATTGAAGATAAAGATGACAGGGCCAGATCAATCTTATTTTGATATTTTTTATAAATCAAATACATGCGAGACAGTGGGCAGTGCTGTTTAAGGTTAGTGCGGCACTTTGAGTGGTGGAAAAGCCTGAGATTACAGGATCTCGGTATTTTAGAAGGTACATTGAAATTTATTTTACTAAGAAGATCGGGACAGTTTAACTTACCTGAGACAAGTTTCTTTAGGAAAACCAAATCTAAGCTTCTCCTTCGCAATGAAAGAGGAGAAATATTGAAATACTCTAATTGCTCTTGGTAGCTCTTAAGCACCCCTGACATATGGCTGCTGTAAGTTAGGTGCCGCAAAAAACGCTTTTGTATTTTTTCGATTCTATCGATATGGACCATATAGCTAGGTGACCAGACAACACTGCAATATTCAAGAGTGCTTCTCACCAAGGAATAATACATAATCTTTTTTGTAAGTGGTTTTTTAAAGTTTTTACATTCCCTAATCACGAATCCCATCATTTTTATGGCTTTTGTTGAAATTTCATCTATATGTTTTTCAAACCTTAACTTCCTATCAAAATGGACACCTAAATCCTTTATAAATTCTACCTCCTCCAGTACAACTCCATTTATATTGTATTCGGTATTTAAAATATTCTTATTCCTAGTAAATTTTATATGTTTACATTTTTTTATATTCAATGTCATTCTGTTTACTTCACACCAATGTATCAATCTGTTTAAGTCACTCTGCAGTAATAATGTATCGTTCTTGTTTCTGATGTTTTTGGCAACTTTCAAGTCATCAGCGAAAAGGTAGATATTTGAGTTCTGGAAACATTCATTAATATCATTAATGAACAGCACAAATAGATACGGCCCCAAATGGGATCCTTGTGGGATCCCAGAAGTAGCCATGTAGTTGTTAGAACAGAAACCATTATAAATCACTCTAAGATCACGCTGGGAGAGGTAAGAATTAAACCAACTCAGCAAGGGTTCCGATATTCCGTACATTTTAAGTTTCATTATAAGTAAATCATGGTTCACAACATCAAAAGCCCTGCTGAAATCAGTATAGATAACATCCACCTGGTTACGCTCATCAACAGCCTGTACTAAATTCTCTAGATAGGTGACTAAATTGGTTGCAGTTGACCTATGCTTTATAAAACCATGTTGGCTACCAAGCATTAAGGCTGCGCTAGTCGAGATTTTCTCCATACAAACGCTGTGGGGTGATTACTCCCCCGTTTGACATCGTAGGACCAAAATTAAGCATGATATCTATTTGTCTCGTCGTTATCTATGCCTGTACGTAAACCGAATACTAAAAAAAATAGTAATTTGAAAGTTATGAGCCTCGAAAGTTCCGTATTTCAACACTAATTTTAACGCAACTTTGGGCGTAAATAAATAACAGAAGTAGTATAAAATCTCTAAAACAAAATACGTACAGGCATAGGTTATTTATTCAAAAGTCTAAATAACTTTATTTTGAATTGATACATTCAGTAGTTTTTTTGTAAGAACACCTCTCCCAATAGTATGTTCTCCAAATTTTAGGCGCTCGTTACTAACAAGAAATTATGTGCCTTTCACTGCGAAGTCCCGTCCCGGGGGCCGCGCGGGTAGCGGAGGGGTGGCGCACACGCACACGCACCCGCGCCTCTCGGGCACCTGTGTGTGTATCGTAGGACGTACGTGACTATAATCATTTGTATCTTATTATTGTTATCACATTGAGCCCTGGCTTTGAATTTTGGATTCCGATTTCGATATAAGTACATTGATTGAATGATTTCGCTTGTATATTTTGTTTTGTATTTATGTTCTGGTTTTCCGTTCTCCGCTCCTATTGGTCGTAGCGTGATGTTTTTGATAATAATAGTAAGTGAATTTTTTCAATTCGAAGTAGTTTCTGAGATTAGCGCGTTCAACCAATTCAGCTTTATAATATTAATATAATATATTAATACATATGTATATAGTATAAAAGTATAGATAAACTCGTGGTCGGCAAAGCTAACTCGACAACGAGATGTCTCAATCTCAACGTAAGTAGGTACATCTCCCGCAGTGAACGCCTGGTTCCTACGAAATATTATTAGGATAAGTTCTAGGTACCTATTTATTACGTGCGTATAGTACCTATCTAGTACACACGGTGACATATCAAGTAAATATCCAATATAAGCTGAACTCGCATTGTATACGCTTTTGGTACAACGAGAGCTCAGCTTACACTGATAAACTAATATATCATCATGCGTACCATAAAAAATATGAGTAACACACTATGATAAATAAATCCAAATAAATAATATTATTTTATCAAACTAGGTTGGGTTTGGTGGTTTACGTTTTCTTTCAAGCTTGTGTGAGCGTGTTGTACCTACGTAGGCGAATCGCGGCAGCGGCGGCGGCGCACAGTGGGAAAATCGCGTATGTTTCGTCTCAAAACTTCATATTTCAGTTGTTTCAAAATGAAATGAGCTGTAATTTTGCACACGTATACTTGGATATACCTATAAGGATTTATTGAAATATTTTTTTATTTTGAATTATTATATTATTATTCAAATAAAAAAAAACATGCATTTTAAGTAAAAAATATGTTTTTTTTTCTTAATTTATTTTATCTGAAATAGATTAAGAAATAATGTCAATCTATATATAAAAAAAACATATACAAAATTTAGCAAGATCCTATTGATTTTCGTTCATAGCAAGAAGGGCCTTAGCTTCATCAAACAGTTCCTTTTTTAATATTGTTTTTGAGGCATTTCTCAAACTTGAAATATAGGGACCAGCAGTATATAACAAGGTATGGAACACGTCTTCATAGGTAACTCTTAACAAATAAAATAAAATAAAATAAAAATACCTATAATAAAACTTCATTTATTATAGAACATTTATTTATTATTTTTATCCCGTAATATCGATATTCATGTAAAACAGCTTTGTATGGGGCTTTTCCACAGTGCGGCGGTAACGGAGCCGCGCGGTGCCCCGGCGCGCTATATCAATGAGCTTGCGCATGTGTGCGGATACTTAGCGGCGGTATACTATACGGGAGTGTTTACCTGTGTGCGCGCAGTAGCGTCTTACTGCTCATCACTGGGTCTATCCCTTTCTCAGACGATGTTGCGTGAGATAGCATGCATATTAGCCACGCCCATCAACGAGTTCGTGCTTTCGACTAGCGCACCCTTAATTGTGTAAGATGCCAAGACAGAACAGGGCATATAAGAGACTCAAAAACTTTGGCTAGTGTAGACAGAATAGCAATTAGCCTGTAGTTACTGACCAAAGAATTATCGCCAGTTTTAAACACTGGCACTATGTTTGTGGTTTTCCATATGGTAGGGAAGATTCCCGTTGTTAATGATTTATTGAAAATCAACGTTAAAGGTAAAGCTAGCGTTTCAGCGTTCCGTACAAGAAATACAGGCGGTATGTTATCAGGGCCAGCTCCTTTTGATACGTTTAGATTTTTTAAGGTTTTTTCTATTTCATCTTTACTTATATTAACTTGACCGAGAGAACAGTTACTTCTATAGCCTTCTACTCTATGAATGCCTGAAACGTTAAAACCTTGGAAATTTACATAGACGCTTGAAAAATGTGAGGCAAATAGATTACATATTACATTACCGTCATTGGAAGTGCTAACACTATCGGATATTGTACCAGGGCTAGTGCTAGAATAACCTTTTTTTGACTTAAGGTAGCTCCAAAAGTACTTCGGATTAGATTTAATTGTTGATTCAGCATGAGCTATATATGAGTTATAGCATGATAAGGCAATTTTATCGCAACGCTTCCTCAACAAATTTAATGAAAGTTCATCCATAGGATTCCGGTATTTCTTAAATCTGATTCTTAACTTATTTTTTTCATTTAACATTTTTACTAGTGATCTGGAGAACCAGGGGGGATACTTTTTATTTATTAATTTTGATTTGGGAATATTTTCATTAACTATAGCATAGAGTGTAGAGTAGAAAATGTCAACCATTTCATTTACAGTAGAGCTTGACCCAAATTTAATTTTCCAATCTATTTTATCTAGTAGTTTAGCAATGGTATCGTAATTAGCTTTATAAAAGTTTAATTTAATTTTAGGGTTCCTAGTAGGTCCATTTACTTTACCAGCAAATGGCACTGTTATACGTATAGCAGGGTGATGAGGATCAATCTTTGTAAGTATATCCGCTGCAGCACTAACCTTAAGCAGAACATTTGACAGAACAAGGTCCAAAATCCTACTATTACAATTCAATATATTATTACACTGCTTAATGCTATGCAAAGCCATAAAATCGGAGAGATTCCTGCCTATGTTAGAACTGCCAAATTCAGGTTTTGATAATAATGAGCCATTACAACTAGTCCAGGTAACAGAGCTTATATTAAAATCACCAATAATGATAAATTCGCTAATTTTCTCTAGAACAATATTTGCATTTTCTGTAAAATGACTTAATATTTCAATATTTATAGGAGGAGGCAGATATGTGGCACATATACAAATATTTTTTGACTTATGACCCACTTGTGGTGTTATGGTGATTCAGAGATCCTCGCATGAGCTTTCATTACTGCATAATCTACGTGACGTTAATTTATTAGAAACCGCGATCATTACGCCCCCTCCCTCTTTTTTCTTATTGAAATGTGTTGTGGATCTATCTCGCCTATAAACAACAAATTGTCCACTGACGATCTCCGAATCATAAACACCACCATTAAGCCACGTCTCTGTTAATATTATGACATCATAGTCGCAGTGACTTATTTTACAGTAAATTTCTTTCAATTTCGACTTCATACCTCTAACATTTTGGTAATACACTTTTAACTGATCTATTGTTTGAAAACATTGTATACTAATGCAATGACTAATTATTCATATTAAAGTACAATGAAAATAATTTACTCTATTTTATTTAAGGCATCAAGATCTCTTATGTATTTATACTCAGCGCCATCTTACTTTCTCATGAACACCCTTCCATTACGCACCCAAACGTATTTGTACTCTTTTTCTTTAGCTTTAATTCTAGCTGCAGCATGTAAGGCTTTGTTAGTAGGGGATAGGTGTTCAACAACATATATATTTTGTACATTACCGGCAATGCCTAGTGATTTGGTGTTTAGTTTATTATCAGGATTGTTTTTATTATACTTGATGGATGCGGCGAGAAATTCATCACGGATTCTTGGGCTACTAAATTGGACCACAATAGACTTAGGTCGGTTACTGTCGTTATTTAGTCGAGCAATACGCGTTACATGGTGAATATTATCTTCGGATAAGTTACAAGAAATCACTCGGCTCAAGTTTATGACTGTAGAAACAAGATTCTCGGTTCTGTACTCTGGTAAACATTGTATCTCGACATTACAAGATCTTGATTGTTGTTCAATTATATTGACGCGCGTGTTCAGATCTTTGACTGTCTTCTTGAGCGTTTCATTTTCTTTTCGGAGTTCGTCTAACGTGCCAAATTTCGTTTTAATTTCAGTCCGGATTTCTTCGTATTGATTGTTCATGAACGTCATTCTTCATTGATGGATTTTAGTTCTTTATTAATAAACTTAGCAATAGTATCATTTAAATGATTCAAGAGTTCCTTCATTTCACTTTTTACTATTTCTCGTACTATGCTCTCAGTAACAGGGTTGTTGGTCGCAACATGCTCATAGTTGTCCCTGCATATGGTAGGAGGTATCTTTTTACGCTGGGTGATATTATTCTCTTCTGTTTGCTTGGTGTCCGCAGTACGGGTCCGCACTGGAGTGTCATCGGCATTCCGTTTTTTAGGTAAACAAGATGGACATATCCAGTTAGACAGTTCGTTCGATGTTAAAGTTCTGTCCAGTGTTGCAGTAATGCAATAGTCGTGGTAAGGATTCTTGCAACAGGAGCATTTCACAGATATGTCATCAACACCCACAGAAACGAGGCAGCAAGCGCAATTATTTGTTGTAACGTTCGACATAATTAAGTATTATTTTCTTGATCCAGAACAAGACATACGTCTCAATAATAACAGTAAACAATAGCTATCAGCGTTACACTACTTTTAACGGCGGGCCGCAGCGCAGGCGCAGTGACCCACAAGTGACGGCAAAAAGGACGTAAGCGCCGTGCACTGCGAGTCGCTTACGCGTTCTTCACAAACAACGATCACTTGTCGGTAGATTATGTGAATAAAAACTTTTTAGATATTATTATGGTAAATTAACGGTGATTTAAAAGAATTAATTTTGCACTATCACTTAGAATTTCACTCAAAGTCAGTGTATACGGAATTTTACGTTCCAAAAATCACTTTTTGTTGCGTAAACTATATTTTTTTTTTGGGAGCTAAAGAAACTAGGTGTTGTGCGTACGACGGTAGATACGGACTTTGATGGTCTACACGAGTCAAGAGGATGAGCGCCGCATATTGCTCTTATACACTTTTTTTGTACTAGGAATACTTTTATAACGTCTGTTGAGTTACCCCAAAGTCCTTTCAGATCCTCGCTTGTAATTACTATCCTGGAAAGCGCATCTGCTAGCACATTTTCTTTACCTTTAATATATTCAACCTCAAAGTCGTACTCTTCTAAACACAAACGAAACTTAGTTAACCTACTTGATGGATCTGTCATGTTAAACAAGTATAACAGATGCCGGTGATCCGTTTTTACAACGAACCTCCGTCCGTACAAATAAGGCCTAAAATATTTAACCGACCAAACTATTGCCAATAACTCCTCTATTATATATATATATATATATAAGCCTTTATTGCTGAAGAACTAAACACAAGTATAATCTAATAGTATTAAAAAAACTTAAATCTAACACATCGGGTTTTCCGGTTTAGTGATCAGCGTGTCCTGTGACACATAGGCCTCTTCCAGCTGTTTCCACTCATTTCTGTCTCTAGCTTTTCTAGACCAGGTAGCGCCTCCAATTTTTCTTATGTCGTCTATCCATCTCTTTGCCTGTCTTCCCCTTTTCCTTTTACCATCGCGTGGTTGCCACTCTGTTATAATTTTTGTCCATTTTAACTTACTATCTCTCGTCATGTGTCCTGTCCATCTCCATTTCAACTGTCTTACTTTCTTTATTATATCTTCTATTTTGGTTCTGGATCGTATTTCAACTGCTCTTAACCGATCTTTTTTAGTGACACCAATTATGCTTCTCTCCATTCCCCGCTGACATGATCTCAGTTTTAAAAGATGTTTTTGATTTAGGGCCCACGTTTGGCTCCCATATGTCAGGCAAGGTAAGACGCACGAGTTGAGGACTTTTCTCTTAGCTGCCATGGAAAAGTATTTGCTTTTAAGTATCTCCTTGAGTGACCAATATCTTTTCCATGCACAAGCAACTCTTCTATCGATTTCCATACCCGTTTGATCTTTGAATGATATTAACTGTCCCAGGTATGTGTAGCTTTTCACATATTCAATGCTTTCGCCATCTATTGTTATGGCTATTTCTTTCTTGTTTGTCATTACGTTTGTTTTAGATTTATTCATGTTAAGACCTACGTTTCTACTAGCTTCTGTTAACTGTTGCAGCATGTGTCTCAATGTACTGGGGCTGTCAGTGAGTAGTACTAAGTCATCTGCGAACCTGAGATGGTTGAGTTCTTCCCCGTTAATATTTATGCCTACATTTTCCCACTCTATGTTCCTAAATACACTTTCTAGGATTGCCGAAAAGAGTTTTGGAGACAACGGGTCTCCTTGTCTTACGCCTTTCGCTATAGGGAACTCTTCGCCGGTTGTTTCCAATTTTATTTGTGCCGTGCTGTTCTTGTATATATTTTTGATTATACGTATGTATTTCTTGGGAATTCCTTGTTGAGTTAAAGCCTTCCAAAGTGACTCGTGCTTAATGGAATCGAACGCCTTACTGTAATCAACAAATGCAATATACAGAGTTTTATTGAATTCTTTGGATTTTTCTATTAACTGTTTTAGTACATGTATATGATCGATGGTTGAGAATCCCGCTCGGAATCCAGCTTGTTCGATTGGCTGTTGTTCGTCCATTATCCCTGTTAGTCTATTTAGAATCATTTTTGAAAATACTTTATATATATTTGACAACAAACTAATTGGTCTATAGTTTTCGATGTTATCCCGATCCCCTTTCTTGTGTAAAAGGATAATTGTACTCTTTGTCCACTGCGATGGTATAGATTCGGTTCTTAAGATGGTATTATATAATTCTGTGAGTTTTATTAGGTTTTCGGGTGCAATTATCGAAGATTTTATCATCTCGTTCGTTATTTGATCTCGCCCAGGTGACTTGTCGCTTTTTAGACTATGAACAGCTTTTTCTATTTCTGATTGTAGAAAAACTGGAATATCCTCTATTTCGTCGTCCTCTAAATTTGTATTTGGAATCTGAACATTGGGGTCCGCTGCGTAGAGTGACCTGTAAAAGTCTGTTGCAGTTTGGATTATATTTCTTCTTGTGGTCTCCTGCTTTCCCGCTTTATTCTTAATGTTTGGTATCCAATGTTTTGACTCCACCATTTCTCTTAAGGCTTTTTTAACTCCTCCTGTCTTTTTTATGTGATTGTTGAGTATGTCTAATCTTCTTTTCGCTCTGTCCATCTTAATACTTTTACTTATTTTTTTACTTACTTCTGAAATAGCTCTTAAATTATGTTTATCTTTTTTATTCTTTAAAAGCTGTCTTCTTTCTTCTATTAGGGATTTGGTTTCATTTTTCGTGTAACATGCCTTAGGTTTTGCCAATTGAGCGTAAAGTGGTCCGTAAATTTCGTTTATTCTTTTTTCGTACCGTTCGTCTGCTTCTTTTTTTGCTTCATTTGGGTATTTGCTAATATTCTTTATTGCGTTAAATTTATTTCTGGCTTTTTTTGGCTCTGTACTTATTATTATTGCTCTGACCATTCTATGGTTAGTGTTAAAATTCAGTTGTTTAATAACACTTACATCGTAGAAAGCTTTTCTATTATTAGTTGCTATATAATCTATTTCATTTCTATATTTTCCATCTGGTGACAGCCAGGTCCACTTTTTCTTTGTATTTTTATTGAAAAAGCTATTCATAAATGCAAGATTGTTTTCAAATGCCATATTGATCATTCTTTTGCCATTGTTACTTCTTCTGCCAAAACCAAATTTTCCAATTACATTTTCTTCCCCAGTTTGTTGAGAACCAATTCTGCCATTAAAATCTCCTATCAACATTACGTTCTTGTGCGATTGCTGTAGGACTGATGTTAGTTGCTCATAGAAGAGGTCTTTGGCAGATTCCTCGTACTGTTCTGTGGGGGCGTAAATTTGGATAATCGACCATTTGTGTTTGTACGATGGCAGATTCAGATTAAGTACAGCTATTCTCTCTGATATGCCCTTGAATTCTTCTATGTTTCCTTCTAAGTGTTTTTTAATCATGAATCCCACTCCGTAGTTTCCTTTTGTTTCGCCTTTGTAATATAAAATATACTCCTTGCGGTCCTCAATACTCTCTCCTAGTCTTCTTACTTCACTTAATCCTAAAACATCCCACTTTATATTTGAGAGTGCTAATTCTAATTCAGTTAGACTCTCTTCTGTACGCAAGGTTAAGCAGTTTAAAGTGGCAATATAAAGTTTTCTTTTATCCTTTGTTTTTTTTCCAATGGTATTTTTTCTTATCAATTGTACTGGAAGGGGTTGGTCATATTCCCCCACGGGGACCAGCCGGCTTGGGGGAGGTGTATTAGTTTTAGTTGTATCGTTGAATATTATTTCTTCATTTGTTCTGATCTTCCGGTTACCGACGTGTGTTAGTAGTGGCTAATCTTTATTTAAATCTGATGTTGAATGAGACCTATTTCTGTACATTCGTTCGAATGCATTTACTTTATTAATTTTCGGTCTGACATTATCATTGGTTATTTTTGGTGATACAGATTGTTCTCTCTTCCTCTTATCTCGCGTCGCTACTTCTCCTTTGACGATTAGTTTGTCGTATTTTAAGAATGCTATATGTCCCTTTTTTCTTTCTTCTTTTAACTGGGGTATGAGTTCCCTCCGCTTTTCCAAAACTTCTTTGCTGAAGTCTTCATTCACAAAAATATTTTTAGGTAATTTTTTCTTGTTTTTCAGGATTTCGATTTTCTTCCATGTATTTAACATGTTAACTAGAACCGGGGGTGTTTCTCCTTTCCCTTTGCCGAGTCTAAAAGCTTTGTTGATATCCCGATTGTTAATCTCGATACCAGAATCATTAAGAGTTTTTACTACCATTTCTATTACATTAATATTTTCATTTACGGGCTCCTCAAAGCCATAGAATATTAAATTGTGTTCCCTTTACTCTATTATAGGATAATTTAACTCACTCTTCCCTAAAGACCTACTAGCATATGCAATGGGTTTTCCGTTCCCATGACATAACACACTTCCCACAGCATACCCCGAACTATCGGTTTGCAATATGAAAGTGTTGCTATCAGAAAAATCCGGTTAATCTAACACTGGTGGATTCATTAAGCAACAGAAAAGACCTCTCGCACTCATCAGTCCAACTAAACACAACATCCCTTTTACATAGCCTATTCAATTCAATTCAATTCAAATAGTTTATTTCAGACATGTGTCCATAGTGTTAGTATACAAAATAACTTAAAGACTAGTGTTAGTAATACATAATTAAAAGCGATAATTTGTGTGGATCCTCACCCAGTGGCGCAGCAGAGGGGAATCCCACCGATCTGAAAACACGTTCAGGAGACTGCTGGTGGCGGCGCGCAGCCGGCCATTCATGGAGGCGGCCCTTTTTCTTATTATCGCGTAAAAATCGTCTGTGTGCGCCTCCGCAAACATACCGGACGCACTACAACGCCACGCCCGCCCCAACAGTATCCTGAACGCATTATTATATTGGACACGCAGATCACTGTATGTCCTCTGCGTAAAATTGGTCCAAAGACTGCACGTGTAAAAAGACTGGCAGAAGGCTTTGAAAAGAGTTATTTTGACTTCGTTAGTACAACGTGCAAATCTTCGAACCAGCATATTACATCGAACAGCCAGCGACCTGCGTTCCCTCTCTATATCTGTGTTATCCTTGAGGTCATCAGTGACCCAGTGACCCAAGTACTTGAACTTCGTAATCCAAGCTAAGGGAGCGCCATAGAGTGACACACCGGGGACATCAGAATAATTAATGGCACTCGCTTTAAACATCATAAGTTCGCTCTTCTTGACATTGTACTTGAGTCCATGGGCCACTGCATAGGACTCACAGATCGCCACAAGTGTCCTCAACGCGCCGATCGATGGGCTCAGCAGCACCATATCATCTGCATAACTAATATTATTCATACAAATGTCATCAATATGACATCCAACTCTGGCACTGCTGAGCTCACCGATCAGCCTGTTTATGTACAAGCTGAAGAGGCGGGGTGAGCTCAACCCCCCCTGCCTCACCCCGCACTCCAGCCGGTACACATCCGAATGAGCCTCCGCCCATCTAACACTATTTCTCTGGTTATCGTACCAGTAACGAAACAAGGATGTTACTTCATTCGGTAGTTCAGTCCTTCATAAGAAATTTATCCCACAGTACGTCATAAGACACAAGGTCAAACGCCTTTGACAGGTCCAAAAAACAAGCAAAAACAGGTGTTTTTCGGGAAGTATAGTATTAGACAGTTTGCTTAAGGCACAGAATGGCACTCTCCGTAGATAGACCGGGTTTGAACCCAAATTGCCCATCATGGAGTTCAATCATCACCCGCCGCCCTGTTTGCAAGAGAGACTGAACTCTAAAATGATTTTGAAAAAGGTCGGCGATTTCTTTAGGTTCACTCAGACCCGCCACACTCGCAGGGAGACTCGGCTTGGCCTTTAACTTATTTGTTGATTTCCAAAATTTTGAAAAATCTTTATTAGTATGACTTTTTGCCAAAATACCTAATTTAATTTGTTGTTGATTGTTTTGAACACATTTTAATTTAGTCTTAAATATTCTTCGAGTTTCACGCATTTTCTGATATATCGTCCCCTGTGTAGGTGAACCATGCAAAAGCCAAGTCTGATAATGTGTACGAGCCTCCCTATGAGCGCCGCTGACATATTTGTTCCAACCTGTGATATATTTGTGCCGCCTGATGCGATCACTGCCGACATATGTGTACACGGCACTCTCTTGGAGGGTCGATACAATATCAAAATATAAATTATCTATTAATTTAAAATGGTCTTCATTGTTACATATTTTATGAGAACAATCTATACATTGACGGGGGAAATCTATTAATTTTAATTTATCATTGCAATACTTATAATAATTATTAATTTGTTCACCACTTCTTTCACCCCAACGTACTTTATTACTAAAAGAATTTTGAGCTGAAAACTTCTGATTGACTTTAGTTAAGTTACATTCAAACAAAACAGGATAATGATCTGACTGGTAAACCCCTCATGAGACTGATGCATTAATCACCAAGTCTTTGGCTGCACTTGTTATCAAACAATGATCTAGCCAACGCCGCGAGCCGCTAGCCTGACAAACAAACGTATGCGTATCCTTAGGCAGAAGCTCATAGTCGGCGCAAAACCACGTCTGCTCATTACACACAGAGATAAGTTCACTAAAAAATCGCGAGCCGGGGTTGTCATTAAAATCTCCCAATATAACTACACACTCAATACCACTACTTTCAATTATGGCTATGATCTCACTGAGTGTTTGTTTGAATAAAGTTAAATGTTCACTCTTACCGTTATCGTAGGGCATATATACTGAAAATATCAACATAGCACGGTTCTCGTATTCAACTTTTATCGCCACTAATCGGTCACTTAAATACTTCACTGTCGATACTGATGGAAACACTGATTTTCTCCATAGCAGTGCCACGCCGCCGTAAGGTCTGCCTGTAATCACTTTGACAGACGTGTCGATGGCCGACTTGCCGTTGTACGCGAAGTTGTCGTCTAGGTTTCCTATGAAACCTATATCATGTGGCCAGAGCCAGGTCTCTTGGAGTGCAATGATGTCGGCACTCTTGCATAGGGTTCTCACACAATCCGCTGATCTGTTCACACCTTTACAATTAAAAGTAGATATTATTATTTTACTTCTGTCATTCACAGCCATTCTTTGAAGGTGTCTTGATTGTAGATGGGAGCTGAGACTTATCGGAATCCTTATTCTTTTTAAAAAACACAAATCGTCTGAAGCGTATTCCTTCAGACAAAAGAATGTCGTCTAAAAAGGTGTTTAATTTGTTTTTGGAGACAAAAACCTTAAAAGCATTATATGTCCTTTCTGTCTTCATGTTTATTTTCCCCAGTCTTAGTTTTAATGTAATCACAAATGTCGGTATCTTTTGTGTGTTTATCAACATTCGAAATAAAAAGCGGTAAAAACGATTCCGCTGCTTTAAAATTTGCCGCTGGAGTAGACTGAGCCTTGCCGGTCTTATCAGTGAATCGATTCCTTAACCTTTTGTTTTGAACAACTGTCCATTGGACATCCTGTCCCCTTTCTTTCCATTCCCCCATGCTTGCTACTTCAGCCATAGTTAATTGTATACTCGAAATATCGGTACCATTCACATCATTCCTATCCAACAAAGTTGAGTTTACGGGAGCTAGTGTAACAGAGCTATCCGCAGCCTCGTTCGCGTGACAAAGAGAACGATATTGCATCGTATTGTTTACGTCTGGCAAGCTGTTATCTGTGCGAGCGCCACGAGTGTTTGATAACGGAGCCGACTGCAGCGGTACGGTGTTTATTTCACACGGCGGTGGCGGTGGCGATGACTCAGAAACATGCGACAGTCCAAACGTTCCGCTGTCTAACAGATACCCTCCTCTACTACGCATATTAATGTTCGAATTAATATATGACACAGGGCTATTTATGGAAAGTTTATCCCTCTTTTGTTGAATTTCTAATTCCTCTTTCTTCACATAATTTACTTTTATCTGATTTATTTATTCACGCAGTAGCACTAAATCTTTTAATAACTTGGTTACGTCAATATGATCGAAACAAACGGGAGGTAATTTCTCTAAGTTGTAGGCCACAAAAATCGGTAATTGATCAGGCTCAGCTGTTTTTAACACCGTCAGCATATCTTCAAGATCCTTTTCCTTTTTCTGTTTACGTCTCGTTACAAACTTATGTTTTGTTTTAACCGACGAAAACAGTAACCTCTTTGCATTGTCAATATCCTCTTCAGAGAATGCCGATACACAAACTCTTACTAAACTTTCATTGTCCATCACATCGAGTTTATTCTGAATAAACGCTAGCACCTCACAGATTACTACGTTACAATTAACACACTTAAGTGTATTTACACTATTCTCGGACATTGTCATAACTTTATTTCGCAGCGACCGCTCGGTAGTGCGCACGCGCGAAGATATTATTCATAGATACCACTATATTAGCAAAATTTGGTATGAATTTCCTATAATAATTCGCAAACGCTACGAACCGCTTCACCTCATCAACGGTCGTTGGACGCGGATAAACTTTTATGACTTCTACCTTCTCTGGATCTGGTGAAATACCTTCCGCCGAAATTACGTGTCCTAAATAAAGCACTTGCTTCTTCAAAAATTCACATTTAAATGGATTTAGCTTAAGATTTACTTTCCTCAAGCGTGAAAAAACTGATATAAGGTTCCGGTTATGCTCATCCAAATTACGACCAAAAATAATTAGATCATCTAAATAAATCAAACACCTGTCATAATTCAACCCAGACATAGCCACAGTCATCAACCTGCTAAAAGAACTCGGACTTATCTTCAACCCCATTGGTAATCTACACATCTGATACTGTCCCTTATCTGTCGTAAAAGCAGTGTATTTCCTACTACTTTCTTCTAAAGCACATTTATAATATGATTGCGACAAATCACAGTGACTAAAGTAAACAGCACCCGACATCGAATCTAAGATTTCAGTTATATTCGGTAAAGCAAATTTATCATCCTGTATCTTTTCGTTCAACTGCCTGTAATCTATCACCACGCGCCATTTCTTTTCCCCACTACGATCTGCTTTTTTCGGTACAACTAAAACAGGACTAGACCACTCACTAACCGTCTCCTCAATAATATTACTATCCAGCATCTCCTGCACTTGCCTATCAACTTCCTTCTTCTGTACATAAGGTATTCTATATTGCCTCCTGTAAACTGGAGTAACATTCTCTTTCAGTCGTATTGACTGCTCATACACATTCGTGACAGCTAATTTATCTCCCGGAAGATGAAATATATCTGAATACTTCGCGCAGATTCGCTCAATCGACAATCGTTCCTCGGCATTCAAATAGTCAAGTTTAAGCAAAGAAAATATTTCCTTAACACGCTCAACGTTCACCTCTGACTCTGCAATACTACAAGGTGTGTTAGGCAGGGGTTTGCGGCGTGTTGCGCGCCGGGGCGGTTGCTCCCCGGCACTTCCTCCTACGTCGAGCGGGATCGGCCCTCTCCCGATCCCGCTCAGCGGCCTCCTTCTGGAGCATGACTGCTTCACAGAAGGAGACCATTGCTCTCCAGTTTTCCGATTCTGCCAGCATACTATGGCTGGCAGAGAGAGATCTTGCCCGATCTGGTCAACCAGAATCTGCCGCTCCGCGGCCCACGCAGGGCACGCCTCGAGCGTGTGCTGTGCAGTATCCTGGTCACCTCCTCCACAATGGTGGCAATTTGCCGTGGCCTCGCGGCCGATCCTATTCAGGTATTCACCGAAGCAACCGTGCCCGGTGAACACCTGCGTCAGTCGGTATGTGACGCGCTCGCTCCTATTGAGCCAGGCTCGAGTTGCCGCCTCGAAGGATACCGTCCTGTATCCTCGTGCGATCCGTGTTGCGACTTTACGCTGCAGGCCGTTGATCTTCGACCTGCAGCGCCGCACAGTGTGACGACCAGAAGAAAAATTTTGACATTGACCAAAATACATACTTTTAGCTTTAATAATCTTTAATTATATCTATTAACAATTCAGCCCTTGGGGTATATTGTGCTGTTATTATTTTTTTTCTATCTAAATTCTAACTTGTTTTTTTAAGGCTTCAAAGTGATATCCTAACGCGTACGTATTTCACACTTAAAAATTTGCACAAGCTTTGAATGCATACTGTAATAAACGGTAACAATTTATTAATACTGTGTTTATTTTATACAAATGTGCATTTATTAAATCCTCAAAAAATAAAAGTTTCATAGTTGTAACTCATCACAGTTTTCTTTAGAACTGTTTTAATACACAATAGTCCGATTAAAGGCACAACAATTTGATCATTCATAAAGTAAAAAGTTTAACTTGGATCAATATGAGACATAGTACAATAAATAAAGTAATTATTCGTCTTTTAAACAAGGTATGTCACATTGTCGGATATTGTCGGATGTGAGAGTTATGATTTTTTTTCTGAAGGAAGTCGTTCACGCGTCAAACGAATAATGATGACTTTCAATCACAGAACTCGAAATATACATATATGTATATATTTCGATAAACTACAAATATATAAATATAATATATATTTGTAGTTTTCATGATAATGTAGAAAATTGTAACGGTTAGGGCCGCACAGGTAGGTGTGCGGACCGTTAGCGGGAGAGGTAGGCTAGTAGTGGTAGTAAATTAAGCACAGGTAGTTTATAGAAGAGTTTATTTAGTACTTCCGGCTAGGTCGTGGGTTGGCGTAGGCACTAGTATTGGGTTTTCGCCCCAGGGTAGAAGTAATAGGGTAGAGAGGTACCGTCCCTTAGGGTCCACCAGGTAGGGCGACGCTCCGCTACTCTTCCCTGGCTGCCGGTAGCTGGCAGCCACTACAGGGTCCGCTTGGGTATCAACCAGCCGTAGTTCCGATACCGTAGCCGTAGGTTGGAAGCGCAGTAGGAAGGCGTGGCTCGGACCCGTAGATTGGCAGCGCAGATTAGAAGCGTAGACGGGAACCGTATGTTAGTACCGTAGACTGAAACGTTCACTTGAACCGTAGACTGCAAGCGCTGACTTGAGCCGTAGACTGAAGGCGCTGACTTGAACCGTAGACTGAAGGCGCTGACTTGAACCCTGGAAGCGTGCAGAAGGGTGCGCAGGTTAGCGGTGCAGATCATGCAACCCGCATGCGATGTGGAAGCTCCCCTAGTGGACCCCGAGCGGCGCAGAGGCAGGGAAAAGGAAAGCTCACACATCGCAGCGGTTTACAAGGCAGAGAGGGTGCAATTATAGTGTAGCACAATGACAGATGCGGTTATGGTGCTAAGCCTAAATCTAGCTGAGTGCAGATCGCAATCACATCACAATGATATTGCCGGAGGGCAGTAAATAGCTGAAGGCACATAGTACATTAGGTTTAAAGCTTATTGAGAGCACATGAAGTAGCCCTTGTGCGTGGAATAACCTAAGACCGCGTGGTCGGTCGAGGTCAACTATACATAATCTCACAATCACGGCGTATTTCGACTAAATCAGTTATCCAGCACACAGCACACACTTAGTTTAACAATTAAATGCAGAACTCACCCAAGATCGGGGTATATTTCCTCTAAACAGAATTAATTACGGAGCAGCCGTCACTCGGTAGCAGCGGTCAGGAGAAAAAGGCGGAGTCCAAACGTCAAACTAGGGATGTGAACTTTTGTGAGTGATGTACAAAACTTACTATTTCGTCTATGATCACTTAGTAGATTGACCATAGACGGAACGCAACGTTACAAAATGATAGGACAAATAATAAATAATCAATATAGGTAACCACAGATCATTATGTTGAATACCTATAGGTCAAATAAACAGAATAGTCGATGATAATAATAATTTCTTTGGGAGAATCTGAGACATTCTTCAACTTGTTGTCTTGTTGTAGACCAATAATGTTTTATTTCACAAAAGAAACTGAACAAAAGCTTTCCAATGAAATCACTGAACTTAAAAATCAAGCGGAATCTTTGTCACTGTCCAATATCGATGGCAAAAATGTGACACTCGAGCTCTTTTTTACTATGATCAACGGGAAAGTCTGTAACGCTTTATCAGATAATAGATCCACTTCTACCTGTTACATATGTGGAGCAACCCCAAAACAGATGAATGATCTGACTCGAGTTATCAATAGAGCCGTACAGCCAGAGTTTTATGCATTTGGGTTGTCTTTACTACATTGTTGGATTAAATGTTTCGAGTGTTTATTACATATAGGTTATAAACTACCTAAATTCAAAAGTGGTCTACTCGTAACACGGATGAAAAACATTTAGTCGAAGAAAGAAATAAAGTAATTCAAGACGAGTTCAAAAATAAACTGGGCCTTCTGGTGGATATCGTCAAACAAGGAGCAGGAAACACCAATGATGGTAATACGGTAAGACGATTTTTTAAAAATTGGTCATTATCTGCTACAATCACAGGGGTAGATGAAAATTTGATTAAAAGATTTTATATCATTTTACAGGCTTTATCTTCGGGTATCGAAATAAATGTTGACAAATTAGGTGAATTTAATAGAAGAACAGCAGAATTGTACGTACAAAATTTTGCATGGTATTACATGTCTGTAACTGTGCACAAATTATTAATTCATGCAACAGAAATTATTAAACATCATGCAATAATACCAATCGGAAAACTTTCCGAAGAAGCTCAAGAAGCCAGGAATAAAGAATTTAGGAATGTCAGAGAATGGCACTCTAGAAAATGCTCTAAAATCAAAAAGAATGAAGATATTATTCATAATTTATTAATTCGTTCCGAGCCTTATATTTCCAGTCTAAGAATTGAGAATCAACGGAAAAAAGAAGAGCTGCTTTCAGAAGCAGTGGATATATTAATTTTGGCTGATGCTGATTCAGAAGACGTAGAAAGCAGTGAATGTTCATAATTTACTTATCAACTTATCGTAAATAGTACTGTTTTATTATGTATAAAGAAAATTAAATAAATTGATTTTATGAATAGTATTAGTACTAAAATGGTTGATCATATCTATAAATTACATGTTTAAAATAATAATTTAACATAAAATTTACTAATTAAATGAAATAATGTAGGATTTAATGTATTTTCTTGAAATTAAAATTAATAAATGAATCTGTTTACTTAATAAATATCGATATTAACAACAAACTTTTTTTTTCTATAATACAAGTCACGATAATATAATTAAATATGACACAATTATATAGCTTAACTCTTTAACAAGCTGCGAAAAAAAAACCGTATTAATATCTCTACTACTTTCGGAGATATAAGACAATGTCCAGAAAAACACCATTTTCGTCACACTGTGCGCCGGACGCCTGATAGCCGAGCCGACCATACAGGCGCCCCGTACAGCACCACGGATCGCACGACCCCACCGTAGAGGCGGCGAACTTCCTCCCGAGGCCCCCCGAGATTAGGCAGCAGTCTGTGCATGGCACCCACTACCCTCTCGACTCCGGGGACCAGGCGTTCGAAGTGCTCTTCGAAGCCCCACCGACTGGTACAGTACAGATGCACCGACGCTATTCACAGCCCAAAAGAAGTTGGTCAGAATTTTAGTTAATATCGATGACACGACCAGCTGTAGACCTCATTTCCAAGTGCATAAAATATTAACTCTCCCGTGCATCTACATACTGGAAATATGCAAATTCGTAAGAAAACATGAAAACTTATATACAAAGCGAGGGGATACACAAAAAAATACACACTACGCGACAAAAGTAGACTAAATCTGCCAAACTCTACATTAAAGATGCATTCGACAGGCACATATGTAATGTCTATAAAAATTTATAACAAACTTCCAGTCTTAATAAAGAACGAGTTAAAACCAAATATATTCATAAACAAATTAAAGCAATTCCTAATATTAGATATTAGGAATCTTATTATACATTAAATGAATATTTAAATGAGAAATTTAAATAATCAACACAAATATTATATTTAATTAATGAACAATATAATAATACAACAAAATATAATAATAGTAATAAAAATAATGTCAGCACAATAAATTTTAATATTTCAATAAGATTCCAATTAATTGTATAACGCCATAATTATTATCTGTTAGCTTCCTTTCTCCAATGTTTACTAACTCTGTGTTTCTGCTGTACTGAATTTTATTTGTATAACTATCTCAATTGCTTGTTATTTAATTTAATTTATAAGGAATGTGCTGTGCCCGATAGGGTCCACGATGATCTTATATTTGTAATCTACCACCTAATTTATACATTGTGGAATGCAATAAATTTTGATTTGATTTGATTTGACTGTCCAAGGTGAGCCCCAGGTACTTCATGTACCGGCCCACCTCGACCTGCGCGTCACCAACGCGTATCCGCGAGCTGGGAGGTTCCCTGCCGCGAGGCAGTTTGTGGAACCATAGTGCCTCGGTTTTGTGAGGCGCTATCTCCAGACCCAGCGCGCGGATATCAGCCACGACTGTTGCCACCGCTTGCTCGGCAAGCCGGATGGTTCCTTCCCAGGTGTCACCGCCGGCTAACACCAAAGTGTCGTCGGCATAACAGACTATGCCGACGCCGGCGGGGAGATCGACACGCAGGACCGCGTCATAGGCGAGATTCCACAGCAGCGCAGAACCGACCCCTGTGGAACCCCGCACGTGATTCGCCTCCGCTGGATGCTACCGTCCCTGCCCACGTAGCGAATGTACCTGTCGCGCAGATATGCCCCGACAATGCCTCGCAGGTAGGGGGGGACCTGTTGGTGTTCCAGCCCCTCCCGAATCGCGCCCCACGGGAGAGAGTTGAAGGCGTTGACGATGTCAAGGCTGACAGCCAACGCCTTTCCCCCCCGCCGAGTCACTACTTGTTCCGACAGCGAGCGGACGCGGAGAATCGTGTCCACGGTAGATCCCCGCTGCCGGAAGCCAATCTGACTGTCGGCGAGGTCGGGACCCACTCGCGACAGGTGCTCGACTAGTCTTCGGGCGACTATTCTTTCGAAGAGCTTCGAAGTTTCGTCGAGCAGGCAGATGGGACGATATGCAGAGGCAGAATCCGCGGCCCTGCTTTCCTTCTGGATCAGAACCAATCCGGCTTCCTTCCAGCCGGAGGGGAACACGCTATTACGGAGGCACCTTGTGAACAGCCGCCTCAAACGGTCCCCCACGACAGCCATCGCAAGCACCCACACCCGACCGGGAATACCGTCGGCTCCGGGTGCGGTGCTGCGAGCCTTCAGGCGGTCCACGGCTCGGTCTAGCTCCCCTTCCGTAACCTCCAGCTCGGCGGACCACTCCGGCAGAGCTGGAGGTGAAGAGGGACGGTCCCGGACCGCTGGGAAGAGCGTGGTGATCACCCTCTCCAGCAGATCCGGGGCCATGGTTTCGGTCACCGGGGGGACGTAGAGGCGCAGCTTCCCTACGACCATCCTATACGGTCTCCCCCACGGATCCCTGTCCAGTCCCTCCAGGAGCTCTCTCCAAGACCGAGCCTTGGCGTCGCTGATGGCGTGTTGAAACGCCATCGTGGCCGCCCGGTACAGGCGATATGCCTCGGCTGTCTGTTCGGCTGTAGCAGAGCGTCGGCGACGGCATCGGGTGAATCGGCGACGGGACGGGAGACAGACCGCGCGGAGCTGCGCGATTTCGTCCGACCACCAATGCACAGCCGTGCGCCGACCACGCCTGGCCCGGGGCATCGATGCGTCACAAACCGACGTCATCACCCCCCGGAACCAGGTCGCTTCCTCCTTTGGATCGGGCAAGATCCCATCGGAAACACCTTCCCCCTCTGACCAAGCCGCGACGTTGGCAGCTGCGATGAGCATATCTTGATCGAGCTGTTAGAGGGCCCAACGTCGCGGGCAAGCGCCCGGACGACTCCAGTTGCCTGGAGGGCGGAGGGCCACATCGAATACGATGTGGCGATGGTCCGAAAGCGTGACCATCTCTTCCGCCACTCTCCAACCCGACACAAGGCGGGAGACAGAAGGAGTCGCCCATGATAGGTCCACGACCGACTCCCCCTGCCACCGAACACAAGTGGCAACGGACCCCCGATTGAGTAGTCGGAGGTCGAGCGACGCCGCCCAGTCCTGAAGTACGTCTCCCCGGGGCCCGTCCCGGGTGTTGCCCCAAGCTCTGGAGTGAGCGTTGAAGTCACCAAGAACGAGCACGGGACGGGGTAAGCACTTACAGCGGATGCTGTTCGCCACCCCGTCCAAGTATCCCTCGTATTCGGCGAGAGACACATTGAAAGAAAGAAAGAAAGAAAATACGTTTATTTGACCCAAACTAAAGGCACACAATAATAATATATAAAACAGAACAAAGAAAAAGGAAAACAAACAGAATAAAGAATAATGATACTAATACCTACTCAGCTTTAGAGCTGCATTGTGTGCCTTATCAGCTGCGCCAAATAGGTCCAGTTCAGCAAAATGCCAGACAACTAGTGCCTGACGCTGGTTTTCAACTGCACCTTTGGTAGTGAAGTGTTACGGATGTAAATCAGTTTTATTGTGTGTGTGTAAATATACTTAAATAAAATAATATAATAAATAAAAAATGTGTAATAAATAATAACAGTTAAATGTGTGAATTAATAATAGTTAAATATTTTGTATTTGTGTAAAAAAAATAAACAAAAATAATGGGGACCATCACATGACAACACTCTGTCGCCTTTATACCGAGAAACCTGTTTAGTACGGTGCACGGAATTGCAAACGCATTTTATAATATAACAACAAACCATGTTCCAAATTATCCACACTACGCTGCAAGCAGGCGAGCGCGACCGACAGCGATTATGTAATTTTGTGTTAAAAGAAAGAAACCTTTATCTTATTTGTTTGAGTTGTTTGTATACTTAAACGTTTTGATTGTGTACGTTATATATTAAATAAGATTTATCAGAGAAAGTGAAAGACTGAAAATATGGAGATGGACGAAGTAGAAAGAAAAAAACAAGATAAAAAGGTATGTGATATATGTATGTAACAAGACATTTACAGAAAGTGTTATAAAATCCTTATATAGGTACCTAATACGTGAATTTTGTTTTATTTAAAGTTGTCAAACTGAAGAGGTTCTCCACTGCCAAGCTTTACTGGAGGGAGGGAGAAAAAAGGCAGGAAATCCCGACACCGTGCGTTCCAGTCGTATACGTATATAGGCCAGACACATTGGGTAAGTTGAGAACAGTCAGATTCGACTACTTACGAGATGGAGGATAATCTAACATAGTAATGAGATTTTGTTTTTGTCCTTCCACAGGTCTCACATCTACGATGGCACGCGGGTGCCGAGGATGAGGCAAGAGGACGCTCCGAGCCAGGGACACAAGAGACGGGGGACAAGACATACGAGCCTGTAAAGAACCGAGCGTGAGCAACACCTCCCACCTGCATATGTATAATTATGTAGTATTTTACAATTTCGTGCAACCTTAATGGAATTAAAATAATAAGAAGTAAATGTAATTAAAGTAATAAGAATAATAATAATAATTTAATGGGCACGATTAAGTAGGTACGTTATATAATTGAAACATTCATTGTGATCATATCGAGTTTCCGTTGCGCATCAACCAGATACTGCCGTAAGCGCCTTCGAAATGTTTCCATCGTGTTGACAACTCTGATAGGTGGTGGCAGGTTGTTCCACACTTTGGATGCCGCATAACAAAAGCTGCCTCTAAAAGCTGCCGTATTGTGCAACTGGGTCGAGAGTTGTTGTGAGCATTGCCTTCTCCCGCATTCTCGTCTACTCGCAACCCAACCCAGTCTGTCGTACAGGTAGTCCGGTTTCTGACACTTGATAACACCGAACAGAAGACAAGCCAAGTGTAGTTTGCGTCTCGATTTCATTTTAAGTGTAAAATGTTTGTTTAAAATAGGTGTTACATGACTTCTGAAAGGAATTTTATAACAAAACCGAGCACAAGCGTTTTGAACCCTTTGAATGAGCCGATCCGTACGAGCTAAAAGGCGCGGGCCGTACACTGTTTCTGCGTAATTCAACTTGGACAAAACAATAGTTTCCACTAGCTGCTCTCGTAATGCTTCAGATAAGTAAGGCCTAATCTTGTACAAAACCTTCAAACGGTAAAAACAGTTTCGTACAGAATCGGCCACGTGTTTCTCAAAACGAAGTCCGCTGTCTATAACTAGACCAAGATTTCGCGCTTCATACACTCTCTCAATTTGCTCGCCCATCAGCACTAAGTTAAATGTGACGGGCAGTCTGGCCAGCTGCTGTCGTGAGCCAAATGCCATAAATTTGGTCTTTGTTGGATTTAGAGACAGGCAGTTCTCCCGAGACCAGGCTGCTATTCTATCAAGATCCTCGTTAAGATCCCTAACGGCTCTTTCGTGTTCGTCTGGCCTAAAAGATATATAAAGTTGAACATCATCTGCGTATATGTGATACTTGCATTTCCGAACACATTTAACTATATCCGCACAATATAAAATGAACAGGATTGGACCTAAAATAGAGCCCTGCGGAACTCCTCTTTCTATGGAAGTAAGGGACGATGTAAGAGTAGTGCCGTCACCCAAACGTAAGTCCACAAGTTGTTTCCTATTACTAAGGTAGCTACGGAACCATTGCGTGGCGGTGGGGTCAAAACCGTAATAATTTAGCTTTGATAGTAATAGAGGAATATTTATTGCGTCAAATGCCCGGGAAAAATCAAGCAAAACCAGCAACGAACACATTCCTTTATCCTGGGCTGTTAAATAATATCGGTAACATCCAGCAAAGCAGTAGCAGTACTGCGCTGTTTTCTGAAGCCTGATTGTAAGTCAGGTAAAACGTTATTTTGTTCCAGAAAGTGCGTTAATTGACGGCAAACGACTTTTTCCAACACTTTAGATAGACACGGCAAGATACTTATAGGGCGTAAGTCTTTTACTTCAATTGGGTTACAGTTTTTTGGTATAGGCCTAACGGAGACAATTTTCCATTGGTCGGGGAACTTTGACGTTACAATGGAGCAGTTTATTATGTCAGTTATGGTATTTAATGTGTACGGCAGAGTCATATTTAGCATATCCAGAGTTATGCTGTCGTAGCCTTCAGCGTTGCTCTTAAGATTAGAAACAATGCGTGAGATATCGCTCCGTTCTACTGGACTGATAGTGAACATTGCGTCACCATATCTATGATTCTCATAGTAAGTCACAAGTGATATACTTGCTAAGGGATTACCAGGGACAATCAAAAAGTTGTTATTAATTAAGTCTGGATCTGTAAAGTGTGGCGGAAGGTCTTGTTTAGGTTTTATGGGCAATGAGGTAGATTTAAGATTTTTCCA
Source organism: Shargacucullia verbasci (assembly GCA_947562105.1). NCBI lineage: Eukaryota > Metazoa > Arthropoda > Insecta > Lepidoptera > Noctuidae > Shargacucullia > Shargacucullia verbasci. The sequence continues at coordinate 5,270,295 of OX387281.1, forward strand.
TAACAATTTTGGATTTTTTATTTTATTATTTATATTATGCTTGAAGTACGCAACTTTTTCATTGTACAACGAACTTATAACCAAAGATTTTAATTCTTTATAATATATTTTTTTTGTTTCGGATTTCGTTGTCCTATAAGTATTTAGTGCATCATCCCGCAAACGCATCATAACTTTAATGGTTTCTGTAATCCAAGGGTACGACTGTTCCTTTACAGTACATGTTTTTATCGGTGCGTGAATATCAAATAGGGAAATAATGTGAGAATTAAAAACATCTACCATATCTGTGACATTGTCAAACGTAGAAATATTGTTAAGGCACAGAAGCGATAAGTCCTTAATAAAGCTATCCATGCATATGTTTTTAAGTGGCCTAAATTTCACCAAGTAGGGTTTGAACTTGTCGCGTTTTATGTGAAATTCACCAACTATGATAGAATGTCCATAAATTGAACCGAACGGTTCCACTGACGTATATCTTGCTCTCAGATCAGTACATAGGAGGTCGATAAGAGTTTCACTGGACGCTGTGAAGTGGGTAGGAGTTGTGACCAACTGTGTAAGACTGAGACAATTCAGAAATTCGTAAATTTTTTGGGTTTTCATCGCGTTTACGTCTATCAAGTTTACATTAAAATCACCAAGCAATATGTAGTGGTCACAATTTCCCAATAAGCTAATAGATTCCGTTATGGCATCCAAGAAAAGGACAAGGTCAAGCCATGGTGGCCGGTACGCTGTGCCTATAGCAATTTTTTTACCATTCAAAGTAAGCGTTATCCACATTTGTTCGACTGATTCGAACCTAGGATCAATAGCGCTAGTCAAAGTACGTGCGCACAGTCCCCGCCGTAGATAAAAACCAACGCCCCCACCACGACCCGAGCGCACACTTACTGGCCGCGGTGTGTGGCGCAGACGATAGCCCGGCACCACCGGAGCGCGTCCCTCCTCCCCCGGCCGTAACCAAGTCTCGTTAATAGCCATAACGTCAAAACAATACCTGTCGAGTGATCCAATCAAGTCATTATGACTTGTACCTAATGAGCCTGCATTAAGGAAACCAACTTTTAGATATTTTTCACCTTTGATCATCATGGTAATGGTTTATTATTAGTCCGTGATTTACGAATATTAAAATTATCCGTGTACATTCCATAATTGTAATTTTATATATAATTAGTTGGCCAATTGCAAATACGATGTAAATAGTGTAAGTAAAAAAGTGAAAACAGGTAATTACTATATAGTTAATAAACATGTAAATAGGTTTTAAAATGCGATTTGTGAATAATGGTATTGTATATGATAGTTTTGTAAACAGTAGTGTTGTTGTAAATAGGTGTACATAAATGAGTGTGATGTTATAAAACTGGTTTACGAATAGTTTACCGATGAGTGTCGTGACACACAAACTTACCGCCATAAAACTGAGTAGATAGAAGCTGGACAAACTTATAAGAACTATTGAAATAAAATCTATTACTAAACTTACTTTTAACATTAGTATGGCCTTAATTAGAAAATGTGTAACTACAAAGAAACAAAGCGAATAAGTCAGTCTAAGGCGTGATATTGTCGCCGTTACTCGGTGCCGGACCGAACGTGCGTTGTATGTCAGCCTCACAGCGAATAAGGCAAGCGGAGTCTCCGGGTTTGTTTCTGGCGAGAATCCGCCCTCGCTTCGACCAAATAAATTGCCAACCGAGGCGAGCGCCGGCTTCACGAGCGCTTCGAAACAACTCTCGATTCAGCTTCGTAAGGCGTTCGTTTAGGTAGAAGCGCGTCGCAGGGCCCGGCATGTCGAGGTCAGCAGTTGTCATGCCACGGCGGACACGTGCGCTCTGCAGCAGCTCATCTCGTAGGTCGCGACGCGCGAGGCGTACGATGAGGAAGCGCGGGCGGGACTCCACCGGCGCCGTCGTCGCCTGCGTTGCGTTAATGCGCCTACCTCCGACACGCTCCGCGCTAATTATATCGCGCGCTTCAATTTTAACGCCTATCTTTAACGCCACAAGCATAGCCGTGTGTGTAGGGTTTTCACCGCTGGTCTCGGGTATGTTCGAGATCTGTATATCATTTGCAAGCAGCTCCTGATCTCGGTCATTTAAGTCACTCCGCAATTGCGCAATTTGCTCGTCCACCTCTGAAGCCAGGGGTTGAACCGGTTTGCTTTCTATTATAGCCACTCTCTCTTCCAAGTTACTCAACCGGTCATTTGTGGCGTTAAGAGAGGACCGCAGTTCGGACAGATCATCACGGAGCAACTGGAATTCATTCCGCACTGTGTTGATGAAATCCTCCTTAAACGTCCTCAGCTCAGCCCTGAGGATATCCAAGTTGAGCTCCTGAGTGGCGTCTAGGGCTGTGTTGTTTATAGGGCTGGTGTCCATCAGGTTAACGAGGCTTTCCTCCAGCGCAGCCGGTGCACGCCCCCTTACTGGTGTTTCAGACTGGTTATCTCTTACCAGGTTCTTTTTGCACTCAGGACAGTGCCAAGGAGTCGTAATTGGGCCAGTATTTTGTAGGCCTACGCATGCTCGATGATACCAGGTCTTACATTTATTGCAATTTGTGGCCTCTGTCGCCGAGAGAAACTTGCCGCAACCGCCGCACTTAGCCATGCTGAGTACAAGCTTGTTTGTTATCGATCAAACGATACACCGATCAGTCAACAGATGGCGCTGTTTTAAGAATCGCGTTTATGGCAGTTTTCAGGGTGTGTATGGTACGGATAGACACCATAGGTTGACACACAATAGCAGCGTAAAGGTGCGCACACACTGAAGTTAGATCACTGTTTATATTCAGTTCACTATCGAAAATCAGTTTATTTTCCTTTTAGTATCGGGTACTTTAATGCTTGCTGGAAAACGATGTATGTTTTTTAGAGTTTTTAGTATTTAATACAGCACATAAACACGAAATAATAATGTTGATTGTAAGTTGCACTTATAAATGTATTTTAACAATAAAATTGGACGATTTTAAACTGTTGTGGTTTTATTTACACTCGAGAAGTACACAGAGAGCTTATGGCTGATTGACATCCGTGACGTCATTGGGAGAGACGTAGCAGCCCACTACGGCCAGAGGTCCAAACTCCACGACGACAAAACCCTGCCCCCTATCCAATAGGGAGCAGGGCGGCCCACCGTCTAATCCAGCCCAATATACGGCCACGGAGTCCGCGGTGTCCCTGAACCAACGAGGATGTTCTTGGACACCGTAGGGCTCCGCGACCACGGCCAAAGCAATCGACCACTCCGCAATGGTCTGCAGGAAAAGATTCTGCGCATTGCGGCAGTGGTTCAGATTGCTCTGAACGACTTTTAGGGCTGGGAAGGCGATGGTGGTGGTGCCGGCGCATTCGCCCGCTGCCTGTCGGCGGCGGCAAGAGAGGCTCGTTTTCCTCTCCTGCTTTTTTGGGCCACGCACGCTTTGCGGCCCAGCCGATGGTCGGCAGGCAGGCCCAGGTCCGCACATAGCGGACATTTGGGTGACTGCGCCGTGCAGGCGTTGATCATATGGCCAGCGCCGCCACACTTAAAACACCGGGTGCTTCGGTCTACTCCCCCAGGGCACCGGAGGCGGACATGTCCAAATTCGAGGCACCGGAAGCACTGAAGAGGCCGTGCCGCCAGAACCTGGACTCTGGCTGACGTCCAGCCTACGCGAACGCGCTGCGTAGACGCCAGCTTCTTTGCCGCCCCCAGTGGGCATCGGACCCAGACGGTCCCCAGCGCCACGCGTGAGCGATAAATTTCGCCCACGGTGACCTCAGCGGGGACACAGCCGCCAGCCGCAGCGATAGCGGTTGCTACCTCCTGCGACGTGACGGAGTCGTCCAGGTCACGTACTCTCAGCTCCGCCACCTTTGTCGGCCGCGCAATTTGTACGGCAAAGGTGGGGAGGAGCACTTCCCGCATCCGGCTCGCCAGACTGTCCGCTTTGGCGGCGCAGTCAGCGCCGGCGACGGCAAGCAACATGCCGCCGCCGGCCGCCTTTTTGAGGTGGTCGGTGTCGATGCCGAAGTCGGCGAGCTTGATGCTCCGCCTAGCCTCAGCCATCGCTTCACCCAACATCGCGTCGGGTGAACCCTTCGACACCGTGCAGCATCACGGCCGATGCAGGAACCCTGGGAAGGGTGACCTTTTTCTTCCCCCTATTCGAGGCCTTTCCCTTAGGGGGAGATTTCGCCGGCGGTGTGGATGTGGCCGCAGGTGGTGGGGCAGGCGACTTCTTCGCCTTTGCCTTCTTGGCCACCGTCGACCACAGAACCCCAGCGGCCAATGCCCTCCCAGCTTGGGTCGCCTGTGAGGTTGATGCCACCGCATGTGGAGCAAATTGCTCCAGTGCAGCGGACGCCGCACCCGTGGCTGGCACAGCTGGTAGCTCCGCAACTGAAGCCACTTTGGCCGCATTGGCGCCTCTTCTTTTTCCCCTTCGTCCCATCTTGGGAGTCACGGGAAGACACCTCAGCAGGTGGCGCCTGTACAACCGGCAGCTGTAAAGCGGGCGTCGGTATAATTGGCGCAGAGCCTGCCCTCCAGGTGTCGGCCGCGAGAGGTGGGCGAATTCGCTTTTCCGGCAGGAGCCGGGACTCTAAGGAGGCCAACTTGGCGTCCATAATGCTCCCGATTTCGAGGGCAATGGAGCGCCGAAGGTTGGCCTCGGCATCGGCAGATATACCTGTCGGAGCCACGGCCCAGGTCACTGCCGTTGTGGCAGCCTTACTGGAGCCCGCCTGAGCATCTCCTTGTCCGCGGAGAAGGCTGATCTCCGCCGACATCCTCGTAATTTGCGCCGAAAGGCTGGCAATCTGGGAGCGCAGATCCACGTTCTCCCTCTCCAACCTCTCGACGCCTGCTCCAGGTGAAAGGCACCGCTGCTCCTTCACCAAGGCCGCCGCCTTCGCCCGCCGCACAGCCATGCGGAGCTGGTGGGCATATTCCCCCTTGAGGTTGCGGGATTTGTCCGCAACCTGCTCTACCGCGAGGAGACTGGCTTCAATGCAGGCGTTCAACTCGAACGTTGGCTGCGCCTGCATACACCTCGCCAAGTCCTCAGGGCTAGGCAATTTAGCCTTCGCCCGGGTGGTGGATGGGAGCCCGAGTAGCTCCACCTCCGTTTCGCCTGCCGCGGCATTTGTTCCCACCGGCTTTTTAGCTGCCGGCAGCTGCGTTCCTTTCGGCAGCGCCCGCTTACGCGTACGGGACGCTAGCGAGGTTACGGACGAGGCGAGCGATATCTGAGATGTGTCCGACTCTTCCGATTCACTCGCCCCGTCAACGGCATCGGAATTACCCGGTCGCTTCCTCAACCGGGTCAGCACCATTTGCGACACTGCTGCCGCAGCGTCCAGAGGCGTGGCGCTTTCCTCCTTTGCCCCTACACTCGGGTTAGAGCCGGTAACCGACCCCACACCGAGAGCAGTGGTATCCATTTGAAGGCGGTAGTTGCCCCCCCCCCCCCAGAATACGAGGGGCAGACCGGGGCCGAGGCCCCGGTGAGGGATACTCCGACTGCGGGGCAGTCGGTACCCTCCTGGGGTAAATTAAACATACATAACCTACAGCTCGCAAACTACCTCCTACACCATTGATCACTAACTCTTCCTTAACTACTTTATAGCACAAAGCGTTATTCGTTAAAAATTTGCTCTTTACGGCTGATATCGACGCACCTGTATCTACTAACCATTCCGTATCTACACTATCCACTAGCAAATTAACCCAGTTAATGCTATCGCAGGCTAAAATATGCTTAGTCTCCAAAAAAAACTGAGTCTCACTCAGCTGTCCGCCTTCAACGCTCCGTGGCATTGAAACCCCGCCTGAGTCAGCATCGCCGCGCGAATGCTCAAAACACGCTACACGCCGCCGACCTTGCTGAGTCTGCCGTTCACGACGAGCATTATCGCTGCGACCGCGCATTCCACCGCTATGCCATACGCTGACATTTTTGTGCGTACGCCCAACAGCTGTTTCGTGCCGTGCATGTCTATTCTCTACAGTGTGCCGCCTATAATTACTTCCGCGATTTCTATTGCTCGTTGAAAAACCTCCCCTTGTGGGCCAGCGCTGGTACGTCATGACTTGCGCCGACGAAGCACAATCCTCGTCTTCCGCTACCCTGATAGCATCTTTTAAACAAGTCAAATTCCGCGCCGTAATAACCGTAGCAAGACGCTGATTACGAAGTCCGTCAGCAAACTTCCTAATCGCATATTTTTCGTTCAATGGCTGCAAAATTTTATAGGCTTCCGAACTTTCCCCGGCTTGAGAAATAGTCAAATTGACCATCAACTTCTCTATCTCGGCTCCAAAATCCACGACCGATTTATTATTTTGCCTAGCGCGAGCAAGTTTGGCTTGCACAGCCACGTCCGACTCTACTGTTAATAAATGCTTCCTCATGTCAGCCAACAGACTGTCTACCGTTGCGTAATTGGAAGACAACCGAATCCTATTAATATATATATATAATCCTAATATCTTCTCTTCGATCCAATTCTGGTGACATCTTCTGTACATCCGGACTGCCGCACCAACGATACACAACAGTAAACACACAGCAATAACCAACAGCACCGTCTTGGATAGCTGTCAGCTGCTCCTGCGTAACCGCTGCGGCATTTGAACCACCCGCTGCCGTCTGAGCGATAATCACCTCTTCTTTGGATGTCGTGCTCCCCATGGCCCGTGACCCGACGTGACGTGAAAATGACGGAAGTCGACTAAACTGCGACTCTGACTAGCCCCCGATTAGGCAACTGTAACGCCGTCCAGCCGACTGGCAGGGTCGCCATGCGATGTGAGGGGGGGGGGGGGTTAAGTAAACAACAGTGTATTACTTCGAGAATCAACTGCAGAACTGAGCTCCCTTCTCCTTTATTTGGTGGCATATTTATACATAGATAGTACGTGACTACGTGCTAATACTAAGACTACGAAAACAGCTTATTTACCTTAACTTAAACTATGTACTATACGTGACATGCTGATGTACAATATACGTGACTTCACACAACACAACAATATGTGCGTAAATTGAAGTAACATTAAGTTTTTTGTTTCATCGTAATCAGTTCACATCTTATACAAAATGTAATTTAATAATTTAATAAAAATTATAATAGTGTTTCCGAAGTAAAATATTAAAACAGCGCCATCTATCGAATTTAGACTGGACTATATCAAAAGATCAACTGCGTGCAGTATTGATTACAGACGTCTTCGATAGATGGCGTTGTGCGTGTGACGTCTGTTTCTGAATCGCGGTGTTAAGATTTTCCTTGAAAGAATGACCTTCGTCCATGTCTGGCCATCTTTGGGTTTTGTAGGTGTCTTTAGAGTTCTGTCTCTTAAAAGGTTTGGCTTTAAAAAGTTCTTTAGTGTTTCGTAAATCGTCCGTTAATTCGTTTTAAAAGCTTAGGTTAGATTCGGTCTTAAAGTCTTAATTTTGAAGTGCGAAGTAATTGATAACTTGCAATTTGAGTCAAGTAGTTTTATTTACTTCGTTGTTTGAAATTTTATTAGTCTTCATTCTCATTTTAAAAGTTTGTGTACATTTTAGAAAAGAAGAGACCTTTCGCGCAGTACATTTTGTGTTCAGTATTCAGATCGAAATCCATAAATTATTTATTGGTTATTTTATTTAGTTAGTAACGTAGATAGTTGTTTTTTTCTAAAATAAATATTTTTAAGTTGGATTTTTCGTTTTTTAAATACACACTCATTAGTTATGCCTAAAAGAAAGTCAAAAAGACGAGAATGGCCAAAAGCCAAAGATTGCGACGTGAAAATGAATCTGAACAAGATAGGGAAAGTCGTCTTACAAATAGTAGATTACGGATGTCCATGTCTAGGTCGAATGAGAGTAGTTCTGAGAGGAATGAACGATTATAGTTAGATAGAACGCGTCATTCATTGTTAAGGGCTCAACAATCTTTGGAATCTCGAGATCACCGTCTAGAAAACGATCGTATTCAACACGCTATCTCACGAAGCCTAGAATCGAACGATTCAAGAGAGCAGCGATTGGAAAATGATCGTATCCGACACGCCATCTCGCTAAGTCTAGAATCATCTCATTCTAGGGAGCAAAGATTAGAGAATGATCGTATTCGACACGCTGTCTCGCGAAGTCTAGAATCATCTGATTCTAGAGAGCAAAGATTAGAGAATGACCGTATTCAACACGCTATCTCACGAAGCCTAGAATCGAACGATTCAAGAGAGCAGCGATTGGAAAATGATCGTATTCGACACGCTGTCTCGCGAAGTCTAGAATCATCTGATTCTAGAGAGCAAAGATTAGAGAATGACCGTATTCGCCACGCTGTCTCGCTAAGTCTAGAATTATCTGATTCTAGAGAGCAAAGATTAGAGAATGATCGTATTCGACACGCTGTCTCGCGAAGTCTAGAATCATCTGATTCTAGAGAGCAAAGATAAGAGAATGATCGTCGTCATCACCATAATCAACGTGAATTGGAAAGTCAAGAACAGCATGACATCCGCGTTTCAGAACAATGCGATCGATATCATGAGTCACAAAGACAAAGGATCGAGCGCTTATCTCAGCTACGTGGAAGTGTGGGTATCATTCGTCAATCAGAAACGAATTTTGATCGAGAAAGGCGTCTGGATAGTGCTAGACAAACAACACGTGCTCTGCGCGATATTGAAACTGAAGCAAACCGACGACAACGACTAAATAATGACCAAATAAGAAGAACTAATTTACGTAATATTGCATGGCGAGAAAAGCATAACAGTGGGTTCAATTATGATGCCCAAATAAATTATTCTGCTGCGTCTGAGATAGGCCCTATAAATGTATGTTGCAACTACTGTAAAGCATTAAGGTGGAAAGATGAGTCAAAAGGTATTTGTTGTTCATCTGGAAAAGTACGCTTGAACTCTATTCAACTGCCACCTGAGCCGCTTAAGTCTTTGTTATGTGGCGAACATGATCAATCTCAACATTTTCCTAAATAATATTAGACATTATAACTCGGCTTTTCAAATGACTTCTTTTGGAGCGGAAGAAATACACGAAGGGAATTATATGCCCACATTTAAAATACAGGGACAGGTATACCATTTAATTGGTTCCCTTCTACCAGTAGATAATGCAAGAGAATCATCTTTACAAATATATTTCATTAGCGATTATGTACGACAAAGGGACGCAAGGTTACAATGTTTTCCAAATCTAAATCCTATGTTAGTTGAAAGCTTGCAAAGTATGCTTATTGAAAATAACAATTACATTCATGATTTCAAAACTGCTCTTCAATTTTTCACACCAAATTCAAACGAAAATGACTATAAAATAGTTATAGATGCTGATCGACGACCTTCAGCAGAGCATCCAGGTCGCCATAATGAACCGACAACAAACGAAGTATCTGTGCTATTGGCAAATCAAGATTGTGATAAACGAGATATAATACTTCGCAGACATGATAATCAATTGCAGAGAATCTCAGAAACTCATAGATCGTATGATGCTTTGCAGTATCCTCTAATGTTTGTTTATGGGGAAGATGGATATAATTTTGCGGTCTATCAAATAGAGCCCAACACAGGCCAACCAAATTTCCAAAAAAAGGTATCTGCTCTACAATATTATTTACCGATTAATGATAAGAGAAAATGAGTACAATCATCTGCATAATTACAAACAATTATTTAATCAATACTTAGTTGACGTATATGCTAAAATCGAAACAGAACGGCTTATTTTTATACGAACTAATCAAAAGAAGCTTCGAGTTGAAAATTATATTCACCTGCAAGACGCAATTCATCAGAATGAGAATGTAGAGGACTTGGGTCAGTTAGTTATTCTACCTTCATCGTTTACGGGAGAACCTAGATATATGCACCAACGCACACAGGAGGAGGACACTTTTTTTTATGTCAGGAAATATGGGCGTCCCGACCTATTTATAACCTTCACGACCAACCCTAAATGGGATGAAATTACCAAAGAACTTTTTACGGGGCAGTTGGCTTCTGATCGGCATGATGTCGTAGCAAGAGTTTTTAAACAAAAATTAAAAAAACTGATGGATCTCCTGGTGAAAGGAAAAAATGTCGGTTGCGTTCGCTGTTTTATGCACAGTGTAGAGTGGCAAAAGCGTGGTTTGCCCCATGCCCACATTTTGATATGATTAGAAACAAAAATAAGAGCTGAGCAAATCGATGATGTGATTCTAGCAGAATTGCCAGATCAAGAAGTTGATCCAGAGCTATTTGATGTTGTGAAAACCCACACGGTGTACGGTCCATGTGGCTCTTACAATCCTCGATCTCCGTGTATGAAGAATGGTATCTGTAGCAAAAGATTCTCTAAATCTTTTACCACAGATACTATTACAGGTGAGGATGGTTATCCATTTTACAGACGTCGTTCACCTGAAAATGGTGGTATAAGAACGACAATCCAATCACGAACTAACTCTTTCGATGTCGACAATCGCTGGATTGTTCCATTTTCACCGGTTCTATCGCGCACTTTTAAAGCACATATCAATGTTGAACTCTGTAGCAGTATTAAGTCCATAAAGTACATTTGTAAATATGTCAATAAAGGTTCAGACTTGGCGGTATTTGGTATACAAAATGCTAACGATGAAGTGACGTCACATCAAAATGGAAGATATATTAGTACTTCTGAGGCAGTCTGGCGCATGTTATCATTTTCAATTCACGAACGTTTTCCTGCAGTAATACATCTGGATATCCACTTAGAAAATGGTCAGAGAGTTTATTTTAATCCAAGCAATGCCCGTAGAGTGGTAGAAAATCCGAGAAACACGACATTAATGGCATTTTTCGATCTATGTCATCATCATCATCAGCCAGAAGACGTCCACTGCTGAACGAAGGCCTCCCTCAAGGGGGGGCTTGCCAATCGATCTATGTAATAACGACGAATTCGAGCTTCTTTATTGTACGAAGAAATACCAGGTTATTACACATTTAATAAACAAAATGGAACATTCCAACGGCGACGTCGAGGTACTCCTGTGGAAGGTCATGCCGGTCATGTATATTTTATGAGCATACACTTGGGAGAATCTATACAATTCACCCCAATAATCGGGAATGTTATTATCTGAGGTTGTTATTAACATTTGTCAAGGGACCAACTTCTTTCGAAAGTCTCAAAAGGGTGAATGGTATTTTACATCCTACATATCAAGCGGCATGCCTTGCTCTTGGCTTACTAGAAGGCGATAATCACTTGTGCGACACTTTAACAGATGCCAGTATAAGCAGCAGCTCATCTAAATTACGAGAACTATTCGCCATTATTTTAGTTTTCTGTTGTTGGAGAGGGTGGTTTTCTGTTGTTGTAGTTGGAGAGGGAAAGTGTCCAGAAGTGAATAGTAATCATGATATAGAACTACCTACCAGTCTTTGTCAGGTTGTGGCGGACACTGAAACTTTAATACATAGTATTTATGATGATATTCACAAAAAACAATATCAAAGAAGATTCGTTGTGTTGTTGGTTGTGTGACAGATCAATTTTAGCACCTACGAACGACCAGGTTACTGCGTTTAATCAGCGCATTTTAGATAAGCTATCTGGTGAATCACAAACATATCTTTCCATCAATACAGTTTGCAATCCGGATGAAGTGGTTAATTACCCAACAGAATTTTTAAACAGTATAATTGTGCCTGGTCTACCCCCCCACAAACTAGAACTTAAGGTTGGCGTGCCCATAATGCTATTGCGTAATTTAAACCCGCCAAAACTTTGCAATGGTACTAGGTTGCGAGTAGTGACGTTGCAAAGAAACGTTATAGAAGGTCGTATAATTTCGTCGTAATCATCGTCGGTCGTATTTATACCACGGATTCCTATAATACCATCAAATTTTCCATTTGAATTCAAAAGACTGCAATTCCCAATCAATGTCAGTTTTGCTATGACAATCAACAAGTCCCAAGAACAAACGTTAAGCAAAGCTGGCATTGATTTAACTAAAGGTTGCTTTACCCATGGGCAACTATACGTGGCATGTTCACGTGCGAGGAATGCCAGTAGTTTTGTTGTTTTAGCCCAAGAAAATCGTACACCAAATATTGTATATAAAGAAATTTTTCAATAAATAAATGATAATTAAAATAAAAATGCAAAAAAGAAAAAAAAAAACTTAAAAATCTTCAATATTAACCAGGTTTCAGTTGGGAGGAAATGATTTTTTTTTTTTGTTTTTCTACATGTTTGAACGGCTATCGCTGCTTATCCCACCAACGGAACCGCAGCTGACTTCTACGAATCTTTATGATACGACTCCCTTATGTAGTCTATTAATTATGGCTTGAGAGGAAATCACTGACGAAATTTTGACTTGGGTCCCGGTCTATATTTACTTCGTAGTTTGAAATTTTATTAGTCTTCATTCTCATTTTGAAAGTTTGTGTTGTTGATTTATTTGGTTAAATATATTTATTTGACTGGTTCAGTTTTTTTTTTTTTTAAATGGCGTTTCGCACTAAAAAATACATTGTTAAGTTCCGACATCCACGCGAACGAAGTCGCGGGCACAGCTAGTAGCTAATAAAGATGGCTGCGGTGCGCAGACGTCGACTTCTGTCAAAGGAAAACAAAACGTTAAATGTTATGGTTGCAAACAATATGGTCACTATCGCAATCAGTGCACTAATAAAGAAAAGTCTTCCAAGAATACGCAAAGTTCAGAAAATAAATCTTCAAAAAAAAATGCGTTTAGTGCCTTGTTTTTTAATGGTATATTTGATAAAAGTGACTGGTATGTTGACTCTGGTGCTAGTTTGCATTTAAAAAGCAATCAGAATTGGATGATCGATGCGTGTTATTCTGTCTTTACCAAAGAAATCATGGTTGCCGATCAGAATAAAGTCCCAGTGTTGTGTTGTGGAAATGTAAACATAACAACATCAACTAAAGAATGTGATCTTAACATAACTGTTGAAAAAGTCTTATGTGTTCCCAAGTTATCCACTAACTTATTATCAGTGAGCCAGTTGATAAAACAGGGCAACAAGGTGCATTTCACAAGCAAAGGATGTGAAATATTTAATAAACAGGACACTCTAGTGGCTACTGCTTCACTTGTGAATGGCGTTTATAAACTGAACACTTCTACTTATTTAGTGGCAGCAGTGGCTGAGTCTCCAGAAGTTTGGAATCGTAGATTAGGACATGTCAACAGTTATAACGTGAATAAAATGCAGAATGCTGTGGAGGGAGTTAAATTCACTGAGACAGCTAATATCAATAAGTCTAACTGTATTGTGTGCTGCGAAGGGAAGCAAAGTCGATTGCCTTTTGTTCATGAAGGCCACAGGAGTACTGAGCTGTTGGGTGTAGTACACTGTGATATTAGTGGACCAATAGAGAATAGTTCCTTAGGAGGATCGAGGTATTTCTTAATTTTTGTTGATGATCACAGCCGCATGACACATGTTTATTTTTTGAAAAGTAAGAATGAGACTTTACAGTATTTTAGAGAGTATAAAGCAAGAGTTGAGAATTCAACGTCAAATAAAATTAAGATTCTAAGAAGTGATAATGGTAGAGAATTTTGTAATAGGGATTTTGATAGTTATTTAAAGAAACAGGGTATTATTCATCAGAAATCTAACCCTATACACCTGAACGTATGAACAGAACTATCATAGAAAAAGCTAGATATCTTTTGTTTGATGCTAAACTCGGTAAGGACTTCTGGGCAGAAGCCATTAACACTGCTGTTTATTTACAGAATAGAATTGTAAAAACTGGATTAAATAATCATACACCATTTGAGTTGTGGACAGGCATCAAACCCAACCTCAGTCATATAAGAATTTTTGGAAGTACTGTCATGAAGCACATACCCAAGGAGAAAAGACGTAAGTGGGACTAGAAATCTGAACAATGTATACTTGTTGGCTATCCTGAGGACATTAAAGGATACAGAATATACAATCCTTCAACACGGGCAATAACAACAAGTCGAGATGTCATCATTATAAAAGAAAACAACTCACATCAAGAAAATATGATTGAAATAGAAGAGATTGAGGACAAACCTAAAGAGTGTGGACCTCATCAGTCTTCAGTGGGAGATTCATCAGAGAAAAGTAGAGAGGATTCACTTGTTTCTATGGAAAGTGCAAATGACATAGATGAAAGCTATATTCCAGTTGAGGAGTCCATGACATCTAACGAAGAGTTGCAATCAAATATCATTAAAAAAACATTACCACAAAGGCAGAGAAGAGAACCTGAGAGATATTGATTTATGTGCACAGAAGATTGTAATAAATCTTTCAGTAATGAACTGACATTAGAAGAAGCAGTGCAAGGACCAGAGAAGGAGCATTGGGAACAGGCTGTCAAAGAAGAGCTAAAAAGCTTTGAAGACAACAATGCATGGGAAGTTGTTGATATTCCTCCTAGTGGAAATATAGTGAGGTGCAAATGGGTTCTCAAAAAGAAGTGCGATTCTGAAAATAATGTCCGTTATCGAGCCAGACTTGTGGCTAAAGGGTGTTCTCAAAAATATGGTGAAGACTATAGTGAAACATTTTCTCCCGTAGTGCGGCATACAACGCTAAGATTATTATTTGCATTGTCAGTGCAGTTGAATCTAGATGTGACTCACCTTGATGTGAAAACAGCCTTCTTGAATGGTGATCTGTCTGAGACAATATATATGCATAAACCTATGGGTTTTGTCTGTACAGATGAAAAAAAAGGTTCTTAAATTAAAAAAGGCTATATATGGTCTTAAACAGGCATCCCGAGCATGGCATAAGAAGGTGGATAGTTGTATGTTAGCTGACGGTTATGTTAAGTCTAAAATAGAACCATGTTTGTATACAAAAACTGTTGATAGTAGTAAAACTATAGTGATATTGTATGTTGATGATTTTTTTGTTTTTTCGTATAACAAAACTGAAACTAATCATCTAAAAAGCATGTTAAGTAAGAATTTTGAATTAAAAGATTTAGGGATTGTAAAGGAATGTCTTGGCATGTCAATTGTTTTTGATAAGCAAAATTGTACTGTTACTTTAAGTCAAGAGAAGTAAATTGATAAATTACTGTCTAAGTTCAATATGATCAATTGTAAAACAGTTAATACTCCAATGGAGGCAAATCTAAAAAGTAAAAAAGAGAATAATTGTAACAGTCAGAATCCCTATCACCAGCTTATTGGGAGTTTGATGTATTTAGTTGTCCTTACAAGACCCGATATTGCTTATGCAGTGTCATATCTAAGTCAATTTAATAACTGTAATACTGAAGAGCAGTGGCTTTATGCTAAACGAGTATTAAGATATTTAAAAAAAACTAAAGATTTTGATTTGAAATATAGTATATGCAGACTGGAGCAATGATGTTAATGATAGAAGATCATATTCAGGATTTTTTTATACCCTATCAGGATCTGTTATATCTTGGAGTTGTACTAAACAGAAATGTATTGCACTATCTAGTACAGAAGCTGAATACGTGTCAATTTCAGAGGCCTGCAAAGAGGCAGTATATTTAAGAAATTTACAGTATGAAGTGACTAATAAAAGGTATAAAATTACCTTGTATAATGACAGTGTGAGTGCGCAGAAACTGTTACTAAACCCTGTATTCCATAATAAAACTAAGCATATTGATGTCAGACATCACTATTGCAGAGAAATGATAAATTAAAACATTGTTAGTGTTAATTATTTATGTACATCAGACATGCCTGCGGACTTGCTCACTAAAAGCTTAAGTTCTATAAAACATTATAAACATTTGAATATTTTAGGAATTGTTAAAGTGTAGTTACTTCATTTATTGTAAATTTATATAAATTTCAGATCTATATTTTGAGTGGGGGTGTTATAATATCAAAATATAGATACTACTAGCGCCATCTTGTGACACATTTTATAAACTGTTATGTCATTGTATCTGTCAATAAAGAGTTGTCGTTGTATTGATCTCGTTCAACGTACGTTATTTTATTACATAACTAATACTGAAACAAAGCAAAATTTCCAAAAATAAGAACCACATAACGGTTTTGAAATTTAAACTATCACGAGACAGAATAAAAATCTACTCACCAGGAAAAATACGGGAGCCCACTTCAAAACCTGGGTTTATCCCTTGCAATAATAAGATATCACAACATTTTATGCAGAAATACACCGGTATGAAGCCGGATTAAAAAGTTATTTAAAAAATATCGGCGGAGACAAAATTACGCCACTGCCGATCGATCGCAGAGTGAGATCCTCAACTGACATCTGTCAAAATGACAATTAGAAAAATACGTTCGGAAACACTCTCGTATCTAATAAAATCTATTACAAACCTTTGTCCTATAAGGCGTGGAGCAACACGAGCCACATAAACTCGACCTTTATGAAACGAAATCCTTTTTTTTAAACATGTAACGAATGCAAAAACAGTCGTTACAGTGTCTAGGTTTCTATTACATATTATCTGTACTGGGAGTGATAATATTTATACAAATGTTGTTGTGAAATTTCTACCATCACCGCAGCCCACACATGGTAATCCTTATAGGTGGATAATCTGTAAATGAATTATAATAATTAATGATGAAAGCTTTACTTTGATTTTATAATGACGACACGGTTGGCGCAGTGGTTGAGAGATCGACTACTGAGCTAAGTGTCGCGGGTTCGATTCCCGCACGGAACAAATATTTTTATGATCTACAGATATTTGATTTGGGTCTGGGTCTTCGTGCATGTGAATACACACCGTGCCTCGGAAAGCACGTAAAGCCGTTGGTCCTGCGCCTGATAGTAGGTGTAAACTGATCCAGAAACACCCAATATACACCATCATCAATTATTACTGTTCATCTATTCAAACAATACGATACTGAATATGAATTGTATACGGATGAATTCGTATACTTTAGGTAGTGCATAGGTATTCTAAAAGAGTAACTGTTTCAGACATTTATTAATATACTGTTTTCTTTTCACAGCATTCAAATAAAAACATGTTGCCAGTAATATAAAATGATAAACGTTGGTGAGGATTGGAAGGGATAAAAAATTCTAATATGTCCTTCATAATTTGGAAATTAAAAACTAGAAAATATTGCAAAAATTTATTATTGTTAATATTATTACACCATTTATTTAAGCATAAAACATTTTTTAATGCACATATTGTATCATGATAAATACAACTATACAAATCATGAGCATATTCATATTCTTTGTATAACTTTAACAAACTAGGACAGCCTTTATCTTCTAAATTATATACATTATTATTATTCAAAATATTTTTTAACCATAACACTTTTTCCAAACCCTTGGTGTAAACACATTTATCTCTTAAAATATCTACAATTAAATTCTGATGATTTGAGTAAGGTATAAATCCTTCATTCCAGTATATTCTTCTATTACGTTCAATCCAACTAACTTGTCGTCTTTCTGGTTTCGTCAAATTGTAAAATGGAATCGGTGGCTTAATTAAAAATAGTTGATTTTTTTTATCACACAATACAGAAATTTCTTTCAGAATAAATTCATTTGCTTCTGTTTTAAAACCTTGAACATCTACAATGGCTATCATGTTAACCTGCGCACAATGTTGCTGAGAGGTTTGTATTCCACAAGTCGATCGTTAATAATCAAACAACATGCAGTTGTTTTATCTGGTATTGTTCTTGAAGATTCAATTTCTAACCTCACGTCCACTGGACCTGTTTTTAGACTGTCGTTTTGTCTTGAACAGTCTAAAATAAAGAGAGGTGCTTTTTCTTTGAAGTCCTTTAAGTTAAGCAACGGGTCGGCTTGACAGTTCTAATACGACTGACGGAATTTCACATACATTTCGTATAATATGCTGTATTTGCTCTCAGAAAACTTTAAACTTAAAGGTTCATATGGATAATACTGCGAATTCAAAAAAAGTGTTACGTTTGTAACGTTACAATGGTCAAACAGTGAACTGTCATTTGTTTTACTATTTTTTCTATTCGTTTGTAAACAAAAGATGACATATCTGGGCTTCTCTAATTGTGACGCAGTCTTAACTGACCAGAAATGCTTTGTGGTTTGAGGTAGTAGAGGGATTCATATAAATCCCAATTTCTAAATGCCATCTGAATAGGTTTATCACTATCCAAATGCTTTAAAACTGTTAATCGTTCTCGATCTGAAACTTTTATATGTGGCACTCTCCATTGAACTCTTTGTATATCAATTTGATATGGAGTGACATCATCAGTAAGAAGAACACTGTTTAAGTTAGAGTTACTTCTATTCAATATAAGTTCGTGTTTACAATTTATCACAATTTTATTATAATCCTCTGCAAACCCTAAAATCTTATTTAACGGTATCACAGCACTAAAATGCCCATCACTTTGGAATCCATTTAAGTGCCAACCCCACAATGCAGCAACTTTATTTTCTGCTTCATTTAATGAGATATATGATTTTATTGTTGACGTTATTCCAGAATTTTTTATACGATCTACATATTTCAATACCATTCATTTCGTATCGGATGTCTTGAAACAAAGACATAACAGGGTTATTAGTGAACGTAACAGTTTTCTAGATCGAATTCCCATCTTTACCGAACAGCCTTGCCTGACCTTCTATGTAAATTGAACTGGTTGATGGTAACACGTATATGTCTTGTTGATGTATGGGGATTCTGATTTCATCGTTTTCTCTAAAGCTGTTATTGCAGGGATTGTATGAATGGACTTCATAACTTTGGATTGAAGTATCAAAGTGAGGTAATTCAGCAATCTGCAGTATATTCATACTTTAAAACCTAGAGCTTTAAGAAAATCGTTATTTCTTTCAGTCAATTTTTTCACAATTTTCTTACGTCTATGCACTTTAGTGGTCGTAGATGGAATAAGACGTTTTATTTTTATTTGAGTGTTTTTATAATATACTATCATTTTGTTTTTCTTAAATGAAGACGTAATTCAATATTATATTTTTCTCCAAAGTTAATACGGCGACCGAACTGATCAACAATTCTAACAGATATAGATGGAACTATATTTTTATTCATCGGAAAGTAAATGACATTTCGCGGTATTTGTATGTAACAGTAACCTAGAGCAGTATCAGATATAAATTCATGAATAAAATGAGTTGGTAAGCCGTTGCAGTATGAACCGTTCACAAGATCACACTCGATTCTGATTACAGATAGACTGCTGTTGTTGACTGTCAGATTTGGTCTTGAATTTAGTATCGAAAAGTATAGCAAACCGCACTCGTATTGATCAGATAAATGTAGTGGTGGTTGAAAGTACAAAATCAATTCAGATGTATTTCCGGAGATGGTGACTGTTTTAGACATGCTTGCATACTGAACACATTGTTAAGATACTGTTTATTATATTCCTTGATTGCACCAGAACTTTTGTAAAAAAAATTAAGCAGAGATATCCACAATTGAAGGGGTGATCACGTTGTATATTATCATAATTATATTGGACTTTAGAACCTACGTATTTTATGAATACCTTTAGAGGCTTAAGATTCCCGTAACTGTCGAAATACTCAATGTAATCATTATATTTTGCATAGGCTACCCAATGAGAACCAGGATTTTTAGAACTATCTAAATTGATAACTCCACATTCTTTTTTAAAAGGATATTTAGGGAGCTCATCTCTCATAAATACACCTCTAAAATAAGGAATACTGTTTCCATACTTTAAAATATCAAAGTTAGTTAAGGCTCGTTTGGGTAATCGATATTTTAGTTTTTTTCTTTTGATACAAAAATTCCAAGCCCATCTTTATGTGGTTTATGGTGTAACCCTTTCCCAATACATAGAGCTTCCATTTTTTCATTATGTCTCTTCGATTCAATCAACATCTTTTTGGCCATCTTGAATTCACTAATGGATTTAGCAATATCGGCTGCACCGCCTGCTAAAGCTCCCGCCACTGATAGTCCCGCAAAAATAGGGATCAAAGGTTTTTGGTTTAGGAAATACACGAGGAAGTTTAAGGGATGAATTATCAGCTAATTCAATAACTGCGGCAACAGCTAATTCTATAGCTATTTTCTTGGTCCTTGGTTTTAATTTCTTAATATGTTTTTTAGTTTTAGTAATAACATTTTTCAATTTACTTTTTAACCCTTTTCCAGATGTAACTTTTTGAGAACACTTTTTGCTACTTGTAGTTAAGCCTGAACCAGTTTTAATTTTGACAGACATAGCCTTGCTTACTAAGCGTGCTGCAATTTTTTTGTCTACACTAGCATCTGAAGCAACTGCTCGCTCTTTCGCCATTTTAAATAGAATTAAATCAGCCTTTTGGCGATCCTTTAAATTCGATGAATTTTGATAGGCAATGTCGTGATTTTTGCAGTATTCGTCTAATTAAAATAAGTAAAGTTGTTTGGTTACAAGGATTTATTGCTTAAAGTTTTACATTCAGTGCGATAAATTATAGGAAACGTTATACAGTGTTTTAATAAAGTTTATTCAACAGAAAAAACAACAGTGAGCTTAAGTCTACCCTAAACTACATAAAAAGTGATCATCTATTTACATTTTATATACAATAAAGGATACCAAAGTGTATTCAGTGTGTGCCGACACTTAGTGAACGTTGTGCAACAATCTATGGTGCTACACACCATAAAACTATCCCTTAAAGTGCCATATACATCAAACTGTCTTACAGCGCCATCTGTTGGCGCTCCGGGGTACCTCTTAAACAAGATCGATTGTATCGTTGAGCTCAGCGCGCAAGGGGTGCGCAAAGTTCTTGTCACCGCTAGAGGCCGCTAGGTGCAGTATTTGCAAAGCAATGTACCACAGGGCTTGCGGAGCTCTGCCACTCACAGGTTTATTAACCCCTACCTGGAGCTGCACGGATTGTAAAAAAAGGGTAGTACGGGGTCAGGTAGACCTTACACCCCACACGGCAGCACAGATCTCTAAAGGAGCAGATGGACACAAGTATCATAACCAATGCACTCAAAGGACAGCTGAATTTACACCTGATATGGCCGCGTTACTTCGTACGTTTAAAGACGAGTTGCATGCAGAGCTCCGCTCCATGTTCAAGGAAGAGCTGTTTTCTATGCGTAAGGAATTTCAAGCTGAATTTCTCAAGCTACGTGCAGACATGGCTCAACTTCAAACGGATAAAGATCGGTCGAAACGGTTAAAAGAGTCTATCAAAGATTAATATAATAAGATGGCATAGAAGTGAGGTTGGGCGCCTTGGAGCAGAAACTGCTGGTGCCATTGGCAGTAGTTGAAGAGATTGCACAACTGAGATCCGAAATTAATGACAGGGATCAGCAGCTCTTGGCAAATGACATAGAGATCACCAACATACCTGAACTAAATGCTGAAAACCTGATCCATACCGTCCCGATCCCCTCCCTTCGGACCTCTGTACAGTACAGACGTGTTTTGAGTAGAATCTGTGTTACCTTAATTTAAATAATTAAACTAAAAAATAACTGCAAGTAATTCCTCGTATCTACCAGGCGTGCATAGCCGCAGAGGATAACAATTGGTGTGAAGAGTGTCTACCGATTCTGTATTACATTCTAATGTGAGTAATTAGCAAACAAGGACAACTCATTAGTGCTGACCACGCCCACGACCAATACCAATACCGCGCCCGCGCAACTGCACTGATAACGCCACCCCAAACTCCGCCTGCGCACTCGACAGAGGAGGAGTCAACAACTTTGACGGACAACTTCGACGTAACACCAGGAGAGCAGTGTACGGAAAGGCGTAGCTGATTAGTTACCACTGTTTAAGCTTCTGCGTGCGTAAGTTGTTATTACATATACCAACATGCCTATTGATCGTACTCCTCCACCGGCTGCGTCTTCTCCTATACCAAAAGACCCGCTACTCCACTACGACTCTGAGCCAAACATCGCTACGTGTGTACGTGACAATGATAGTGTTGGGGACTTTTCCGGTAATGTCAGCACCCGCCGACCGAAGCGCAAACATGATCAAGAAATCAAGGATGAGCTTAAGTCTTTCAAAGCAGACATTTTGGACCTTCTTACAAGTTGGACAAACACTCAACAGAGCAAATACGAACAAATTCTAACCTCAATTAATGAATTACGAGATGAGAATAGAGAAATTAGCCAGACGGTCAAATTCATCTCGACCAAATACGATGACATAAATGCAAAGTTAGAGCAGTTGGAGGATGAAAGGCGAGAACAATTAAAATGTATACAGGCCCTCGAAAACAAGCTAGAAAACATTGAGCGAACTCAAAAATCTGCCAGTATTGAGTTGCGTAACATACCAAAACTAAGTGCCAAAGAAACCAAAACAGACCTTATCAATGTGGTTGAAAAAATGAGCAATATTCTTAACATCAACGTTCAAACAAGAGACATTCGAGACGTATTTCGAGTCAACACAAAGTTTGATACCTTTAAACCCATAATTGTGGAATTTACCAGCTGCTTGACCAAAGAAATTGTCATTGACTCGCTCAAGAAATTTAATAAGGTACACAAGGAAAGCAAACTCAATACTGCTCACCTGTCAATTGATGGCGCTCCAACCCCAGTTTATATCTCAGAAACTCTAACAACTCATGCGAGAAGAATGTACTATCTGAGCCGAATATTTGCGAAAGACAACGACTATGCATTCTGTTGGACTTCGCATGGGCGGGTTTTCCTACGTAAAGCAGAAGGTATACCACAAATAAGGATAGACAACGAGAGTGACCTTAAGAAACTTAGTGTGGTATGACTATTAGTTAAATATTGCATGTCAATTCCTTACAACCGTTTCGTTTTACTGTATTTTTTTAATAATTTTATTTTTGTAGGCAATGCGCATACGTCAATAGCACAGTTATTTTCGATTGACAATTATACTTATACCAAAAATCAGAAACACAAAAACCACAAACACAACTTACACACAATTAATACTAAACACTAATAAAAACACCCCTGCAGGTTTAATATCTAACAATTTAGTGCTGTGTTTGCAACTACATTATAATCATGTATGGTCATATAGAAGGTACCGTTTGATATTTCTTATTAGGATTCAATATCTCTAACTTTACTCTAATTAATGATCTCGATAATGCAGGTAATGTCAATTGTACTATGCTCAACGATTCATCCCACTGTTCACTTGTTTTAGATAATATTAATGAGTCAAATTCCTTATGTATTCTATGTTTAAATATACGCAGCATCTATTGTAACTTTGATCTGTTACTTGCATTTATGGCGAATCTCAATATAACGTTAGATGTCATTGTGCTGACCGAATGTTGGACTAAAAGAGGCGTCACACCGCCCTATTTAAATAACTACAACATATACATGACTACAAATAACTTAAACCAAAATGATGGTTTGGTGGCTTATGTACGGTCGGAAATAAATGTTCTGGCCTTTGAATTGGACATAGTAGAGGGAAATTGTTTACTACTCGATACTAACCGGTTTAGTATTATTTGTTCCTATCGTCCACCTTTTTTTTTTTTTTTTTTTTTTTTGGGTGGGAAATCATCCAATGACCCCCCTCCGCCCTGGGCAAGAGCGAAGGGATGTGTCAGACTCTTACTGACTAAAACCCACCCGTGTCCCCATGATCGCCCTTGGTGTACCTTGGTGTACCGGGGCCGCGATATCTGTTATATTGGCTCGCAGCCCCGGCAGGCGTTGGCCCGCCCTTAGCCCAGGCGGGCCCCACGACTGTTGCTGACTTCACTTTGTTAACGGGGGGGCGCGTGGAACACTACGCTGCCCCCCCCCGTCTCGGGCCTTTCTCTGGTCGGGCGACGGACGGCCCAAGTCCGCCGCCCGCAGGCCCTCCTCTATGGTGGCTGGAGATCGTCGCGCGCCTCGCGGCGTCGACGAGCCGGGCGTCCCCTTCGGCGGCCTCCTGGGCGTCGCCAGTCTACCTCCTCCTTGGCGGCCATGACCGCCTCACAGAAGGAGGCGACGGCCGCCCATGCGCTCTCGCTCCGAACCATGGATCTCACCAAGGTCGGGAGCGAGAGGTCGCCGCCGATCTCCTCTACGAGGACACGGCGCATCGGCTCCCATGCCGGGCACACCTCCACCGTGTGCTGCACCGTGTCCTCCGGGGCGTCCTCGCAGTGTAGACACCCCGGTGTGTCGATCCGCCTGATTCTGTGCAGGTACCTCCCGAAGCAGCCGTGCTTGGTGAGGACCTGCGTCAGGCGGAAGGTGAGGACGCCATGGCGCCTCTCCAGCCACTCTCTAAAGACGGGTCTTACCGCCTCGATCGAGGCGTGCCCTGCGCGCGGCTGCCACAGCCGCCGCTCCCATGCCGCCATGAGATCGCGCCGGAGCTCCGTCCTCATCGCAACAACTTGTCGCGGCATTGGACTCGAGCCCCGGCTCAATTCCTCGCGGCGCCAGACATACAGCACCGCGAGGACCTCCGCCTCAAGATCCCACGGCGGCGTTCCGGCAAGGAGGCTCGCCGCCTCAAAGGAGACCGTGCGGTACCCGCGGATGATCCTGACGGCCATCACGCGCTGCGCTTTACGCAGACACGTAGCGTTGACGGCCGCCAGGCCCCGCTCGCCGCACCACACCGGCGCCCCATACAGCGCCATGGACCGCACGATCCCCGCGTAGAGCCTCCGGCAGGAGGCGTCTGGCCCCCCAATGTTGGGCAGCAGCCGCTTGAGCGCGGCCGCGGCCGTCACCAGCTTGGGAGCCAGACGTCGGAAGTGCTCCCGAAAGTTCCACCGGCTGTCGAGGACGAGTCCCAGGTACTTCATCGTCGACTCGACGCCGATGCGAACCCCTCCCACCATTATCGCGGATCCCGGAGGTGGCGCGTTCCGAGGGCCGTGGAACACCATGGCCTCGGTTTTGTGCAGCGCCACCTCGAGGCCCAGCTGCCGGATCCTCTCCACGACTGTGGCAACCACGTCTGCCGCTAATTCGGCCGCCGCCTGGTGCGTGCGTCCCCGCGCCAGGACCAGCGTGTCGTCAGCGTAACACATCACGCTGGCCCCGCCGGGGAGGGCACCTCGCAGCACCCAGTCGTAACCGATGTTCCACAGGAGCGGCCCCAGTACCGACCCCTGCGGAACACCGCACGACATCTCTCGTCGGCTCCAGAACTCCTGACCCGGGAATATGACGGCCCTGTCCGTCAAATAGGCCCCGATTACTCGACGGAGGTAGGTCGGCACTCGGTGGAACCTGAGTGCCTCCCCAATACAGCTCCAGGGCAGGGTGTTGAACGCATTGGCGATGTCTAGAGACATCGCCAAGACCACCCCCCCCCGACGCGTTTCCTCCGCCGCCACGGCTCCCACGCGCATGATGGCGTCCACCGTGGAGCGCCCCCGGCGGAAACCGAACTGGTTATCCGCCAGATCCGGCCCCCTCCTCGAAAGGTGGCCGACGAGGCGGTCAGCGATTACTCGCTCAAAGAGCTTGCCCACCTCGTCGAGCAACACAATGGGCCGGAATGCGGACGGAGAGTCCGCAGGGCGCCCAGGCTTCTTAATGAGGACCAGCTTCCCCGTTTTCCAACGGGTCGGAAACTGGCCCCTCTCCATGCATGCGCTAAGAAGCCTCTCCAATCGGGGCCCGAGAGCCCCTAAGGCCAGAACCCATGCTCGGCCAGGTATGCCGTCGGGTCCTGGGGCGGTATTTTTGGCTTTAAGCCTTTCAACCGCCGCTCTCAACTCCTCCCGGGTCAGTTCGGGCACTTCGTCGTCGTCGTCGTCGTCGTCGTCCGCGTCGGGCGCCGTGAAAGGCGGAGCCATCGGCGGTGGCGCATGTTCCGCCCGCGAGGGGAACAGAGCGCTCACCACGCCCTCCAGGAACTGTGGCCGGAGACTCTGTGTCAGTGGGGGCGCCCAGGCGCGGAGCTTGTTCCGCACCAATTTGTATGGGCGCCCCCATGGGTCTGCATTCAGAGTCCCCAGAAACTCCTCGCGGCCCTGAGCTTTGGACCGCAAGATCTCTTCCCGGAGGGCTCTCTTCGCCTCCCTGTACCCCTCGTACAGCTCCGCCTCCGTGGCTGCCGCATCCGGAGGTCGGATGCGGAGCCTGCGGTGCCTGGCGTACCGGCGCCGCGCCGCCACGCACTCCTCGCGCAGCTCCTCGATGAGGCGCGACCACCAGTACACCTGACGCCGCCCTCGGCCCTGCCGGACTCGGGGCATTGCCACGTCACATATGTCTGACATGGCCTCCCGGAACCACTCGGCCTCGTCGTTGATGTCGGCGGGCCTGTCCGGTATTGTCACCCAGGCCCGCACGATCGAGGCCTCCAGGAGAAGCTCCCGGTCCAGCTTTTTTAGCGCCCAACGCGGACCGTTCCCACCGGGAATCGGCCAGGCCGGCGCGGCAGAGGTCTGGGTGGAGACGTTGAACCGGATATACCGGTGGTCGGAGAACGTCTCCACCTCCTCCATGACGCGCCAGCCCTCAACACGAGGCGTCAGAGCGGGGCTAGCGAACGATATGTCCACTACCGACTCGCCCCGCATCCGAACGCACGTGGGGACAGAACCCCGGTTGAGAACGTCCAGGCCCATCTCGAGGGCCCAGAGTTCCACCATCCTACCCCGTGTGTCCGTGAGTCGGGAACCCCAAGCCAAGTTTTTGGCATTGAAGTCCCCGAGGACAATCACGGGGAGGGGACGACATCCGACGACGACATTGCCCAACTCCCTCAGAGAGTTCTGGAGCTCGACGAGAGATTGGTTCGGGGAGAAGTACACCCCCACTACACACACCTCCCCGAACCGTGCCGCGACGCAACCCCGTCCTCTTCGAACGTTCTCGAGGGACGGGGTGCCGGCGGCGGCCCACGCAACTAGGGCCACCAAGCCGTCTACATCCCCCACCCAGTCCTCTCTCGGGGGGACGTAGTACGGCTCGGCGACGACAGCGACATTGATCGACCACTGCGCCGCGCTCTGGAGGAAGAGATCGTGAGCTGCGGCGCAGTGGTTGATGTTCGCTTGGAGGAAGCGCAGTGGTGCCACTTAGATCTCCATCGCTTCCTCCGGCACCCTCTGCGACGACGTCGACGGCGGCCTTGCCGAGTCATCGGCGGCGGCGGCGGCGGCGGCAGTGGTCGGGGGGCCCTTAGGCTTCCCCTTCCTCTTGCCCTTGGTGGGCGCAGTGCAGGCCTTGCCACCTGCCTGGTGATCAGCCGGCTTGCCTGCTCCCGCGCAGACTGAGCAGTGCGGAGCGGCTGTGCATGAGCCGGCCTTGTGACCAGGCTGGCAGCAGCGGAAGCAGCGATCGCTGCAGTCCGCCTCGGTGCACTTTACCCCAACGTGTTTCCCGATGAGGCATCGGTAACACCGCAGAGGCCTGGGGTCCAGCAGCTTGACCTGCGCCGAGACCCAGCCCACCAGGAGCCTGCGACCCCCCACGATTTTATTGGCCGCCGCCACGGGACAGCTGACAACAGCCGTCCCCATCCCCGAGGGGTCGGAGCGGATGGGGCCCGATTTAATCTGCCCCACCTCGCATCCCCCCACCCTGGCGATTGCAGCCACGAGCTCCTCGGCCGAGACAGAGTCGTCAAGGCCGAGGATACGCAGGTCCACATTTTTGGTGGGCCTGGTAACCCTGACTACCCCCGCGTCGAGGGTCGCCTGCAGCTTCTCCGCCAGGGCATCCGCCTTAGGGCCGCTGGAGGCACCTGGGACCTCCAGCAAACGGGCTCCGGTGAGGGTGGCCTTGATTCGGAGCCCACCGGAGATTCCGATCTCCTCTAGGCCCCCCAACTCCTTTTTGGCCTTGGAGATGACGTCACAATATGTGACGCCCTTCTCCTTGGCTCCCGGCTGTAGCGTGACTACTACAGCCGAGGAGCGGGGGGCGCGGAGCCTGGCCGCCGCCTGTTTTGCCGCTCGGCGCGCCTTCTGGGCCCTCTTCCTGGCCGCCTTGCCCTTCTTGGCTTTATCGCCGGCGACTTCCCAGTCAGCCTCCTTAGGAGCCTGCTGGGCGGCTTTTTTAGCCGGGGCGGGAGCAGCCGCCGCCTTCGCCTTGTTGGGGGGGGGCGTTTGTTTCGGCCCCTGTCCCTTCTTTGTCCCCTTCTTGGGGACATTCGCCGCCGCCGTTAAGACGGGGGGGGTCTTTGGCCCACCCGAGGCGGTAGATGTCGCCGCTGCCGCCGCAGCGGCGTAGCTGGGCTGGCCCTTCTTGTCCCCGGCCAGGGAAGGGCGCAAGAGCATACCCTCCACCGATCTCTTCCGGCCCGCATCTCTTGCCGGAGCACATCCAGGATCTCCTGGTAGTGGTCCGGCAGCTGCCCGGCCCCGGGTTGCGCCTCGGGCCGGGCCTCGGGCTGGGCCTCGAGCTGGGCCTCGGGCTGGGCCTTGGGCTGCGCCTTGATCTGCGCCTTTGGCTGGGCCCTGGCCTGCGCCTTAGACTGCGCTTTTGGCTGCACCTTAGGCGATGGCGGCGGCGGCGGCGCATCTTGCGCCACTGCCACAGGGCACTCACGGCTCCTGGTGAGCTCAGCACGGAGCTCCGCGTTCTCGCGGCGGAGCCCGGCCACCTCCGCCGTGAGGCGGGCCACCTCCTCTCGGAACCCGTCGAGTTCCCCCTGGGGGGGCCCGCCGAAGCTGGCCTTGGCAGCGGCCACTATGGAGCCGGAGGCCCTCTCAAAGGCCCGCTGCCTCGTCGCGGTTTTCTTACCCGTCAGCGCTATTTTTAGTAGCACTGACTCCACGACCCCCAGAAAGCTGGCGTACCGCTCCTTCAGAGCAGCAGTCCCAGCCTCGCCCTCCTCCGCCGACGACCCCGAGGGGCGAGAGACAGCTGTCTCTGCCGGCCCCGGGTGTCGTGCCTCCTCAGCGAGCTTTGCTGCCCGCTCAGCTTTCGCCTGGGCCATTCTCCGGCCCAGGTTGCCTCCACCGCCTCGTCTCTTGGTTGAGACTTTGGGGGCCGATACCGCCTCCTCGCCCGAAGACGACTCAGCACCCGGCCCCCTCGCGTCCGTCCGAGGACGCTTGCGGAAGAACCGTGCTCGGCTCTCCCCACTCCGCGTACTCCGTACGCTCATCCTACTGGATGCAGAGTCAGACTCCGCATCCACCACCTCCACGTCAGTTTGGTTTTTATTTGGTTTATCCATATGATTCCCACGAGTATGGGGGATATAAAAGGTCCATCCGGGCAGTGCCCCCTGTACCCGGATAAGCCTATACGTAACCCGTCAGGGGGTCGGCTGGTACCCTAACGGGGGTCGCACTAGGGACTGATAACTACCCATCAGCCAAGTGTCCCTTCACGGTGCGCCGCCGCACTGGGATTTGGGGTGATTTTTTATAGAGGCTGTCTTCCTCGCGGCCCGGGCGGTTAAGCCAAGACCCTCGCTCCCGGTAAACAGTCGTGAGACATGACCACAGCACTCTCACCGGGGCTACGAGATTCGACGGTGGCAGAAGAAGGACATAGGCCTCCTCCTGCCTGCTCGGTGGCAGGGTGAGTGCACGCCGAGCCCGTCCGCATACATCCGCTGTACCCTCTGCTCATCAGAGGGTCACGCGGAGAGATGCCGCCTGGCCACAACTGGCCCTTTGGCAGAATATTTGCACACGGGCAACAAGACCCCCGAGAAGGCTTCCCGGGAGAGTTATTGCCCGTGCCCCAGGGTGCACCGTCCCGCGGGACTAGACTTCCCCCCGGACGTGTCCAAAAAGGAACCCCAGTCCGCGGGCGCTCGTGGAGGTTTTCTGCCTAGCACCCCTCCTATCGTCCACCTAGCTATACAAATCCCCAACCGTATATAACGTCACTAGATGAGATATTTAATAAGATTCGCCATAAGGATATAATAATTACTGGAGATATTAATATCAACACATTGTCAAGCGACAGACAAAATAATGTAATGACTATCTATACCTGTTGGCATCCCATGGTCTTCAACAGGCGATTACATATCCTACTAGGAAAAGCAGTTGTTTGGACCACTTTATGATAAGAACTAACAAAATATGGCAGACGATAGTCTTTCCGGAACTAACAGATCATAGTCCTATTCTTATATATGTCAACCAAGCAGGATTAATTAAAAATAAATCTACAAATATTAGGATGACATTGGACTATAGTGCAGCGCTTTTGAAACTTAGTAAAGTAGACTGGTCGGAGTTTTATCTGCTTGATGATGTTAACCGTGCCGCTAAATTTCTAATAGATACAATTACCAACATAACGAACAATTGTTTTACAAAGTCCGATAAACCAAAAAGAAATGCCCCCTTGAAGCCATGGATTACTAGGGGTGTTGTACGATCGATCCGAAAAAGAGATAAATTACATATAAACTCAAGGAAACAACCCCATAGTGAACAGTTACATCAAATATATGTGGACTATAGAAATACCTGTAATAAAATTATCAAATCTCTAAAAAAACAATAATAACAAATAGAACTTGAAAAACACAGCACAAATCTTAAAAAAACCTGGACTATTATTAAGGATATATGCGACATGAAAACGAAAAATGAGACACCAACTGACCTATTGCTTATTGAGAACACACCAATTAAATCACTAAATCAAGTAAATACATATTTTACAACTATTGGTAGTGAACTAGCCGATGCTACACTCAGCAAATTAAAAAACACCGAAGTAGAACTATCCCACACATCACTTATAACTAATACACCACTAACCTCCATGGCGTTTACACCCACAGACCCTAAAGAAATAGATAACATCATAGCATCCTTAAAAACAAATAGTGCACCTGGCTTCGATAAAATCCCATGTAAACTGGTTAAGTTGGCTGGAAGAATGCTTGTGGAACCTATTACCTATCTATGTAATCTTAGCTTGGAACACGGCATTTTTCCAGACATCTTTAAAACAGCAATAGTTTCACCAATATACAAGGCAGATGATAAACAGAAACCTTCGAAATATAGACCCATCTCGCTGCTCTCATGTTTGTCGAAGATTGTGGAAAAACTGGTAAACAAAAAACTCGTCAATTATCTGGAAACAAACAGGCTTTTAAGTAACCGCCAATTTGGATTCCGAAAAGGAATATCGACAAACGATGCCCTAATACAGCTAACGTCGATTGTCACGAAGCATGTTGATGCGGGAGAGAAAGTTATTGGTATCTTCCTCGACCTCAAGAAAGCTTTCGACACTGTATCGATCCCTATACTCCTGTCAAAACTTTGCAATATGGGCGTTAGAGGCAACGTTCTTCAGTGGTTCCAGGATTATCTTGGTGGGAGAGAGCAGCGAACCAGGCTAGATAAGCATATAAGTGACGCGGCTGCTTGCACATTCGATATTCCACAAGGAAGCACCATAGGCCCAAGTCTTTTTCTCGCGTATATAAACAACCTTGCAGAGATCACCATACCCAATGCTGAAATTCTAATGTTTGCTGATGACACAGTCATTTTATTCCATGGCCGTACATGGGAGCATGTACGGAAACTGACAGAATGCGGTCTTGCAAGAGTGACAGGATGGCTTGAGAACAACCTTCTAACGATAAATACTGCGAAAACAAAATACTTATGCTTTACTAAAACTAATAATTCTCGTCAGGGCGCTCAGGTTAGTATCAAGATACACACTTATCCTTGTAACATAAATATGCAAAGTGACACATGGGGTAACTGTTCATGTGAGACTTTGACTAGATCCGATCATATCAAGTACTTGGGTATTGTGGTTGATGACAACCTAAACTGGAGTCGACAAACCACAAACCTAAGTGCTCGAATGCGGAAGCTGATCTACATATTTAAACAACTTAGGACGGTTGCACCTACTAAACTGTTAATAACCACATATAAAGCGTTATGCGAAAGCATCCTTAACTATGGCATATGTTCATGGGGTGGCGCAGCCAAAACAACCTTAATTGAACTTGAACGCGCACAGCGAGCCATACTTAAAGTCATCCTGTTTCTTCCATACCGTCACCCCACAACAGATGTATACAATCGCGCTGGTGTACTGTCGGCACGTAAACTCTACGTAAATCAGGTACTACGTAGATACCACCGCACCACAGTTCCTCATCTCCTGCCGAACATTAAAAGACGGTTTCGATGTCCGGTACCTCCTGTGAAATCCACTTTCGCGCAGCGACAGTACAACCACACTGCTCCTCGTTTGTATAATAAAATTACTACCTCAAATAACCAAAATATACAAAACTTGAACAACCATGGTTTCAAAAAGTATTTACTAAACTGGTTTAACAATATGGATTATGAACAAATTGAAAGTCTCATTTCTACTCATTGTACTTAAATGACAAAAGATATATTTGCACCACCATATCCGAATACACATAAATACAATAAACCAGCGAAAGATAACACACACCAACACACACACTGCATCACATCACACATCACTCACTCACTCACCCACAAACTGACAACCATACCATATGCGCATCTACCTTAATTACTACTTATTTTATTTTATTTTTCTCTATATTACGGTCTTTGTATCACAAAAATGTATGTATGTAACTAGGGAAGGAACTGTCTCCTGAGATACAGGCTAACAACCTAGTTCAGGAGGCAGAGCTTCTATGTAACAGTGTAAACGTTAGTAACCAATAAAGAATTATTATTATTATTATTATTAACTTATCGGTAGCAAGCTGGGTGTTCAAATAGAAGAACGCGATATAGTGAGCGCGGATCGAGTCGGTGGCAGGCAGATTAATGCTACAGACTCAGCGGGCCCGGTCGAGAGCCGCCCGCGCCCCATAGTATTGCGGTTGGCGCGCCGTAGTCTGCGTGACGAGTTGTTGCGCAGCGCACGAGTGCGACGGGGAGCAAATACTGCAGATATTGATATGTCGGGCCCGCCGAGGCGATTTTATTTGAATGAGCGCCTAACTAAGGTAAACCGTCAGTTATTTCGACGGGCACGGGATGTCGGACAACACTTGGGCTGGCAATTTGTATGGACAAAGCACGGCCGCATTCTTGCCCGGTACAAACCTGGTGACCAAGGTAGCCTCATTCGTAATGAGGCAGATCTGCTGCGTATTTTTGGTCCGGACGCGGAAAAGGACAATTCTCAAATTTAATTTATTCTTCAGCATGTCATTGTCAGTGTCATTACTTTGTTTTGTAGTTTTAATCTATCTTTTTTTTGTTACTTTTGTTATGGTTACCATAGGATTATTATTTGGCATTGCATACCGTAGATGTGATCGGCATTGGTATACTTTCAAAATGGCAACCACCATAAATGTTTTTATTTGTATGTCTATCACAATTATTATCTATTTACTTAATTTACTAATATTCACTCTTATATTAATTTATTTAACCTATTTATGTCCTATTCTAATAAATACTTGCATTCCCAATCCCCATTCTAATGAATCAGGATAGTTATAAAATAAAAATAAAAAATGCCGCGTAATAAACAAATGAAATTTGGACTATTCAATGCTGGTTCTTTGGCGACAGATCATGATGAGTTTCTTATAGCCATGAGCCGCCATTCAGTTGATATTATGGCTATTAATGAGACGTGGCTTCGGGATGGTGAGGAGGGGCGTGCCCCGGCAGTTCCTGGTTATCGCCTACGACACATTTCGCGCCCAGAGACAACAAGGGCGCGCGGGGGAGGTATCGCGTTTTATATCAAAACGGAAATTAGCACCAGAGTGAGAGCTCATCCCTACCATCCTACGGTAGAACAAATGTGGATGATTCTGACCATTAAAACAAAAAAACTACTTGTTGGGACTGCATACCGGCCACCATGGTTAGACATAGACATTTTTCTTGACGCAATCACAGACAGTACATGCGCTTTGGCTCCATATGACAATCTCATTCTATTAGGAGACTTTAATGTGAATATGCTTGATACTAATAGCTCAAAGACTAAGAAACTTATATTTTTTTTGAATTACAGCAATATTGAACAGATAGTTTCCACGCCCACGCACTTTGTAGGTGATAGTGCTACGTTGATCGATGTAATATGTACAGATGCTAAGCACCGATGCGTATCAGTGGATCACATTAGTGAACTGGGACATCATGCGTTCGTAACATGCAATATTCTTTTTAAAAAGCTGTTAAGAAAGTCCTCACATATCGTCCAATCAACGATATCTTATTTGAACATTTTCAAAAGGATTTGGATGCGATTCCATGGGGTGAAATATGTGGTTTACAAGACTTGAATCACATGGTACACGCTTTTAATTCATACGTGACTTGGCTTTTTGACGTCCATGCTCCGATTAAAACTAAAATATTCAAAAGTCAACCAACGCCCTGGATAACTGACAACATAAAGTTAATGTTTAAACTGCGAGATGCTGCCCGCTGTCGAGCTCGAGAAACAAATAATGAAGCGCACATCAAATATTATTTAGATTTGAAACATCAAGCCATTTCTGCTTTATATAATGAGAAAAAGGCATTCTTTACTAAATATATCAATGAAAAAGCAAATGACTCAAGAGTGTTGTGGTACAATCTAAAAAAACATGTGCTTCCAGTGACTCGAGACGACAGTATGCTTTTGGGACAGTTTGACGACCCAGATGCTATAAATGCTGTATTCCTCGACATTCCAGGTAATCCAAATGTTAGCATATCCCACTTAACATATTTTGAATTTAATCGACATGGCCCAGCAGAATTTTCTATGAAACCCACTGATCCCGAAACTATTTTTAAAATTATTAAAAATATATCTACAAATGCCCACGGTATTGACGGTATATCGAAAGAAATGTTATCACTTACTCTCCCGCAGTCACTTCCAGTAATAACAGAGATTATTAATAGATCAATCAAATCAAATAAATTTCCCGATTTGTGGCGAGGTGCAATAGTACGGCCATTGCCGAAAAATAACAACCCGCAAAGTTACAAAGATCTCCGTCCTATTAGCATATTGCCGTGTTTATCCAAGGTGTTGGAGAGGGTAGTGTACATTCAGGTCACTAAATATCTGGAAACAAACTCAATTCTTCCGGAACTA
Source organism: Shargacucullia verbasci (assembly GCA_947562105.1). NCBI lineage: Eukaryota > Metazoa > Arthropoda > Insecta > Lepidoptera > Noctuidae > Shargacucullia > Shargacucullia verbasci. Next base: position 5,305,335 of record OX387281.1, read on the forward strand.
AAGTCGGGCTTTAGGAAGGGACGCGGGACTACTACAGCCTTAGCAGATGTCGTGGACAATATCCTCGAAGCCAGAGATACTGGGGAGGGGTCGAAAATGACACTACTCGATTTTTCCCGCGCATTTGACTGTATCAATAATTCACTATTACTTTCAAAACTCGCATATTACGGTTTTAATTGCGAGACCATACATTGGTTTGACAGTTATCTGTCAAACAGGTCTCAGCAGGTCGAGATATGTATGAAGGACGGTTCGACGCTATTATCCTCCCCCCGACTCGTACCCAGGGGAATTCCACAAGGATCCCTATTAGGTCCTCTTCTTTACATATTGTATAGTGCTGATATTACTTCATGCTTTTGTAACTGTAAATATCATATGTATGCAGATGATACTCAATTATATTTTTCTTTTAATGCAAAAAATACAGCGTCCGCTGTACAAACAATAAACGCGGAACTCGAGGCGGTCGCTTCTTGGTCTAGTAGAAATTCACTGATACTTAACGCTCAAAAATCTAAATTCATGGTTATGGGCGGCAAAAATCAAATACGATCAATCTTGTCTGCTAAACCCGAGGTTAAAATCCTAGGGGATAACATAGAAAGGGTAGAAACTGGGAATAACCTTGGTCTACTAATTGATCCGCAACTTCGTTTTGAGGGTCACGTTAATAATCTGGTCAAGAACTGCTTCTACCGGTTAAAGGTTTTGTACAGGATAAGGGAGTTTCTCAGTGACACAGTTCGTAAAAGACTCGTCTAGAGCCTGGTTTTATCAAAAATGAATTACTGCGACGCTGTATATGGCCCATGTCTACTGTCCCGCACAGATCGCTTAATTCAGCGGGTACAGAATGCGTGTGCACGATACTGCTTCAGTATACCCCGGAGGAGTCATGTTACACCGTACTTGAATGATATGTTAAAAATGGCAGCGAGACGAAAACTACATTTAGCTAACTTATTATTTGGAGTTATTACAACAAAAAAACCAAACCTAACAGTTATGATCCATCGGCGAGTACTTCGTATCCAAAGCGGCCGGAAGTGGCGTGTTTTAACATTCAATTTGAAATTCTGGGAAGCGCATCCAAACTAAACAGTTGCGTCATTACATTTGTATTCACCTTTAAGAAGAAAAACAACTAGATGATTCGATAGGTTATACATTAATTACGTCATGTTCTGAATGTGTCGTCTAGCTAGACGTCTCGTGCGCTCCGTCGACATCGCGTCGTCGATGTGTATGTGATGCTTGGTCGGCTGTAAGCTGTAAGACGTGCGCGCCGGTGACTGCGGCGACATCTCGCCCCACCCGGCTGCGAGCGGCCGTACCTTGCACGAGTGAGCGGCAGAACCAAATATGAGAAAGAGAAAAATATATATATATATATATATATTGTTAGAAATCAGAAGCGGGTTGAATTTTTTTAAAAAGTACAATTTATTACCTTAAAACTAAAATTACAATTATTTAAACAATTATCGAAAATAAATGAGACAAATTCTTATCTGCGCAAAATTAACACAAAATAATAACAATCTACCTTCGCTATAAAAAAAAATGACAGAACCAAAACTATGACCTAACGTCTATCTCGCACGACGGATGGCAACCGAATGGGGGCGAGGCGCCGATATTCAACCGCTTATATAGAAACCGTCATCCTAACCCCACTCTTAACCTAAGAAATGTCCAACACGGCCTTTCCTGACATCCTGACGTCCTCGTCAGGTAAACCAAAAGGCGCCAGGCTTTAATTCAGATCGGGCATGTCAAGTCCTCGAGAAGCTTCTGGTTCCAGGTGATCTGGTCTTGATGAGGGCCCCGGTACTGGTTCTGGTGCAGGCATAGGCTCGGGCAGTTCTGGTGCAGGCGACTCTAACTGGGGTGGCTGGTCTTCAACCAAACTATCACCGTCATCATCGTCATTGTCTGTGGAAGAAGTCAAATCATTACTAAACGGCGAGGGCGCCAGCCCATGTTGTCCTCATGCGGGTTAATTCGTGTTAGAGTTAAAATAACCAATTAATTATAAGGTTTGAACGTCATTGTTTAGTAGTTTAGTTAATTATCTTCACTTGTAGTTTATAAATAAATAACTCCAGTTCTCGTAAACACTAACGTTCAGACAACTTACGTACTAAAATAACTGAAAATAACTATGACTAGCATGCTTAATAAAGAACACTATGAGCGCACATCTCACAGCGACTGATCGGTTTGCAAAGCCGACCAGCTTCCAGAGGTCGTGGGTACACCCAATGGATGCACCACACTGACAAAAGGCCAAACAACACTACTATTCCCATGAATAGTAAGCATCTCCATAGAGTCCAAAAGGCAACATTGCCCCAGAACATCTCTTCAAGGGTATCACACAAGTTGGTCAACGGCACCGGCACACTTACCCTCGAAGAAACCAGCACACGACTCAGGTGTCCACTCGCCTCCCCAAGGCACCATGTACTGCGCAGCGGCAAAGGTTGTTTTGCCATAGGAACCGGCCACCTGTCGCAGCTCGTAACGCCCATGAGGCAAAACACGAACCACTCGATAGGGCCCGAGCATGCCATGATCAAGCTTCCCCGTGGACTGGGCATACTTGATTACGAAGGCCAGATCTCCTTCCTGACGCATCAAACGCACGAGGGGGACGCCTATCCCGGTTAACTTGAGCGTCCATGGCCGCTTGGTTTCTAGCTAGCCGTCCTTTGTCTGACGATCTCTCTTCTCGATTCACGATTTTCTGAGGCAGGACTAAGTGCGACATCCCGCACAAGGACTCGAATTGCTGGTGTCGCGTTCTCATGACCGACTAAGAGGTTCAGAGCCGAAGTTTGTGTGGTCTTTTGTTGTGTCAGATTAAGAATTAGTTGAAGACGCCACAACTCCTCAGCCCATTCGGTTTTCTTGTAAGCTACTTCGATTCTTAACATATTCAAGACGGTGCGAACATACCGCTCCACTTGTCCGTTGGAGCGGTGCATCTCGGGTGTTATGTGGTGAAGTGAAATGCCAAGAGATTGCGTCCACGACTTAAAGCTTGCTGACTCGAACATTCGGCCTCTATCGGATATTATCAGACGAGGGATACCAAACAATGATATAACATTCTGACAGATATGTTTCAGTGCTTCTAAGTCTTGGGAGTGGATAGGCGCAAGTAAGCAATATTTACTGAACGCATCAATGACCAGCATCACATGTTTGAAGCCCTTAGATACAGGCAGAGGGCCAAGTGCATCAATATGAAGAGTGTCAAATGGGACATCAGGTTTAGGCCTAAACGTTTATGCGCTAAACAAGTTACACAGTGACGAATGTACTTTTTAACAAATGCCCTAAGTCCGGGAAACCAGAAATGTCTCAGTATTAATTCTAAGGTTTTATCGGTACCTATATGGCTATGTTCATCGTGGAACACACGCAAGAGACTCAGGCGTTGTCCCTTCGGTATATAGCAAAGAAGTCGCGTCTCCTCTCCAACACGACTGTACTGATAATAAAGCACCTCATTTCGTACTAAATATCGTGAAGCATCTAATTCTCCTCGCTCCAACGCCTGAATCATGTTGCGTGTTTCCTCGTCCCCGGCTTGAGCGATTTGAGCCCAGTTACGCGGCCTATCAATGTTATTTACAGGGTTACGGCTTAGGTAATCCGCGTGCGGCAACATGGCGCCTTTTCTATATGAAATCGTAAAATTAAAATCTTGAAGATAAATCCACCATCTTGCCACACGTGGAACCAGGTCTTTTTTATTCTGAGTAGCTTTTAAAGCATTACAATCAGTAATTACAGTAAAATGAGATCCTATTAAATAATGTCTAAAATGTTTTAGAGCCTTTACCACAGCCAAGGTCTCGAGTTCGTACGAATGGTACTTTGGCTCTGCACCCTTGGTCGCCTGGCTGTAGTAACCGACCACGCGTTTAGTACCGTCCTTACACACTTGCAACAGAACGGCTCCATAGCCCAAGCTACTCGCATCAGTGTGCACTTCAGTGGTCAAACTTGGATCGAATATGGCTAACACGGGTGCACTGGTCAAAAAAACAATGATTTCTTGTCTGACGCGCTCTTGCTCTGGTCCCCAAGAAAACGAAACATCCTTACGAGTCAAACGTGCTATGCAAGCCATTCTGTTTGAATAATTGGGGATATATTTGCGAACGTAGCCCGCCAATCCCAAAAATTGACGGACTTGGGCCTTGACTTTACTAGGTGAGGGTCGTACTTCCCCGTTAGATATAACACGTCCCAAGTACTCGATTTCGGTACACAAAAACGAACACTTTTTAAGATTGATTGAGAAACCAGCCGCGGTTAAAGTGGCTAGAACCTCTCTCAAGGTTTGAAGTCCGTCATCAATAGTGTCTGAAAGGATTAAGCAGTCGTCTATGTATACCAAAACCTTTCCGGATTCTATAAAACTGCGCAAGGTGGAAGCGATTATACGTTGGTACACTATTGGTGCGTTAGTGAGGCCGTAGGGCATTTTTAAGTACTCGTAATGCCCCTCAGGCGTCACGAAACCGGTGTAGGGGACGGATTCATCATCAATTCAGATTTGATGGAACCCTGTTGCCATATCGAGCGCAGTGAAATAGCAACACTTACCCAAGCGATCGATGTGGTCATCGATTAAAGGTAATGGGTAACGGTCTTTGACCGTTATCTTATTGAGAGCTCGAAAGTCCACGCACATGCGGTCGGAGCCGTCCTTCTTTTTGACCAACAGAATAGGACTGGAATAAGGAGACTCTGATTCGCGAATAATGCCCTTGGACATAAGGTCCCGGATGATGTCGCGGACTTTCGACTTCTCATCGTAAGACATTTTGTAAGGTCGATAGTTCACTGGAACACTGCTGTTGAGTTGAATGTGCATGCACCCAGTTGTAACAGTGGACGTCGCAGTGCGCGAAATCATGTGCTCCGAGTATTTGTCTAAGATATTTTTTAGTTTGACTAACTTGTCCCCAGTTAATGGGGTATTAATCATTGGTTGTGCGTTTGACTCTACACGAGACACTAGTACAAGACTTGAATTTCGAACAATACGTTGTGTATTTTTGGTCCGAACGTAAGTTACACCGTCCCTATTAAGCACATCTGTGCCTATTATGATAGGTGCATTCATGCACTCACTCGGCACAATTAATAAATCTACCTCCAACGAGATGCCTTCCAACTCAATCGTTAATGTTACATACGAATCTATTTGAGTAATTGACTCGCCTACGCCCTTTATTTCGCGATTTGTGGGTTTCCTAGTGCATGTAAAATATTTAACCACCGAAGAAGATATCAAAGATACGCCTATAGTGCCACTGTCAATTAAAAGATCGATCGGAATACCTTGGATAACTCCTACGACTATATCATTTCGTTGCGAGCTAGCTGCACAGAAATTAACGTTACCTTTATTACGCTGCTGATCAATACGTTGTTTCGCAAAACATGACTTAATATCATGACCAGACTTTTTGCAGTAAGCGCAAACAAGTGAAGAATTAGGCTGTTTTTCGTTTGGCTTTGGATCCGAATTAGTAGTTTTGGAAGTAGAGGGCTTTGCCTGCGCGCGCGCGCCTCGTTAGCGACAGGTGTGTGTTAGACTGCGTGCGCCGGGGTCATTAACCTATGACAATGGCTTCTAATGTAATCAAGTGCCCGGGGTGTAACCTAGTCATTTGTGAAGTGTTGGCGTTTGTAAAAAACAAACTTGATGTGATGGACGAGGACAGTCTAAGTAAAATATGTGTGACGGCGTTTTCGTCGGAAGAAATACAAAATGCAAAGAAATTGCTGTTTGACTCAATTCCATCGGGTCAGCAGTTGAAAATTCGTAAAGGTGATAAGAAATCGCAACGGGACATTGAAGATATTATCACGCTTCTGAAGCAGACTGACCCAGAGATTGTTCCGGTTTTTGTTGCCCGTGACCTTCAAAAGTTACCACCAGTAACGTTTGACCATGTCGACGTGACGCGGCTCCTCAAGGATATTTTGGTGTTAAGGGATGAACTAAAGGCAGTTAAGGACAACTATGTTACAATGGAAACTTTCAACGCATTGCAAAGAAATGTCGATGCCATAAAAACATCGTCCTCAAGTTTCAACGATGAATTTTGCAACGTTAATTTGAAAAGAGGCTGTCAACGGCAAACTGAATTCAATTGTGACAGTGGTCCGATGGGACTATATCATTTGTCTCAATCTAGTCCCAACAGTGATAATACTCCATTGGCAAATACAGTGGCATCACCAAATGTAACATTTGTAAATTCATATCGAGAAATAAGAACAAATGTCGGTATGACTAACGGACAAAAAGGTGTAAACAACCACTGTGCGCCTTCAATACCGCGAATGTCGGAACAGGTAATTAGTATTGTCACCGACACTCCAAGGAATGTGCAAACAAAACCGCCTTTGTCGCATAGTCAATTAGTGCGCGCAAAGTCACCGATGTTACACACTGACTCGGGCTCTGCGCTGCCAAAACAACAAATATGCCCGCTGGATGCCCGTGCGACTTTAGCCGATATAGTTAAGGCGCCCGGAGAATGGAAAACCGGAAGTGTAACGGAAGAATGGAAAATAGTTCAGAAGAATAGGCACAGAAACAGAATTGTAGGGAAAAAAGGTGTTGCAGCTGCAGATCCGAACGGGAAATTTAAAGCGGCAGACATAAAAATACCGTTGTTTATATACAATGTTGACAAGTCTACTACCCATAATGATATAAGTGCGCATGTGTTCAATAAGTCTCAAATTCATGTCTCAATAAATAAATTAGCCATGAAAAGTGATAAAGGTTATGACGCATACAAAGTGTTAGTACCAAAGCATAAATTGGACTTATTTTTAGATGAACAATTTTGGCCCGAGGGCGTATTGTTTAGGCGTTTTGTGGAATTCTCAAAAGCCAAAGTGATTGATAAGGCAGAGCAAGACCCAAACAATGGATAGTACATCTACAAACAGGTACTATACTTTTTTAAGTTTTAATTGTAAGAGTATTGCGCGCTCAATGGACTGTGTGAGAAACATATGTAAGTCGGCGGATATAGTTGCGCTTCAAGAGACGTGGTTACTACAGCATGACATACCAGTACTAGGTACTATAGACCCGGAATTTACATACACCGGTAACACGGCTGTGGACATTTCTTCAGGGGTTCTGCGTGGACGGCCGCATGGTGGCGTCGCACTATTATGGCGTAGAAGTTTATTTCCATGTGTCTCCGTAATTCAGTGCAAAAGTGTTCGTTTAACGGGTATAAAGGTTACAACAAGTAGTAAATCAATGATAATACTGTCGGTTTATATGCCCACGGATGATCGTGATAATTTAGGTGAGTTCTCATCATGTTTGGGTGAATTGTATGCGATCATTGAAAATGAAGATGTAGACTTGGTTTATTTGTTGGGTGATTTTAATGCGCATCCTGACATGCCTTTTTACAACGAGCTTAAGGAATATTGTAGTGAACAACAACTGTGTATAGTGGACACTGATCTCTTGCCTGCAGATTCATATACATACGTTAGCGATAGTCACGGATGTAGGAGGTGGCTTGATCACTGTGTGACTACATTAGCGGCTAGAAAAACTGTTGACAGTGTAAAAATTCATTACAATGTGTTTTGGTCTGATCATTTGCCGATAGAAATTGTAATTAACCTAGGTAAATGCACACCCAGTACTCTAGTATATAATTGTATAAATAATATAAATACAAAAAATGGAGTTATATGGGGTGATAGGGACCAATTTCAAATACACAACTATCATAATATATGTCACAATAAATTAAAACTTATTGAATTCCCAAGTGAGTTAAGCGTCTGTGCAGATAAGTTGTGTGATAATTTTGAGCACAGAGTTGTGATTAATAAATTGTACAGAGCTGTTATTGCAGTGCTTGTAGAAGCATCTGTATCCAGTCACAAAAACAAACATGTGAGGGGACGCCACATTACGGGTTGGAATAAGCATGTTCGGGATGCACATCTTAAGGCCAGATTCCATTTCCAAGAGTGGTGCTTGTATGGTAAGCCAAAGTCGGGAAGGCTGTATGAGGCCATGCGTAACTCTAGAATAGATTTCAAAGCCAAACTGAAATACTGCCTTAATCATAAAGACCAAATAAAGATGGATATAATTGCCGAACATCATAAATCTAAGAACTTCAGTCAGTTTTGGAAGGCTACAAATAAACTTAAGCCAAGGGTGTGTCTCCCCGCCAATGTACAGGGGATAAGTGCCCCCCGTGATGTGGCTAACCTATTTAGGGATCATTTTAGAGTGGAACCTCTTTTGAAACAGGAAGAGAGCGAGGTGATGTTTTGTGCTGGGAGTAACGGTTCCGGTGACGCATCTGTTAAAATAACTTATGCAGAGGTTGATAGGGTTATTAAACAGATGACCAGAGGGAAGTCGCCGGGGCACGATGGTCTCAGTATCGAGCATCTGCAACATGCGGGTGTGCATCTGCCTAGGGTCCTGTCCATGTTGTTTACCTTCTGTCTACGTCATAACTACCTACCAGATGAACTCATGAAGACCATAGTAGTACCTATAATTAAAAATAAGACTGGTGACGCATCTGACAAGGGAAATTATAGACCTATATCGCTGGCCACGACCCTGGGCAAGGTACTGGATGGTGTGCTTAACAGATACTTAAGCGAACACGTCTCTCTGCATGATGCTCAGTTCGGTTTCCGACCCGGGCTGTCCACAGAATCCGCAGTATTGTGTCTTAAGCATACCGTCCGGTACTACACTGACAGAAGAACACCCGTATACGCCTGTTTCCTGGACCTGTCAAAGGCGTTTGACATGGTGTCATATAACGTTTTATGGAAAAAGATGCAACTTAACACCAGGTTGCCTGTAGAAATTATTAATTTATTTAGATATTGGTATGATAATCAAATCAATGTTGTCAAGTGGATGAATGAATGCTCAGATGAGTATAGGATGGAGTGTGGTGTGAGGCAGGGTGGATTAACCTCACCCACTCTCTTTAACTTATACATAAATGGACTGATCGAGGAGCTCAGCAGTGCTGGTGTCGGTTGCTCAGTGGATGGTGTTTTTACAAATAACATTAGCTATGCTGATGACATGGTGCTGCTGGGCCCCTCAATCAACTCCTTGAGATCACTGTTGTCCATATGTGAGCGCTACGCAGTGACCCACGGGCTTAAATATAATGTCAAAAAAAGCGAACTGCTAGTTTTTTAAAGCGGGGGTTAAAACTTACTCTGTTCCTCCGATCACATTAAATGGAACCGTCCTACAGCAAGTGTGTAATTTTAAGTACTTGGGCCATTGGGTAAATGAGACTCTAAATGATGATATGGATATGGATAGGGAACGCAGAGCATTGTCGGTAAGGGGTAATATGCTTTCCCGCAGGTTTGCGCGATGCTCACGTAATGTTAAAGTCACACTTTTCAAAAGCTATTGTCAAACGCTATACACGTGCAACCTGTGGAGCAATTACTCGAATAAAGCCTACAATGCTCTGCGTGTCCAATATAACAACGCGTTCAGAGGTTTGTTGAGGCTCCCGTGGCGGTGCAGTGCCTCCAGTATGTTCGCTGACCACGGCACGGATGGCTTCCACGCGGTGCTTCGTAAAAGAGCGGCCTCCCTATGGTCTAGGGTAAAGGGTAGCACCAACACACTGCTGAACGTGGTGTCGGGTAGAATGGACAGTCCAATTCTGAGGCATTGGTCTCGCATGCATGTCCAAAATAATAATAATAATTTTAAATTTTACTAACATAGCTATAAGTAATTACCTACTAACAAATATGGACCTGTATATTTTTAATTGTGTGCTTTGGTCTGAAATAAATTATTTTCATTCATTCATTAGGGCATGTAGCCTGCTTATGACCAGTATCACCACACCCAAAACATTTGGCTAGACCTATTGGGCGTTTCCTGAAACCCTGTGATTTACTGTTACCGCCGTTATTAACCTGGGCATTTGAGCGAAAACTTGCGGCTGTGATTTTTGATGGCTTTACAAAAGTGGATAAATAATTAACTAGATCAGAGGGTTTCAAGTTTGCATTGGTCGCAGTCGCTTTTACGTGCGGGTCGACAATGCCTCTCAAAACAATTTCCGTGGTTAAATCGTCACTAAGACCCTTAACGATGAGTAACCTTAGCAGGGATTTACGCGCATACTCGGCGTATGATGATACTTATCAGAGTTAGAAGACATGACTTCATACAAAATTCCCGCCGAATCGATTTTCTTTACACATAAAGGTTTAAAATCTAATTTAAAATTACTCCACGTACGATCATTACACACCCACTCATTGAGCCACGACCTGGCGTCTCCCTTCAGACAATTACCTATCCTAGAAAGGCATTCACGATCGTCCCATTTGTTAACGAACTTGGCTCTATCGACCTCTTGCAACCAAGAATCTACGTCATGAATGCTGGGATCGAAGTTCGAGACATAATAACTATGGGTACTCACAGATTTCAGTGATTGAATTGCCTCCACAATTTGCTCTGTACCTTGTCCAACTGAAGTCGGTCCTACCGAAGCTGGCACACGAGAACTCTATTCCAGTGCCTCCAGTCGCGCCAGTACAGCGTTCCAGGATCCACAATTGCTCGGCGGCGGCGGGACCACAGGTGACAGCGGCGGCGTGCGCACACTGCGCGACGCCTGCTCGCCACGTGGTACGTGACCATGCTCGTGGTCCCGTCCACTGGAACGCCTAATGTGCGGCGAGCGTCTTCGCGAATTGCTGCGAGAGTGACATCCTTGCGTGCGCCGATTCCGCGAACATCGGAGACGCGAAGTGCGTGTGCGCGAACCATCACGAGAATGCCGCGACCGGATACGCGAATCGGTACGTGAACGACTATTCCGTGTACGACGATGGGTACGCGAGTATCTATCCCGAGACACGCGCGAACGGCGGTGAGAAGAACGGGAACGATTCCGTTTGTCCATTGTCAAATTATGAATCACGAAAAATAAGAAAACTTACACAAGACGGCAGAAAAAAAAACAAAAGAGGGTAAAAAAAAAACGACAAAATAAAACAGCTAAGTACTTTGCAGTTGATATAAAAACTGTTCAAGTCAAGTCAGGATATTAGTGGGAATGAATCTTTTATCCCACTTCTGATGTTAGAAATCAGAAGCGGGTTGAATTTTTTTAAAAAGTACAATTTATTACCTTAAAACTAAAATTACAATTATTTAAACAATTATCGAAAATAAATGAGACAAATTCTTATCTGCGCAAAATTAACACAAAATAATAACAATCTACCTTCGCTATAAAAAAAAATGACAGAACCAAAACTATGACCTAACGTCTATCTCGCATCACGGATAGCAACCGAATAGGGGCGAGGCGCCGATATTCAGCCGCTTATATAGAAACCGTCATCCTAAGTCGAATTTAGTGAGCGTACGGAGCAGACGTGTCACTGGGTATTTTATTTTACTGTAGAATTTAAATCAATTGAAACTAAACCCTAATTAAAACAAGACACAGACACTTATAGAAAAACTTCAGGTGTGGAATTACTCCGTTTAGAAAACACTGCATACGCAGCAAGCGGCGCCCTTCACCTCCTCGGGTAAGCGTGACAAAAACTATTTTTTGACTCTTTCGGTCTTGCCGGCGACGACGCAAGCTGTAAACAACAAAACTGCGCTTTATTGCGCTGTTCCATTATCCGTTTGCAGATTTTTAGGGACACGCCCTTCATCCAACAAAGTTTTGAAAGAATTACACACATCTTCTTTGGTTTTACTTCTCATAGGAAAGGTCCAAGCATATTTTGAAAATTTATCAATAACAGCAAAAATATATCTGTAATTTTTATTTTATTTTGAAATAGATTGCATATCAATTAAGTCTGCTTGCCACAAGTCATCTATATCTTTCATGATAACATGTCTTCGTGGATAGTTCACCCTCGCATTTTTATGAATTTCGTTTACCACATCAGCTTTGCTCATGTTCACAATTCAGTATATTTGTCTTGAATTCAGTTATAACACTGAATAAAAAGCATAGTATTATGACTATTTATTATTTAATTATGTCAGCTTCTTTTAATTCTTCGATTATTGATAAAATTTCATTATCATGGTTTGTATTGCCGGCAAACTAACAAACAACTCTCTAGAAGCAATTAACAGTTTCAATCTATTAACCAGTTCGTTAGGATCATCCCAATATACCAAATCAGTGTTATTTTTGTATTTCTTTAGCACTGGCAAGTTTCCTCCAAATTTAGTGACAATATTATTGTTTAACGATTCGGAAAACAATGGTTTGATTATTTCACGATATTTAATAAATAGAAAGAAAGAAAGAAAGAAAAAGCATTTATTCAGTACTAGCGTAACCGTCAGCTCAAAAATTATAAAAAATAAAATATAGAATAAGAAAACAAACAGAAAATAAAATAAAAATAAATACTTACACACTTATTGAAATAAAATGCGCTGTCGATACCCATACCGAATAGGTTACCAACTCAGCATGTGCTAGGCTTAACACCCAGCGCTGATTTTCAGTTGGCACCCCTGCAGTGACATCCGGACGAAGGCAAATATGTATATAAATGTTAATTAATAATATTTGTAATATATGATAAATATTTTAATAAATAATGTAATATTTAGATAAATAAAAGTTATAAACCATTTTTTATTTGTGTACAATCACCATTCAGCATGTTATTTTTATTTGCCCAAAAGGCGGGGATGAACACTTCCTTTTGACATGACAGGTTGAAAAACATCAAGGCAACCCACCTAAACACATCACTTTTTAGTTGGCCGCAAGCCTGTCTAGTCGTTTCCCTACTATTTTCAAAGACGACAACTGGATTGTTCGCCAACAATTTTTTTTTTTTTATTAATTGAGAACTATATCTGTATCAGTACTCAAACAGTCAGCAAAATATCCTCGATACTGGTGCTTATGCGAAAACACTCACAACTATGCCGCCAAACCGCAACCATGTCGGTAAGTTTTTGCTTTTTATTAATTATTTTTTAAAAACTGAGTACCATAATATCATAAGAAAATTAACAAAATAATTATAAATTGAATTAATTTGAATTAAAATTAAATAACTGATCATAATAATTAGAGAATTAGTTAGATAAATGATTTGTCAATATTAATAGTATTATATTCAATTTGAGAGGTAAGAATAAATAACTTAAGTTTATTTCTAAACGTTTCTATATTCCTCAGGTCCCTAATCGGAGGAGGTATGTTGTTCCAACACTTGGACGCCGCATATCGAAAGCTTCCCCGAAAGGCTGCGGTACCGTGTTGCGGTATGGCCAGTTGCTGAGCACAACGTCTACCCTCGCGCTGGCGGTGACTATTTACCCACGATATCTTAGAGTGCAGGTATGACGGACACTTATGCTTTACAACGCCGAAAAGGAGACAAGCCATGTGCAATTTTCGGCGCGATTTCATTTTCAAAATGTTGTGTTTATTAAGGAAAGGTGTAACGTGGCTCCTTGGTGGTACAGTGAAACAAAACCGTGCACAGGCATTCTGAACTCTTTGAAGTAGTCTCTCTGTTCGCGCTAAGAGTCTGGGTCCTATAACAGTGTCTGCGTAATTTAACTTTGATAGAACCAAACTTTCTACTAGCTGCACACGTAATTCCTCGCTTAGATATGGACGCATTTTATATAAAACCTTTAAACGGTAGAAACAATTTTTGACACAGTTTGAAACGTGTGTCTCAAAATGAAGGCGTTGGTCCATAATCAAGCCTAGGTTTCGCGCTTCACTCACATATTCAATATGTTGCCCTTTAATAGTGACGTCCCCGGGTTTGGGTATTATTTTTTCTAACTGAAGTTTAGTTCCGAACAACATACACTTTGTTTTGGCTGGGTTAAGGAGTAGCGAATTTCGTTCAGACCAATTTACAATCCTTTCCAGGTCTTCGTTAATAGCTTTTACCGCTATGTGGTAATGTTCAGGTTTAAAAGAAAGGTATATTTGTAAGTCGTCTGCGTAAATATGGTGTTTACAATTTTCTATGTTTCGGATAATATCAGCGCTATATAAAATAAATAACGTAGGTCCCAATATTGATCCTTGTGACACGCCTTTAAGCACGGGGGCCACGTCTGAACAAATAGTTGAGCCATTTATATCACGAATTTCGACACGTTGTGCACGGTTGCTGAGATAACTATCAAACCATTTTATTGTGGATGTATCAAACCCATAGTAGGCCATTTTTGACAGCAAAAGAGACAAATTTATAGCATCAAATGCTCTCGAGAAGTCCAGCAAGACTAACAAAGTGCACAACCCTTCATCTTGAGTTGACAATATATTATCCGTTACATCCAATAGAGCTGTTGCAGTGCTACGGCCCCTCCTGAAACCTGACTGGGCTTCTGGAAGAATGTCACTGTCCTCAAGGTATTTAGATAATTGAGCATTAACTACCTTTTCTAGAACTTTAGATAAAAATGGTAAAATGCTTATAGGTCTTAAATCATTTATTTCAGTTGGGTTGGGTTTCTTAGGAATTGGACGTACTATAGCTATTTTCCAGAGGTCGGGAAAGGTCGATGTTAAAATAGAATTATTTATAATAGAAGTAAGGATATCTAGAGTTCGAGGAAGAGTAAGGATAAACATATTTAGAGAAATATGATCATATCCTTCCGCATTTGATTTAATTTGAGATATAATTTTAAGAATATTGGATTGGTCAACCGTCTTAATAGAAAATATGCCATCACTGTGTCTATTAAACTCATAGTAGGTCAAATATGATAACGGCAAGATTGTATTACCCGGAACAGCTAAGAACTTCGTATTTATTTTATTTGGATCACTAAAATGCGAGGGCAATTCCGACTCATTCTTAGGAGGTAGTAAAGTATTCTTTAGGTTTTTCCATAGAATGTTAGGGCTTTTAATTTTATTATTTATATTGTATTTAAAATAGGCAACTTTTTCATAATACAGAGATTTTTTGACCAGGCTTTTTAATTCTACATAATATAGCCTCTTACTCTCGGACTTGGTACGCTTATATTGGTTATGGGCTTGATTACGCAAATTCATCATCAGTTTGATGTTATCAGTAACCCAAGGATATGTCTGATCTTTAATAATACGAGTCTTACGAGGATAGTGCCTATCAAACAGTGTGGTTATATTATTGTTCAGATTGGCTATCATAACATTGACATCACATATCGAGCTCGCAGCGCTCCAGTCAATTGAAGCCACGTCCTGTTGAAACTTCTCATGAGGTATTTTGGAGACATTTCTGCCCGTTATGACTCTTGGCAAAACTTTCTCTCTTTTAAAGTAAAAAGTAGTTGAAATAAATGCATGCGCTCCCAGTGCGGCTATCGGGTCCACCACAATATTACTCACTCTCGCATCCGTACACACCAGGTCAATGAGGGTCTCCGTATTGGTTGAAACATGGGTAGCTGATGGCACCTGTTGACTTAAATTAAAAGTATTAAGAAACGTGTTTAATTTAATTGTTTTCGGATCGGCCTGATTAAGAAAGTTGATGTTAAAGTCTCCCAGCAGAACGGTGTGTTTACTTGATGGTATTGAATTTATTGAGTTGGATAACGCGTCTAAAAATACATCTACATTCAACCAGGGCGGCCTATACGCTGTGTCGATGGCGATCTTTGAACCATTTATGGTCAAAATCAGCCACATTTGTTCCACAGACTTATGTAAAGGATCTATAGGGTACAAATGAGAACGAACATTCGTTCCACGCTTAATATAGAAGCCAACACCGCCACCGCGGCCGCCGCGCACGCTCACCGGTCGCGGCACGTGTCGCAGCCGGTACCCGGGCACGGCAGGCGCGCGCCCCTCTTCGCCCGTCCTAAGCCAAGTTTCATTTATCGCCATAATGTCAACATCATAACGTTGCATGGCAGCGACAAACTCATCATGGTTAGTGCCTAGTGAGCCCGCGTTAAATATTCCAACTTTTAGATAATTTGCTGTCATCACAATATTGAGGTATATACTACAGTTAATAATGTCATTATGTAATAAATGTAATGCATACGGGGAAATAGTAGTTGGTATGAACGTTTTAGCAGAAAAAATATTACGATCTCTTCATATAGGTCGCAAACACACTGAATAAAGGTAGATAAAAAAGTAGTTTGTAAATAATAAATAGATCTAGTCTGATATGGATAAGTATAGTAAATAAACTTGTTATAAAAGTAAATGGGTATTGTACGGCTACTGTCACTGCAAAGAACGCCCTCTGAACTAATGTACCTCGTAGGCCACATACATGTCGTACCGCGACAAGGCTAAAATATTTATAATCAATAGTAGGTAAATAGGCATAACAGTAATAACAACAAGTATTAAGTAAATAGACATAACAGTATTAACAACATCAAAACAATCATGTAATTTGCAAATGGTTAAATATGCAATCAAACGGGTCCTACACCAAAAATTCGTGCCAGGTCTGCATCAGATCGAATGCGTTGCGAAGAGAAGCCGTCATCTTTCTTTACATAAATACGCCCATCCCTTGTCCATACATATTTATATTTGTGCCGCTGCCCAGCCTCGCGAGCGTGAAAGAATAGCTTTCCATTGACAGGGGTCAGCCGTTCGTTTATATAAAATTTTTGTAACGGTCCATGCAGGTTGAGATCCGCAGTGGTAAGGCCGCGTCGCACGCGCGCCGCTCGCAGCAGTTGGTCGCGCGAAGCGCGGCGCGCTAGTCGTACAGCGAG
Source organism: Shargacucullia verbasci (assembly GCA_947562105.1). Taxonomy (NCBI): domain Eukaryota; kingdom Metazoa; phylum Arthropoda; class Insecta; order Lepidoptera; family Noctuidae; genus Shargacucullia; species Shargacucullia verbasci. Next base: position 5,322,160 of record OX387281.1, read on the forward strand.
GGCGCGCGGGCGCGGCGGTTCCGCCGCATCAACACTACCAGTAACTGTAAAGTTACGGCGTACCATACCGATACGCTCTGCGCACACTACATCCCGCTCGTCGAAGGTGAGCCCAAGCTTTACGGATACTAGGCTTAGGAGATGAACCGGGTTTTCCTCTTTGGTCTCCGGTATGCCCGTTATGATGACGTCATTGAGTAATAATTCCTGGTCGCGCTCATTTAGCTGCATTTTTAATTCAGCGATTGCGTTGTCTAGGCGATCGTAAGACTCTGGTTCTCTCTCCTCAAAACGCTTCTCAAGGTCAGACACTTTGATTTCAACCGTGTCTATACGGTCCTTACACGAACTCATATCGGCTTTTAAGTCCGTCATCACTTGCCGGAACTGCCTTAGCTCCACCTTCATCTCGCTCAATTCCTCTCGGAAACAGCGTATTTCGTGCGCAATGTCGAGAGCGGCTGACGTCGTTGGTCCAGACAGCTCACTGTTAGGCGATGTGTTTGTTTGATTTGAAGCGGCACCCACATCTGTGCTGTCGTTAGATAAACTCTTGACAGGTGTAGCAGAGTTATCTGACCTGGGTATCTTGGCTTTACAGCCTGGGCACAGCCAGTTTGAGGACACTTTAACTGCCGTAGTAATGCCGACACAGATGCTGTGATATGATCCTGAACACTTGGTACAGCGAATGGAATCGGCTGTTGCCGACATGAATTTGCCACAGCCACCACACTTAGCCATGTTAATGAATACAGATGACAAGTAGTAAGTGCGAATAATGTTGTTATCAATACCCCAGTCGATCTACACTACAATCGACACACACAAGTACCACCAAAGAGCAACAGATGGCGCTGTTCATAAATACACAAAAGAACTGTTATAATACACTTTCCTATAATATTAAAGTTTCAGCAGACTCGATTTCACTCCCTATGAGGCTCGCACTGTACTCGAACGTAGGTATTGATTACGTTAATAACGTTTTAATGTATTTTATTGTAGCTTTTGCACTTATTTGTCAAGTTTAGGGTAGATTTAAGTACTGATCACTATAAGTTGTATAACTTTTAAGTTTATTTTGTTACTTTAAAACACTTTGACTCTTCCACAATAAATGTCACGTATTGAATCACGATTATCAAATTGGCCAATAAAGTTTTGAGTAAAACACTGTTGTATAATTTTAATATGCTTGTAAACACTTAGTCAAACTTTGTTTACCCACGTCCGTGACGTCACTCCAAATACCTTTATCGCCTCTAATTTGTCCATTAGGATTAAAATCTCTCTTATGTGCATTTGTATAATTTAACATATCCTTATAGTCACGTTTATCTTTGCTTGATATTAGTTTTAAATCAAGTTTTCTTCGAAGTAAAAGTTCTTTTAAACCAGGGGTTAAATTGAAGGTTTTGTCACCAACTTTAATTAAAATGACATTATCGTCATTCACACTATCTAATTTAGAAAATGAAAAGATTGCATTACCCATTAGTAATTTTTTGTTTACGCTTCTTATTCCAAATGGTATATTTAAACCATCATAAATATCATGGATATCACGACCCTCTAATGATAGTTCTAAATCTTCCAGTAATTCCGTTGTGGAATACTTTTTAACGAACTGCGCAGAATTTAGTTTTGGATCGTAGCAGACTTCAAACTTTGTAGATGAGCTAGTATTAATGTCACCCAATTCGATGTCTTCAGAATTAGAGTATGTATTTTCTAAATTTTGTATTTTTTCCATTGTTTTATTCGACTCAACTAAGGTTTTAAGGGGATCTGTGACAGGTTTTAACATTTTATCAAGTGACAAATTCGTTGAGCGTTCCTGGTTTTTCATTTGTTTTATTTTATTCTTTATGGAGTCTACAGACCTCATTAATTCAATTTTAATAGTTTTTTCCATGTTATATTATATCAACTGCGTTTAGCTAAAGAAAAAATGATACTGAATTCTTTTTTATATGTAAATCACTTATAGAATAAAGAACATCAGTCAAATTTAAAAAATATATCAAAATTCTGTGTATACCGTACATTATTTAATAATGATTCTTTGTTAATAAGTAAAAAATTGTAAGGTTTACTCCAAACAGTTTGACAAATGTTTTTGAACTGTTTCCATTTAAATTTATATTTGTACACGGTTGGCGCAGTGGCTAAGCCATTAGCTTTCTGCGCTATGTGTCGCGGGTTCGATCCCCGCACGGAACAAATATTTGTATGATCTACAGATAGTTGTTTCGGGTCTGGTTGTGTGTGCTTGTGACATGTATGTTTGTAAACTGTACCCACGACACAGGAGAAATCCTAGTGTGGGGCAACGTTTTATAAAAGAAATAAAAAGAAAGAAAAATATTAAAATAATTAATGGAATCAGGCGTTACTTTGCGGAAATCCATGATATATAAGATATACAACTAGAATATTTAGTTTTAATTCCGCTAAACTACTGCAAGTTTGGGTCGACACGTGTTTCGCCCCTCCACGGAGCATCCTCAGGAGATGTTGACTCGTCGACCGCTTGGACGCGAATGAGCGGCTGGGTAGTGAGCGCCCCCTTATATAGCACTACGACTTGGTGTTTGTATTGAACTACCTGCAAAAATTCGTAAAAGTGGAGATGGTATTAGATTAGTTTGGTCATTCAACAGTGTAAACCTGTCGTTATTATGTTTTAAAATTTCTAATTGTTCATTTCATGTTTGTAATAAAGGTTTCCGGTTGTGTGTGTTGGAACAATTAGAAATTTTAAAACATAATAACGACAGGTTTACACTGTTGAATGACCAAACTAATCTAATACCATCTCCACTTTTACGAATTTTTGCAGGTAGTTCAATACAAACACCAAGTCGTAGTGCTATATAAGGGGGCGCTCACTACCCAGCCGCTCATTCGCGTCCAAGCGGTCGACGAGTCAACATCTCCTGAGGATGCTCCGTGGAGGGGCGAAACACGTGTCGACCCAAACTTGCAGTAGTTTAGCGGAATTAAAACTAAATATTCTAGTTGTATATCTTATATAAAAATATTAAAACCAACACACTCGAAATCAGTTTCAAAATTTTTAACTAATATATCAACGAATGCACAAGGGGTGGATGGGATATCGAAAGAAATGTTAGATCTTACCCCTCCACAATCTTTAACAGCTATAACTGAATTAGTAAACAGATCTTTAACGTCAAATACATTTCCTGAGTTATGGCGTAATTCAATCGTGAGGCCACTTCCGAAAAACAATACCCCACAAGCATATAAAGATCTTCGTCCTTAATAGGACGAAGATCTTTCGATTAAAAATGGACATAGGTGAAGGTCAGAAAATTATTGATGCATACAAAAAAATTATCTCTTCCGATATCAAAAACACACCGACGACATCACGTAAACGCTATGTCCTTAGAAAAACCAGTACGTCTACTTGTTCTACACCTCTAACCCTCATTGGAAAAACTAATACATCTACCCATTCAACACCCCTAAAGACTCAACATTTTGATCCAGTAGATCATGACCTCAGAACTCCTCAACCTCCACTACTAAACCGCGAAATTATGGACAACAAGACACAATGTTTAGCGATATCTAAAGATAAAAACAAGAGCCCAAACGCATATATTTTAAAATATCCACCCAAACTGACTCAAGATACTCGACATGAAGACTTAATTATTTCTTCCTCAAATTCAGGAAACTTAGTAGAATTAAGTCACAACAGTTCTTCTCCAAGGATATTAGTTTTGGGTGACCAACAGGTACGGAAATTTGCTCAAGAAATAGCAACACAAAGAAACAATAATAAATGGAACAACATTTACTCGGTATCGGGAATCTCAAAACCATATGCAACGTCTTCACAAGTACTGTACAACTTTGAAAAATTATCAGAAGGACTTAACAGTGACGATATTATCGTTCTAGGTATTGGAAGCAACGATAAAAATCCCTACTTAATTTTAACAGAATTATGTTCTTCACTTCGCAAGGTAAAAAATAACAAAGTGTTTATCCTAAATGTTGTAAATAATCGCTACTTAAATACTAACCTATTAAATAAACAAATTAAACTGTTTGTACAGAACTATCCAAACTGTCAATTCATTGATACATCTGATGTGATGATAAGCGCTAGTAACTATAATTTTGTATCAAGGCGTTTTATGTGTTTTAAAATAAATATAGAAATTGACAATATAAATTACCAAGAATTAGTAACGTCACAATTAAAACAAAGATGCGCCAATAAAGATTTACAGTTTGAAAATAATAACAATGTAACTAAAACGGGTGGAATCAAAAAAGGAACTATCCCATATTATTTTAGAAAACAACATCATACCACTGACCATATTTCTAAACCTATAAGCAACTGTGAAAACACTAGCCAACCGATGTTTTTTCGAGGTTAGACGTAAATGTTCTCTTCTACATCAAAATATAGCTGGTGTATTGAGTAAAAAAGACCTTCTAGAATTAACAATAACGGAACTAGAAAAAACGAATAATATGAGTATTGATATTGTTTGTCTCAGTGAAACATTTATACGACAAGGGGCAGAATCTAATCTTACCCTGAAAAACTATAAATTAGTGTCAGCCTTTTCAAGACCGCATCAACGTAGAGGTGGAACTTGTTTACTGATCAAAAAAGAGCTTGACTGCAAACTTATATGTAACTTAATTGAGCCCAAATTATATTTTTTTGAATACTGTGCAATTGAAATCACAACCTTAAAACTTTATGTTATCTGCATATATCGCACACCAACATCAAATGTTAAATTATTTTTAGAAAATTTAAACATCCTCTTAAGAAAACTCATGAGAAATAATAAAAACATCGTCTTATGTGGTGACTGGAACATAGACGCAATTAAAGCAGATAAACTTTTCAAAGAGCTGGAATCGATTCTAAAAAACTATAACATAAATAATCATATCACAAATCCAACAAGGAAACTCTCTTGTATCGACTTAATAACGAGTAATATACCAAATGTTAAACCCCAAATACACTACCTAGCTCTATCCGATCACGAAACAGGACAATCTATATGTTTTGAGGTAACAGAGGACACCACGAATTGTAAAAGACCTTTTTATTTTGAATATAGACGCGATTTTAATCAAGGTAACATAGATAAGTTTGTAAACTGCCTGTCTTCATTGTCCTTTTCAAATATTTACCAGACCGAAGACACTGACATTGCATTTAATTATTTCCATGACATTCTATTATTATTTTATAATTTATGTTTCCCCAAAATCAAGTTTAAAATAACTATTAAACCCCTAAAACATAATTGGATGACAAAAGGCATTAAAAAATGTTGTATAAACAAACGGCGTCTATACCTAAAATATCGTTTGTCAACAGCAAATAACAACCATCATAAAAGAACCTACAAGAAATATACCGCCATTCTAAAAAGATGCATGTTTCAGGCACAAAAAAGCGAAAACACACGCTATTTGTCTCAATCCGGAAACAAATGTAAGGCTGCCTGGAAAGTAATAAAATGCAATACCAGCGAAAAACAAACTTCTTATGACATAAATAAAATTCAATTAGACAATCAAACTCACACTGACCCTGAAAAGATAGCTGACATTTTTAATAATTTCTTTATTGATATAACGAATAACGCAATTGACCCATCTATTGACTTCACACCACCCATGACATATAATCCAATGACTATGTATTTGACCCCAACAAATGACACCAATGTACGTAAAATAATTAGCTCTTTAAAATCAACCAACTCTACAGGCTTCGACGACATTAACACAAAAATTCTCAAACTATGCTCTACATTTTTATCAAATCATATTGGACATATTATTAATCTCTCATTTATGCAAGGTTTATTTCCTTCACGTTTAAAATTCTCCATTGTTAAACCAATACACAAGAAAGGTGATAGAATTGATGTAAATAATTACCGCCCCATAACACTCATACCAATATTGTCAAAGATATTTGAAAAGGTCATTCATGAAAAACTCTCCGGTTTCCTATCCAAATTCAACATTTTAAATGAAAACCAATTTGGTTTCCGAAAAAATAAATCCACCGCATCAGCTTGTTTTACTCTACTAAAATTAATAACGAAAAGCCTGAATAATAAACTACCTATTGTCTCCATTTTTTTAGATATGTCCAAGGCTTTTGATTTCGTTAATCATAAACTGTTAATTTATAAATTAGACCGATGTGGCATAAGGGGAAACGCACTGAAATGGCTCGAAAGCTACCTTACCCATCGACAACAATGCGTCGAGATCTCGGCACAAACAGGCAATCAAAAGCTCGAATATAGGTCTGAGTATCGTGAAAACAACTGCGGTGTTCCCCAAGGGACCATACTAGGGCCGCTATTGTTCTTGTTATATGTTAATGACTTGCCTAGTGTAACTACTCACAATTGCACACTTTACGCTGACGATACGACAATTAGTATTATAAACGAAAATAACGACATTGTTGAGTACCAAAATGAGATAAATATGACATTAAATAAAATTATTACATGGCTTGAACACAATAATCTTCACATTAATATTAAAAAAACGAAAATGATACAATTTCAGACATATAAAAGTAATCGCCCACGGCTTAAAATACATTACGGAAATGAGACAGTAGAAGAGGTCGATAACGCAAAATTCTTGGGGATAGTAATTGATAGAAACTGTAACTGGAAATCTCATATTGATGATCTATGTAAGAGGATTGATCGATTTGTTTTCGTTTTGTACAGACTAACACGAGTGGCTAGTGCTGAAGCAGCTCTATGTGCATACCATGGCTATGTCTCGTCAATTTTACGCTATGGCATAATAATATGGGGTAATTCTGTGGAAATAAAAAGAGTGTTTTGAGCTCAGAAAAAATGTGTGCGCTCAATTTGTGGAGCGCACCCACTGGACAGTTGTGTTCCACTATTTAAAAAACTTAAAATATTGCCACTTCCAGCACTATATATTTTTGAAATTTGTATCTTTGTACACCAAAATAGACATGAATTTGAATTGTATAATGATGTTGTATCCAGACCCAGCCGCAAAGTGTATATGCTTAATGTTCCCAGGCGTAGAATAAAATTGTTTTCCAATAATATGTACTGCATGTCTATTACTGTTTATAACAAATTACCTGACGGCTTCAAAACTCTCAACCTCAGAACATTTAAAATTAAATTATTTAACTTTCTCATAAGCAAATGTTTTTACTCGAGTTACGCAATCGACCGGCCTTCATACCAACATCGATTGCTGACCAAGCTCCGATGACTCGCCAACACGCGTCGTCATTTAGTGCATAATTAGCAATAAGTAAAAATGTATAATTAAACATGAGATTGATATGTAATTAGTCTCGTAGAACCTTTGTTATAATAAACTACTCTTGTAATTTAAATAAATATATTTTTTTAATCAAATCCTTGATCGCCGATACTTAACTGGCGCAGTCGGTAGGATCGCGACACTCGAATATCGAATATAACTCTTCGTATAGAGTGAACGGTATCTATCGTTATCTTCGCGGTCCGATTCAACGAACCTGTCGGCGGTATCCTGTGGGAGTCCTAGAGAATCGGGAATCCTGCTGTTCTACGAGGCCCGGCTGGAGATGCAGAGGTTTCTGGGGTAAGTGCAAATCGTTTTCCCAGTTTCCTGTGCTATATTTCCTGTCGTATATTTATAATACGTATGCATATCGTGTTACGTGTGATTGTCTGTGTGCTATAATCGCGATAGACGTTTAGTATAATTATTTTACGTAATAATCAAGTAGTGTTCACTATCACGCTACGTATGATATTACGGCATAGGCAGTAATATAGTTTGTATTTTAGTAAACGCTAACCGTTAGGTAGGGACATAGGTTAATCAGTTAGGTATATATATTATAAAATAAGCAATATGGCAATGAGTGCTTCAGATATGTCTACTTTTAAATTCATTAGGGACCTTCTGCCCACCTACGACGGCAACCCTAAAACTCTTAACTATTTCATTCGTGAGGTGGAAAAAATTATGCTTCTACTCGACCCTCCTGCTCGAACAAATCCGGCACTTACTTGTCTTATTAAAAGTAGGCTGAGTGGTACCGCGATTGACGCTGTCGCATACGAGGAGTCACTTGACACCTGGCAGTCTATAAAAGCCGCGTTAGTACGTAGATTAGGCGAACCGCGAAATGAAATTCAAGTAATGCAAGAACTAACACGTGTACGTCGTATTAAAAATGAAGACGCAGAGACTTTTGGTAAACGCCTTAGAGATATATTGGACACGTTGCAATCAGTGGGTAAGCACAGCGATAAGTCATACTATGAAAATATGGTTATAGATCAATATATTAATAATTTAGATTTCCATGTATCAGTAGGGGTTCGTATTTCGAAACCTGTCACTTTAGAAGTAGCCATAATTACAGCGAGACAAGAGGAGACAAGATTAGCCTATAATAAATTTAATAATAGCTTTAATAATTCACTTCTCATGCAAGCCAAACCAAAAGAAACACCTAGGATAAATTTGCCTACATCCCCTGTTAGTCAACCATTTAGATTTAATAACCCACCCCAACAAAGATTTGCTGATTCTAACTTCGTACCACAACGTAATAATGGCCTCATAGAGCAGAGACAATGGGTTCAACCCACCCTTCCGTGGAAAAATAAATCTGCATCAGGTAATGTAAGACCTAGTGGTTCAGGCAACTTTAGGAACTCGGGCAGCTTTAGACAGCAGCACAATATACCGCAGCAAGTAAATCCACCTCAGATGTTACAATGAGGTCAGTAGATAAACCCGTAAAACCCCAGTTTGATCATGGTGAATTCTTCTACACCACAAATGAACCAGAGTATTCCCAGGACAAGTATGACTCCTACAACGAGCAAGGTGAGTGCTACAATATATATCCTGATCAAGACTATTCAGACATACCCGCTGGACAGTCGAATTATGAGGATTTTCCCGAGGGCAGAGGACAGGAGGACCACAGTTAATTGAGACAGTAAAGTTAAATACTCATGGTAAAGACCACCTACCTTACATCGAACTCCCGGAATATAAGGGTAAATTTTTATTAGATACAGGGTCAACTCACTGCATGATATCACCTGATGCTATAGAGGGAACTATCTTTGAACAGTGTATTGAACAGGAACCGTATCAAATACGTACCGCGCATGCTATGACGAGGCATGAGTACGTCGCATATCTGCCGCTACCCCCCCAATTTAATACAGATAAATTTCATAGATTTCTAATATTTGATTTTGATCCTAAATTTAAAGGACTCATTGGTGTAGACCTTTTAAAAGAGCTAGGCTGTACAATCGACTTAAAAAATAAAGTATTAAGATGTCCTTGTAGTGAAATACCCATTTATTCGGATTACCCAGTTAGAAAGGTTAGAGTGGAACCCAAATGTGAAAAGTTAATTACCGTTAAAACTAACTATACCGATGGGCAGTACATTTGTGATGACTTTTACTGGTCTAGAGATCTTAAGTCACCAGCTGCAATAGTTACAGTTAAAAATGGGACCTTCAAAACATCTATTATTAACTACAGTGACGAGAAGAAACTTATAAATAATAACCGCCCCCTATCACTTGAACCAATACCACAACAGTTAGTTAAAAATAACGAGATTGAGACCTGTAACTGTAATAAATTAAATACCATAGAAGATGTTGACCATGAACGTAAGCAAAATTTAAATAAAATACGCACGGACCATATGAATGAGGAAGAAAAGCGGGAAATAATGAAAATATGCTTTAATTACAGAGACATCTTCCACTCAGAAAATATCCCACTGTCTTTTACACATACGGTTAAACACGAACTTAGACTGACTGACGATACTCCAATCTTTGTTAGAAGTTATAGACAAGCCCCTCAGCAGCGCAAAGAAATTCAAAATCAAGTAAATAACCTTTTGAAACAAGGAATCATTCGGGAAAGTATATCCCCGTGGTCGTGCCCGGTCCACATAGTCCCAAAAAAACCAGACGCTTCTGGAAAGGTTAAATGGAGACTGGTTATTGACTACAGACGACTTAACGACAGAATAATAGAGGACAAATACCCACTACCAAACATACATGACATACTGGATAGACTAGGTCGTGCACAATATTTCACCACCCTGGATCTTGCAAGTGGCTACCATCAGTTAGAAATGCACCCCAATGATATAGAAAAAACTGCGTTCACAACAGAAAAAGGTCACTATGAATTTTTGCGAATGCCTTTTGGTTTAAAAAATGCACCAAGTACCTTTCAACGTCTGATGGATCATATTTTAAGAGGTGTTGATAATGTATTTACATATTTGGATGACGTCATAATTGTGTCAACGTCACTTCAAGAGCACACAGAAAAACTAAAACAAGTGTTCGATCGTTTCAAGTTACATAATTTAAAGATTCAACTAGATAAATCGGAATTTTTACAAAAACACGTGAACTTCTTAGGACATGAACTCACTGACCAAGGGTTAAAACCAAATAAAGATAAAATCAAAGCCGTTTTAAACTTTCCGTTGCCACAGAACCAGAAGGACATAAAATCTTTCTTAGGATTAGTGGGCTATTATCGTAAGTTCATAAGAGATTTTGCGAAGTTAACTAAGCCATTAACATCATGCCTAAAAAAGAATGCTAAAATAAATCATACAAGAGAATTCATAGATTCAGTAAATAAATGTAAACAAATTCTAACTAACGCCCCAATCTTGCAGTACCCAGACTTTGACCAACCTTTTATATTGACAACTGATGCCTCTGATGTAGCCGTAGGAGCAATCCTCTCTCAAGGAAACGTTGGATCAGATAAACCCGTCGCCTACGCATCCAGGACTTTGTCAGATACTGAGGCCCGTTATTCAACCATCGAAAAAGAATTGTTAGCCATAGTATGGGCGATCAAGTATTTTAGGCCGTATTTATATGGTCGTAAATTTACCATCTATACCGATCATAGACCCCTGATGTGGTTAATGTCCTTAAAAGACCCAAACTCGAAGCTAACTCGCTGGAGATTGAAGCTAGCCGAGTACGACTACCGAGTGATTTATAAAAAGGGTAAACAAAACACAAATGCAGACGCGTTATCTAGGGCCAAAATTTTTCATAAAAGTGTAGATTCATTAGCCGTAAATTTAGATGATAATGATAATGACGAAATAATCAATAGAATTTTTGAAAACGCACGCCGCGAAACGGGATCTGAACCAACAAATACTGATAATGATAACACTCAAACACATAACGAAATAGGCACCGACACCCATACACAGACTGACACAGACCAAATGAATGTAGACATAGGCGACCCAGAACAGTTGATTTCCACTAATCACACTCAACCAGATAACGAAAATAAAGGTATCCCAATTTTATCAGATGCAATTGATAGGCAACTCAAACAGTTTCATATAAGGTCCACACCAGGTTCAGAGTATAGAGTAGATAATAGGTCAACGAACTCCAGAATCGTTATCAAAGACGTCTATATTCCAATAAATAACACGGAGTCGGAAATCATTAGATTTTTAAAGGAACACACTATAGCTGACCGTATTTTTCATTGCTATTTTTATGATGAAAATTTATATTTAGCTTTTTCTAGGGTTTACACAACTATTTTTAATGACAGAGGCCCTAAACTAGTAAGATGCAACTCTCGTGTTACTTTAGTTGAAAATAAAACAGAGCAAGAAGAACTAATAAAGAAATACCACGAGGGCAAAACAATGCACCGCGGTATCCAAGAGACCCACAAGCAACTCCATAGGAATTATCATTGGAATAATATGCTTCTTTCAATTCAAAGATTTATTAATCAATGCGACATCTGTTTGAAAGCTAAATATGAAAGAAATCCATTAAAACCGTCATTAACGTTAACTCAGACTCCTACTAAACCACTCGAGCACTTATTTATGGACCTCTATTCGACTGGTGGAGCCACGTTTTTAACCGTCATTGATAATTTTTCTAAATTTGCCCAAGCCATGCCGATAAACGCCGCAAGTAGCGTACATATAGCCGAAGCATTGCTACAAGTATTTTCAGTAATAGGTTTACCATTAAAGATAACAACTGATTCAGATAGCAAGTTTGACAACGACGTTATAAAGGAAATTTACGCTTCACATGATATTAACATACATTTTACAACACCTTATAACCCTAATTCCAACTCACCTATAGAGCGCTTTCATTCGACCATTGGCGAGATTGTACGGATACAAAGAATGACCAATAAAGATGACCCGATTCAGTCAATAATGAACTACTCTATAATTGCCTATAATAACTCTATTCACTCCACAACAGGTTACACACCACGAGAACTATTATTTGGCCATACAGCTTCTCGAAACCCCTTAGAATTATTTTATCCCAAAGAATTTTACCAAGACTATGTTCTTAAGCATCGTAGAAACGCCGAAGCAGTACAGGAGTGTTTAGCGGCTCACATGTCCAAAAACAAGGAACAGGTAATAGCGAAGCGTAACCAGGCGGCAGAGGAGATTACTTTCAAGGTAGGAGAAAAGGTTTATAAACAGGTGGCTAAAACTGCACGTAATGACAAAACAAAGCCTGTCTTTAAAGGTCCGTATGAAATAATTCACCTGCATCCTAATAATATAGCAGAAATTATAGGTAGTCACCCGAATTCCAAATCTATTAGAGTACACTTTAAACTTCTACGACGACCACATTTTGTTCCAGGACCCTCATCGCAGGAGCCTGCGTCCTTTACGCAGCCGCCAACCTGACCCTTAATCCGGTTAATAACGACAACGGAATACTATTGTTGAAGCAGGGACAAGTCCTTAAGCAAGTCGATACTTTAAGTCTGGCCTGTGTCTATAATATCTCGTACTTACATGAAGTTACTATAAAGATTATGTCGTCATACGCAGGCACCAAAGCTGCTGAAACTAGTACTTTAGGTATTAACGATATACAGTTTAGGACATATAAGAACCAGATAGAACTTAGTTTAAATTTAATAGGTAAGAAAATTATGTTTATGGCACCGCATAATAGAGTTAGGCGTGGTATAATAAATGGATTAGGATCAGTTGTCAAAGCAATTACTGGAAATTTAGATCAAGAAGACGCTGTTAAGTTCGAAAATGAAATAGCAAACTTACGTAATTCGGTAGGTAGAATTAAAAATTCTCAAAAACGATCTATGTTCCTCGCAGAACATACTATAGATGAATTTAGTAAGCAAATACATACATTAAATGAAAATCAGAACAAACTAGCTATCCTGCTAAAAAATACCACTAGTAGTAATAATTTAGTAATAAATAGAATGCACTTTTTAGACTTATATATTCAAATAGATTTTAGTTTACAGCTTTTATTAGATAAACTGATAGTTTTAGAAGACGCAATGACTTTTGCACAGTTAGGCGTTATGCACCCAAGTATAATAGCTCCGCATAGCTTAATACATGAAATTTTGAACATACAAAAACTTAATCAGTTTAGAACAGTAGATAGTATAAATATAAAAAATATACATAACATAGAAAAGTCCATTAGTGTAAAAGCATATAGCACAGAACACACACTAACATTTATATTAGAGATCCCTTACGTCGACACAAACCTATTTGACCTACTCCATATTTACTCCATTCCCGATAAACATAACCTCACTATTATTCCAAAATCCAAATACCTAGCACTGGGAAGCGAGGAGTACTCATACCTAGAAGATGGCTGTAAGAAAATCACACAAGATACGCATCTCTGCACGTCGCTGAACACACAATCCATGGATAATACTGAAGACTGCATAATATCTCTCATCAAACATCAAAGCACAAGCTGCACACGGGCCAGAATGAACTTCAAACAAGGAAAAATTCAGAAAATAGAAGACAACAAATGGTTGATAATATTAAATCAAGAAGCAATACAAGAAAATATCTGGTATACATATAGCCAGTATTACAAATGAATGTCAGCTGAATATACTGAATAGAACTCTGAAGACTAACACAAACACAAACACAATCACAATAGACGAAATCATCCCATTACCAAGTACATCATTCGGCTCAGAAGATAACATTCAATATCGACTGCAGCTTAAAGACATCGCATTGGACAGCATCCATGAGTTGATGGACCGTGCAGAAGACATCCAATATGATAACGACATCGATTGGCAAGTTATAATGGCTACTCCAAGCTGGTCAACGATTGGACTGTATCTTATACTGGCAGGAATAGTCATATGGAAACTGCGAAATTGGAGACTTGGAAAATTGAATAAACAAGAAGACCATAGTCGTACCGAGGACGCTACGGGAAGCTGCGGGACGCGCTTCCAGCTTAGGGAGGGAGGAGTTACGCAATCGACCGGCCTTCATACCAACATCGATTGCTGACCAAGCTCCGATGACTCGCCAACACGCGTCGTCATTTAGTGCATAATTAGCAATAAGTAAAAATGTATAATTAAACATGAGATTGATATGTAATTAGTCTCGTAGAACCTTTGTTATAATAAACTACTCTTGTAATTTAAATAAATATATTTTTTTAATCAAATTCTTGATCGCCGATACTTAACTCTCGACAGAAGATTTTATGAATGAAAAATTTACCTAAATATTTGACATTATTGCCTTTAAATTGTTTGTATCTCCTTGACTAAATTAATTAATGTCGTTCAATTTATTTAAATTTTTTGTAATTCTTATGATTATTAATCTAATTCTAATGTAGGATGAATTGATGACCCATAAACTTATAAACCATATTTGTACGCCGGAAACGGCAGAATATTATGATCGTAATTATACATAATGCACATAACAACCTTGTACAATATTCTGACAAATAAATGAATTCTATTCTATTCTATTCTATTCTAAAATTGACGACACGGTTGGCGCAGTGGCTAAGCGATTAGCTTTCTGCGCTACGTGTCGCGGGTTCGATCCCCGCACGGAACAAATATTTGTATGATCTACAGATAATTGTTTCGGGTCTGGGTGTTTGTGTATGTGAATATATGTGTTTGTAAACGTACCCACGATACAGGAATTATTCCTAGTGTGGGGCAACGTTTCTTAAAAAAAAAAAAAAAAAATTATGGGGGAAAGCATACAAAGAGTGGATATTGCATGTAACTTGGGTCTCATTGTCGACCCAGGACTTCGCTTTGAGAATAATATAAACGGCGTAGTTAAAAACTGTTTCTACAGATTGAAGGTTCTGTATAGGATCAGAGATCTCCTTAGCGTCGCAATAAGAAAGAGATTGGTGGATAGCCTAGTATTATCAAAACTTAACTATTGCGACGTTGTATACGGGCCATGTCTCCTGTCCCGCACAGAACGTTTAATCCAACGAGTACAAAATGCGTGTGCTCGTTTTTGCTATTACATACCACAGAGGAATCATATCACACCATATCTGAATCAACATAATATACTAAAAATGGATGGTCGGAGAAAATTACACTTGGCAAGTTTATTGTTTGGAATCATAAATACACACAAACCGGAATACCTATTCGAAAAAATAAACTGGAGGCAGGACCACTACGGCTACTCCACTCGTTCTACAGCCAACCCGCTCTCGATGCCTCATTATAGAACCACAGCCTTTAGGGGATGTTTCAAGTATGCCGCCACACGCTGCTGGAACGATTTGCCACCTCCAGTGAGATCCCTGAAAACACAGGCAAACTTTAAATTTCATTTAAAGAAGTGCCCTACGGATAAACAAATAAATGAACAACAGTTATTATACAAATAATACAAGAAAAATATTACAAGAATTGCAAAGAGTACAGAATAAAATCATAAAAATATTGTTCCACTATCCATACTTAACACCAACTTGTAAAATCTTTGAAGAAACAAGACTGATGAATATCAAACAACTCTATGCATATAATACTTGTGTTCTGATTAGGAAAATTTTAGATAAGACCATACACACTAACTTATCATTTACTATAAAATCCCAAATTTCTAAACGCAGCCTTCGTCGACCAAGTTTAATTGTTTTGCCAAAAATACGCACTAATTATGCAAAAAAGAATATCACTTATGAAGGAGCACAACTGTTTAATAATCTACCCACATATATAAAAAGTGTTAGCTCACTCGGAAGTTTTAAGTCTCGGCTATCCAAGTACATCATTGAAAATTATTCTTAGATACTAAATTCCTTAAAATAGTTGAGAGTTTGAACTGCTGAATGAGTGCTACGCCTTGATCTTAAACTAGAATATTATATAATGCTACACATACAATATGGTGACGGTTACCTAAAAATAAGTATATTACTAAATGTATTTTTGTGTATTCTCATGTAAGTGGCTTTTTTGTCTTTTATGAGAATAAATGATTTAAACCCATAATCAAGCCAACTCAAAACAGGTACTTACTTTATTGTTGATGACCGTTGAGCAAGGCACATCGAATTCCAGGCGACGTGAGGCGGCGTGCGGCTTGGTTTATGTAGTTGACTTTGGTATATCTTGTTGCCAATGGGGCTGCCAACAACTGTTTTTAGTTTTTTTTTTTCTATTTTTCTTTTCTAAAACAATAACCCTTATGTTAAATGTGCCGTCCTAAATCGTTTCCGTCTAGTTTTCACTTGTAAATAGATGCCATACACACACTACAAAAAATGCACCGAGTTAATACTTATTTGATGTCACGCGAGCAATTCTTATGTTTATTTGTTACGCAACGCTCCCGTCACGCGACTACACCGTGATTCACGCTCACGCGCCGGCTAGCGCCGGCGCCTGTGGCGACTACAGACAAACGTGTGCAAGCGCCTAGCGCCAGCCTGGAAGTGTGGACGAAGCAGTTGTAATAAATCCCCTCAAACCGGCCAAGCCGTGCGGGCGATAAACCGACAGGGCCGAACCGGTTTTTTGTTGCGTAAGCCGCTTACTTTGTTGTTGAGTCGGTGGTGTTTGTAGTGTGTGTGTATATACATATAATGAATGTAAAACTTAAGGGTGCGCTAGTCGAAAGCACGAACTCGTTGATGGGCGTGGCTAATATGCATGCTATCTCACGCAACATCGTCTGAGAAAGGGATAGACTCAGTGATGAGCAGTAAGACGCTACTGCGCGCACACAGGTAAACACTCCCGTATAGTATGCCGCCGCTAAGTATCCGCACAGATGCGCAAGCTCATTGATATAGCGCGCCGGGGCACCGCGCGGCTCCGTTACCGCCGCACTGTGGAAAAGCCCCATACAAAGCCGTCTCAAAACTGTTTTACATGAAAATCGATATTACGGGATAAAAATAATAAATAAATGTTCTATAATAAATGAAGTTTTATTATAAGTATTTTTATTTTATTTTATTTGTTAACAGTTACCTATGAAGACGTGTTCCATACCTTGTTATATACTTCCGGTCCCTATATTTCAAGTTTGAGAAATGCCTCAAAAACAATATCAAAAAAGGAACTGTTTGATGAAGCTAAGACCCTTCTTGCTATGAACGAAAATCAATAGGATCTTGCTTAATTTTGTGTATGTTTTTTTATATATAGATTGACATTATTTCTTAATCTATTTTAGATAAAATAAATTAAGAAATAAAAAAAACATATGTATTTTTTACTTAAAATTCATGTTTTTTTTTTTTTTATTTGAATAATGACATAATAATTCAAAATAAAAAAAAACTATAAATCCTTATAGGTATATCCATGTGCAAAATTACAGCTCATTTCATTTTGAAACAACTGAAATATGAAGTTTTGAGACGAAACATACGCGATTTTCCCACTGTGCGCCGCCGCCGCTGCCGCGATTCGCCTACGTAGGTACAACACGCTCACACAAGCTTGAAAGAAAACGTAAACCACCAAACCCAACCTAGTTTGATAAAATAATATTATTTATTTGGATTTATTTATCATAGTGTGTTACTCATTTTTTTTTATGGTACGCATGATGATATATTAGTTTGTCAGTGTAAGCTGAGCTCTCGTTGTACCAAAAGCCTATACAATGCGAGCTCAGCTTATACTGGATATTTACTTGATATGTAACCGTGTGTACTAGATAGGTACTATACGTACGTAATAAATAGGTACCTAGAACTTATCCTAATAATATTTCGTAGGAACCAGGCGTTCACTGCGGGAGATGTACCTACTTACGTTGAGATTGAGACATATCGTTGTCGAGTTAGCTTTGCCGACCACGAGTTTATCTATACTTCTATACTATATATTAATATATTTTAATATATTATATTAATATTATAAAGCTGAATTGGTTGAACGCGCTAATCTCAGAAACTACTTCGAATTTAAAAATCCTATTTGTGTTGGATAGTCCATGTATCGAGGAAGGCTATATACCATCACGCTACGACCAATAGGAGCGGAGAACGGAAAATAAAATACAAAACAAAATATACAAGCGAAGTCATTCAATCAATGTACTTATATCGAAATCGGAATCTAAAATTCAAAGCCAGGGGTCAATGTGATAACAATAATAAGATACAAATGATTATAGTCACGTACGTCCTACGGTAGGACACACAGGTGCCCGAGAGGCGCCGGTGGGAGTGCGTGTGCGCCACCCCTCCGCTACCCGCGCGGCCCGCGGGGCGGGACTTCGCAGTGAAAGGCACATAATTTCTTGTTAGTAACGAGCGCCTAAAATTTGGCGAACATACTATTGGGAGAGGTGTTCTTACAAAAAAACTACTGAATGTATCAATTCAAAATAAAGTTATTTAGACTCTTGAATAAATAACCTATGCCTGTACGTATTTTGTTTCAGAGATTTTATACTACTTCTGTTATTTATATACGCCCAAAGTTGCGTTAAAATTAGTGTTGAAATACGGAACTTTCGAGGCTCACAACTTTCAAATTACTATTTATTTTAGAATTCGGTTTACGTACAGGCATAGATAACGACGAGACAAATAGATATCATGCTTAACTTTGGTCCTACGATATCAAACGGTGGAGTAATCACCCCACAGCGTTTGTATGGAGAAAATCTCGACTAGCGCAGCCTTAACGACCGAACGTCACTTAGGTGAACACTGAAAATCAACGTCGTGATGTGGTCCACGCCACAGCACGGCATTATGCTGAGTGTTCACCTATTTGTCGCAATTTTTGACCTACGCATATCCGTTTTCAATTCATAATATATATAATTTGTTTTCTTTGTGCGTGTGTCTTTGTGACAAATAAATTGTATTTTCTTTCTTTCTTTCTTCTTTCTAACTAGGTTTTCTGTGGCGTCATAGTCTAAACTTTTTAGCCAGGTCAGGATAACTTTTTTAGACCGATTTAAGTTAAGTTTCCTAATTTTTTATTTTTTATTTACCATGTTATAGATGCGAGGAGCCAGTACAATAAAGTGTCTTTGTGCAACTAATGTTTTATGATGGGGTACAGGGCACCATTCTACTCTTTTTGACAGTACAGGAAGAGTAGGAGCGATTCTTTTGTGGTATCTATTAATTATTTCGTAGATATACAGTTTCCTAATCGATAGTACATTAGCCTTCTCGTACACCGACATAGTTGCATGCCGGAATGGAAGATACATGAGCACTTTGAGTACCGCCCGTTGTGCACGTTCGGCAGCAATAAGAAAGGATTTCCCGGCACCGCCTCAAGCACATATACAATACCTAATTAGGCATTCACACAGCGCTCTGTTTGGATCAGAAGTTTATGATTAGCCACTTTTCGCAGATTCTTAAATATATAGATCAGTTTTCTGATCCTTACCACCAGCGACGCTATGTGGATACTCCAATTGAGCTTCTCGTCTAGTGTAACTCCTAGATATTTTATAGTGGTAACGCGAGATAGTGTTGCGCAGTTACAGTTTTGATGGTCGTTTTTTCGGTTACATGGAAACGTGTGTATCCTAAGCCTAAGTTCAGAACTGGCACTCCCAGTAGCGGATTTTGTAAAAGAGATTTATTTGGTTTTACTGGAATTGAGGGACAGAAGCTTTCAAGCCATGTGGTCACCCCAGCCAACCCAGTTTCTGTCAATAGGAATACTCGTTCCCAGGTGTTTTCATGAAAGATAAGAACAGTATCGTCCGCAAACCCTATACAAATATATCCTCTCCTGGCGACGCCAAACCGCACAGATCGTTGATGTATAAAAGGAATAACGTGGGTCCTAGGGTGCTGCCTTGTGGTACACCGTATTTGCATGTGTCATCATTACTTACATGTTTTCCAACACGTACTCGCTGTGACCTATTAGACAAGTAGTCCCTGAACCATTGCCGAGGTAATCCTCTGATGCCCATGTTTTTTAGCCTTGTAAGTAGGATTGGAACGGAAACTGTATCAAAGGCCTTCTGAAGATCTAGAAAGACTCCTATACATTTGTCTCCCTTGTCCAGGTAAGTTGTTAGGGCCGTGGTGAGGGCAATAACCGCATCCTCAGTCGACTTCCCTACTCTAAAGCCATATTGGTTGCTGTTAAGCAGGCTGTTTTTTTCAAGGTAGTTGATTACACTCTTGTTAACTATTTTCTCCAGTATTTTTGATAGTGAAGACAAGAGAGAAATAGGCCTGTAGTTGGATGGGCTATCCATGTCCCCAGCCTTGTAAATGGGACAAACAACAGCCCTTTTGAACAGATCAGGGAAGATACCTGTTTCGAGACTCACACTACAAAGATGTGCGATAGGCATCGCCAAGGACAGGTCATTCCGCTTGAGGATGTCTGTAGATATTTTATCCCATCCTGGTGCACTATGCGTTCTGAGTCCCGATATAACTCCTCTCACTTCGTAAGGGTCTGTTAGAGTGAACGACATTGAGTCTCGCAGGGAGTTTGGCAATACCGCATGTCGTGCTAAAACATGTTCGGATGTACTATCGGCAAAACTTACGCATGCTCACTTAAGAAAATATTCCTGCGGAAGCGCAGCTAGTGACAGACCACGCCCCTTCCTTACTCCATCCAATTAGAGACAATATGTAATTGTGTGAGTGCAGTGTGTGCGTGCGCCAAAAAAAAACAACAAACATTAGCCAGTGCCAATTTGCATCTTTCTAATTGTTCACGCTTCCTTTTCTCATCGCAATTTCATTTTATGACCTGTTTATTTCTATTGGACTGATTTCCTGCCCAACTGTGACCTCTGCTTCGTATACTGGACTGTGTATTGTGGCTATTGTGGGCTGTGACTAATTTTACCATTAACCATGAAACCTCAATCAAGAAGAAAGAAATGAAATTATTGTCATGCATAGGCAAGGATCGAATATTTCGCACAAGAATATGTTTTCGTTTCGATGTAAACTATTCGAAACGAGTTGCATCGAGCTGGAGTACATCACAGACGGCCAGCAAAAATATATAATGTGCGTGTTTTAATAGTAAACGAAAATATGTATGATTACATAAAAATACATTTCAATTTTTTATGCTATTAATTAGGTATTATTATTGTTGTGTATTTTATTATTACCTAATAAAACACAATTTTATGTTACAATCTATGAAATTTTTTGTTTAATGTTAAATTTTTCAATGATACTGTATTCTTATGAAATGTTGAATAGACCTATAAAAAAAATGGAGTTGTTTTTTTTTTATAAATACAAATCCATAAAATTATTCTTAAACAGCCCACAAGCAACCAGTGCTTATATCACACTAAGATTAATGCCGGTGGTTTTACCTTTTAAACAAAAATCTCTTACTATACAGATAAGATATTAATTAAATAACTAACTAAAAAAAATAGTTTTATAAAACGAAATAAAAAACACCCTTTAGTACTAAATTCACATAACTTATGTCGCTGCTCTACGCCAGTGCGGATAACCACGGGTGTTATGATTTAAAGATTTTTTTTTTTTATTTAACTATGATCTATGATATATTCGGCTAATCAAGGTTCTCATATTTGGAGAAAACAGCGGCCATAAGATTTTAAAAGATAAGGAAGCAGCAATTTTTTTAACAAACAAAATTCTCTTTTGTTTGCTTCATTGACGTTATCTATAGAAGTATATTAATAAACAAGTCAATAACTATTGATGTATCCACACAAAAATGCCGATTATTGTCACCTACCGATTCCTAGTAATATTTTACGCTTACCTTTTGTGTTCTTGCAGGTGCACTCCAAAGCCGATAGTAAAATAAAAATCGTATTATCTATAGAACAATAAACTAATTATTTTACTACTTAGGAGTGCTCTTGCAAGGACACAAAGCCGAAAGTTCGTGGGAAATTATTATAAAACCTACCTAGTAACCTAGTGCCTACCTTCCGGCTCCATCATCTGAACAGTTCCATAGTACCATATTATTGTATTAATTGTATTATATACGACACGACGATTAGAAGTTGGTTAAATTCGATTTCCAATATTTTCTAATATAGTTACTTACACGTGAAGCTAATAAAAGTATGTTAAAAAATTAATTCTAAACAGCTTATTATTGAGTGAAGACAAACTAAAAAATGTATATTTCACTTCTTCTTCTTATTACAAACGATTACATTTTTGTGGAAAGTTGATATTAATTAAATAAAGCAATACCAATAACACATTATCTAAACCAAACAGAATATATGAGTACGAAATTACTTCTTGTCAACAATAATTCATAAAGAGGTAGGCCGTGTCACAGTTTGAAACCGATACGACAATTAGGAAGTTGGTGTCCATTGAAAAAAACATCTCACAAACAAGTTAGCACAGCTCGCTAGTGTGTGCACCTGCACACTAGTGTGTGTCCACTTCTATACATCATTATATTTAGACGAACACAACTAAAATACGCTTCCTATTGGACAAAACGCATGCATACGATGATTGAGTCGAGAGCCGTGCTATGCAATTATCGCCTTAAAGGTGAGCATGCGGAAGTTTTGTCGATAGTACCTGTCTGTTTTAAAATTTCACTTGCCAGAATACCTCCTATTGATGTAAAGTAGGAGTTAACGGTATTAAGTGACTGTGTCGATGTGTTGTTAATATAAAGCAGCTCCTCGGAAGATACTTTATTTTGTTTCATATTACACACTTCTTTGACTATTTTCCAAGTGTTCTTGAAGTTACCATCATCATCATCATCATCAGCCAGAAGACGTCCACTGCTGAACGAAGGCCTCCTCCAAGGGAGGGATTTGCCATAATCCCCACGCTTGGCAGGCGGATTGGGGGATCGCAGTGGCTCACCGATTAGTGAGAGGACGCTGCTGCCCATCCTCCGGTGTCTACTACTAAGTTACCATCGCAGCTATTTAATTTATCCTGATAATATTTAGTTTTAAGATTTTTAATTAGATTATTACATGAGTTTCTGTAGCGTATATATTTTTGTTTAAGGTCAGTGTCATTCGGATTTTTTTTAACATGACCATGCAACCTTTCCCGTTTCTTTATACACCTAACAACACCAACTGTAATCCATGGTTTCAGTGGTTGGTATCGTTTGGAAACCATTTTAACTGTAGTATTCGATTCAATTAGTGTTAGGAGTTTTGTAGTCAGAATATCACAGGCAATGTTGGGATCGGTAGCGCTGTAAAGACTATTCCAACATTCATGTAATAGTGCTTCTGTAATGGTATGATTGTGGATTATTACTTTTTGGTAAGAAAAAATATTTTTATTTACTCTGGCATTGTTAATAAATAGTAATATCGGCGAGTGGTCGGTAAGCTGCTGTTCAAAAACAACAGTCTTCCATGATTTATAGCATTTAACCATAAAATGGTCTATGCATGTACTGATTCTAGTGGGCCTAGTAACTCCGATCTTCAACCCATACATAGCAATTAGGTTGAGATAATTTTGAACTGAACCCGTGGCGTTATCAGTCAGAGTGTCTATGTTTATATCGTCCGTTAATATAATGTTCTGAGTTGTTACTTTACTTAGGACTTGCTCGAGTGAATCGAGAAATATTCCTGTGTTTCTAAAACTTGGCGGTCTGTAGCAGCAAATAAAAGTATAGTCCGTATTAATAGTGACTACAATACAGTTGCCTTCGCGAAAAACAGGTTCAACTGAGGACACCCTAAGCTCTTTTCGTACGTACATCACGACACCATCATTTTGATTTATGGTATTTTTAGTCCAGTACATATTATATTCGTTAATATTGGGAGGTGGCATGTTATCGTTTGTCCAGCACTCAGTTAAAATAATAATGTCAGTTGGTATGTCTAACGTGGATAGAAAGGCTAGTAGCAATTCGAAATTGCAATGAATACTCCTTATGTTCACGCTAAGGGCACATAGTGAATCCATAGGGTTGTCACAACAATTAATTACGCAAGAGCATTGGCTTGTGTCACTAAGCGATATACATTCAACTAGGCCAGTGTTTTCAACTTCAGTAGTATACTCATTAAATTGATCGAATGTTATGTATAAAAGGTGGGCACAGATTATTGATCTTATTGCACTTAAAAATATGCAGGTTATTTAGTTTAGGTGACGACCGCAAATGTAGGCTACATGATTCATTTATATTGGATTGATTTATTTTGGAAGAATAATTACCTGTATGTTGATAGTTTGTTTTTGCTTTGGTATGGATGTGTAATATAATTTTCGTGGAATTATTTGCACTGAAGAGTTTTGTAATTGTGATGTGTGTTAATGAAGTTTGTGAGTAGGAGTATACGTTATGTGTATAGGTAAGTATGAGTTGATTTAAAATTATGGTTTTTGATACAGACTTAAAATATTCGAACAGAATTACATTATTAATACTAGAATAAAAGCAAGAGCAATTTAAGCTGATGGCTGCTTTTAGGCGTTGGGCTACTACTACTAAAATAAAAACAAAAGTTACATACGCAGAAGGCTGCTATTCCAATTCCTAAAGGCGCTAGTCATGTTGACTGCGAATATTCAATCTTTTGTTTTATTTTATGAAGGTCCGTCTCGTCATCTATTCTTACAGCTTTTTGGCCTTCTTAGCATCGTATCAACACTCTTCCGTGTGCTGTCCAACAGAAGTCGAGGTTATTGTCCTTGGAGAACTCACGCGCCAAATAAAATAACTGTTTAGTTCTGTTTGTGAGGCTTTCAGCAATGTAGATGGGTGAGTTTCCATCCACTTTTATGTGGTTAGTGTTGAATTTGTTGTCCTTGTTGTCTTTATTAAATTGTTTTATGTTGGTGAGTAGTTTGTCCTTTAATATCATACTATTGAAATCCACTATCACGGGACCTCTGGCTTCTACTTTCTTGCTGGGAAGGCGAAATACGTCTCTTAAATCCGATGTCTCAATTTGTGTTTTCATTACTTTGCCAATATTCTTCACAACTTCAACAAGACTTTCCTTTGTTTCAGCATTTTTCTTTGGCAAGTTCCTTATTTCAATACTAGTGGACTTTAATGTTTTTTCAAAATTTTCTACTTTGTCTTCTAATAGTTTTATGTAAGCATTACTGTCCTTTCTTTCAGACTCCAGCATTTTAGTTTTACTAACAATTCATCATATTTATCGCTCATAAACTGCACATCAGTGCGCAACTCAGAGTTCTGCCTTTTTATCTCCTCAAGATTATTATAAAGCTGGCTAAACTTAAAATTTTGCTCATTGCTCAGGTTCTTAAGCATACGGATGAGATCCTCACGAAGTGATTTAATTTCTTCACTGAAAACATTGTCGAGTCTACGCTTATTGCGGAAAGTAATTGGATCATCAGGGGTATCCATCAACGGAGTGGTCGTTAGGTTGGGCTCCGAGGTACAGAAGGATACAGCATCACCAATAGGCGTAATTTTGGGTGGTGTGCACATTTGATCCATTATCTATATTTGCGATGTACCTAGGTATAAAATCAGAGCGATAGCAGCAGATTTGGTTCGCAGTTAAAACAGCAATAGCAATATAATAATCCAAACAGCTTGTTTTAATAAGTTTAGTTTGTGCTCGTAAGTTGTATGTCGTTAGCGCCGTTCAAAACAAAGATGACTCACCGAGTGACTTGGAGTATTGGCGCTTGCAACGATAACGAATGTGTGCAGTCTATCACTCGTCAATCCGAACACTGGCCGAGCCGAGCCGATGTTGTACTTGCGGCTCCGATGTGCGCTCCGACAGGTTTTGAAGGCCGATTGTTGACCCGATGCGTCACGCTGCTTTGTTCACTTACTAGATGTGTCGTATTTTTGCAATTTGTGACAACTCGCAGTCCTCTTTAAAATCGTATTTACTTGTTAACCACTTGACGAAATCGGTAAAGATTTGAACACTTCGTAACGTATACCAATAGCTACAAAATAATATATATTTTGCAACCATTTAATAACTTTTAACACTGGTTATCGATATAATTATAGGAGCTTCCAACGTTACTTGCTGTCGCGCCCACGGGTCGGAGGGAATCCACGGGGGGGAGGGATAGAAACACTCTTTTTGTTTATGTCGACCCATCGAAATAATTGCGGATGTTTACTTGATTTTCACATGTAACATCATCAAATATAAATACAGAATTTGTTAAAGCTTCACTCGGAGAAATGACATCTTTATCATCATTGAACTCATAGCCTGTGGCACTCTTTTCAATACTTCAGCCAAGAAACGGTATTTAGGTTGAAAAGAAGTTTTAGAGTAAAGATATAGATTTTTAAATTTGAGCCCATTTTCATGCAGTAGTAAACTAATCATAACATTCGTTTTACCACAGTTCGATGGACCACATATAGTACAGCGAATGGTATTTGGCAATAAAGTGCTATGTCTGATATGTTGAGCACTGTCACTGAATTTTATATTATTAACATTAAGGGATATGGGTTGCTTGATCAACTTCATTTTGCCGATTAATTCAAATTCTATTTAACATTCACAAAATTCAAAATTATTATTAGTGTGAATTCAAGAATAAAATCACTTCAAGAATGTCTTATGTGCAAGAACGATACTACTTTCATCTGTAACTTGGGCACCTAAAATAATTTTTATTTATTAAGTAGGTTATTAACGTGAAAAATAAGTGCATGTCACTTATTTTTTACTTTAATGGATAACAAAAATAAAAAACAGGATTACAAGATAAAATATTTTATTTAAATATGATAAAACATGTTATATGTCAAAAATTAACTAACCTATATTTAATTAATAACTGAATTTATATCAGAACAAAACTATCATAGTAGTTTAAACAGGTTTATAAGAACGTATATACGAACAGATATCAATTATTGACAAATTAGATATATATTTTATACCTAAAACTTTTACAAGACACCATCACAATGACCCCAAGGTAGCGTATTTATTTGATTTGACTGAACTTGTATTTTGTCATCAACTCTTTTCAAAATTACTTTATTAACTTCTTGTGAATATAATACATGTCTAATGGATTTGATCATATTCATTTTACGCTTAAATTCAACATTGTCAAATAATGCTTCCTTATAATTTGATGTATTCAAACTTTTTGTAATTGGCTTTGACACTCCTTTAGCTTTTTTAATTTGTGTTTTTAGCGTTTTAATAGAGTAAAGTTTTGATCTTAATCCAATAAATTCCGTGATTATATCACCTCCTAATTCATCCTTAAATAAGCCAGGTACTTTTTCGTTCACTTTTGGCATACCATAAGGGTTATTATCATCAAAATTGCTAGTGTCAAATTCATATATATTATCATGCATATCTTCATAAAAATCAGGTGTCTGTATTAAGTACAGTAAGCTATCAGTATCGGTATAACATAATTTGGCATTATCACCATACTTATTTCTAATAAAATTGTAATGGAAATCATACAAATGCTGTTTTGAGTGTTCAAGCACGGAAAACCCAATATATATCGGTCTATCTAAAATTAGCTTTTCATGACTCAGATGAACTGCAATAAAATTTTCGTTAAAAATAGAAATACTTTTTAGATTTGGTTTCGTAATCAATTTCTCTGTACCTACTGACTTATTTGTTTTATTCCAATTGTCATTCCATCTAGTAACTAATTTAACATCAACCTGTTTACGTTTATTTTCAAATGGTGTTGGAGCTGCTTGGCGTAATTTAGTATTTAAATCTATATTTTTTTTTTTAAAGTTGTCTTGTCGAAATTGGGAGTATTCTATGATTTTTTTTTAATACAAGACCATTTCTAAGACATTCCTTTAAGTGAACATAGTGTATTATGTAATTATATTTATAGGTATAATTTTTTCTGGAGCGAAGGGCAAGTCACTGGGTAAATTATGTAAATGATCTGGATACATCATATCAAATTCTAAAATATAACCATGGCTAGCATCGTCAGGAATATTAAAGAAATTAAAGTTCTCAATATCGTCATGTTCCAAAAATTGAAAATCTGATATGGGTAAATTCTTTGTCATAGCATAACCGTAAAAATTGTTACAGTCAAGATATATTAAATATGCCAACATATTTAATATATCTTGACTGTAACAATCTTGGAATGGTTCGGAATCATCAAACTGAGGTAGGTAAATGTTATCGCGGATTCCTTTTTCTAACATTTGATAAAATTCCAAATCATTAATCAGCTCTAGTTCAACGCCTGTACAAAAAAGCATAGCATCCCGACTCAGACTAGGGGAAGTAACATAATATGCAGGATCAAGATTATAATTCTTTAAACATACATTTCTAAAATTTTCGAATACATCACATAGCAAAAGTACATAACTTTTAAAATATAGATCAGTGTATTCACCAATGGAGCCAATATTAAAATATTTCCAAACAGTATGTGCATGTTTATGTTCATTATCTGTTATATTTTTCATTAGCAAGCTGTTATAAAAACAATCTTTTGATGGAAGTTCGGTTTCACTATATTTCTGCCATGAATTAATATATTCATATGGATATATGCCTTTTCTTCTCATTAAATCGAATTGATCCTTGTGAAGATAATGGAATGATAAATGCATGAAATCTTGGTCAGTTAAACTTTTAGTCAATGTATCAATGCTTGAACTAAGAAACTGGAAAGAATCTATAAATTTAATTTGTACAGGTATTTTATCAATATCTGATTTAATGATTTTTGTTATGGATAAGTACTTTTCTTTTGTTTTAGGAATAATTTTTATTTCGCCCTCGTATTTAGACAATTCTGTGTTAAATATGTGGGAATCGTAACCACTTAAATTATGAAATATAACAGGTAAGAATGAACATACTTTAAATGATAAATTACAATAGGAAAGAGCTGCGCCTCTATACTCAGATGTTATATGATCATGATCACGCACTTTGTCATCAAATAATAATTGTTTACAAATGTGGCATACAGTAGCATTACGATAATCGTCAATTTATTCTTTAGTCATTGAATTCATTGGTTTTTTTTGTAATTAAAATCTTATGAATAAACTCTCTTTAATATTTTTTTAATAAATACTTGTACACAATCTGTAACAACTTGTACGAAATCTGGTATGTAAACAAAGTTCAGTATACAAAAAAACACTACGCCAGATAAAATGGGGGGGGGGAGTTTGAATGAGACTTTCACCAATTTTATGAATTAGAACATGAAAGTTTATACGGGACTGTAGACAGTAACTAAAAAACCTATTAATAAGTACTTACAAGAACCTCCGCCTTAATCAAGAGTCTCATGGTAGGTCTCAGTTATTTACGCCCTTTGACGACGAGGTGAGCAAATCGACTGTAAGTACTTAATTAATACGATAAGATATAATACTAAAGTTAGGTATATAATTAAAATAATTTTATTAATAATACCTATTTAATTTATACTACTACCACCGCGAACGAAACGATCGCCTCCTACTCACTCACCCCTCTCCCCGCGCAGTAAAAAGACTGCCTAGCAACTTACAAAAAGAACTGAAATCCCACCAAAAACATTTCATGTAAAATGTTGCCAAGACGACCACATGTTTGCCCTGTGAAAAAGATATCAGATCTCATGTAGAGCCAAACTTCTGAATCTACACGGCCTAACTCTACCGACCCTAACTTCACAAATTCTACATATCAGTAAAAATGTATGGCTTGGCTGTTTCATTACTTACTTCAGAAACTAAATATTCGCATCACCTCCACGACGGTAGCGAAACGGCGAAGCCATACATTTTTACTGATATGTAGAATTTAAATTAGGGTAGGAGCGTGTTCTGCAGGCATTATTTTTGACTGGAAATAATGCTGCAGCTATACTCCACAGAAAACAATAATTATCATTATTTTGTATATTTAAGCAGCTCTTTGGATTCTTAATTTTAGCAGGCAGGTCGATATAGGACCCCCCTCTCATAGGTGTATACTTATTAATAATCATTTCTAAGTGACTTACAGACATGCATGTCCAACCAAATTGACAATGCTTAAATTCAGTATTTTGATATACGGTTTCATATTTTGTATTAAAGGACTTGAGCTGCTGCTCACCCGATGTAGGTAGCACAAAATAAGCAAACAATTCAAAGTTAATTTTGATACAGGTATGTCTCAATAATGTTAATTTAATTATTTTAATAATATCATCTCGCTTCCCATCTAAGAACGCCTCTGTTAGAATGTACTCGTCTTCTTGAGATGGGGTTAAGCGATAGGTTATTATTCTGTTTTTAAATGCTGTGGCAACAATGTCAATATTTGGATACTTCGATCTTATTAAACAGTTTGATTTATGAATTTAGTTCTCTTATGGTATCTGTATTCATGTTCTGGGATCTCAATTTCACATTTATCACAATTAATATAAGTAGTTGATGATGTATTAGCAGGTGGTTCAACTGAAAAAAAAAGGAAGAATGCGGTTGTTTATAATAATTTTGCATTTATTTAATAATATTGGAGTACAGAAGATTAAAATATATCGATTGATTCATAATTGACAATAACAATATAAAGAAATTATAAGGTAGTAAATATAAGTAGATACATATTTACATTATTGATATGAACTTATAAATGTAGGTGGACAGTCCTTGAACTCTTTTCTAGCACTCTTAATAAATGCGTTTATGTGCTTCCAAGATTCAGACTCCGTTTCGCATTTATTTTTAACAGTTATAACCGAGTGCCGCCATCTATTTACTGGCGGCACTCTTTCAATATCACTGCAGTTATAAACTTTTAATTCAATATAATAATCGCCTTTTTTGTATTCATTCATCTGCCTCGAAAAACCGTTCGCCAATCTGCGTGTAATATACGAGTAGATTGGAGCAATTTTTTTACCAGCTGCCTCCAACTGCTCGTCATCGGAATCGCTTCCGAAGAGATCGCGGGCTGTTGGTCTCGTGCTCGTGCTTTTTATTGATAATAACAGAACACTGAATAAATCGATTTTTTGTCCAACTATATCCACTGTTACGATTGACCCTTCGTGTGGGTCAATTGTACAACAACTTTAGATGTAAATAAAACTCATATTTATTTATTAATCAAAGTGTTTTTATTGTCAATATCTTAACTTCTTAGGATTAATGTTTTAAAATAAAAGATGACTTCTTAAGTTTAACAACGTAGAAAATAATTATCTCGGCTTATAACACTACAATTAACACGAAATTAAATAACATAGATATAAAACATTCCGCTGCAACTTTTTGTACTTATTTGTATATATAAACTACAATGAGATAATTTTTTTCAAAAATCACAATTTGTATGGAGTTTCAATTGACCCCTGGTACAATTAACCCCATTCCCCAAAATAAAAGTGATAAAACATAATTTTAATCTTAGGTATTATTCATCATTTTAATTACCGCTGAGTTGATTCGAAACGAAGCGACGGGCATCTAATCCAAAAAAATATATTTAAGAGCAAAGAATACGCTCGCGTCGGCGCGAAACCAAGGAAAGTGAGTCTAAACAAAAAAAAATGAATTTGTGGAAATAAACTACAGTAAATTTGTCGTTTTTTTATGACCTAAGTCAAAGGTCAATTTCATATTCAAACAATAGATAAAATTGTTTGACGCTATCGTCCCCGGGGTCATCTGTACCACGGGGTCAAATGTAACGTTACAATTCACCCCGACTATGCTGTTACAATCCCACTTAAGTAATCAAAATCAGTAAAGTTAAAATATTTCCAGTTTTATACCAAACTGACTCCCAAACCAATACATAACTCAAGCGTTGATAACTAACGGACCAAAATTTAGTGACACTCTAACTTTAAAGTTAAGTTTGGGTGAATAATAAGCCAATACATCAAGGGCAAAAATTTACCGTGGTCACTCGTGAACAAAAATTGTTGAATAACACACGCACCGCGCACCGTGTCGATCCGCCGATTGGTGAGGAGGTTGAGACACACTCGAGGCACGTAGGCATACCCTCACACAAGCTTATATCTTGGCAATGGTCGAAATATGGTCGATGGTACTATTGCCCCGTGTTACTTTTGTCCCCGGTCTACCCTACATGTTTATAGTAGATTAATCAACACTGTGAAGATCTGATAAACTTATATAAGGTAGGTACTGTTAAGGTCGCAAGTAAATATATGATGTTACCACTGCTCTTGACCAAGTGTTCTGTGATCGAACTGCAGCAGCTAGGCTCTTAAATAGTGATAAATCTACGTCATAATCATCCCAAATCGGGAAAAAGGCACGTGTCATCAAAATGTCGTGTCAGCATCCAACTATGATGGGTTCTCGTTGCAACGATATTTTAATAAGTATATACTATTATTGCAGCTAGTTCAGTTTACTATAAACAATTTTTACCCAACTGCGTCAAACAAAAGGGTATTGATGTAGATTATAATCAACTATCGATCTATATTAACGTATTACTATTTTACTTAGTTACCAGTTTAAACCGAGCTTTTTCTAAAATTAACTCAAAATGTACTATATTCTTTAATGTTATTTAAAGCAAATTAGAAACCTTGTTTATTTTTGCACTATTATATGTATAACCTGTAAGTAATTAAATACGTCTTGAAAGTGTAAATTGCATTATATAGTAATTAAGTAAAACTTGATTTAAAATATTGATATATCTACTTTAGTTTATTAACAAATGACAATAAAAACATTACTTACTAACCTTTCTATTGTAGACTTAACAATTAAAATAAACTTGAAAATATTACAATAAAAGTACGCGAAACAAAACGTAACAATAGTATTGTAATAAAAAAAAATGTGTGTTGTATTGTTAAATGAAAATAAAAGAAATAATGTATAATAATGTGTGCTCCACTATAAATACAGATAAATATAATTAAATTCGGGCGCCAGGAGCTAACACAAAAATATAACCGGAAACTTAGCGAGTAAAGTTGAACTTTTAATCTTCAGGTGGGAGGAATAAATAAAAGCAAACAAATTAATTTGACATTTTATTCTCCAGTAGGTTCTGTTGTATTATAAAAGGATATTGAGTATAGGCTAAAGAAGCACAAAAAATATGTTATAAATCTAAACTCCATTATTTTAATATTATTATTATTATTGCATCCACAAAGAATTTATAAGAAAATACACCTTTGTGTTTGCGTTTAATATGATTGTAATAGGTTACTTGACGAGCCGACACGAGGTGGAACCGACGAGCACTCCATAAAAAAGAAGGTTATAAATACCTCATAGATGGGCATCCATCCAACAGGATAAAAGTTAAATCCAAATTAATTAATTTAGAAATAAAAAAGGAATATATAAAAAAACGCCAATGGGCTGGAACAAAATACAATCCATTAAAACTTGAAATAACGACCACCATATTTAATTGTAAAACGTGGTGTGTGGAGACAAAACTTACCGTTTTTTTCGTATTAATTCAGTATCGCAACAAGAATGGCAATGCGAAGGATTTGCAATAGGAAACTAATACTGAAACAAAGCAAAATTTCCAAAAATAAGAACCACATAACGGTTTTGTAATTCAAACTATCACGAGACAGAATAAAAATCTACTCACCAGGAAAAATACGGGAGCCCACTTCAAAACCTGGGTTCATCCCTTGCAATAACAAGATATCACAACATTTTCTGCAGAAATACACCGGTATGAAGCCGGATTAGATTAGACGACGGAGACAAGATTACACCATCGCCGATCGATCGCAGAGTGAGATCCTCAACTGACATCTGTCAAAATGACAATTAGAAAAATACGTTCGGAAACACTCTCGTATCTAATAAAATCGATAACAAACCTTTGTCCTACAAGGCGTGAAGCAACATGAACCACATAAACACGACCTTTATGAAACAAAATCTTTATTTTTTTTAAAACATGTAACGAATGCAAAAACAGTCGTTACATTACATCCCTCCCCGAAAAAAAAAGAAAGGAACTTTCTTTTGGAAAAAAGAAAACAGAACCTATACAAGGATAATAAAGAGAAAACCAAAAGCTCTCTTAAGAAACTAAACATTTCAGAAAACAAAGTTCTGAAACAAACAAAATTGAACAAGACTGCCAAGATATTAAAATCTGCTAAGTCTTTAAAAAAAACAAAAAAGCTAACGATACAAAGTATAAACTTCAAAAACCAAAAATTTCAAAACAAAGTAGATATAAGACTGCTAAGATCCAAATGAAATCTGCCAAGTCTTATATAAAAAATACAAAAACAAGTACAGTAAAGCAACATAGCTACCGACTTAAAAAAAAAAACCTACAAAACCTTTGTGTGAGTACAGATAGGCACCATCGCCTCTGACTACAACTAACAATATCAACCCCCCTTGTGAGTGCAGATAGGCACCATCGCCTCTGACTAACGACAACCATCAATAAACTCCCCCTTGTGAGTGCAGATAGGCACCATCGCCTCTGACTAACAACAACCATCAAACATCCCCTATATGAATTCAGTTAAGCTCTAACGCCGCTGATTATATCATTAAAAATGTGTAATAGTTCAATCTTGCATAACAGAAACAAGATTAGACTATTCACATCATAAAAATGACAAACACAAAACAACAACAAAAAAAATAACAGACTACAAACGAGTTTGTTACAAAAAGAATAGCGTATTGTGATCGGCATAACACCACCAATCTCCCGAGCATAATAGCCAAAAAACATGCATATTGTGATCGGCATAACACCACCAATTTTCCGGGCACAATAGCAAAAAAAAAAACATGCATATTGTGATCGGCATAACACCACCGAACTCCCGAGCACAATAGCAAAAAAACAACGAAATCAAGTTACAAATTCCGAGATCCGTATAAAAAATATAAGGGATTTCTCAACAAAGGTTGAAGAAATATATCCCAAAAGAAAAATGAGACGCCTCTCAGTCCAAATCCGAGGTTTGAAAAACGTTTCAATAAAAAAGTCACATTCGAGAAAGCATAAACTATGCAACTCAAAAACAAGAGTGAACTAGCAAAAAATATAACAAAAAATGTTAAGACTTAAGCATAAGACTAAATCTTAAACAAACAAAAAATATTGTTATTATAATATTAATATCATTAAAATAATAAGATGTTAACAAGATAATAACATAATATACCTATAATTATGTTACTAACATAAAATAAAAATATAAGATCTTTTGGTGTAGAAGATATATATAGTGTGGGTGGAAAAAGTATAAATAAAAATTGACCAAAATGACTTAAGTTATTTTTAGATACTTTAGAAATTGAATCTAATAAATTGTAATGAAGTTACCTAACATACTACTTACTTTCAAAATGCTATTACCTTTCATTCATCATTCTATCACAAGCATGCTTCAAACAAAGTTATCAAAATCAAGGCCAAAGCTTTAGAACCAAATAAAGTTAAAATTTAATAATATCTTTAACATGATAACGACCAACAGTGCCTTTAATTAAATCTTTCAAAACATAAACATTATCAGAAACTTTTTCAATTATTTTACACTTAATAAACTTAGGTGCAAGTTTTGCTGAAAAATAAACAGGTGCACTAGATTGAACAAAACTCCTCCTCCACACAATATCACCTACAACAAGAGAAATGACTCTGCGACCCTTATTATAATAGCGAGCATTAAGCTTATAAGCTTTTAATAAATGAGCTTGAACTTTAACAAAAATATCACTAAGTGAATTAAGAGAAATAGCGAAGTGGTTCCTATCTCCAACTTCAACTTGATTTAAATTATCAATAGAATTACTAAAATGATGTAAAGAAGCATCAAAAATGAGTTCCCTACCGAACATCAAAAAGTTTGGTGTAAAATCTGTACCAAGACTAACACTATTATTCAAAGCTAATTGAACATGGGGTAAAAACTTAGACCAAGTCCTATGATCATCTTTAACAAAACATGATATGCAAGTTTCAACTGTTTTATTATATCTCTCAACAGGATTGTTTTGAGGAGTGTATAATGTATTATAAAATATTTTAGTGATTGTTACGGAACCATAGCATATCTTACTGAACCCTAACATACTTAATGCATGGCCGTCAGCATCAACTTTACACGAGGCACCTAGAAACCCATTTCGCACCATCAGCGGAACGTGCAAGCGAATGACGTCAATGCCCAAACTATAAGAACGAAAATGCATTAAGATAAATTATTGTTATATCCAACCTCGATTAGCAATCACCCTTAAAATAATTATAATTTTAATTATAATATAAGTCTATATTTTTTATTAATGTGGTTTTCTTTCTAACCTCCGGCTGTAGAAAACATAATTGGCGCAGTCGGTAGGATCTCGAAGTAGTTTAGGATCGGTTCGCGTGAAGATTTCCCCCAAAATCGGACCGAAGTCCCGCGTGACTGACCGATTTCGAGTATCCTGAATCTACAATAATTCTACAGACGAGGTGAATCCAGCAATCGATTCGGCGAGATACCAGATAATATGTTGTAAGTACTTTGAAACTTTCTTAGTCCTTGCCTCCTTAGATCATAATCCTTATCCTTATTAAGTGTATAACTATATAGTCGACGCATACATACATCGGTAGCGACCCGACTTTTTTTGTGAATTAATATTAGAATAGGAATTAAGACGAAAATTAAAAGATTTAGTTATAGTTATTGCATACATATACTATCACCTGACTTCGCCTATGAATTATTTTTATTTTGTTAACTTTTAAAATCATATTATTCTAACTTTTTTAATTAGTAATATCCGAGCCCACATATACTGTGTCCCGACATTGGTTATTAATTTATTTTAAGATTTTAGTAGTGATTTACTTTATTTTATTTTTAGTGTGTTCATTTTAGCATCAAAAATTTTTCATCCTAGGCATTCTCGGAAGACTAAGTTAAGCGATAGGGTTCTTAATAGACTTAATACCATAGACGAACATAGAAACTTATGCGAAAATATGGCTCAGACAACCATAGATACAATTTATAAATCACTTAGGCTTTTACCAGAATTTGATGGGAACCCCCATGTACTAACGCGTTTTATAAATTTATGCGATCAATTAGTATTAGGATATTTTAAAACTGAACCTGGAAACGAATTATCGAATTTAGCGTTAATTAATGGGATTTTAAATAAGATATCGGGTTCCGCAGCTAGATTAATAAACTCAAATGGGATTCCAGAAAATTGGCAGGGTATACGGAGTGCATTAGTCAACAATTTTGCCGATCAACGAGACGAGACCGCTTTATATAATGACTTGTCACTTCAATCACAGGGGTCCAGCACGCCTCAGGAATTTTATGAGCGCTGCCAAAATCTTTTCAGTACCATAATGACATACGTTTCTTTACACGAATCAGTAACAACAACAGTAGAAGCTAAACGTGCATTATATAAGAAGCTTACTCTTCAGGCTTATTTAAGAGGTTTAAAAGATCCCCTAGGGTATAGAATTCGGTGCATGCGTCCAGAATCTATGGAGAAAGCTCTCGAATTTGTGCAGGATGAGCTCAATACTCTATATTTGCAACAAAGAAACGAGGGAAGCTCTAGTAGGAAAGACTGGCAGCAGCATACGTTAGCTAATAATAACCATAATTCTAAATTACCACATAGTCAATTGTTACCGAAATTTTCACCTTTTAAAGAACAAAATTTTAATATACCGGGACCTTCAAGGCCATTTTCTGTACAGACTCAATCTAACCAAGGGTGGCGACCCAATTTTTCATCTCAAATGCGACCCCGAGGTTTTACTAGAACACAGCAAATGATGCGCGCTCCTCCACCAAATCATAGCCCACAGAATAATGTATTTAAATTGCCCAATAAACCTCAGCAGCCTTCATTGAAACCTGTTAATAATATACCGCGTCCAATGAGTGGTGTCAGCCATTTTGTTCCAAAACCACTACCACCAAGCGGACACGATTGGCGTAAGTTTGGTAATCCACCCCCTACTAGCTATTTCAAAACGCGTGATGTACATTTTAATGATTCTTATGAGTATAATGATTATTCAGATTACGATTATAACAATTATTCCGATTATGAATATTTTAATGACCAATATGCTGAGTACCATCCCAACTATGAGCAATATTATTCTGGTGAACCTGCTGTGGTACAGGAATTAAATGAAAGTTCAAACGATGATGAAAATTTTCAGACAGGTTTGAAATCAGAGAAGCCAAAATAGAGGTTAACTTTCACATACAGAGACAATTAGGGTACGTTCAACTGTCAGACCCTCCACTTAGATTTCTTATTGATACAGGAGCAAATCAGTCCTTCATCAGTCCTGAAGTCATTGAAAAATATTTTAGTCATATACCTTTAAACTACGACCCAATTCAAGTAACTGGTATACACGCTACTAGTAAGTGTAACTATTCAATTACTCTCCCTTGCTTTCAAGAATTTAACATACGTGAAGATGTGACCTTATACTTGTATAAGTTTCATAATTTCTTTGATGGACTCTTAGGTTTAGATTTATTAGACGCTTGGAACTCTACTATAGATCTTAGGAATAAATTATTAAAAACTCAGAATGCTCATGTACCTATACACATGCATGACTCTAGGAACGCCAATTGGTATGAAGAAATTATACCTGCTAACTCTTCAAAATTAGTTAGATTGCCGATTAACACGCAGGATGGTGAAGCATTAGTTGAAAATCAAGTTATCTGTAATTGCACTATTTCAGACTGTTTTACCAAAGTAAGTAACAAACGTGGTTGGGTAGAAATAACTAATTCCTCATCTAATGACATTATATTTTCTATGGATCGACCTGTCGAAGCTGAAATATTTAATTTTGAATTAACTAACATTGAAATTCTATCAGACCGTGCAAAAGCTGTATTATCTCGCTTACGTACTGAACACTTAAATCCAGAAGAAATCGCTAATTTGTTGTGTGTCAGATGTGTTTTATCTTGAGGGTGAACCTTTAACTTTCACCAACAAAATAAAACATAAAATTAGAACCATAGACGAAAGTCCAGTTCACACTAAGAGCTATAGGTATCCATATATTCATCGGCAAGAAGTAAGGGATCAAATTAACAAAATGCTTGAACAAGATATCATCAGGCCTTCAGACTCTGCATGGAGCTCTCCTATTTGGATTGTACCTAAAAAGGCGGATGCCTCTGGCAAAGTTAAATGACGATTAGTGGTAGACTTCCGGAAAGTTAACGAGAAAACGATTGATGACAAGTACCCCATCCCCAATATTACAGATGTTTTAGATAAACTTGGCAAGTGCCAGTATTTTACTACTTTAGATTTAACTAGTGGATTTTATGAGGTAGAGATGGATCCCGCTGATATTCATAAAACCGCGTTTAACGTAGAAAATGGACATTACGAGTTTTTGAGAATGCCAATGGGTTTGAAAAATTCCCCATCGACATTCCAGCGTGTAATGGATAATGTACTAAAGGACCTTCAGAATCAGGTGTGTCTTGTCTATTTAGATGATATAATCGTTTTTAGTGTCTCGTTACAGGAGCAAATATTAAATTTAGAGAAAGTATTCCAAAAGTTACGTGAATCAAACTTCAAAATTCAAATGAATAAATCTGAATTCTTAAAATTAGAAACTGAATTTCCAGGTCATGTTATTTGTAGGGATGGCGTCAAACCTAATCTTAATAAAATCCACGCTATTCAAAATTACCCATTACCAAAATCTACTACCGAAATCAAACGTTTTCTTGGCTTAATCGGATATTACAGAAAATTCATTCCAAATTTTGCACGTGTGACTAAACCACTAACTCAGTGCCTAAAAAAGGGTTCTAAAATTACCCTGGATCAAGAGTACATTAACTGCTTTGAACATTGCAAAACCCTCCTTACTAATGATCCAATTTTGCAGTACCCCGACTTCAGTCAGGAATTTCTGCTCACAACCGATGCATCAAATGTAGCAATAGGTGCAATTTTATCCCAGGGCACAATTGGAGCAGATAAACCAATTGCTTATGCATCACGCACACTTAATACCAGTGAACTGAACTATAGTACAATCAAAAAGGAGCTTTTGGCAATTGTTTGGGCTACTAAATATTTTAGGCCATATTTATTCGGACGAAAATTTAAGATTATCACAGATCATAAACCACTCCAGTGGATTATGAGCTTAAAAGAACCTAACTCACGATTAACAAGGTGGCGTTTGAAACTGAGTGAATATGATTTTACAGTAGTGTACAAACAAGGTAAAAACAATACTAACGCAGATGCCCTTTCACGTATCGAACTACATAATGAAGAGGCCATGTCTATTGTAGCTAACCCATCTAGCACAGTACCCACGTTAGATGCGTCTAGAACTTTGACAGCTTCAGAAGTCGACGACGAGCTCTAGAACTGCTACCATACATACCGATATTGAAAATCCTATTTTAGAAGTGCCTATTACTGAGGACCCGTTAAACAAGTTCCCCAAACAGATAATTTTTAACGTTGTAGGAGATATTAAAAGTAAACCCATTATTACTAAACCTTTTGACACCCATACCCGAATATCATTACAAGTTTCTGAATTCAATTTAGAAGAAGATGTAGTAAGCTCAGTAAAAGAATATGTTAACCCTAAAAATAAGACGGGACTGCTCATTAATCCGTATTCGTCTATGTATAAGATCATACCCATCATACAATGCACATTTAAAAACTCTGCTATGAATTTAATTTTAACTAAGAAGGAAGTAGAGAACGTAGGAGAACATCTAAAACAACAGGAAATCATTAGCAAATACCATGAGGGCAAAACTAACCACCGTGGTATAAATGAATGCTACCTAGCTCTGTCTCACAAATACTACTGACCCAAAATGAAAGATCATATTGCAAAATTTATAAATGGATGCAGAATATGTGGTCAAGCAAAATATGATCGCAACCCTATAAAGAAGAAATTCAACATTGTGCCATCAGCCACAAAGCCATTTGATGTAGTACATTTGGATTTATTAACTATTCATAGTGAGAAATTTTTAACAATAGTTGATTCATTTTCGAAATATGGGCAAGCATATTATTTGAGGGACGGAACCGCTGTTTCGTTTAGCGTTTTACAGGCATTACTTAACTTTTGCACACATCATGGCATGCCACTCACTATTATAAGTGATAATGGTACTGAATTTACTAACCAGCTTATGGCAGAATTTGTAAATCTTCATAATATACATCATCATAGAGTAGCTCCTCATACACCTAATGAAAACGGGATAGTCGAGAGATTTCACCTGACGATATTAGAACATTTGCGTATTTTAAAACTTAGCCATAAATTAGAGTCAGTAAGTAATTTAATGCCTTATGCGATTTTAGCTTATAACAATAGTATACATAGTTTTACAAAGTGTAGGCCTTTAGAAGTAATTACTGGGCACTTCGATCCCCGCGATCCATTTAATATAGATATTTCCGCTCAATTATTACAACAATACATGGCTAATCATAAAGAAAAAATTACTATAGCATATACATGATTTGTCTAATGCATCTAGGAAGGAGATTATGGAAAACCGTAATAAAAATCGTGAACCCGAAGTTGAATATTCTCCCGAACAGCAGATATTCGTTAAAAACCCGTTAACTTCACGACAGAAACTAGCTCCTCGGTTTACTCAGGATGTCGTAATGGAAAACCTTCCAATCCACATTTACACTAAACGTAATCGTGGTCCTATTGCAAAATCTAGATTAAAGAGATTACCTAAAAGCACTAAATTGTTACAGGCCACTCCTGATGATCCCTCTCTTGCTGAGTCCGGTCTTTACGCAAGAGATCAGACTTGAAAGTCTTAATGATGGGCCAGGTGTTCTACCCTTCAAATTAGGATCAGCTAAAGTAATATCCCACTACCATTCCTTCATTCAATATGTCGACCTTCATGATTTAAGCGATAGCATACTATAAATAATTAATCAATTACATCAGATTAGCCCTGAATTACACACAAAAACTAGTTCCCTATTCGAACCCCATATAAGTTACCTGAAAAATAAGCTTCATAATATTTTACAGCAATTACAAACCTTTGAAACTGATCGTTTCAAACGAGGACTCGTAGACGGTCTGGGCTCCATGATAAAAAGTATAACAGGAAATTTAGATTACACAGACGCGTAACATTAACTCCTAAGCTCAGGTTACTTCTCCTAAGCTCAGGTTACTCAGTAGCCTATTTAGGAGTACAGCGCTTCACCCGCTTACTGGATTTTGTTTTACTCTTATGTGCCAATTGTATTCACTCTATGTATAATCTGGTCCTTGTAAACAATAAATAAATTATCTTATCTTATCTTATCTTATTATAATCAAGCTATAAAATCACTCCAAGATAGTGATAATGAAATGAAATGAAATTATTTATTTTGCAATTAGGATTTTTCAATCACTTTTACACGTCTTTTTTAAACTAGATGGCGTCGGCATTTCCTATGACTATCCCTGAGAAGAAACGCCGAAACAAACTCAGGGGTCAAAGTCTATTTTAAAGTCCAGACAGATTGTAATGATGTAAGGGTTTATGTGAGACAAATATAGGGTGGAATAGCCTTTTGAAGAAAGTGCCATAACTATTTGAGCTAACCTGTCGCAACAGAGTGCAAGCATGCATCAGTTATCGTGAGAATTAATAGAATGAAGAGCGCTCAGCCTAGATCTTACTCACATTTACAATGTTTAGCGGTTATATATAAGAAATAATTTCAATTTAAACGACATTACAGTATCAAAATAATGAAGTAAATAATATAATAATTAATGGCAAAAATTGTATATAAAAAAAAAAAAGGATAGGCTAAAGAGCGGCTCAATCCCAAGCGTTTTTGTCATCTAAATAGTCCGAAATTTTATAGTATCCTTTTTTACAAAGTTTAGATTTAATTACAATTTTGAACTTCTTTAATGTTAAATTACGTATATCGTTGGGAAGCTTATTGTAAAAGCGTATACATTGTCCCATGAACGAGTTGCTTATTCTGTGGAGGCGCGTAGCATGTACAGCAAGGTTGTGTTTATTCCTAGTGTTTAAAGAATGAGTATCAGACAGCTTGACAAAGTTCGAAATATTTTTATAAACATATATTAAATTTTCAAAAATATATTGTGACGCTACAGTTAGAATATTAATTTCCTTAAATCTGTGTCTCAGCGACACCCTTGGACCAAGATTATAAATAGCTCGGACAGCCCTTTTCTGCAAGACGAATATAGTATTGATGTCTGCAGAGTTTCCCCAGAGGAGGATGCCGTAAGTCATAACGCTATGAAAATAACTGAAATAAACTATTCTGGCTGTATCCACATTAAGTGCCGAATTTTTTTGACAGCAAACGCGGCAGAACTAAGCCTACCCGATAATTTGTTTATTTGCGGGCCCCATTGCAGTTTGGCGTCTATAGTGATGCCTAGAAAAACTGTCGAATCCACAATGTCCAGTTCCACTCCATTCAATTTAACATTGATTGGTACTTGTCGGACATTGGGCGTTGAAAATTTAAGACATTTGGTTTTTTTCTCATTAAGGAGAAGATTGTTAACATTGAACCAATGAACTACATGAGATAGTGCAACGTTAACTTCGCGAAAATCTAGTAATTGTCGTCGAAATTTAAATATTAGAGAAGTATCATCCGCGAACAATACTACCTCGTGATTATCCCGTACGTAATATGGCAAGTCATTAATATAAACTAGAAACAAAAATGGACCTAGAATTGAACCCTGCGGGACGCCCATGGTGACCTCGGATCCCGAAGATCTCTTGCCATTAATATCGACCCTCTGAATTTTATTGCTTAAATACGAAGTCAAGAAGTCGAGAGCCTTGTTCCTTATGCCGTAGTGGTATAATTTCCTGATGAGTGTATAATGGTGTACGCAATCGAAAGCCT
The DNA here is from genome assembly GCA_947562105.1 of Shargacucullia verbasci. Taxonomy (NCBI): domain Eukaryota; kingdom Metazoa; phylum Arthropoda; class Insecta; order Lepidoptera; family Noctuidae; genus Shargacucullia; species Shargacucullia verbasci. Next base: position 5,366,485 of record OX387281.1, read on the forward strand.
TTGACAAATCGCAGAATATGCCAAGAGCATCTTGCGAGTCTTCCCAGGCATCGAATATATGTTTCAGCAATTCCACGCCCGCATCTGTCGTTGAACGTCCCCTTGTGAAGCCAAACTGCTTTTTATGAAGTAGGTTGTGTCTATTAAAATGTCTTAACATCTGATTTAAAATCAATTTTTCAAAAAATTTACTTAAAGTGGGTAGAATTGAAATAGGCCGAAAATTTGTGGGATCCGTAGAACTACCAGATTTGAACAGTGGTTACTTTACTTTGTTTCATCAAGTCAGGAAATACACCAGATGCAATACAAGAATTGAACACGGTTGCCAAGTAAGGTGAAATTACGTCAATTATAGACGAGATAGTTCGTACTGACAGTCCCCAAAGGTCTGCAGTTTTCTTTACATCAAGACTTTTAAAAGATTCTTTAATATCTTTCGCATTAACAACTGAAAATTCAAAAGGTGTGCTACATTCAGATACGCTTTGTTTTAGTATAGTATAAGCGGAAGTGGAAGAAGACAAGAGAGTTTTGGTTGTTAAAATAGGAATATTAGTAAAGAAATTTTCAAACTCAGTTGCCACCTCCATGTCCGCCCTAATATCTATGTCGTTAATTTTCAAATGGAAATCGCGGCTACGTACTGTGGATCTTCCCGTTTCAGAATTAATAATATTCCATGTAGTTTTGATTTTGTTACTGGATACTTTTATCTTGTTTTTTAAATGTATTGACTTGGCCAAGGAACAGGCTCGTTTAAATATTTTTGAATATCTTTTTACATATTCTTTAAAATCTGCGCTATGATTGTACGTTTTTTCATAATATAATTGAAATAACCTATGTCTACTTTTAAAAATGCCAGCTGTCGCCCAGTCACTAAATTTGAGGTAAAAGAATAAGATAAGTAAAAGGATAATAAGATTTTGGGGTAAAAACATTACTAAACTCTCTATTAATCATATTGAACAGCAAAGTATAAGCTTGATCAGGATTGATGTCATACGGCAATAAAGGTAATTTATCTATAAGATTATATTTGAATAGTTCCAAACGGCCTTCATTGACAGGAACAACACTTATAAGTTTTCTTTGTACCCTAACTTGATTCCTAGGAAAAGTGACTAACTGACCACAGTGATCAGTATAATTAATTTATTACAAGGTTTCAAGTTTGTAAAGATATTATCAATACAAGTAGCACTAGAAGCAGTTATTCTAGTTGGTTCAAAGAAGATATTGTACAAGTTGTATGACTTAAATAAGGTTAACATTTTGCTAGTATTAGACGATTTTTCCAATATATTTATATTAAAGTCTCCACAGACAACAAGTGTTTTATTAGACTTCGAGCTTTTGAATAACACATCCTCCATATATTTCTCAAAAACATCAAAAGATGCGCATGGGGGCCTGTATACGCTCATTACAATGAACCGCTCTAGCTCAATACAAGATATCTCAATTACTCGCTCAACAGAGAGGCTCACAATATCTTTGCGTTCTTTACACTTCAAGTTGTTACGTGTAATTATTAATGAGCCACCATGGATTATATTTACTCTGCTGAACGAGCTGGTGACTTGGTGGTTGTTGAAGTTGAACATTAACTGATGGTGTTTTAGCCAATGTTCAGTCACACATAAAATATCAATAACATTGCAGTTCAAAAACAACTCCAATTCTAAGTCTTTACCCATCAAACCCTGTATATTTTGGTGCACTATGTTAAGACAATTTAACTGATTATTAATTTTATTGTTCAAATTTGATGGGGGTGATATTACATTAATGCTAGCGGGTATCTCTGTTGCCACAGTGTCCCTCAAACTAGTGTACAAATCTAAATTAATAAAAGAAATATTGCCAGAGGTTGACTCTATTGTCTTATGGTGTAATTTAAATTATTTGGAAAAAAATCAACACTTTGCTTATCTAGATTACAATTATTTAACTGCTCAATAGAAATAGAAGTACTATTTTTCAATAAAGTGGCTGAGTTAGAAATATAATAAGATAACAACTCTGCAATCTGTTGTTTATAAAAGCTTGAAATAAAGTAATTATCTTTAGTTGAAAAGTAATTTTTGCTAATGATTACATTAGAGTCAACCAATTCAATACTTTGATTATAAAATGACATAGTGTGAAGTTTCCTATTGCATTTATATCTAAAATCATTCTCCGTTTGTGACAAACCCTTGCCATAAGGAAAGGCAAACAGGATAATTTTGTTAACTTTTAATTTTGAAAGATGATCAAAATAATTGATCAATGTTTCTATGTCTGCCTTTCCCCTTCTCCCAATAATAAAATAGTAACCGAGCTTAAGGCTGCGCTAGTAGAGATTTTCTCCATACAAACGCTGTGGGGTGATTACTCCACCGTTTGACATCGTAGGACCAAAGTTAAGCATGATATCTATTTGTCTCGTCGTTATCTATGCCTGTACGTAAACCGAATACTAAAATAAATAGTAATTTGAAAGTTATGAGCCTCGAAAGTTCCGTATTTCAACACTAATTTTAACGCAACTTTGGGCGTATATAAATAACAGAAGTAGTATAAAATCTCTGAAACAAAATACGTACAGGCATAGGTTATTTATTCAAAAGTCTAAATAATTTTGAATTGATACATTCAGTAGTTTTTTTTGTAAGAACACCTCTCCCAATAGTATGTTCGCCAAATTTTAGGCGCCCGTTACTAACAAGAAATTATGTGCCTTTCACTGCGAAGTCCCGCCCCGCGGGCCGCGCGGGTAGCGGAGGGGTGGCGCACACGCACTCCCACCAGCGCCTCTCGGGCACCTGTGTGTCCTACCGTAGGACGTACGTGACTAAAATCATTTGTATCTTATTATTGTTATCACATTGACCCCTGGCTTTGAATTTTGGATTCCGATTTCGATATAAGTACATTGAATGACTTCGCTTGTATATTTTGTTTTGTATTTATGTTCTGGTTTTCCATTCTTCGCTCCTATTGGTCGTAGCGTGATGTTATATAGCCTTCCTCGATAGATGGACTATCCAACACAAATAGAATTTTTCAATTCGAAGTAGTTTCTGAGATTAGCGCGTTCAACCAATTCAGCTTTATAATATTAATATAATATATTAAAATATATTAATATATAGTATAGAAGTATAGATAAACTCGTGGTCGGCAAAGCTAACTCGACAACGAGATGTCTCAATCTCAACGTAAGTAGGTACATCTCCCGCAGTGAACGCCTGGTTCCTACGAAATATTATTAGGATAAGTTCTAGGTACCTATTTATTACGTACGTATATTACCTAACTAGTACACACGGTGACATATCAAGTAAATATCCAGTATAAGCTGAGCTCGCATTGTATAGGCTTTTGGTACAACGAGAGCTCAGCTTACACTGACAAACTGATATATCATCATGCGTACCATAAAAAATATGAGTAACACACTATGATAAATAAATCCAAATAAATAATATTATTTTATCAAACTAGGTTGGGTTTGGTGGTTTACGTTTTCTTTCAAGCTTGTGTGAGCGTGTTGTGCCTACGTAGGCGAATCGCGGCAGCGGCGGCGGCGCACAGTGGGAAAATCGCGTATGTTTCGTCTCAAAACTTCTACTATAACTATAAGGATTTATTGATTTTTTTTTTATTTTGAATTATTATGTCATTATTCAAATAAAAAAAAAACATGCATTTTAAGTAAAAAATATATGTTTTTTTTTTTTTTCTAAAAACATATTTTATCTAAAATATGTAGATTAAGAAATAATGTCAATCTATATATAAAAAAACATATACAAAATTTAGCAAGATCCTATTGATTTTCGTTCATAGCAAGAAGGGTCTTAGCTTCACTGCTACTTCATCTTCTTGTATTGATAATATTTTTACGAATAAAGGGTTCCACCAACATTCTTTAATTTCTGGTATTAGATCGGACCACAAAGGTCAACTTGTTAGTTTTAAAATAAATAAAAAATCACCTGGAAATAGCTCTTATGTATTTAGACCACTTACAGAAAATAAATTACGGAGATTAAAAGAGAATGTTGCAAGTAAAGTGTCTGAATTTCGTATAAAGTCACACGACCCTAACACAATCTATAATAATCTGTTTTCCACTCTATGCAACGAATTCAATAAATCATGTCCTGTTAAATCATTTAAAGTTAGCAATAAACCTAAGTTTAACGAATGGTCCACTAAAGGTATTAGAATAAGTAGAGATATTTTGTATAGTTTATATAATAAAAAATCAATGACATCAGATCAATCGTTTCACAAATATGTTAAAAACTACTCAACAATATTTAAAATGGTTTGTACTCATGCCAAATCAAAATTAATTTCAAATAAAATTTCGAAATCTGATAATAAAGTTAAAACAGTGTGGAAGATTATAAATACAGAAACTGGCCAAATGAAAAACCGGGATACTGAACTGATACTAAAAATCAACAACAAAAGCATCTCAGATAAGGTAGAAGTCGCTGATGCCTTAGACCACTTTTTTATAAATACGCCATTAGAGTTAACTAAATCGCTTGCTTTATCACCCTCACTCGCAGAAACATTACTCAAACAGAACTTTTGTAGAGATATTCCGAATTTCGAGTTCAATTATATTAATATGACAACAATTAAAAAAACATTCAAAAGCTTAACACTGAAAAAAACAGAAGACTTGTGGGGTATATCCGTTAAAGTTCTTGCTTCTATTATTAATAATATTGCCCCCTTGCTCACTACAATTTTTAACCTTTGTGTTGATAGTGGTATTTTTCCTGATCTGATGAAACACAGTAAAGTTATTCCAATTTTTAAATCAGGCTGCAAGGTTGATCCATCAAACTATAGACCGATTTCTGTACTTCCGGCGCTAAGTAAAATCTTTGAAAAAATTATGCTTGATCAGATGATGTCACACTTCAATTTAAACAGGATTTTGCACGAGCGACAGTTTGGCTTCACGAAGGGTAGGTCAAAAACGGACGCGAGTGTGAAATTAGTAGCTCATATATTAGATGCCTGGGAGGGCTCACAGGACGCAATTGGTGTATTCTGTGATCTTTCCAAGGCTTTTGATTGCGTCGATCACAATACGCTTATTTGTAAACTAAAGCACTACGGAATTCGTGGTCGAGCTCTCGATCTTGTATTATCCTATCTTACAAACAGATTGCAAAAAGTGCGTATTAATGGTGTAACATCTGAAGGGACTCTAGTAAAAATGGGCGTACCCCAAGGCTCGATTCTAGGCCCTTTCCTCTTTTTAGCCTACATTAATGATCTTCCTTACACAATGGCAGAATTGTCCGATATAATTTTGTTTGCCGACGACACGTCACTTATATTTAAGATTAGTCGAAAGGATACCGAACTAGCACATGTTAATGAATGCTTATCCACTCTTTCTAAATGGTTTGCAGCTAATAATCTATTATTAAATGCAACTAAAACCAAATGTTTAAAGTTTTCGTTACCAAACGTACCCCATGTCGATTCTAACGTAATTATAGAAGGTAACAAACTTGATTTTATTAAGGAAACTGTATTTTTAGGAATAACAATCGACTCGAAATTGCAATGGGGTGCTCACATAACTGCTCTTTCTAGTAGGTTAAGCTCTGCAGCCTATGCAGTCAGGAAGATTCGACAGCTCACCGACGTAGCTACGGCCAGACTTGTTTATTTTGCGTACTTCCACAGTATTATGTCCTACGGCATCTTACTGTGGGGTGCAGCGGCAGACGTAGACTCAATTTTTATACTACAAAAAAGAGCAATCCGTGCCATCTATAATATGGGTCCTCGTGAGTCCCTCAGAGATTTTTTTAAAACTATTAATATACTTACTATGCCTTCTCTTTACGTTTTTGAAAATATTATGTACGTACGTAAAAACTTGCAAATGTTCAATACTCTAAGCGACGTAGATAATATAAATACTAGACGTGTGGCGTTGAATATCTTCTGCACATGTGGCTTCCCTGGTTATCCATTGTGTCTACTAATTCTATTTTATATTAGATTCACTTTACATATCTGGACATTCTTGATATTATGTATTCTTTTTTGTATTTTTTTATTTCTGTTTTATCCGCTTTGATCTGTTTATCCCGTTTTTAGTTTATATTCGAAACAATTGTTTAACTCATGTTGTATTGCCTCATTGTGTAAGTAGCATTCTATTAAGTTTGTATTTTTTCTTATATAATGCATGTTAATTTAAGATTTTAATTGTAAATTAACTTTTTGTTTTTGAAAAGAGTATCCATGGAGTTTCTTGCCGGTCTCTTCTCCATAGGACCTACCCCCTTTGGAACCGTGCGCCTAGAGTCTCGACTTTTTAAAAGTGCCTGAAAAGGCCTACTTGAAATAAAAAACTTTGACTTTGACTTGACTTTGAAATAAATATAAACTCGTTGTCCCTAAATTCAAATTAGCCAAATCAAACAATTCGTTTCTGGGGAATTCTGTACGTTTCTACAACAAGTTACCTAAAACTGTCACTGATCTAACTGATGGGAAGTTCAAAACATATGTTAAATCCATCCTTATACGCAAAGCGTATTACAAAATTAAAGATTATGTCGGAGATAGAGATGTCTGGCGGTAATGCTCTCTGCACATAGTCACTGCACATGTGGCTTCCCTGGCAACCACCCAAACCGCAATCACAATCAATTCATTCACGTGTTGAGCTATTCATACTAATTATTTTTTTACAATTTAATAGTTTTTAACATGTCTTATCATATTTTCTATTTATTTTATTCACTCTTTTTCATAGGTTGCTATGACATCTTGTTAATGAAATATTAGATTTTTGTATTTTGTGTTATCAACAATGATCCTAAATTATTTTATTATTTTGTTTAATGTATCCGTAAGCTAGTTGCCATTGTAAGCTAATCTTTGATAATTAATTTCTTTATATACATGTATAATGTAATCTTACGCTAGTTACAGATGGCTATCCATTGTAAATGTGAGCACAGTGTAGGGGTATTCTTTTTACTTTTATTTTTTTAATAGACTTTATGTTAAAGTTGCATTTAGTATTTATTTGACGAAACCTACATTGTTCTCCCATACTTTTTCCACATTATGTTCATGGCAAGATTGTTAAAAGAGACTTTAAAAGAGTATCCATGGAGTTTCTTGCCGGTTCTTCTCCATAGGACCAACTTTTTGGAACCGTGCAACTAGAGTCCTATAACGTTTCATAAGTGCCTGTATTAGGTTTATTTGAAATAAAAACAATTCTATCTATCTATCTATCATCAAACAGTTCCTTTTTTGATATTGTTTTTGAGGCATTTCTCAAACTTGAAATATAGGGACCGGAAGTATATAACAAGGTATGGAACACGTCTTCATAGGTAACTGTTAACAAATAAAATAAAAATACCTATAATAAAACTTCATTTATTATAGAACATTTATTTATTATTTTTATCCCGTAATATCGATTTTCATGTAAAACAGTTTTGAGACGGCTTTGTATGGGGCTTTTCTACAGTGCGGCAGTAACGGAGCCGCGCGGTGCCCCGGCGCGCTATATCAATGAGCTCGCGCATGTGTGCGGATACTTAGCGGCGGTATACTATACGGGAGTGTTTACCTGTGTGCGCGCAGTAGCGTCTTACTGCTCATCACTGGGTCTATCCCTTTCTCAGACGATGTTGCGTGAGATAGCATGCATATTAGCCACGCCCATCAACGAGTTCGCGCTTTCGACTAGCGCACCCTTAATAATCATGTTAGTCTGTCTAAGGATTGGTCTGAGCGTTATTCGAAAATTATCAATAGTATTGTAGAGAATCAAGGTAAAATACAAACTCTATTTAGAAAAATTAATGAAAGCGTAGCCACTAGGGAAAACGATTTACTTAAATATGCTCATTTTAATCTTAAGATGATAATGTAGATTCTGTTTCTCACGATTTAAATAAATTAGAAAATGTTATGAGTTTTATTCAAGCTTCCACTGTACATCATGGCATTCTAAATCTAGATACCATACATGCAATGATTAACAATTGCACCAATTTATATGGCAGAGAGAAGGTGAGAGTTAGCAACTAGAGAATATTATGATATAATTAAGATAGGTTCTTATTATGTAGGAAATCGTATAGTTGTAGTTTATAAATTTCCCATTATTCTGCCCTTTACCTACGATATGTATAAATTATCTATAGTACCAAACCGTAACTATGAAGTCCTTATTCCACCATATCCATTCCTAGTCCTTTGCAAGAAAGATTTCAAGTACACAGAGGCCGAATACCCGAAGTCAAGCAACTGGTATATTTGCGAGGACAAGCGGAATCTCCAAGGGCTTACATCACAGGACTGCATCTACGAACTGATCACTACTCAACAGAAGAGCCCGACTTGTAACCCTGTTACCGTCACTTTGAAGACATCAGCTTATGAAAAACTCGATGACAAACACTACAGCATCAATTTCGCTATGCCGACGAAAGTACACGTATCCTGTGGACAAGATTCGTACAGAGTACTACAAGGCAGCTATCTCGTGGTACTACCCTACAAATACTATCTGGAAACACCACAATTTATAATAGCAAATGACAACGACCGACTAAAAGGTCAAGTTCTGAAATTAATGGATCTACCCAAGGATGACATCATCATCACATCTACGGCTCCAAAGATCAGCCTGAACTCCATTAACTTAGACCAACTTCACGAAATTAATACCAAGATGTCTCTACAGTCACCCCTAAATTTAAACGAAGAAACCGACTAAAGCCTGTATCACACTACAATTCCTCTATATACAGTACTATTCGGTGCAAGCGCACTCGTTATACCGCAATTATCGAATGAAGCAAATGAGTAAAGCTGCAGAAATTCCAGAAGAGGGCCATTTGGGAAGACAAGTGATCTATTCTATACCAGACACTACAGGAAGGGATGGAAGAAATCCGCCTCCAGCGGCTCCAGCTCAATTCACGACAAATGTCTTCCATACTCGCTGTTCTACGGGGGGAGGTGTTACGGAACCATAGCATATGTTACTGAACCCTAACATACTTAATGCATGGCCGGCAGCATCAACTTTACACGAGGCACCTAGAAACCCATTTCGCACTATCAGCGGAACGTGCAAGCGAATGACGTCAATGCCCAAACTATAAGAACGAAAATGCATTAAGATAAATTATTGTTATATCCAACCTCGATTAGCAATCACCCTTAAAATAATTGTAATTTTAATTATAATATAAGTCTATATTTTTTATTAATCTGGTTTTCTTTCTAACCTCCGGCTGTAGAAAACATAATTTGATATTAAAAACTTTCAAAAAATTTACAAAATGTTTTGAAGTAAATTGAGTACCATTATCACAAACTATTATCTTGGGACAACCAAATTTAAGAAATATTTCTTTATCAAAAAGTTTACAAATAACTTTTGTAGTGGCATTAATCATGGGAAATATCCAACAATATTAAGTGAAAACTTCTACAACTGAAAGTATATATTTATGACCAGAATAAGATTTAGGTAAAATTCCTATAATATCTACTGAAAGCATCATCATAGGACGATCAACTTTCTTAGGATTAATCATCGTACCAAAAGGAGGAAATGTGGTATGTTTATATGCTTTACAAGTATCACAAGATAAAATATATTTTTGAACATCACTAAACATTCCTTTCCAAAAATACCAAAAATAGTGTGTTTTAATTTATGCAAAGTTTTATGAATACCTAGATGACCTGAATTAATATTATCATGATTGGATCTAATGGTATCTAAAATATGTTCCTTAGGAATTACTATTTTCCAATTAAGATAACTGTTGGGATCAAATCTACTTTTACAAAATTTATATAAAGTATTATTTTCAACTCTAAAATTTTTATATTTACTTGGTGATTTCTGACAGTTAATAAATACTTTTTTATACCAAGGATCATAAATGTCCTCATCTGGTAAAATTAAACTATTCTGAGTAACGTCTATTACAGCAATTTCAATGCGAGATAAAGCATCTGGAACTAAATGTAATTAACCTTTTTTGTGAATAATATCGAAAGTAAATTGAGAAATTCTAGCGGCCCAACGTGCTAAACGTCCACTAGGATTACTAAGACCTAAAAGCCACTTCAAACTAGCATGATCAGTGATAACTGTAAACTTCATTCCTTCAATATAAGGTCTAAAGTGTTCAATAGAATCTAAAATATCCAATAATTCACGCTCGGCCGTACTATAATTACGTTCACATTTATTAAGAGATCTAGAATAAAATGCAATAGGATGTTGTTCGCCATTGTCATCTTCTTGACTCAATACGCTACCAATGCCAACAGAACTAGCATCACAATGTAAAAAGAAAGGCTTTTCAAAATTAGGACATACTAAAACAGGAGATTCAACTAAAGATTGTTTTAAACTTTGAAACGCGATTTCAGCTTCTTCGTTCCAAACAAGAGACTTTTTAGAATTCTTGCTACCCGCAGTCAGTTTAGTCAAAGGGGAAGCAATATCAGCAAATTTACAAATGAATCTACGATAATTTATTTATTTATTTTTATTTATTTACTTTAATTAACACGGAATGACCAATTACATTAATTAAAGACAGTAAAACAGAAAAAGAAAACCAAACAACAAAAATAAAATAAAATTAACACTTTCATGCATTCCTCTCACAGTACTTCTGACATAACAATAAAATCTTCGTCCATTCATCCGCGAACAGATCGTTTGTTGGATAAGAATCCAAGAGATCATTAAGTGCAGCCAGAGTACGAGGCACTGAAGCCTTAGCACGTGCAACCGTACGACAAACAGGCACAGCAAACAGCCTGTGCCTCCTGTTGCGGCGATAGTTGTCCGGGACAAAGTAGCAGGCCAGCGCAGAATGCAGATCCGGCGCGTCAATTGTGCCACGTAGCGTTTTACAGGCTATGCTGAGCTGATCTCGTGCTCGCCTTACCTCTAACGAGTTATATCCGAGGCATCCCAGTAGAAATTTAGTCGGATAGAGGTAAGGATAATAGCCATGTGTCCGCTTGTAGAGGAACCTAAGGAACGCTTTTTGTACTTTCTCTAATAGAAGCGTGTACGTACTCTCGTGCGGATTCCACACACTGGAGCTGGATTCCAATTTACTGCGGACGAGTGCATTAAATAATATTTTGATGGCATGTAAACTTTGAAAATCACGGCAATTACGAAGGACAAAACCTAACCGTTGATATGACTCCTTAGCTACAGTTGCAATATGGTCGTGGAAAGTGAGCTTTCGGTCGAATGTTACTCCCAGATCTTTCATGGCTGTTGTCTTTGTGATTGTATTATTATTTAACTTGTATACGAAATGAACTGGGTGCCGCATTCGACCGAAAGTCATGGCGAAACATTTAGAGGAATTAAATTCCATTTTGTTATCTAAGCCCCACTTGTATATCGCATCTATGTCTTGCTGCAGAGCCAAACAGTCGTCCTCAGAGTGTATTTCGTGGTACAGTTTCAAGTCATCAGCGTATAACAGACATCTTGCGTGACGTAAAACTTGGGGAAGATCATTGACCATTATTAAAAATAATAATGGCCCCAAAATTGAGCCCTGACTGACTCCGGAACGCGTGTGATAGGCACTTGATTCGTAAATACCAAGCCTCACAAACTGCTGACGATCGCGTAGATAGTCTGCGAAGAAACGGAGGAGAGATGGTGAGAAACCTATATTGCTAAGTTTCATCAGCAGCGTGTCATTGTTAACCCTATCAAACGCCTTCCGGAAGTCGAAATAAAGTACATCTACCTGATGTCCGCGATCCAAGCTTGACGATATATATTCCACGAGAGTCAGGAGATTCGTGTCAACTGACCTCTTTACTCTAAAACCGTGCTGCTCATTGCATAAATACTTGTTTGCTTGCTCGTATATAGTATGGTGGAGGATGTTCTCAAAGACCTTCGCCGGAGAAGATAAAATTGCGATAGGGCGGTAATCTTCAACGGAACTTTTGCTTTTGGATTTAGGAATAGGTGTTACTCTTGAAACTTTCCACTGAGAGGGATATATACCAGCTTGCAAAGCTAAGTTGAAAATGTGACAGAAAGGATCACTAAAAACATTCTTTAAGGATTTAATAATAAAGGGGGGGACGTTATCAGGGCCTATAGAGCTACTAGGTTTCAATCTGTTTATACCCTTTAAGATGTCGTTACGACGGAAGGAAGTTATATTTATGTAGTTACTGTTGCTGGTACGGTCAGCAGTACTAACATGGTCGGCATCCAGCAGCGGGACATCAGGCAGAAAAACATCAGAGAAGAACTCAGCAAAAGCCCCAGCTGCTTTAGTTCCGGAGTAAGTTAAACCCCTGTATGTAATGTTAGGTTCAAAACCACCTTTGGACCGTAGGCTGCTAATGTGTGACCAGAATTCGCGGGGGGTAACTTTAATTTGATTCTCTAAATGTCTCATGTACAAGGAGTATGCATCTGCAACGCGGGTCTTTAGGCTTGCCCTAAGGTTGGAAAATAACAAATACACGCTGTCGCAGTTTGAACGCTTCCAGGTTTTATGGAGCTTGCGCTTATGCTTGAGGTCTTGGATGATATCAATAGTGAACCATACAGGATATCGTTTATCAGTTAATTTCCTTCTACGTTTTTTGGGCATACAAATATCAAAGAATGAATAAATAATATTGTAAAATGTTTGAGTTGCTTTATGTACATCATTGCACTCCAAGACCTCTTGCCAAATGTCCGTTTTAGAGAGTAATACACTAAGTTGTTTATAATCGCCTTTTGTAAAGTTCCAATCCTTGGCACTGTCTATATTGCTGGGCTCAATTGAATCCGAGTAATAACCTACATCAACTTGCACTTCAATGTGAAGCGCCGGGTGATATGCATCTAGTGGTACTATTCCTTCGGTAGCCGAAACTAATGTCTGTCGTGCACTAATGTTCTCCTGGACCAAAACAACATCTAACATTCCTCCATACGAATTCTTCACAACATTCATCTCATTCAGATTACAATATGATAAAAAATAACAATAATAATTCTTAATATTTAACGAAGCACTATTTAAATTAATGTCGCCTAATATTACTACAAAGCCTTTTAAATTATTTATACATTCCTCTACTTTACAAAACCATCTCATGTACTCATCATCACTTGCACTGGGTTTAATGTACACAACACATACGTGAACAGTTCGGCCGCACCAAGTAAAGTCAGCCCATAAGTCCTCACCACCATCCGTTTCGAGATCTCGGTGGCGACGCAGCACAACGGGTGCGCGCGCTACGAGCATCACTCCACCGCATGGTGTGCCTCTATCACGTCGCAGCACATTCCAATCGCCAGTCATGAGTTCACCATCTTCAATAGAGCCATCAAGAAAGCTCTCCGTTACAGCAATAAGGTTATGTTCTAGCTGTAATAGGTTCGTTCTCCACGTCGAAAGTTTAGTTTTCAGACCACGGACGTTTTGATAGAATACATGAATGCTGTTAGTTTTATTACGACACTGCTTAGGCACGAAATGTCTGATGGGTTGATTGGGCCTCATTAGACGCTTTATGGTTTTTATTTTGTCTCAGGTTTTCATACGTTATCCAGGTATTCACTCTTGCGTTCGTTGGCCATACATCTATGGAATAACATTTTTCATAGAACATAACAGGAACACCAATCTTATACGATTTATAACTTCCACGTGCCCGAAGCTCTTCGACCGTGCATGTACCGGTGGGACACAGTTGTCGCAAGTAGTCACGGATCTCATCAGCACTAGACTCCATGTTCCACAGATGTAGATGTTTACGCGGTTCAACAGCTCTTAGTGGGGTAATGTTGGGCCCAGTGATGCCACATAATGAAGCGGGTTTCCTCCATTTTTTCTTTACCACTGTCCAGTTTTGATCGCCAGATAAGTGGTCTTCGCCAGGAGACTTGTGGTCGTCCTCACTTGTCATTTCTGTGGCTTCTGACGTATGCACCTCGACATTGGTTGTTTTAACGTGCACTACGGTTGGCTGGTTGAAACCGGTATCGAGAGGTTCTTTGACAGCACCAGTCTTTGCTTTAGTCTTTTTTGGTTTTTTGACACAGTGCGGACCTTGAACTGGAGCAGGAATATTCAGTGTTACTGGTATGATTTGAGGTTGTTGCTGAGTAGTTGTAAGATGGGTTTGTTGAGGTGTAGTAACAGGGCTTAATTGCTTCTGATCGGCTATACTCATATCAGGTGTTTTTATGGCGTTACTTTGCTTTAACTGAGCATTGAGGAGGTTTATTTGGGAAGCGTAGTCCGTTAACTTAGAGTCGTAGTTCGATATAAGAGATACAGCTGTGGTTAGTTGTTCTTTTAGTATTTCCATTTCAAGACGTAATTTGTTCATTTCAAAGGAGAGTTCTTGAAATTCGAGCCTGTTTTGTGCTCTTTGTATATCGGGAATTCTTTTCCTGAACGTAACATTATGATTGCCATCTCCACTTAGAGTTATCCAATTATCATGCTTTCCTTCGCTAGGACAGACACATTCCGGGCAGACCCAGGAGCTCATATGTTCTTCGGTCGCGATGGGCTCACCCGTACATTGAAGATGATATTTTTGTCTGCACTTATTTAACGTACAGCTCAGATATTCTTCCCCGACAACAATAATGCTTTGACAAGAAGCACAATTTGGATTCGTAGTACATTGCCTGTTAGAGGGCGTTACATTGGCAATAACGGGCGGAGAATTTTGAGAGACAATTGAGGGAGTCTCGGGCCGAGTTGGTCGAGCTGGCGTGTTGGTATTATCATATTTGGGTTGTTTAATCACACATTCCGGGCATTTCCAGTTACTCCTGCTTTCGGCAGTCATAAGCTTAAGTCGATTTTTAGTTGTGTTAGCACAAATAAGATCGTAGCATTTGAGGCAAGCAAAACATTGTACGCTATCTTCGCCTTCAATAGCGCTCATGCACCCAGCGCATGTTATTGTTGACATCATAACACACGTTACACAGCAAATTCAAATTTTAGTATAGTGCAAGTAAAGCACTTCAAGCGATGTGCAAAGCGATTGGCGTTCAGTCATGCAATTTGGTGGCAGCGATGAATATACTTTAAAGCGATGTAGTGGCCGTAAGAAACGTTCGCGGCAAGAAGGTCTTAAGCGCCGTGGAATACGCGTCGCTTACGCGTTCTTGTCAATTCACTTCACAGAACACTAAACACTAAGTCAATTTTAAATCAGTTTTGTTTATTGTTGTTTTATATTGTTAATTAAGAAAACTAGCACTAGATATTATGACACTGAATCTATTAGAGTTCTATACAAACATATTGAACAAAATAATCCTCTAAAATGTACTTTAAACTAAATTATTTTAATTGATTTTGAGAGCAAACGATAACGGACTGTTTTCGAAGAGGGCGCGGCCCGTATATAGCCGTATATAGCGTATATAATATGAACACATACCAAGAAAACTTCTAAGTTGTTTTACTGTCTCAGGACGAGGGAAATTATTAATAGTTTCTAATTTAGAAGGATCAGTATGCAAACCAATACTGTCTACAATATAACCAAGATAACGAAGTCTATCTTTACAAAATCTACACTTTTTTAAATTTACTGTTAATCCTGCCTGTTTTGAAATATTATAAATTTTATGTAAATATTCAATATGTTTATTAAAATCTGAATTTACACAAATAAGATCATCTAAATAACAAAATAAGACATTATCAAATTCAGGACCGAAAAGTTTATCTACAAGTCTCTGCAACTCAGCTGGTGCATTAGTAAGACCAAATGGCATACGAACAAATTCGTATAGTCCTTTACCAGGAACCACAAAAGCAGTTTTTTCACGCGACGATTTTTCAAGAGCAATCTGTAAAAATGCTTTAGAAAGGTCAATGGTACTAATAAATTTAGCACCTCTAAGGTTATCTAATATTCTAGAAGTATAAGGAAGAGGGTAAGAATCTTTAATAGTGACAGAATTTAAACGCCTAGAATCTAAACACAATCTTGTACTACCATCCTTCTTCTCTACGGCTAATACAGGTGAACACCAAGGAGATTTAGAGGGTTGAATAATACCTTCCTTTAGTAAAACTTCGACTTCATCAAAAAGTTATTTTTGATTAGCAGGACTCAAAGGCCAATATCGTTGTTTAAAAGGTTCGCTAGTAACATTAATTTTATGTTCAACAAGATGAGTAAGACCTAAACCTTTCTTTTCGCGTAAGAAATATCTTCGAAAAGTGAAATTGTTTCATTTAATTTTAGTTTCTCAGAAGGAGAAAGTTCATTAGAAGTAGTAACTGTGCAAACTTGAATTTTATTGCTATGCACAAAAGTAATGTTCTTCCACAAATCCTTAGCTAGATCAAACTCTAACCAAAAATCAAATCCTAAAATGATTGGAGGTTCAAAGGAAGGAATAACAAAAAACTTAATAATTTTAGTTATATTATCGCAAGTAACTGGTAAATCCATGAAACAAATAACTTTCTGTGGAGAACCATCAGCTCCATAAGCAGAACCAAGAATAGAATTAATTTTGAAACCTAGCTTTAAAAATTGTTCATGACTATTTGAGCCTAAAACGCAAGTATTAGAACCACTGTCTAACAATCCTGAAAACTCATTATTATTTACTGTAAAGTTTAAATAAGGTCTAGTGTCGTTATGCTTGACAAATAAAATAGGTGCTGACCTATAAATTTCAAAAAATGATTTTAAATAATTTAACCAATTTTTAAATTCTCGATTACGAGTTATATCATCAGGTTTGTGACATTTAACAAGTTTCTTATGCATCGAGTCGTGCACAATTTTAACAAAAACAGAAGCTCGATGCGGCCTAATTAGTTTTTTGACTCATCAGAGCTTTTAGTGTCCAAATTACAAACGTCACAATTCTTAGAAATAACTCCAACCTTATGACATTTAAAACATATAATGCCAGGAAAAGATGGGCAATTTTTAAAGTGATGACCAGCTTGTTTACATTTTAAACAAACAAGGTTATTAGATACCACATTAGATTTAATAGGTTTTTCAAATTTTACAAATTCCTTGAAAGGTTTTCTATTAACAAAAACTTCAAGTTCTTTAGCAAGATCAAGGAATTGTTCTACAGAATCTATATGTTTACCAAACACATATGGTGTATAAACAGGCAACATATTATTTTTAATTATATTAACTAAAACTGAATCGAATATTGGATTCAAAAGACGACTAGCCATGTCCATAATGTCAGTAATGAAATCTGGAAGAGATTCAGACTGTTTCTGTTTCTTCGTACGAAGATCATACTCTAGAAAATAATCAATGTCAGGTTTATCGAAGCGTTTAAGCAAAGCTAGTTTAAGCGCGTGCCACGAAGCAATACGAATTCGAATAGTGCGAAACCATTTAATAGCAATACCACTAAGCAAGTCAGAAAAAGATCCTACTAACAAAATCTCATCAAAATTTTTATACAGAAAATATTCCTCAACTTGAGTTATAAATTCTCTTCCATCAAAATTTATCTTACTATGTTTCAAATCTGGTAATTTAGTTGTAGAGGGTAAACTCTTTTTTATGTGATCATTAACAAAAGCATTCATAGAATTAAAAGAAGGCAAAGCATGAGTAGCAAAAACTGAAGAATGAGCAACCTTGTCATTCTGAACAAAAGGATCACGAACATCTTCTGTCATATTTATCATATCATGTACAATAGTAGCATTTGCAACAGCACCAGGACCATCAGAAATCTGATTCTCCGAAATTGAAGGAAATTGAAAACTTCTTTATCCATGATGACAAGCAAAAACAAAACGTAATAAAGCAGAAACCAAGCAAAATTAAAGTTTAAAAAAATTATATAATATTTGAGGTTAAGTTACTGTGTATTTTTTCAATGTTAAATTATTCAAGTGAATAATTATCGCACAATTTAGTAATGAAAAGATGCAATAATAATTTACAAAGTTAAATTTAACTATAATAAGTTTAATTACAAAGTATAAAAGTCTTAATTCAATTATTTTATAAAAATTACAACTCACTTTGTTAAAAAGTTAACAGTTATGTTCTGTATGAAGATTGAACAAACATGGTCTACACTATACAGTTATGTTTTTTTGCAAAGTAACAAAAATAAATTATGTTGTAACAAATAAGTTAACAACAATAAAGTACAATGTGAATATTGTTTACAAAAATGATGATATGAGTTATAATAAGTAGTTTACTATAAAAGTATAGTTATAAACTAACAAAAACAAATTATGTAAAAAATATAAAACAAAGCAAAAGTATTGGATGCAATAATAAATCAATATAATATAAGACAACAAGGAAAACCTACTTCATGTCCCTGGACTAAAGCGCCAATTATGTAATAAAAAAATAATTGTGTGTTGTATTGTTAAATGAAAATAAAAGAAATAGTGTATAATAATGTGTGCTCCACTATAAATACAGATAAATATAATTAAATTCGGGCGCCAGGAGCTAACACAAAAATATAACCGGAAACTTAGCGAGTAAAGTTGAACTTTTAATCTTCAGGCGGGAGGAATAAATAAAAGCAAACAAATTAATTTGAAATTTTATTCTCCAGTAGGTTCTGTTGTATTATAAAAGGATATTGAGTATAGGCTAAATAAGCACAAAAAAATATGTTATAAATCTAAACTCCATTATTTTAATATTATTATTATTGCATCCACAAAGAATTTATAAGAAAATACACCTTTGTGTTTACGTTTAATATGATTGTAATAGGTTACTTGACGAGCCGACACGAGGTGGAACCGACGAGCACTCCATAAAAAAGAAGGTTATAAATACCTCATAGATGGGCATCCATCCAACAGGATAAAAGTTAAATCCAAATTAATTAATTTAGAAATAAAATAGGAATATATAAAAAAACGCCAATGGGCTGTGTAGTGTATCTGTAAAATAATGAATTGTCTGTCGTCTCCTGCGCTTACACCACGCGCGATGGAATGGCGGGGAAGCGGGGACTTCCCCTGCCCACGGGGGAGAGTATTGGTGGCCGCAAAGCGGGACGGACGTGCGCGTGGTGTATAGAGCAAGGAGCCGATATCTACTAAAGGAACAAACAGTACATTTGGCGACGAGTCTGTGAGTACTGTTAAAATTTATCTGATGGACGTTGTCTTTTTTTTTCAAATCAGATCAAACGCATAAATTGTGTACATAGGTACAGTAGTAGTTCGTGAATTAAATAGTAGGTATTCCAAGTTTTGTCACTCGGCTTGCTTAAATACTTTTCTGTTACGGTTTCTATAAGGCTTGTGGGGACGACTATTGTGTTAATTACATAAAGTTGAATAAATCGGGATTAAACTAATCAACAAAAATCTCCACTTGTCAGAATTGTGTCGTGTTTATCGTGATTTGATTTCACAGGTGTTTTGGGTGTGTATTTTTGCAAGTGACTTGTAAATTAAATTATATCAAAGGGGAAGAGAAGCAGGGTCTAATGCATAACGATATTTTCATACTTTAATAATGTAGGTACATCGGTGACTTCACTCGGGGAAAGATTGTATGGTCGAGCGCGTTACGCAGTATATTTTCGACGTCGCATGTCGGTACACGTACTGTAGGTATATAGCCACTAGCCACCTAAAGAAGTGAACGTGTGCATGGCGCTTGATAGTGGTAACACACTTAAATAACGTTTAACAACAATAACTATAAATTTTGGGGTTAGGTAAGGTTTAGTTACACCGAAGACTCTGTATCAGTACGACTGCCTGCATTATAAGTACACTTATGTTTTGTGGAAACTTGATACCTTTTCCATTTAGCATAGTATGAAGTTTAACACATAATCATTATTTGCTAGGTTTCGAAATTTAAGTTTAGATATACATTAGTTTATGGTTTCGCTTGTTTTTTTATTGCATCGCAGTGTTGTCATACTTATTAATATAAAGCTTATTAGAATAAAGCTGCCCACGCACGGATAAGTTGAAGTTCCGACTTAATGATAAAGTCTAAAGAATAATATTATTTTGGAATATCAAATGGGTAGGAAAAGGAAAGAAATCATGTGCAAACGTACCTATTTATTCACGGAAATGATATTGGGTTTTCTTCCCGGTTAGTATTGTGAGATTTGTGGGAATATTTATGGGCTTTTGTTTTACTGTACGTGTCATTATTTAAAATGTATGTATGTTAAAGTGTATATGTTTCTATAAGCAAAACAGTCACAGAACGGATGATGCCCGTGTGGTGACTGGAAGTGAACCATGTTGGAATTGGAAGTGGGTCACAGAACGGATGATGCCCGTTAAGTGACTAGACGTGTTTGGTGTCAAAATAGAAGTAAGTCACAGAACGGATGATGCCCGTTAAGTGACTAGACGTGTTTGGTTTCAAATTAGAAGTAAGTCACAGAACGGATGATGCCCGTTAAGTGACTAGACGTATTTTGTGTGAAAATAGAAGTAAGTCATAGAACGGATGATGCCCGTTTAGTGACTAGACGTGTTTTGTGTCATAAGAAGTAAGTCATAGAACGGATGATGCCCGTTTAGTGACTAGACGTATTTTTGTGCTTGCAGGGCAACGATGGCCAACCTCACACTAGAAAAATTTGAATGTGATGGCGATGTAAACTCTGTATGTGTTAGATGGGAACGGTGGAAAAGAAGCTTGTACATTTATTTAGAAGCTGCAAACGTTACTACACAATGTCAGAAGCGTGCAAGTCTTTTACATTGGGGTGGGTCGGAACTACAAGAGATATTTTATAATATTCCCGATGGAGGTGCGACAGACTCTTCGGAAGCGGAAACAGATGTATTCAAAACAGCAATCAAGAAGCTAGATGAGTACTTTTCACCGAAGCAAAGTAAAAGATTCGAACGACACGTATTTAGATCAATGAAACAGGAAGAAAACGAAAAATTTGAAAAATTTCTCATACGACTGCGACAACAAGCCGCAAAATGTCAATTCTCAGATGTAGATGACCAACTTCTTGACCAAGTCACTGAAAGATGTAGCTCAGAGGATTTAAGAAAGAAAATTTTAAAAACAGGAGATAAAATGACTCTTGAGGATGTAATAGCTGAAGCGAACGCATTGGAAGCAATAAACAGACAGTTAGAAGATTTTAATCAGAAACAAAAGAATACCCAAGACGTAAACAAGATAGAAGAGAAAAGGAAAAATAAAAATCCTAAAGGAAAAAAGGAATGTTTCAGGTGTGGCAGCTGGAACCATCTAGCATTCGATGAAAAGTGTCCAGCAAGAGGCAAGAAGTGCGTAAAATGTGGAAAAATTGGACATTTTAAACTACAGTGCAAATCGAACTCTTTGAAGAAGAAACTAGAAGAAGACAAACTACAATCACACAACAAAGATAATACGAGATTCAAAAGACCAAGAAAGGACGCTCACAATATAAATGAACAAAAGAGCAGAGACTCAGACGACGAAATTGATTACGTTTTTAATATTGACAACGATGACACAGTAAACTGCGAAATAGGCGGTACGAAAGTAGACATGTTAATTGATTCTGGTTGTAAATATAACCTTATTACAAGTAAATCATGGGTTACTATGAAGGAAAAGAAGATTAAAGTTTCAGAACAAATATCAAATCCCAACAAAACATTTTACGCTTATGGAAGTGACTCTCCTCTAAAACTACTTGGTGCCTTTAACTCGACAATAAAGCTCGCAGGTAAAACAGAACAGGCGACTTTCTATGTTGTAGAAAGAGGCACCCGCAATTTACTAGGAAAATCAACGGCCATAGCACTAGGGGTATTGAAAATCGGAGTTGGCGTGAATCAAATAGAACCCAAAACCTTTCCAAAATTCAAAAACGTTCTCATACAGATTCCAATTGATGATACAGTTAAACCAGTTGCACAACCCTACAGGCGAATACCAATCCCTTTGGAAGAGAAAGTTAATGCTAAAATAAACGAACTTCTTCAAAAGGATATTATTGAAAAAGTAGATGAGCCTTCACAATGGATCTCACCCATAGTCCCGATCCTTAAAGACAATGGAGATATCCGTATTTGCATAGATATGCGACGGGCAAATTCAGCAATTAAACGCGAAAATCATCCCTTACCTACCATGGACCAACTGCTACCGAAGATTAGAAATGCGGTGTTCTTTAGTAAATTAGATATTCGTGACGCTTTCCATCAATTAGAACTACATCCGAATTCAAGGTTCATAACAACTTTTATAGCAGCCAATGGTCTTTATCGATACAAAAGATTGATGTTTGGTATATCTTGTGCTCCTGAAATATTCCAGAAAACCCTCGAACAAATTCTCCTGCAGTGTGAAGGAGTAATCAATTTCATTGATGACATCCTTGTCTATGGAAATGATCGAAAAGAACATGACGTACGACTAAAACTAGTTATGAGGGTACTGGAAGACAATAATATCGTATTAAGGGAGGACAAATGCATTTTTAACACTAACGAAGTGGAATTCTTGGGACACAAACTTTCCAATCAAGGGATAAGACCATTAGATAAATATCTGACTACCATAAAAAAATTTAGGGCCCCTACGACCACTTCTGAACTGCAAAGCTTTATGGGATTGATTAACTACGTTGGAAAATGGATTCCAAACTTAGCCACAAAAACAGAACCCCTTAAGGAATTGCTTCGGCGTAAGTTTGGAAGAAATGCAGATATACGTGAGGTGTGGGGAGAAAGTCAGCAGGTATCTTTTAACTCCTTAAAAGTGGATCTTGGTAATATACCAAATCTGGGCTACTATGATGTAAAGGACAGAACAATGGTCTTTGCTGATGCAAGTCCTGTAGCGTTAGGTGCAGTTTTAGTGCAAAAAAATAATGTAGGGCCACGAGTTATTGCATTTGGCAATAAGACACTTACTGATTGTGAACGCCGTTACTGCCAAACAGAAAAAGAGGCACTAGCCCTAGTGTGGGCTGTAGAACACTTTCATATGTTCCTTTATGGAAAAGAATTTGACCTGATAACGGATCACAAACCTTTGGAGGTGATATTCAGTCCAAAGTCAAAACCGTGTGCGAGAATTGAAAGGTGGATGCTACGACTGCAATCATACCAATATAAAGTTATTTACCGCCCCGGTAAAAACAATATAGCTGACCCCCTTTCTAGACTATGTAAACTCAATCGAGGAAGCAGTGTTGCGAATGTTGATTATATACAAAACATAATTGAGCACACTAGACCAACAGCAGTATCATTAAGTGATATTAAGCACTATTCGAGAGAAGATCCAGAAATACAAAAAGTTAAGGAGGGAGTTCACGAACGCAAGTGGAATGAAGCAGTTAAATGTTACAAGTTGTTTGAAAATGAACTCAGCTTTTACGAAGGAATCCTTTTAAGAGGAACTAAAATTGTCATACCGAAAGCACTTCGGCACAAAGTATTATCAGCGGCCCATGAAGGCCACCCGGGGATCGTTGCTATGAAAGCAAGACTCAGGACGAAGGTTTGGTGGCCCAAATACGATCGAGATGCAGAGAAGATTGTGAAATCATGTAAAGGGTGTACACTAGTATCAGTACCGAATCCACCTCAGCCTCAAAAAAGAAGAGAATTGCCGTCACATCCATGGGTTGACATTGCAATCGATCTCTTGGGCCCTTTGCCAACCAACGACTACCTGTTAGTAGTAATTGATTATTACTCCAGGTACAAGGAGATAAAAATTTGTCGAGATATTTCCAGCAAGGAAATGATCAGACTCCTGAGGGAAATTTTCAGTCGTTTAGGACGTCCTGTTTCCTTATTAGCTGATAACGGGAAGCAGTTTGTTAGCGAAGCCTTCAGGACGTTTTGTGAGGAAAATGATATAAAATTATACCATTCCATACCTTACTGGCCTCAACAGAACGGCGAAGTGGAACGCCAGAACAGAAGCATTCTAAAGAGATTGCGAATATGCCAGGCCGAAAAGAAAATTCATTGGAAAGAAGCTTTAATTGACTACTTAACAATGTATAATAACACTCCCCATACAGTAACAGGAAAAATACCCGCAGAACTATTCTTTCAGAGAAAAATCAGGGATAAAATACCTATGATTGACGATGTAAGCCATAGAACTGATGACATGGATATACGAGATAAGGATATGGAACAGAAGGAAAAAGGAAAAGAATACTCTGATAGAAGAAGAAAGGCCCAAGAAATTGAATTGGAACCGGGAGAAAAAGTTTATGTCAAAGATATGAATAAAACAAATAAGCTTAGTACAAATTTTGAACCAACAGAACACACAGTAAAATCGCGAGTGGGAGGTGATGTCGAATTAGAAAATGATAACACAGGACAACGATTAAGACGTAACATAGTTCATTTGAAAAAGGTGGAAGGTGAGTGGAAAGTCATGAGTGACGAGGAGAAGGAAGGAAAATCTAAAGAAGGAGAGAATTAGAGGAAACGGTATAGGAAGTTAAAAGGAGATGATGCAAAGAAAAAAATGGTAGTAGAGAATAGTGAAGGACTAGACAAGGCTATTAATGAAAACTAGATTCAAAAGTAGGGAAATAACAGAAATAAAGGAAGCGTGATGATAGTTGACAACTAGTAAATAGGAAGCGAAAGAAGAATTAGATCGAAATACCAGAATCAGGAAGCTTAGCAAAATAGTTGATTATTTTGTAAGATTTGTTGAAGTAACTGATAGATGATTCATAATGGTCATGATACTTGACACAATACTAATGTTTGGAAGATATTGAAGTGATTATTTTATGAGCAAATAGTTAAGTTGTTGCTGATTGAAATAAAAAGTTGATTTCATAAATTTGCTTTTATTAAAACAAGGAAGAGATGTAGTGTATCTGTAAAATAATGAATTGTCTGTCGTCTCCTGCGCTTACACCACGCGCGATGGAATGGCGGGGAAGCGGGGACTTCCCCTGCCCACGGGGGAGAGTATTGGTGGCCGCAAAGCGGGACTGACGTGCGCGTGGTGTATAGAGCAAGGAGCCGATATCTACTAAAGGAACAAACAGTACAGGCTGGAACAAAATACAATCTATTAAAACTTGAAATAACGACCACCATATTTAATTGTAAAATGTGGTGTGTGGAGACAAAACTTACCGTTTTTTTTCGTATTAATTCAGTATCGCAACAAGAATGGCAATGCGAATGATTTGCAATAGGAAACTAATACTGAAACAAAGCAAAATTTCCAAAAATAAGAACCACATAACGGTTTTGTAATTCAAACTATCACGAGACAGAATAAAAATCTACTCACCAGGAAAAATACGGGAGCCCACTTCAAAACCTGGGTTTATCCCTTGCAATAACAAGATATCACAACATTTTATGCAGAAATACACCGGTATGAAGCCGGATTAGATTAGACGGCGGAGACAAGATTACACCATCGCCGATCGATCGCAGAGTAGAGATGTGTAGGTCCGGATGGATACGAATCCCGGACCCGCATCACTCGTTTTAAAGATGGATGTACATCCAACCGAATTCGAGACACCCATCCGCCAGTACCAGTGTAGTCACAGTTGACAGTAGTATAGTAGAATTACATTTTCTGTGGTACTGACCGGAGCGGTAACAACGGAACTGAATCGAGAATAGCGGACCGGGGACGGCGGAGTGGAGTGAAACGTACGGGGGAACGGAACGCGATCTGATTGGACGTTTTGAACTGTGGCGCGCAGCTCGCTCTAAGCGTAATATTATTTATGATAACGGTCCGTTATAACCATAATTGTACGTACTTAGTAAGTACCTACTTATAAATTATGACTGATTTCGTGCCATATTAATTTTAATAAATATTAATCGTAAATAATAACTAGGAGCCATATTATTTTATTTTCCTATATTATTATAATTAATTAATCAAAATGAAAAAATAATCAATAACACTGATTAAGGAATTAAATTTCTTAAGAAATAGGTAAATAGTTCCTTTGTGCTCATGTTTCATTTTTACATTTATATCATCGTGTTTTTCTGGTGTGTACATAAATAAATAAGGAACCCAAACTATCGGTATCAAGACGTTTGCATTCCATTCTCGCACTCCGCCATCCGCTGAACACGGTTTGGTTGGGCCGCCGCCGCGCCGGACCCATATGGGTCCGACGGACACGGGACCTGGATGTAGATCTTTAGAGCTGGATGTACATCCGGACCCGACTCCGAAATATCCTCGGACCTACACATCTCTATCGCAGAGTGAGATCCTCAACTGACATCTGTCAAAATGACGATTAGAAAAATACGTTCGGAAACACTCTCGTATCTAATAAAATCGATTACAAACCTTTGTCCTACAAGGCATGAAGCAACATGAACCACATAAACACGACCTTTATGAAACAAAATCTTAATTTTTTTTAAAACATGTAACGAATGCAAAAACAGTCGTTACAGTATATCGATATTGCAATTGTTTTGATCTTCTCCTTATAAATAAGCACTTAGACTGCAAAAATAATTATAATTAACATACTAACTATTCACAATGACTTTGTCTGCCAATTTTTTCTAATCGAATGTATGAAAAAAAAAAAAACATGCAATGAACAAACGCACTGTAGTATTTATTTTATTCATATAATGTTTAGTAATCAATAAGTTGTTGGACAAGTGTCCGATGTTAGGGTTTCAATTTCACCATACCATTTTTGTATAGGATATAATATCTAGCAAAAACGTACGATTTTGAACTCTATAGATTAAAATTAATTTATGTATAAATATAGATAAAAATATCTTTAAAAATGTATTTGTATTCTACACCTGACTGTTACAACTGTCTTTATTGTGTAATGTCGGTAAGTTTTAATATTATTTCTCAGTATTTTATCGCAAAAAAAGATATATATATATATATTCATCCTTTGACTTATTGTGCGTCCACTATGGCCAAAATTGCATATAATGTGACGTCCACCTGCTTACGACGTCCGATATACGGACGTCAGATAGGAGGATGTTTGCAATGGTCGCGGATGTAACGGTTAGGGCCGCACAGGTAGGTGTGCGGGTTGTTAGCGGGAGAGGTAGGCTAGTAGTGGTAGTAAATTAAGCACAGGTAGTTTATAGAAGAGTTTATTTAGAACTTCCGGCTAGGTCGTGGGTTGGCGTAGGCACTAGTATTGGGTTTTCGCTCCAGGGTAGAAGTAATAGGGTAGAGAGGTACCGTCCCTTAGGGTCCACCAGGTAGGGCGACGCTCCGCTACTCTTCCCTGGCTGCCGGTAGCTGGCAGCCACTACAGGGTCTGCTTGGGTATCAACCAGCCGTAGTTCCGATACCGTAGCCGTAGGTTGGAAGCGCAGTAGGAAGGCGTGGCTTGGACCCGTAGATTGGCAGCGCAGATTAGAAGCGTAGACGGGAACCGTATGTTAGTAGCGTGGACTGGAACCGTAGTTAGAACCGTAGACTGAAACGTTCACTTGAACCGTAGACTGCAAGCGTTCACTTGAACCGTAGACTGAAAGCGTTCACTTGAACCGTAGACTGAAAGCGCTGACTTGAACCGTAGACTGAAGGCGCTGACTTGAACCGTAGACTGAAGGCGCTGACTTGAACCGTAGACTGAAGGCGCTGACTTGAACCGTAGACTGAAGGCGCTGACTTGAACCGTAGACTGAAGGCGCTGACTTGAACCCTGGAAGCGTGCAGAAGGGTGCGCAGGTTAGTGGTGCAGATCATGCAGCCCGCATGCGATGTGGAAGCTCCCCTAGTGGACCCCGAGCGGTGCAGAGGCAGGGAAAAGGAAAGCTCACACATCGCAGCGGTTTACAAGGCAGAGAGGGTGCAATTATAGTGTAGCACAATGACAGATGCGGTTATGGTGCTAAGCCTAAATCTAGCTGAGTGCAGATCGCAATCACATCACAATGATATTGCCGGAGGGCAGTAAATAGCTGAAGGCACATAGTACATTAGGTTTAAAGCTTATTGAGAGCACATGAAGTAGCCCTTGTGCGTGGAATAACCTAAGACCGCGTGGTCGGTCGAGGTCAACTATACATAATCTCACAATCACGGCGTATTTCGACTAAATCAGTTATCCAGCACACAGCACACACTTAGTTTAACAATTAAATGCAGAACTCACCCAAGATCGGGGTATATTTCCTCTAAACAGAATTAATTACGGAGCAGCCGTCACTCGGTAGCAGCGGTCAGGAGAAAAAGGCGGAATCCAAACGTCAAACTAGGGATGTAAACTTTTGAGTGATGTACAAAACTTACTATTTCGTCTATGATCACTTGGTAGATTGACCATAGACGGAACGCAACGTTACACGGATTGTCTTGGTGATGTCAAAAATGTTAAAATAAAAAAAATAAAATTGGACGTCAGTTCACTACCAATCTGGCTTTTCTGATGATATCTGTAGTTCTGCTGGTTTTCGTTACAAAAAATAGTGGCGTTGTCGTCATTATTCTATACTTTCATTGCTAGCCGTATGTGACGTCCAACGAAAGCTCGGAATGCGACGTTGCCACTAGCGGTGGGCAGTAGCATCTTTTTTGGATAACGAAACGCAACTGTCTATCGGATATCAATAGCGGTTATTAAAACGCGCTATCCAGCTATTGGTCGCTATTTGTCATATCATGAGCAACACGTAATATCATAGTGAGGTTTTGATGACCTTTTTTTTTTTTTTTTTAGCTTCCCTATTTACTTAAAATGAAACGGCTCATGGTTTTTGGTGGCCCCCTAAGATTTTGATGACCTTTTTTTTTTTTTTTTTTAGCTTCCCTATTTATCCAAAATTCATTGACGACTCCGTGAAGCGTGAGCTTTTTTTTTTTTTTTTTTTTTAGCTTCTTTGATGCACTTCCATTTCATTGGATAACGAAACGCAACTGTCTATCGGATTCTTTAATGATGTTAGCTACTTTAACGTTAGCATGTTAGCACGTTAGCAGGTTAGCACGTTTTTCAAATAACCTGCTAACGTGTTTAAGTTGCGCAACGACCACCGCTATTAGCTACTTTAGCTACTTTAGCGTTAGCATGTTAGCAGGTTAGCAGGTTTTTCAAATAACCTGCTAACCGTTATTATGACGATAGCTCGTTTCAATAACGTTTAAGTTGCGCAACGACCACCGCTAGTTGCCACGTTGTTATTTGTATTTGTGATTCGTGAGAACTCGTACGCATTCACTTGACATGACAAGCGGCGTCCGCCTTTTAAAGCAAAATGTCTAAAAAAAGTAATCGAGGTGCAAAGTTGCTTAAATTAATTCCAGGACTTGAAGGTAAGATTGCAGCATTATATTATTAATTGTTTGAGTCGGTCGGTATCTACTTACTTACACCTACAGTCGACATGAATTCAAGTGTAGGTAAGTTACTAAACAGGTAAAAGATTTTTATTATGAAGGAGTAATTGCTACATTAAGGTTGACTTGTCACGCTTGATACATGTAATACTTTGACTCATCTGAACTGCGCTGCGAAAACCGCTCTTATTTCGTGGAGCATAAGGGCGGTGTCATGTTAAAATAGTTACGCATAAATTTATTGTAATAATACCTTGGGCACAGTACCTACACGTATCCATACCAGCTGAAACAAACCTTATAGTTAGTACAATAAGTTAATGGCAGCGCGGTCAGCTCAACCCATTTTGAGTTTTATTTTACCCATCTTAGGGTTTATTTTCGATTTAAGTAAACGAGCTGTCATTCTAATCAATCTACTGGTATGATTTCATATGATTTACAATCTATAGTATCTTTTTTAATAAATGTATGTAGGTTCATTCATAGGCACTTGTTATCATAGAGAGACTGCATCTGTCGTTTTATATATTTAAAACTAGTTTGTTTCTACTTTTATCATATATTTTTTACTAACTGTGACGTGTGTGGTTGGCGCAGTGGTTGAGAGATCGACTGCTGCGCTACGTGTCGCGGGTTCGATTCCCGCACGGAACAAATATTTGTATGATCTACAAATAGTTGTTTCGGGTCTGATTCTTCGTGTATGTAAATACACACCGTGCCTCGGAAAGCACGTAAAGCCGTTGGTCCTGCACCTGATCTCTCTCCGGTCGTGTCGGATTGCCGTCCCATCGGACTATGAGAGTGAAGGAACAGAGAGAGCACCTGTGTTTGCGCATACACTTGTGCTCTATAATATCTCCTGCGTAGTTGGCTAATCTCCGGTGAGATTGGCCGCCGTGACCGAAATCGATCAGGGGACATTATTACTAACTTTGAATAATTATTTCAGTGTCGAATAACAATACCGTAATGCCTCGATCTAGAAGAAAACACACAAATGATTTATATTGCACATAACGTGAATTGGCAAGTATTTTTTCAATTAAATTTAGGTACCTTTGATTCGCTAAACTGAAAAACTTAGTTTTTTTTTTTTATATAATTGGACATCTAGGTAAATAAAATTATAAATAATGTTTTTTGAAAATATTTATTTGCTTGTAAAGTGGGTCTTAGTACAATGTCTTTTAAGTTCAAAATTAAGTGTACTCTACACGTGTGCAAACGGTTTTTTTTAATGAAACAGTATAATACCTTTTCTTTAATTTTATTTTTTTAATTTGAATGTATGTTTTTTTTTTGAAAAAATCAAAAATCAAAGTACTATACATTTTTATTTATGATATTCTAAATTTACGTACTTTGATTTTCTCAAGAATGCATTAAACTCTGCTGAAATTTAAAAAAATATATATATGTAAAAAGCACTACAGTTTTTTTTTTAACAGTTTGCACTCGTTTTTAGTACATTCATATTTGATAACTGTACGGCAGTTTTGTCAGTTCTTACGCTTCGTCTTGCGCTCACTAGAGATAAAAAACCGAGTGCGAGTTGGACTCGCGCACCGAGGTTTCCGTATCACAATGCAATTGAATGGAAAAATTTAGAGTGGATAAGTCCGACTCACACTTGGCTAGTTTTTATTATTTGTTGTGTTACTATGTATCGTAGTACGAGTATGCTCTAGGTTTACTCACAGCAAATTTGACCCTATTAATAATTTGATTTCACAGAGACCCAGATACAATCTGCCATCATACGCATTAGCATTACCAAATACCAGTACTGACGATTCAGTTATGGATATTACTGACAATGACAAGGACAGAGATGAAACTTATGTGCCAGTTTCGGACGACGACACTGCAAATAGTTCGTATCTATCCAACTGCTTGTCGATTACTTTGGAGGATGTATCTAATTTTACTGAAGATTTAACCCTTGGAGGTATTCATTCGGATCTGAACAGCAACAAAACACATTTGATAGACCAAGTTGCTAGTAATGTCACCGTTGGAGAAATGGAACATATTCTTGTTGACAACAGTGATAATTCGATAATCGAAAATTCAGATACTTCAAGTATGTTGGGGGTATCTCAGTACCATGAAAATATGTATATTCCGCCAAGTGAAAGCGAAGAATCATACCTCACACAAAATCATACAGTAACTAGCCAATCATTGTCACCAAGTCAGACAACTGTTCCTTCAAATATGTCGGAGGTATTTCAGTACTGTGACAATATGCATATTCCGCCAAGTGAAAGCGAAGAAACATACCTAACAAAAAATCATAGCCAGTCATTATCACCAAGTCAGACCACTGTTTCTCCGATAAGAGACCCAGTACCCACTACTTCAAGTTGTATTGCTGATAATGACGATCCTATTTCTTATATCGGCCATAGCTCGGAAAACTCAGACTTTGATGATAGTGACAGAGACGAAACGTACAATCCTGCATCTGCTGATTCTTCCAGTGACACAAGTTACACAAAAGAAACAGGAAATACCGTAACAAACACTAAGTGTGAAACACGGACAATAAGACATTGTTACTTAAAAAAATCCCAGGTGAGTTCTCTCACTTAATTCCCATCTCTACTCTTGTCTACTCTAGTTGATTCTACTCTCGTCCAATATTTTGCTCTGCTTTAGTCAACTATAGTCTACTGTAATTGATAAAATAAATAGGATTATTTTTACTAGGTTTTTTTTTACTTTTATATAATACTTGGAGTGGGACCATATCCTATTTTATAGGTCGTAAAATGTGTTTTAGTGTAGTTTATCAGAAAAAGAACCCTTATAGGACCAATTCATTGTCCGTCGGCCTATCTATCTGTCCGCCTGTCCGTCTGTCTGTTTATATCTATTCGGTTTT
This sequence comes from Shargacucullia verbasci, assembly GCA_947562105.1. Lineage (NCBI taxonomy): Eukaryota > Metazoa > Arthropoda > Insecta > Lepidoptera > Noctuidae > Shargacucullia > Shargacucullia verbasci. The sequence continues at coordinate 5,398,733 of OX387281.1, forward strand.
TATTAAATCTTCTGCTTCCGTTATCGTAATGGTATAAAATATTATATCAACGCTTACGTTTCATTTTATGCTTCTAAATACAAAAGGTTTAATTAAACTCAGGGATTTATTGTCAGATTCACATAAATACCATAGCGTAGGAAACCGATTTTTCGGAAGTATTTTAAAAGTACAAATACTTACATCAAAGTTTTATAATACCTACTTACATATTATACAGTACCGCAGAATAAATATGAGCGATCGCGATATTTTATTTTATTATCGTGATATTATCAGATCCGTGAGATTATAAATTCCCTAGTGAAATTATAATAAACTGTAGGTTAGGTTAGGTTATTGGTATTTTTTTTACAATGTCCCTAGAGAAATTATAATATCACGCATTTGACAATACACGTATAAATTATATTTCTTTGTTATTGGGTTGACACTACAAGTTCAGTGTCAGGAATGATTTTAGTCATTTTCAAACGTGTTTACAATGTTTACCGTAACCCATTTATTCTCGGTACTGTAACATACAGTAGTTATTACATGATTTATTTAGGATCTATATTGTTAAAAAAAATCTTTCAGGAAATGACAAGTAATACTGAAGAAATAAATACCAATGAACCCGTAAAAATAATAAAAAGAATAAGAACCAAAGATTATTGCTTTTTTTGTGAAACTGATGTTTTAAACTTTGCGAGGCACATTATACGAAATCACTCCATGGAATGTGAGGTACAAAAAATCCTTTCATATCCCAAGAAAAGTTGTACTCGAAAAAATCTTTTAACAAACTTACGTAAAAAGGGGAACTATATCAGAAACGTGATAAAATGCTATAAACCTATGAAAAAAAGTAATGTTTACCCGGATATTGATTATTTGCCATGTGAAAAATGTTTAGGCTTTTACTCGAGGAAGCAACTGTGGAAACACAAAAAGAGATGTCAACCATTATCTGAAACTACTAATACCCAAGTTGAGGCCCAAAATTTTATGTTGCGTAATCTAAAAGTAGATAAAAAACTTAAAGAGGATGTATTTCCCAAAATGAGACCAGATAGAATATCTCTAGAAGCTAAAAAAGACGCACTGATCTGTGCATTCGGTGCTCAATATCTACGGATCCACCGCGAAAAACATTTCATCAACGTAACGTCACGGAAAATGAGAGAACTGGCAAAATTATTAATAGAATTGAAGAAGCTCAAACCGACTATTAAGGATTTGATGGATTCCTTGAAACCTCAAAACTATGATTTGATAGTAACTGCAACGAAAAAAGTATCGAATTACGATACTAAAACGGATTGCTATGGCGCTCCTACGTACGCCATGAATATCAGCACAAGCGTTAAACAGTGCTGTAATATTGCCATAATGACAACTTTAAAATCTGACAGTAGTGTCAAAACTGCTATAATAGTAACTGATTTAAAGACAGTCATTCATCTCATAGTCAAACTGGAAGTTTGATGTGTCCAGTCAAGCGAATAATGACTTGAACTTAAAAAAATGGAACAAAATTACTATTGTACCTCTCGCGAGTGATTTAAAACTCCTTAAAAATCATCTCTGCGAAAAAGCTAAATCAGCAGCCTCCAAGTTAGCAGAGTCTGAAAACAGTAATATCGAAGCGTATACTACTCTAGTAGAAACAATTTATTGTCGCATCCTTTTGCTAAATAGGCGACGACCTGGAGAACTGCAACGGCTTCTACTGAGCACATACCAAGAGTGTCATAATGAAAATAACGCCTATGAGGAATTTGACCGAGCCATTTCAAGCGCCGAAAAAATATTGATAAAAAGTTTCAAACGTATTGTGATAAGAGGTAAGAGAGGTCGAGGTGTGCCGGTCCTGTTAACTGATGAAGTCCAAAGTGATATCGATTTGCTTATATCTGTGAGGCGCAAATATGTGAGTGATAAAAACCACTTCTTATTTGCTAAACCCGGATCGGAAAATACATTATGTGGGTATAAAGTATTGGAGAAGTACGCCAATGCAAGTGGAGCTAAAAATCCTAAAGCTATAACCACGACAAAGCTACGAAAACATTTAGCCACACTAACACAAATGTTTAACCTAAAAGAAACAGATATTGAACAACTGGCCAATTTTATGGGTCATACTCAGGCCGTACATCGGCAAAACTATAGATTGCCTGATGATGTATATCAGACGGCTAAACTATCCAAACTGTTGCTGCTAATGGAGAGTGGTGAGGCCGATTGTTATAAAGGTAAATCTTTAGATGACATCGATTTAGATTTAGAACAGGATTTATTACAAGATACAAGAGAAAATAATGATCAAAATGATGATATAATAGAATACGAAGCTATAATGCCTACTGAAGAGCCAAATGAAACGAACATTACCGACAATGTACCTGTCGATACAGCAAAGATAAGTCAACTTTGTGATGTTACGAATGCTACAGAAACTAGAACAAAGAAAAAACGAAACCTTGTTCCTTGGACACCACAACAGAAAAATATAGTTACGAAGTTTTTTAGCAAACACATAAAAAATAAACAACCACCTAAACGCCACGAGTGTGAAGAACTTCGCGATCTGCATCCTGACATTCTGCATAACAAGGATTGGTTAAAAATTAAAGTTTATGTACAAAATACATACACAAAAGGAAACAAATAGACGCGTTTAATATGTCTTCAACGGATCAAGTAAGTAGGTAGCTACTGCGTATTTTGGTGGAGTTTATACATTTCTTTTTCATTTAATATTAGAAGTACTACCCGTTTCATAAGAATAGGATCGCGTTTGCACGAAACCACTTGCTATTTGTAATTTTTTAACACTTCAAGATGTATTAAAATAAAAACTTACCTAATATAACATAATAATATTGTTTCATTAAAATTACGGAGGTAGGTGTTTATTTTTACAAATTTTAAAGTGTTAAAAAATGTCAAGTTGCGACTGACTTCGTGCAAACACGATCCTATTCTTATTTGAAACTTTTTTTTTTTAACATTTTAACTTAAAAAAAACCGCATTTCTCATGTCGCGATATCACACACACGATATTGCATATTTCCAGGTCTCACTTTTCGTTACCCCAACATTCGCCTCCATTTAACGTAGGTTACAAGTTAATTTTAAAAAAATAGCCTAACTTTTTTGTTATAATTTTAAAATGATACAAAGAAAACTGAATCATTTGTAAATTATGATAACCAACAAAAGTAAGCGTTATTCTTCACATTAACTTAAAATTTTGGTAAATTGTGACCTTACACCTGGCAATACGCAATAGCGCACGTACGATATCGCGCCATGAGGAAATTCCCCTAAATTAGTGTTTTTTGTGAAATCGGCCTACGTCTGAAGTGTGTTCATCATCTAACGAGCCGCGCTGTGATTATTTATAACATTTTGATGACATTGTTCGTACTAACATTCTGCTGTGAAATTTTTATTTGCTCCAGAAAATGGAGGTCATTGATGTTGACACGTTTTTGAATAAAAGTTTGTTTTATCATATTTTGACAAACAACCTTGGATGGCCTTGGGCTGAAACCCATTTTAATTTAAGATTTCACTGCTTCAATTGTAAAAGGATTACTGGTGATTTCCACGATCGACCGCGGCATACTGTTGCTGATATGAATGAACCTGAACATTTGATTTATTTTCTTGAACTTCCCGAGTTTTGGTGCTTCCATTGCGAATATTCTGTTTATGACCATTACCCTAAAGATGAATGCGATTATTGCTCCTAATTCTTAAAACAAAAGTAATAGGTAAGTGGACCAAATTACCAAAAATATTTATACTACGCGTTATTTTCCGTTCCACGATTTAATTTCTGTAACAGTCAACTCAAAGTAAGCGAGTTCCGTTTTACGACTAGGTACTTATATTAAAATGTTGAAGTTAATTGTCATTGTATAATATTGTGTACACTATAATATACGGATGTCAAATCATTGAAACATATTTAAATCGCGGGATATTTGACGTCCGCGTATCATTTTCTTACTTTTTTTATTAATTGTAGTGCACAGAGCACATTTTCATTTAATTTTTGATTATTATTTAGTAGGGTAAACAGCCTAACTAACAGCGTAACCTGTATCGTCTGTTTTCACCTTAAACTAATCACTTGCATCTTTTACATGTATTTAGTCATAATATACGGACGTTACAATATCGTAAAATTTTCACAGTAATTGTTATTTGACATCCATATATTTTATTACCTATAATAAATTATATGATTAGTTTTTAAAGTACTTAATTATGTACTAACCAAATTAGGGCTACCGTTTTTGTGCTCACCAGTTGGCGCCAATGGCGAGTGAGTTCCTGCCATGGTATATTTCAATTTATTAATTATGATTGTGTATTTTTAATATTTTACGGATGTCAGATCATTGAAACATATTTAAATCGCGGGATATTTGACGTCCGCATATCATTTTCTTACTTTTTTTATTAATTTTAGTGCACAGAGCACATTTTCATTTAATTTTTGATTATTATTTAGTAGGGTAAACAGCCTAACTAACAGCGTAACCTGTATCGTCTGTTTTCACCTTAAACTAATCACTTGCATCTTTTACATGTATTTAGTCATAATATACGGACGTTACAATGTCGTAAAATTTTCGCACTAATTGTTATTTGACATCCATATATTTTATTACCTATAATAAATTATATGATTAGTTTTTAAAGTACTTAATTATGTACTAACCAAATTAGGGCTACCGTTTTTGTGCTCACCAGTTGGCGCCAATGGCGAGTGAGTTCCTGCCATGGTATATTTCAATTTATTAATTATGATTGTGTATTTTTAATATTTTACGGATGTCAGATCATTGAAACATATTTAAATCGCGGGATATTTGACGTCCGCATATCATTTTCTTACTTTTTTTTATTAATTGTTGTGCACAGAGCACATTTTCAGTTAATTTTTGTTTACATACTATTTACATTGCTATTGATTTTACTGTTGTGATTTCGTTTTCTTTAGTTACACATACATTAAGGACGTTGAAAGATTTTAAATTATACATACTGTATGGCATCTGAAATCCATATATCTAACCTACCCATTATAATAGGTGAAATAGTTTAGTAAAGTACCTAGGCACTTAAACGTGTACATATTTGAATACATTCACAATTATAAAGCTACCAGATTACTATTAAAAAAAGTAGTTCATATTATACATTAAAGACTGATTAGTATCTGATGTCCATACATAAGTATACGTAGTTAGAACAAAAGAGTTTAGTACCTAGGTATACAATTTGAAATTTTATACTGTCGCTTTTTGACTTCTTTATAAATATGTAACATAAATTGTTATCTGTTAGGTTCCCTTGTATACTAGGTTCGAATACCAAATGGTAGGTAATTGAAGACTGCTAATTTTACTTCCTTAGTATTTAATTAAGTTTTTAATAGAAATTTGATCACAGGTTATTATCACAAAACATTTGTATTACACCATATTTGGCGTCCATATAATTTAGAACATTTAATTAAGTTTAAGTCATGAACATGTTTTTGGAATATATTCATACGTGATCAAACTTTCTAACATAGGTATAATTATATGGGAGTCAGATTATCGCAAAAGATTCATTCTGTATGATATTTGACGTCCGTATAAACGTTATTAAACGTAGGTTGTTACAGCCCATTGCGTGCGACTTAAGTTTTGAGACTACATGCCTATAGGCATAGCCTCAGGTAACTTGGTTATTAATAATTATGTTTATCAGTAACTGTAATATCTACCTTATTATATGTGTTCCTATTCACTCGGACTTGTTAATTGGAAGTAAGTATTTTTAATTTAAGTAACTATTTCTAGTGATATTATGGTCATAAATGACATTTGATCTCAATATTTGTTTTATTTACATGACTATAGTTCACAGCTACGCTAGCATACCTGCACAAAAAATGATATCTACCTACCTATCATAGCACTTACTTAATACATACAGAAAATTCTTCAAGCATCTAATTAGAAAGAGCGGCAACGTCGCACTGTTTATAGGAGTTCCGATAGATCGGAAAATGTAAATAAAATTATGTATACCATGGGAAGCCTGATAATTGATAATGTGGGCTGGAGTCCTAATTGATTTCACTATGCTTGTTAATATACGAATATTTGTATATCAATATAGGTCAAAATTTTAGAAAAATAAGTTTTAATTTACTTCTGACATTGCTTAACCGACTAATATTTGCTGTAATTGTTGGTCTAATTTAAGTGGAACTGGTGGACGTCACAATAATGCAAAATAAAAGGACGTTTAATAGGTAGCGTGATGTAAATATATATATATATATATATATATATATATATATATATATATATATATATATATATATATATATATATTGTAACGGTTTAGTACCCTGCTGTACGGTTACGGCTAGTAGGGGTAGAAGTAAATAAGCTCAGGTAGTTTATAGAAGTGTTTATTTAGAAGTTCCGGCTAGGTCGTGGGTTTGTGTAGGCACTAGTGTTGGGTTTTCGCTCCATGGTAGAAGTAATAGGGTAAGGAGGTACCGTCCCTTAGGGTCCACCTCGTAGGGCGACGCTCCGCTACTCTTCACTGGCTGCCGGTAGCTTGCAGCCACTACAGGGTCCGCTTGGGTATCCGCCAGCCGTGGTTCTGATGCCGTAGCCGTAGGTTGGAAGCGTAGTATGAAGCCGTAGCTTGAAAACGTAGAATGAAGGCGTGGCTTGAACCTGTAGAATGGTAGCGTAGATTAGAGGCGTAGTCTGGAACCGTATGTTAGAAGCGTGGTCTGGAACCGTATGTTAGAAGCGTGGACTGGAACCGTAGATTGGTAGCGTAGATTAGAAGCGTGGAAGCGTTGACTGGAACCGTAGACTGAAAGCGTTCACTGGAACCCTGGAAGCGTGCAGAAGGGTGCGCAGGTTAGCGGTGTAGATCATGCAGCCCGCATGCGATGTGGAAGCTCCCCTAGTGGACCCCGAGCGGTGCAGAGGCAGGGAAAAGGAAAACTCACACATCGCAGCGGTTTACAAGGCAGAGAGGGTGCAATTACAGTGTAGTAGCGGTGGTCGCTGCGCAACATAAACGTTATTGAAACGAGCTATCGTCATAATAACAGTTAGCGGGTTTCACCGATTTGAAATAACCTGCTAATCTGCTAACATGCTAACGCTAAAGTCGCTAACATCAAAAAAGACGCTACAGCCCTGCAGCCCACCGCTAGGGGCCGTCTATTAATCCTGGCTAAGAGATATTTGCGAATTTTGAGCATCAATGAAAGCTAAAAAAAAAAAAAGCTCATCAAAACTTCACGGGGCCGTTCATTGAGTCCATTAATCCTTGCTAAGAGACATTTATGTTGGAACAACAACGACAATTCGCGAATTTGAGCATCAATGAAAGCTAAAAAAAAAAAAAAAGGTCATCGAAACCTCACTATCACATTACGTGTATTTTTTTGTAGTACCTTTAGATGCTCATTGATGCAACGCGCTATCCCGCTATCCCGCTATTAGTCACTATAACAAGTAGCGACCAATAGCAGGATAGCAGGAAAGCGCGTTTTAAAAACCGCTACTGATGTCCGATAGACAGTTGCGTTTCGTTATCTAAAAAAGATGCTACAGCCCATAGAAATACTACTTAAAGAATGAGCGTAACTGACGTCACGGCAAGTTAAACAAGGAACGTTTATTACGAGACACATATGAAAGAAGGAGATGCAATCTTTATTTTTTGTCCTTATCTGCGTAGCCGGTATTTTTAGCCACAGTTTGTCAGCTTTGACACTTGCGTGGTCAAACAAATATGCTAAAGTTAACACGACATATAAATTTCGCTTAAATTTTAGTTTTCTTTATTAAATAAGTTCATATAAAGTAGTAAGTGTGTCTCCAGAGTGTGTGTGGTGTATGCGCTATGGGATATTGCACTGTTTTAGGCTGCAAAAACTGTAGCATACGAAAAGATGCCGTGCGTACCATTTCACTCGTAAGTAGACATAATTCAATTTATTAGAGTTTCAATAACGTCGGAGATATCATTACAGATATCATGGATAGTAACTGACTACTTGTTGTTGAATATACTGTGAAATTAATGCGTCATTTTGATTATTGTTTGTAACCTAACCTAACACGTGAAATATTAAGTGTTGCTACTGTATTCTTTTATTTACCTTACTATCAATTCCAAGTAGTTTATACAAATTGAATATTAAAATTTAGGAATGTGTATTTTACAGGAATTGTACTGGTTTACAGTAGATCTTGGGATGACAAAAAAATAAATTCACGCTACCGGGTGGTCAAATTGCTAATTATAAATAACCAATACGTAATTTTCATGAACCGTTAAGGGACACTGACATCTCAAATTATTTTAGTTTACAAATAAAAACCAAAAAACCAGAATGTGCTTACTGAGTTTCCTTAGCCCGCCTACCTTTATGTAAATAAAACCTGAAATATATGAATCACTGTCAGTTAAATATTATGAATCTTAAACATTAATTAAATTTATACACATTTACCTGACAATAAAAGAAAATTTATTTCATATAAATAATAATGTTAATTATAATAAATACATTCTCATTATTATATAAAACAATCAGGGTAAAAATAAATTTACGTTCAAAATTAGGGACATTGATTTTCCTGGCAACACCTATTGTCCGAGCGAGAGAGAATATAGTAGTTACGGTGACTACTTATCTATAGGTAGTTCATCTATGCTACAGCCCACCGCTAGCGGTCAGGGGCTCAGATAGAGGATAATAGGTAGATAGATTATATTAAGCAAGAGCCGGAGACATATCACTATTTCCTTCGCAACACAAAAAAATGACATATCACAGAAAGAGATAGTGATAGTGGCTCAGGATATGCGAAACAAACGCAGTGTCTCCATTTTGACTATAAAATCCTAACTATATTTATACTGATCAATAGCGATGTTCATTTTTAAAGGATTTTTGTCGGTATCGATAAAAATCGTAAAGTCAATACCAAAAGATGAAAGAAGAAATGACGTATAATTTCAATAATAACTTCGGCCTGCGGTTTTGTAAGCGTGATATAGCACTTTAGTTGATGTCATCTAAATGAAATTTTGAGACCGGTTGATTCGTGATCGTGAGTCGGGTTAGGTCAATTTCGACTTCACAAATTGATTCTACAGATTGAATAGCCTGTAGCACGGATTAGAGTTCAAGCTATCAAGCTGCATCTATTTATGCAATTTATGTATTCAGTGAAGTTCTTTTTTGAAAAGATACCATAAATTATAATTTTTTACCCAAAAAGTATAAGATACTGGGTAAAGAGAGTCCTCTTGCGGTATTTTTATGTAAACAAGCGCAGTGGCGCCGTCTACAATTTGTTTCCGAACTAATCAGCCTATATGGTACTGGATGGGACATTCATTGGTGCAACCGCATATCAAAGGTAACAAAACCATTTTCAGCGGACAGTGTTACAGAGGAAAGGATCTGCTTTTACTAGTTTTGTTACCATTGATATGAGGTTGACTTATACATGTAGGCTAGTCTTTCATAGAAATGTGAAATAAAACAAGTCAAATATGTTAATCACTTTTTATTTTAACTTAAAGCTCAACTCGACGCACTTTCTGGAAAATTTCACAACCGAAATACAAATGAAAAATGGAAAAGAGCTACGATTTTTAAATTTGAATTAACAACACTTATTCTGACTGTCACCAGTTTAAAAATGACCAAAATTAATTTTATTTTATATAATCAAGAAAACATCCACTCTAACAAAATATTAATATTATCGATAAATATTCTGATTCTGATTCACAACACTATAAAGTAGGTGAAATGTCATACATACATACCGAGTCAAACTTTTTAATGTTTTTTATTAAACACTAACAGCTAGAATCATAATGAAACTGTGTACGGACTAAACACATGTATTACTTTTATTTTAAGTGAGAATAAAAAGCAAGTTTGCTTCGTAAAGTTCAATAAACATGAATTCGACTTGCCTATGAAAAGATAATTTTGCATTATTTTCAGTCAATATACCCGCTCGGCTAGAACAACCGGGAACATTACACGCCATAGCTAATTTATAATATATCCACAGTAAGGAAAACTTCAAAATCGAGAAGAAAACCACTAAAAAGTCCGATTATCGTAACGACACATTGGTAACCAGCTGGTTACCAACAAATATGGCTGCCCACGGCTGGTGGCGCGCACTGATTCAAGACGTGCATAAACGGCTCTTGCTTTCTCTTTCTTTCACACATAAACTGATATTAAAACGAAGAGTGTTGAGTATAAATAAATTGTTCAACTTATTATGCTACATCTACCTACTATCCTCTATCTGAGGTCAGGAGAAAATGGCCGAGTCCAAACGTCAAACTAGGGATGTCAACTTTTGAGTGATGTACAAAACTTACTATTTCGTCTATGCTCACTTAGTAGATTGACCATAGACGGAACGCAACGTTACAATATATATATTGTTGGATCCCTCAAGATCCAATACAGGTAGTTGGGTTCTTTTTGCTGCCACCAGGTATTCTTTTAGCGTTAGAACACCAGAAACGTTGTTGGAGATTCTTTTGGGTTAAATGGCAGGGAATTCCAAGAACTGCCTATGTCGTAGTAATTCCAGATGATTAGCAGGTCTGGCTCGTCTTCATGTGTTCATAGGCTGGTCGGCCTAGAAGACACTGCAGGTTCCCTCGATTGACCGGTGAAGTGATTGTCCTTATTGTCGAGGGCGTTGCGCCTTAAGGATGTTGATTGACTTCAGACAAAAGAGACTCTTGATTTGAATCTTCCTTTATTTAGTCAACTCACTAACACTAGCACAATCTTCTAATATACAGGAATACTTGACTTGATAGTAACTACACAGGTTGCTGGTAGACTAAGAAGTGTGACTAAAAAGTGACGAGCGCGGCGACGCGCCGTCTTTATATAGGGTCCGATGTTGCATCATGATTTCTCGTAGATCTTTCTAGAAAGACTGTTTTACTTGCGCAGTAATTTTATAGCTTTCTAAGAAATGGTGCGCTTTAGAATATGTGATACCGTGATCTTTCTAGAAGCTTGCGCAATGATTTCATGGCTTTCTAAGAATTGGTGCGTAGTTTGATAAGTGACACCATGAACTTTCTGGAAGCTTGCGCAATGATTTCATAGGTTTCTAAGAATGATGCGCAATTGTAATTTGAGAAGTGCGCAGTTGGGTATGCAACACCTACCCCCTTAAAATTTTTGTTAATTTGTTTTTAATATTATTAACAAAAATTTGAGAGTTAGAAAATTTGAGAATACAATACAAAAATAATTATGATTTAGGACTTGAAATTATATGATTTGTAAGATTTAAGTTATACAATTCAAAATTAAATGTCTTGTACGATTTGGATATGATATGTGTTCATATGTACAAGAATTTACTTAAGATTAAGTTTATATAATAAGATTTTTAAGATTATATGATTGTATAAGAATTGCTTAGAATTAGTTATATAATGATAGGCTTGTACAAAAATGTACTTAGATTAAGTTTATATAATAATAAAGATTTTAAGATAAGTTTGTACAAGAATTATTTAAATTTAAGTTTATACAATGAAATGATTTGTTAGAATTATAAGTTGTACGATTTAGATACGATGTTTTGTCGTATGAATTAGGTACAACGAATGATTTGACTGAATGCAATGATAAGAGAATTGGAGAATTGTACGAGTTAGATACGATATAATGTCGTATGGGTTAGGTACAATCTCTTGATTATGATTCGAAGATCTGGAAAGATCTCTTCTTGATTTGTAGTCTTCTCTCTGATAATGAAGACGTGGACCTCGTTGGAGCACTTGGTAATGCTCGATATTCTGGAGGTGCTTCGATTTCTCTTGGTGATTCTTCTCGCGGTCGTGTCTGATATCTCACGACGTATTCTTGTCTTGATTCTGGCTCTGTGGTACAGCATTGATTGTAAATGCGTATACAAGGTCCGCAGAGTTCATTAGATTCTTTAGTGAAGCATAAGAATTTCTTCAGAAATGTTATTATTCCACAACATTTCATAAGATTGTAGATTATTATCATGAGTATGAGTCCGGTGATTGCGTAGAATGCCGTTGTGAACCATTGAGAATGTTTGATGATGAATGGTTCTTTCAAATGTTGTTGAAGGATTTCGTCTACTTGTTGTAGTTTATGTTGTGCGTATTTCAATTCGTGAAGATCCAAGTTTGAGAATTTGATTGGATCTAATTTGATTTCTTCAGTGATGTTGTTCCTTAGTTGGATGCAACAGTCATCTTCTGTTATGTCGATTAAGGGTATCTTGCTTGTAAGATTTCTTGTGATAAGATTTGCTTGAGCTTCGAGGATTGCATAATTTGTGTAAGCTTTGCAGTTTTCTTCAAGTTCTAGGATACCCATTGCTTTTAAAGTTTCTTCTTTTGTTTCTTCATTGTAACATAGAATTGATATTGTCATTGGTTTTGTTAAGATGTATAGCCATTGATTATGTCGTAGAGGATGCCATATTTCTGTGTCCACATACACTGTTCGTATTTGGCAATCCTTGGGAATACTCCGCGTGTTCGAAGTGAAAAGTTGAATTTCGCATCGTGGATGGTCTATTCTTCTCGAGATAGGAATTTCTTTGCAAATGAATTTTTCTTCTTCGTATTCTTGACATTTGTTCAGATCATTGAGTAAAGAGTAGACCGTGATTGATTGTGATATTAGGATGTAAGGTTTGTAAGGTTCGATATATGATAGGAGTTCGGTTTTTTCTTTATGTGGAGTAGGAAGAGGGAACATTTGATATAAATTGTAAGGTTCTAAGTTTGAGATTGGGATATCGAACGAAATAGTTAGTAAATTTTCTTTTAAGAAAGCTCTTGGTTTGATTATTTTATAATATTTATATACGTTGTTCATATTTGGTTCCATTGGAAGATTATAATGAGATTCTATTTTCTCTAATTCATTTTTAAGATCGATTGGAGTTAGTATTTTATAATTCATTAATCCGTTTGATATGAAAGTTAATGAGTTTAAGTAATCATTCAAGATTTTACTTGTTTCAGTTACCATTTCGGTTAAAAGAATGATATGATCGATGATATCGAATTCGAAATTTAGTTTTTCTTCATTATTTACAGTTTGTTCTGAAAATTTATTAAACTTTTTAAAGTTGTTATTCATGATGTTTATGTCATTTTGTAAAGATAACATGGAGTGATTGAAATTTGAGATAGTAGAAGAGATAACATTTACTTGACTTTTCATTAAAGTTTCTACTTCTCGTTGATTATTCATCAATGATTTAATTGAATCGGTATAAAATTCGGCATCATCTGCATCTGGTGTGCCAAAAAGCCATTTAAGTGCTATTCCGATTCCATTGATTATTCCGCGTTTAGCACGAATTGAATTACCTTGATATTGATGTGAGATTATTAGGTAATCGTTCATCATTCGTTTAATATCATTCCCGATATATCGTAATGAAGTTGTACAATGAGTTTGAAGATGGTCTTTCGATAATCTCATACAGAGATTTGAAGATTTAACATGAAATTTATTTACAGATTTTAATCTATCATTTAGTAAAGAAATGTTATTAAAGGTAAGTAAAGTGAATTTTTGGTTGCTTAGTTTCACTGTTCCTATATGATAAAAGAATATCCCACTAGATTTCTCAATCGGATAGATTTTATAACCAGTAACGAGGATTAAGTATAAGGATAAGAATACGATTGTGTTATGCATTTTCTGTGTTCTGTGTACCTGGAACAATATAAGGTTTTAATAGATTAAAATGATAAGTTTTTGTTTTATTTGGTGATATTCTAAGGGTCGCAGTTTTATTTTCATGAACTTGAATAATTTCATAAGGACCTTTATAATTTTTCTTTAATTTTTTATTTTGGGCTTTAGATAGCGCATCGTATACAAGAACCTTGTCAGTTTCTTTAAATTTATATTCTTGTTTGTGAGTTTTGTCATAATTTTGTTTCGAGTTCGTTTTGGCTTGAAGTTGGGCATCTTTGGCGATCTCTCGTATTTTGGTGATTTTATTTTTGATTAGTTGAGAGAATTCGTTATAGTTTTTTGTTCTTGGGTTTTTTGGAATCTTTGGGTCTTGTCCAAAGACTAATTCATAGGGGGTGAATGAAGTACTTTTTTGAATATGGGAGTTATAAGCGTATACGGCTTGGTTTAGAAACATATCCCAATTATTTTCATTTTGATTTACGTAACATTTAAAATAGTCTTTTAGTACTAAATGGACTCTTTCTAGTGATCCATTTGTTTGGGGGTGATAAGGACTTGTTGTTATTTTGTTTACGTTTAAAAGTTTTGTAAATTCTTGGAAAGTTACCGAAATAAATTCTCTTCCTTGATCTGAGAGTACACTTTCTGGGAAACCGAAATTTGTACAATATTTGAGAAACTTTTTAGCTACGGTAATGGCATCATGCGTACGAAGCGAGTAGGCTTGGACGAATTTTGTTAAATCGTCTTGTAATGTTAAGATAAACCTTTTGCCGTTTCTTGTTTCAGGTAAAGGACCAACGATATCTAACGCGATTCTTTGATTGAATTTCGATGATGTTGTTGTAATTTCCATTGGAGATTTATTTGGTTTGAAGTTTGTTTTTGATTTTTGGCAAGTTTCGCAAGTTTTAATGTGATTTTGAATATCCTCTTTCATATTGTTCCAAAAATAGTATTTTTTTATTTTATCGTAGGTTCTCTGAAAACCTTGATGTCCTGAAATTGGATGATTATGATGTTCTAATAGGCACTCTTTAATTTCATCTGAAGTTTTTAATTCTATGCGTTTATCACTGAATAGGTTGTATTTAAATCCTTTAAATAAATATTCGAGCATACAATAGAATGCTTGTGTGGTCTCGTTCGATATGTCTTCATTTATTTTTGAAATTGCGAAAGTTTTAATATTATTTATGTTTAAAAGGAGTTTTAAATCTTTTAAAGATTCATAAAGAGTGGAATAATCTATTTCATCCTGAATATTTTCTTTGATGTAAATGAGGAATATTCTTTGATGTGGTCTGACAAATGTTTTAATTTCTTTTAATCGTCCTGTTAAGTCTTTTTCAGGAAATGATTCTCTAACGTATTCTATTCCTAAATTGTTATTATTTGCGTCACATGATGTTAATAGTACAAGAACTGGGATTTTGGTTATTGGTTTTTCTACGTCATTTGGTTCAGTGATTATTGCATCTTGGTAATATTTGTCGAAATTTTCAAAGGTATCGTTCGATTGGTTTACTACATGGATTGGTCTACTTAGCGCGTCGGCATTGACATTCGTTTTACCTGCTTTATGAATTATATTATAATCGTATTCTAATAATTTTAATCTCCATCTTATTAATCTACTTGACGGATCTTTGCAATTTTGTAACCATATTAAGGGTTTGTGATCAGTTACGATAGTAAATTTCCTTCCGAACAGATATGGTCTAAAATGTTTTGTAGAGCTCACTATAGCTAAGAGTTCCTTTTCAGTAGTGCTATAATTTTGTTCAGCTTTATTTAAGGTCTTAGAATAATAAGCTATTGGTTGATCTTTACCTATTGTGCCTTGAGATAGAATTGCTCCGATAGCTTCGTTCGATGCATCGGTTGTTAGTAGAAAAGATTTTGTGAAATCAGGAAACTGTAATATTACTTTATCAGAAAGTATTTCTTTTAATGTTTCGAATGAATTTTGTGTTATATTATTCCATTCGAATTTGGCATCCTTTTTTAATAATTTTGTGAGTGGTTTTGCGGTATTAGAAAAGTTGGGAATAAATTTTCTATAGTACCCTACTAGTCCTAAGAATGATTTTATGTCTTTGGGATTTTTTGGCGTTTTAATTTCTTTGATTGCCTTAATTTTTTCTGGGTTTGGTGAAATTCCGTCTTTAGTGATGACATGACCTAAATAGGTAATTTGTTCCTTGAGAAAATCGCATTTATCAGGTTGGAGTTTTAGGTTATGTTGTTTGAGTCTATCGAATACTTTGATAAGTATCTCGTTGTGTTTTTTAAGATTTTCGGCATGAATTACAATGTCGTCAATGTACACAAAAACTCCCTTACCGATTAGATTGGATAAGGCTATATTAATCATTCGTTGGAATGAGGATGGGGCATTTTTTAGACCGAAAGGCATTCTAGTGAATTCAAAATGTCCATAAGGTACAGTGAATGCCGTTTTTGCTTGGTCATCTGGATCCATTTTAATTTGATGAAATCCGGATGCTAGGTCGAGAGTGGAAAAATATTTTGAATTGCCAAGTTGATCTAAAATTTCCTCTATGTTGGGAATAGGATAGTGGTCATCAATAGTAATTTCATTTAATTTGCGATAGTCAATTACGTCTCCATTTTTTTTGTTCTGAGGAATCCATTTTTTTTGGAACTATCCACACAGGGGCTGACCAAGGAGAATTTGAAGGTCTTATTATTCCTTGTTCTAGCATTTTTTTTATTTGTTTTTGAACTTCTTCCTCGTGAGCTTTAGGATAGCGGTAAGTTTTGGTATGTATCGGAGAAGGATTGTTTAGGGGTATTTTATGATTAAGGATGTTGGTACATGATAATAATAATAATAATAATAATAATAATAATAATAATGTTTTATTGGCATAAAAATGAGGTACAATTATATTGGAAGCCCTAGCTCCTGTGCTAGGTGAGACCTGTGTTACAGGAGCCAGTGTCTTCACCCGTTTTTGGAACAATACTTTATATTCAATAAAATCTAAGTACAAAATGGTTAACTATGGGTAAAAGTAAATAGAGAAAGAAAAATAAAATAAAAAATGAATGACATGCTTGCTCTTTTGTGGTCTGAGTGGTCTGAGTGGTGTGGTGAGAGTCTGAGCGTAAATATGTATGGGTTGTGTTGTTTGTGTGTATGTATATGTGTGTGTGTGTGTGTTATTGTCATCATGAGTACTGTTCTTTGATTAAGTTTTCCGTCTGTACGTAATCAAGTGTTTGAAGCCATGATTTAAGTATCTTTTTAGTTTTGTTTTTAGTTTGTGGGTTGAAGTTTAGAATTTTGTTAGTTTTGTTATACACATATGTAGATAGGAATAGTCGCTGCCGACGAGCCGAGACGGTCTTGCATTTGATCGTGCTACATACATTACCGACGGTTCTTTTATGTTTGATTCCTTGTTTAAACGGTGTGATTGTGTGTTGTGTCAATATGAGATTGAGAAGGTAAAGTTGTCTCACTGTGAGTACTTGACAATCTTCATACAGTGTTTTTGTAGGGAACCGGTATGGCTTGAAGGTCATCACTTTTAACAGAGATCGTTGAGCTCTCTCGAGGCTTATCATGTAGGTTTTACAGGCGCCCCCCCCATGCCGTGATACAGTAGCTTATGATTGATTGTGCCAGTGCTTGATAAATAGTGCGTAGGAGTTGGAAGTCGGCCACTTGTCGTAGTTTTTTGAACGCCCATATGAGTTTTCTAACTCGGGAGGACGTGTGCTCGATGTGGGGGCGCCAGCTAAGTCTTTCGTCCAGTATCACACCCAGATACTTCATTGTTTTTTGTTGTGTAATTGGGAGACACGAGCATGGTGTAGAGTAATTGGCATTATCACATGAGTGTGCTTTGAGACTTATAGCTGTAGGTCTAATTTTGGCAAAAGAAAATTGTATTTTTACTAAAGAAAATTGTAGATAAAATAATGAATTGTTCAGTTCACTACGGAAGTCAAAGGGCAGTCAGGGCAATGTTTGCAGTCATCATTACTTTTCATTGAGCGAAACAACTCACACGTGAATAATAAACACATGTGTTCTATTATATAAATTTACATAGGTAGTAGGAGCAGATTTAATTTAGTTTTTTTTTTTTTTATATAAACCTAATGTTGCATGTGAACAATCTTTTTATTTCACATAATGTAATATTGATTGACAGTGTTAGTATCCACAGTTAGGAAATTACCTTACCTTGAATGTTTATGTTTACTTTACTTTTTATTTCACATAATGTAATATTGATTGACAGTGTTAGTATCCACAGTTAGGAAATTACCTTACCTTGAATGTTTATGTTTACTTTACTTTTTTATATTAAGTTATAGTACTTGAGATGTATCTAACTCAAGATTTTTTATATAGGTACCGGGTGATTTACGGAGCATGTATCAAATGAAGCCTAAACTAGCCAACTAAACTAGCCTAAACTAAACTAAACTTATCTCCTGGTAAATAAAATATTTCTGAATAATCTTGGCAAACGTTTTGTAATTCGGTTTTGCCTTCTTTGAGATGGTCGATTCTTAAATTTTCTTTTAAAATTTTAGTGCGATCGTTTTCTTTAGAAATGTTATTCACTTGGTAATCGAATTTAATAGGGGTTTTGTTTAATACAATTTTTTGAGTAGTCGATCATAGATTTTAATTCTTTTAAAATATCGTCTCCTAGGATTCCATCGAATGGAGTTATTATTTTAGCTGCGTTAATAATATGGAATTTAGGATTCGATATGAATTTTCCGTTTTGAAGGTTAATGTTAGACGTTCCTAGGGTTGTAACAGTTTGGTCGGGAACAATCCCATTAATTGTGTATTTTTCTTTTGAATTAAGGTAAGTTTTTTTTGGATTGAGAGCTGTATGCTTTATTAAAGAAATTGAAGCTCCGGTATCGACTAGTAATTTAATTGGTTTATCTGAATTATCAGAATTAAAAGTTAAGGTTTTATAACTTTCAGTTATGAAGCAAATTTGAGACTGAATTTTTTTTGTTACGGAATCGTCATTATTTGTCTCGACATGACTAACGTTTTTTTGTTCTTTAAGTTTATCGTTATATTTCCTACGCCTACATTCATTAATTTCGTGACCCTTTGATTTACAGTATCTGCAAAATTTGTTGGGGTCATAATATGATTTGCGATTTTCGGAATTACTCGATTCATCTTTCCTATTAGGTTTCTTTCTGCATTCGCGAGTATTGTGTCCAGGACGTTTGCAATAATTGCAATAGTTTGAGGAGTCGTCAGCCCTCCTTGATTTGGGTTGATTTATTCTCATTAATTTTTCTTCCGTTTGCGCGATTGAAAATGCTTCATTTAACGTTTTGACGTCGCGAGCCCTAAGCATTTTCGAAATTTCAGGGTGACAGTGAAGAATGAATCTTCTTAATGCTGTCTTTTGAATAGCGCGTTTAAGAGCTGGGACTTCGTCTGGACAATCGGCTTGATTTTCTTCAGCCGTGATGCAATCATTTTTAATTCTATCGAGACGTTTAAAGAAGTCTGTAATAGACTCATGAGGATACTGCTTAATTGTTTCGAGTTCCTCGTGGAGTTGGGAAACGTCTTTAATTGTAGAATAATAGTTTTTAAGGGTTTGTTTTAATTGTTCCCATGATGTTATTTCTCTTAAATTGATTTCATTAATAACATTGTATGAGATTTGTGAGATTACATATCGTAATAGAATCTCCTTTTGATTGGGGGCCGCGAGTGCAAAGGCACTGCTAGTTGTAGTTAAGAAATGTTTAAGATTTTTGCGATCCCCGTCGAATTTTTGTACAAATTTGAATAACGTATTTATGTTTAGTTTTTGGAGATTATCAGATATCTCGTCATCCGTTTCGGATTCTGTGATCCTTGGATCTTGGATCGTTTGATTTCCCTGACTCATTTTGAGTGTGTTAAAGATTTAGGAGGGAAATTGAGGAATTGGAAGGATTACAATCAATCGGTCAACTCACCTAGTGTTGAAGAGATTGTACCCACTATTGGATTGTTTCTTCACACGTAGTTGGCCTTTGGGGCAACTTGCAGTAAGGAGTTGAAACTCGCCTTTCCGACTCTTGAAGTCTTGGAAGTCTGCAAACACCGCGTTCTCGTATTCCGTCGCAGGAACAGGAACACTCGAACTTCTGACGAAATTCGTTGTTTTTGCCGATAATTCTCTTCTGATGTAGAGATGTGGCTCACTATCCGACTTTTGAAGTCTTGGAACTGTGTGCCGTCAGCAGAACTGTCGAATCTTCGTCGAAGAGGTTTCCACCACGCGATGTGGAATATCCCACCGCTGCCACCAAAAATGTGTTGGATCCCTCAAGATCCAATACAGGTAGTTGGGTTCTTTTTGCTGCCACCAGGTATTCTTTTAGCGTTAGAACACCAGAAACGTTGCTGGAGATTCTTTTGGGTTAAATGGCAGGGAATTCCAAGAACTGCCTATGTCGTAGTAATTCCAGATGATTAGCAGGTCTGGCTCGTCTTCATGTGTTCATAGGCTGGTCGGCCTAGAAGACACTGCAGGTTCCCTCGATTGACCGGTGAAGTGATTGTCCTTATTGTCGAGGGCGTTGCGCCTTAAGGATGTTGATTGACTTCAGACAAAAGAGACTCTTGATTTGAATCTTCCTTTATTTAGTCAACTCACTAACACTAGCACAATCTTCTAATATACAGGAATACTTGACTTGATAGTAACTACACAGGTTGCTGGTAGACTAAGAAGTGTGACTAAAAAGTGACGAGCGCGGCGACGCGCCGTCTTTATATAGGGTCCGATGTTGCATCATGATTTCTCGTAGATCTTTCTAGAAAGACTGTTTTACTTGCGCAGTAATTTTATAGCTTTCTAAGAAATGGTGCGCTTTAGAATATGTGATACCGTGATCTTTCTAGAAGCTTGCGCAATGATTTCATGGCTTTCTAAGAATTGGTGCGTAGTTTGATAAGTGACACCATGAACTTTCTGGAAGCTTGCGCAATGATTTCATAGGTTTCTAAGAATGATGCGCAATTGTAATTTGAGAAGTGCGCAGTTGGGTATGCAACAATATATATATATATATATATAACTGACATTATTAATAGTAGTATAATCGACAGTATAATCGTTATTTAATATAGTATGTGTCTGTATGTGTGTGTCTGGTACATGAGTCAGTATTTATTTCTACATAACACTGTGCTTCAACCATAATTTTTGCTTTGAGATACAATTATAGTAATGAAAATGAAATATTAATTTAGAGATATTTTTCTAGGTGTTAAGTATGTCACGCTCGCCGTCCTACAGTCCTATTTTAGATAACATTGACCAACAATGTAACGTAAGTATCTAAGTGAACATCGATGTTAACAATTGAAAGCATATGATGATGCTGTTTAATATCACAATCATTTATATTTTTATTTCAGAATTTGATAGAGGGCTCAGATCCAGTTCTTAATCCATTCTACTATGCTCAAGACCGAGAGAGCTGGTACGCTGAAGTGGCAGCAAATGCAGGTGAAGAGAGTAGGCAGCAAGAAATAGAAAATAAAAAATGTAAGAAGAAAAAACAAAAGTCAAAATCTTTTAAAAATACATCCTTTATCAAGCGTAAAGAGCCGGGGTATTTTCGCCGAATAATAAAAATAATTGTAGTACATGATGTGGATGGTCATATCGAAGAAATAGACAGTGACCCTGATAGTGCTAGCGTGAATATACAATATTTAGTTACTAAAATAGTATAAAAGTTAAGTTCAACTTCATATAATTGATATTTAAAATATAATCAAATATTATTCTGCTTTTTATTTCTCGTAAATTTTACGTCATAAAACTTGACGACACGGTTGGCGCAGTGGCTAAGCCATTAGCTTTCTGCGCTATGTGTCGCGGGTTCGATCCCCGCACGGAACAAATATTTGTATGATCTACAGATAGTTGTTTCGGGTCTGGTTGTGTGTGCATGTGACATGTATGTTTGTAAAATGTACCCACGACACAGGAGAAATCCTAGTGTGGGGCAACGTTTTTAAAAAAAAAAAAAAAAAAAAAAAAATTAAAGTAAATAGCCACTGTACTACATATATAAGGCAGCGCCATAGACAATAGCGAGCGCATTCCATTTTTGTTAGGCTGTCATGTCGTTTACTCTTTGGGATAAACTATACCGACTGTTGCTCGAATTTCATACGCGTGTCATTGAAATAGATAAACATAGAAGCCACTAGATTATTCTCATCATTCTTTTGAATTCTGGATCTCCTGATCCAGAAACCCTAATTTACACCTACTCCTGATCTCTCTCCGGTCGTGTCGGATTGCCATCCCATCGGACTATGAGAGTGAAGGAATAGAGAGAGCACCTGTGTTTGCGCACACACTTGTGTTCTATAATATCTCCTGCGTAATTGACTAATCTCCGGTGAGATTGGCCGCCGTGACCGAAATCGGTCAGGAGGATATTATTATTATTTATTTTATAAATTTAGTACTTGTAGTACAATGGAAGTAGATCTAAAAAATTGGACAACATCTATCATAGTAATGAATATTTAAGCATTATATTTTCTTGTGAAATGTGCTTTACTTCTTCGGAGCAACAAGCTGTTCAAACTTTATTTAAGGATTCAGTTTAAATTACTATGTTATATGGGTAAGGCCACGAAAAAATGATCATTTCAAAAATAAAACGCGGCCCGTACTAAAATTTGAAAAAAGAAATCGGTACCATAATTTCTAATACTGGCGTAGCTTGAATGGGTAGACCATAAGCCAGTGGCCGTTGTTTTGGCTGTAAATTTTGCTGATACTTTGATTGGGAATAGATTTGAGACTACTCGCTGCAATCAGGAAGAGGATAGATTCAAGATAGGTAGGTACTCACCGGCCGGCGCGCGGCGTCGATCTTACGCACTCACACACTTCACCTAATTTGCTATATTGTTCATAAAACACTCAATATTTGTTAGTTTGTACACTGCAGTGATTTATCCTTTGATTTATTTGGCTTGTATTCGTTTTATTGAATTTTTCCACGAGCGCGTGTTGCGTGCGGCCGCCGTTCGTTACGTAGGTTCGCGGGGTGTGTGTACGGGGGGGGTGAGGAGCGACTCGTGCGCCTCTCGCGGCATTCGGTGATGTAATTTGATTTTGGATAGGGAACAGACGGGAAATATGGAAAAGGAAGATTGCAAGCGTCACCATTCCCCCCTACTTGAAATCACTCCAGGGATTTCACAAAAAAAATAATAATTGATAAACAAAACAGGAAGTTACCTTACTGTGCTGAGTTCAAATATCACAAAGAAAACCTACTGATGCATGATGTGCTTAAGTTAAAGTCACAAGATAAATAAGATTAATTAAATCGATTTTATAGTAAAAAATAAAATAAAACAATGTTATGAATTTGCAAAATTAATGAGACAAAGGCAAGGGACAAATTTTGACCACCGGCCTACGAAGCAGTCCTTTAGCAGTACGCAGGGTGACCACACGAACCACGCCGTCAGAACCGGGATGAAGCTCAGTTACCCTGCCAAAACGCCACTCCAAAGGTGGAAGGTTTTGTTCCACAATAGTAACGATATCTCCTTTCTGAACATTGGCGTGCCCACTGAACCATTTGGATCTCTGCTGCAGGGTGTGCAGATATTCGTTTTGCCAGATCTTCCAAAAGCCTTGTGTCAGTTTTTGTAACATTTGCCATCGCTCCCGAGGTGGTAAGTAAGTATCGGCTAGCGGAGTCTCCGGTAGAGACACCAAGGGACCTCCAGTGATAAAGTGACCCGGGGTTAACACGTCTACTTCTACAGGGTCGCTCGACAACGCACATAGCGGCCTCGAGTTCAGGACGGCTTCGATCTTGTTAAGGACCGTTAATAATTCCTCAAACGTCAGAACTTGCAAACCAACCACTCTCTTTAGGTGATATTTCATTGATTTAACGCCGCTTTCGAATATGCCCCCAAAATGACTAGCTGTTGGCGGATTGTGGTGCCAAGTAATCTTACGCTTGGAAAACTCTGTATTGAACTCTAACTGTTGAGAAACAAGGAACTGCTGCACTTCACCTAAGTATCTTTTAGCACCGATAAAATTTGTACCGCAGTCAGATATTATGAGCTTGCAAAGACCGCGACGAGATACAAATCGATCCAACGCAGCGATAAATGCGGGTGTGGATAAGTCCGATACCAACTCGAGGTGGATTGCTTTTACCGCCAGGCACACGATAACACAAACATACGCTTTATATGTGTGGGCATTCCGTCTTTTGTTTTCTTTAATTGTGAAAGGTCCTGCAAAATCGATACCTATTTTTTCAAAACAACGTGTGGGCTGTACTCTGGGTGATGGTAGATTTCCCATAATTGGTAAAACAGGTGTTGGATTAACCTTAAAACAAGTAACGCATTTTGAAAGGCGTGATCTTATTAAGTTACGTATTCCCAAAATCCAAAACTTTCGTTGTATAATGGACTGGAGGGTTCGTGGTCCACAGTGAAGTTTTTTTTTTTTTTTTATTCTTTATTTATTTAGAGGCATTTGTCTCCATGGACATGAGAGCCCCAACGTTACCTAACATTAATTACATACTTAACTTACAAAAAATACAACAAAAACTTAAGTTATAAAAACTAAAAAGGAAAGGGAAAGAGTCATTGACGCAAAATCATATTTCCAACAATATATTTCGCTGCGTCAGATGTTGGTTCTGCTAATATGCTTATGAATGCACCTTGATCATATTTATTTATTTTAAATTTTTTTATCAATGCCTCTCTCCCACTCTGGTATTTATCGCACTCTACGAGAATGTGCTGCACATCATCTATCTTATCACACAAATCACAATTTGGGGAATCAACCTTTTTCATTAAAAATGCAAATTTCTTAGAAGGATAATGGCCAGAGCGTAATCTATCTAATGTTACAATGTAGGATCTATTTAAGTTACTATTATAAAACCAAGGTACTCGAGGAGGCTGACATTGTATAGTTTTAAACCATATGCCTTTTTCTTTACTCCTTTCATCAAAATATTCTTTAAACTTTATGTAGCATGTTTTTTTGAATTTATTAAGAACTTCAGTATAATGTGGTAAAATCGGAATGCCAGTGCCATCTATCGCTGCTAATTTTGCTAACCTGTCAGCCTCCTCGTTACCTTTTAAGCCTATGTGCGACGGAACCCATTGCAATTTCAGATTTTTGTTATATTTTGTGATTAATTCAAAAATGGTTTTTAAAATGTTATAGACTATCGGTACACCTCTGCTGTAACCAGAGGCGCATCGAGTCAAATGCTGTAAGGCGCTTTTGCTATCTGTCAGAATTACAAAATTCGTGCCGTTTCGACTTTTTACAAAATTTAGAGCTTCTGAAATTGCAATGAGTTCTAGAGTCATTATCGAAACAGCTGCTTCTATTTTAAACATAGCAGTTGTTTTATTTAAGGTTTCACAATACGCAGCTCCATGACCGTTATCACTTTTAGATCCATCGGTGAATATTTTTGTCCATCCTGAGTATTTATCAGCTAATTCTTCTATTATGTTATATTTTAGCGACGTTGAGTCATAATGTCTTTTAGACCCTTTAATAGATTCTAAACTAATTTCTATTATTTTATTTAGTTCAATATAACTTACCCAGATATCTAATTTAAATAACTCAAGGAGATTTGAAGCATGTATATCACACTCTTTACACTCATTGTACACCGTTATGAATAATGGTTTTTTAACCCTTTTGCCAATATCCTTCATAACAGTTCGAACTAAGATCCTTTAATAGATTTATTGTTACATTATTTGACCAAGACATAATTTTAATGCAGTATTTATAAGCAAGATATAATCTTCTCAGAAACAACGGTGGTAGGCATAACTCACTCTCCATAACGTGGATGGGTGTACTTTTAATATAGCCTCCTATTATTCGCATGGCTTGATTTTGAATCCGGTCTAATTTAACTAAATTGTATTTAGCACTTGTATCATAAAGAAAGCATCCAAAGTCAATTCTACTTCTTATTAGTGATACATATATTGTTCTTAAATGCTTGGGGTGAATGCCCCAACCTGGACCTGCTAATACTTTCAGCAAGTTCATGAATTTCAAAGTTTTTTCTGAGATCTCATTTACATGTTTACTCCATCGCAGGGAAGCATCTAGCCATAAACCTAAATACTTAACGTTAACTTCTGTTGGAATAGTATTATTTTCAATTTTTAGTTTAACTTCTTTTCTTCTACGTCCTCTACTAAAAATACATATTTTTGATTTTCTTGAGGATAATTGAAGTCCTATATCATCTAGCATATTTGTAAAGTTGTTTAACGCAGCTTGTAACTGGGATTCACATTGGCTAAGATTCTTATGGCTTACATATATATAAAACGAAATCGTCCGCATATTGGGACACAACAACATTAGTTATTTCGTGACATAACTTAAACGTAGTTATATTAAATAATAGTGGCGAAATGGGATCACCTTGAGCAAGTCCCCTATTAGTGTACCTAACTTGAGTAATCTGTCCATGTATATTATTTCTGATCATAAGCCGTCTATCACTTAAAAAACACCATAGATAATTACACATTTGTTTACCAACTTTTAATTCATCTAAGACTTTAACCACTTTGTCCACTAAGATATTATTATATGCATTTTCTATGTCAAGAAAACATGATACTGTTGGACAATTCTTTGCAAAACCTATCTGTGCATAACTGATGAGCCTTGTCAAGCAATCTACACATGATTGGGCCCTTCTAAATCCACATGTATATGACGATAAAACCGATTTCTTTTCAACGTACCATTCTATTCGTTTTCCAATCATTTGGTGAAAAATTTTGCATATGCAAGATATAAGAGATATCGGTCTAAGTTTAACTTCTGAATTTATTCCTGATCCTATCTTTGGTATGGGGATTATTAATATAGTTCGCCACTGAACCGGTATAGTTCCTAATCTAAATATGGCATTATACAAGTTTAAAAGAAATTGTTTACCTGACAGTGGTAGATTATAAATCATTGAATAGGTAATTCCGTCATTACCTGGCGCTGTGTCTTTTTTCTTTATACAGACTTCTAACTCTTGCATAGTAAATAGAGACTCTAGTAAGGTATTTTTAAAAGTAAAAGTAGGTGGATTGTCGGCAACATAGTCAGGTGTTAACGAATAAAGCAATTCCTTTTGTTTGTCTTCAGATGGAAAGAATTTTGGTTGACCATGTCCTTTAAACCAACGCATTTGGCGCCACATGTCAGAAACGGAAATACATTCATTAATACTGCTGCAAAATCCCTGCCAACTTGATGATTTAGCCTGTCGTAATGTCATTCTAGCTGTTTCAACTTTATTTTCAAGTTTTATAAGATTGTCCGGCGTAGGATTTTGCCTAAAGGCGCTTAAAGCTAATCTACGCTCCGCTATTATTTTGGATAAAGACGGAGACCAATACCTTTTTGGTGTGAATTTGTTTGTGGGGCCGGTAACTACTTTTAACATCGGAATATTCTTATTAGCAGATCTGTTTACAATATCTAAAAAAAAGTCATAATAATTTTGAATATCATTGTATCTACAGGCAAAACAGCAAAGTTATAAAATGTATCTGCAAGATTTTCTTTGTACATTTTCCAATTCGCATTTTTAAAGTTACGTTTTTGGGTAATATCTACAAAATTGGACAAGTTCATTGTAATTTTAATAATGAGGTGGTCGCTACCTAAGTTTTCATTCATAGTTAACCATTTAAAGTCTATAGCTATATCTGTTGACGCAAAGGTAATATCGGGAGACGAGTTTTGGAGCACATTGTTTACTAATTTTACTCTTGTGGCTTCTCCATTATTTAGCGTTATGAATCCGTTTTCTAATGCTGATTCAAATAACTGTATACCTCTCTGATCATTTTTGTAGGACCAATTTGTATGATGACCGTTAAAATCCCCGGCTATCAATGTCCT
The DNA here is from genome assembly GCA_947562105.1 of Shargacucullia verbasci. Taxonomy (NCBI): domain Eukaryota; kingdom Metazoa; phylum Arthropoda; class Insecta; order Lepidoptera; family Noctuidae; genus Shargacucullia; species Shargacucullia verbasci. The sequence continues at coordinate 5,426,556 of OX387281.1, forward strand.
TTTCGTAGATATTTTAAAAATGTTTTCCCAATCTGATTGAGACGTTCGTACCGATGAAGGGCAGTATATGGAAATGATATTATGTAAATGTTTACAGTTTAATAATTTAACGTGAATTGCTTCAATACCTGTATTTATCCCGCTAATGGAGCAAACATGTGACTGTATAGATTTGTGAACAATTATTGCCACACCTCCATATGAGTCAAATCGGTCTTTACGATAGATATTATATCCACTAATATGGAGATCAGACTCCAAGACCAACCACGTTTCGCTTACTATAGCAATATGGATCCTTTCTCTGAATAGTAACGTATCTAAATCTATTAACTTTGGTCTTAGGCTTTGTGAGTTCCATTGGAAAATATTAAGAACTCTATCCATCAAATAATTTAAAAAGGTTCTCAGCTACTTCAACACCAGAAAATATTTTCGCTAAACATTCTTGTACAATAATTTTAAACACTGATTTACATTTATCTACAAAACTATCTTCAGATTTAACTATATTGCGGATTTTAAAAATTATATTCCAAATATCGATTTTTCTCTCTTTTCTCTTCTTATCATTCTCTAGCGTACTTTCTTCTGTGGTATATACTCTTTCTTCTACGTTTTCTGATTCCATTTCTATTATATCCATATCTTGTTGTTCACATTGTCTTTTACGATACTCTTTTGTTTTTGTATTTATTACCTTTTCCTTATTTTGTGTTTGTTTAAATTCCACATTAATGTCATTTTTTTGTTTGTTGTTCATTTCATGCACGGTGGCCGTAGTTCGTACCACATCGCTGTATGTCCTGTTCATGTTACTTGGAGTCGAATTAATGCTACTTGTAGTAACAATGGTAAAGGGCTCTTCCTCTAATATAGGGAGTGGGGGTGGGTTCACTGTATTTTCTGTTGATATGTCTTTTCTTAAATGCACTTCCAAGGCTTTTTTATAAGTTATATTCTGTTCACTCATAACTTCACACACTTCGAATATTTTTTTCCTTAATAAAATATGGGCAGGATTTATCCAGTACCATATGAGGCCCCTTGCAGTTAAGGCATTTAAATTCCTGAGTTTCACAGTTACTATGTTCTTCACCGCATTTAGGACAGATATCTTTTTTCAACGTACAGAACTTTACTATGTGTCCATATCTCCAACATCTCGAACATTGTGTTACAGGAAACACATATTTGTGTACATCACATTTGCAGCCATACGCAAATACAAATGAGGGGGCAGCGGTACTTTTAAAGCTTAATCGGACAGTCTCACTTTCAACCCACTCGTAATTTGAATTTCTTCTTCTCAATCTCTTGGCAGATAATATATCACATGTTGCCGATAAGTTTTGCAATATTTCATTTTCATCCATTTCTAGATCGACTCCCTTGATAATACCATAAGACACATTATATTCATCGGTAAATTGAACTCGTATATCTAAATCTTTAAATTTTTGGTTTTTAATAAGTTTTTCTGCTTGAATTTTATTTTCAAATTGAACAAATACTCTGTATGGACTTTTATATTTAATTTTATTTATATTTAATATATTTTCATCTCTCAAAAGTCTCGCCAAAGCCATTTGTTTTGGTAGTATTTCCAATGAAGACAAACAGACTTCATATTTCTCTACCATATCCATGTTTTCTTTATTTTTATCATAATTATTGTTATCTGCAGAATCACTTCTGACTAATCTCTTCGGTCTTCTTCTGCTCACCGTAATATATCCCTCTTCACTACTGTTTTCACTTTCTCTCTGTCTTTTTTCATTCCTATTTTTTTCCATATTCCGTAATTCTCTTTCACATTCCTTTATAATATCCTCATCACTTTTATCCTCCTCACTTAAGATATCATCCATAATTAATTAATGCGGGTATATGTAAAAAAGAAACACGGAGACCGTATCGTACTGTTATAACCCTTATTTCTTAGCTAACATTAATGCAATCAGCACTTCACTCTCACGTGTTTTCCATTGTACTTAAAAGTGCAAGCTGACATTTTTACCTAACTTGATTACTTCATACTCAATAATTATTCAGTTAGAATCTGGAACCAGTGCACAACGGTACTCGCACTCGGAACTAATAATCGGGAAGTCAGTGAGATCAAACTTGTAGTTTTTATATAATAAATTAGTGTTTGTGAATTGTAGTTTATTTTTTAAAAAGACTAACGGGGTCGGTCTCCTAACAATTGGTGTCAGAAGTGGGATACCAGAGAAGTCTAACGAAGTAGACACTGGTATCCAAAACCCGAGACACCCGTGATTGTCTTGTGACCGACAATAAGCCTTAGCCAAGTGCTAAGCCTGCGTCAGCTACACCTCAGGACGACGGTCAGCCTCCGCTGTATAGCGTGAGCCCGCTCCACAAACACAGGACGACGGTCAGCCTCCGCTGTATAGCGTGAGCCCGCTCCGCAAGCACAGGACGACGATCAGCCTCCGCTGTATAGCGTGAGCCCGCTCCTAAAGCATCACTGATCTACCATCTTCCCAGTTGGTCGAAGATAAGTCTCAGCGTCAATACGAGCCCGCACCAGCAGCAGATCTAACTCAAACATCGAAGAGTACCAGACACGTGGAGGTTTATACACGGACAGCGGTCAGATTTCACAAGAGCATTTGCCACGTCACACCGCCTGACCGTGAAACCGAGTTCCAGTAATGCAAGCACATCAAGTGATTCTCGTGTTACTGTGAGTGTTTTGTGATTTTTATTTTACTTCTTTTATGAACTTTTGTATTTTATGAACCTTACTATTTCTTTCTAAATCCGTACTATCTTTGACTAGATATATTTTACACTGTTTTCATATTTCATTAGTCCAACACTTATAGCAATCTAATGCCGCCTAAATTTGAGTCTTTAAAAAACGAGCAAGAAAAATCAGAAATGTCTGAAAAAATAACCTTGTCAGTTTTAACTAAATTTATTAAACCCTATGATGGGGATAGGGAATCACTTCCTGCATTTTTAACAGATTGCGATAATGCAATGTCCCTAGCTACCCCAGATCAACAGATTGTACTTAGCAAATACGTCACGTCACAGCTTCAGGGAAAAGCCCGAGTAGCTTGTAGCCTAAAATCTTTCTCTGGGTGGACCGAATTAAAAACTTTCCTTAGGGCCACTTTTGGCGAGAAAAAACATGCGACGCATTTATTAGCGGATCTACAAAACTGTAAGCAGGCCACTTCTGAAGACGTTACTAAATATTCTATTAGGGTAGAATCTCTACTTACAAGAATACAGTCAGACATACATCATAGCTGTAGGGACGAAAAGGAACTTCCCGGTAGGATTGCAGCCATGGAAGATTTGGCACTTAATACTTTTATTTTAGGGATCAATTCATCTATTTCTACCATTGTAAGGTGTAAGAACCCGTCTACTCTTAATGAAGCAGTACAGTATGCTATTGATGAGGAGAAGTTATATAATTTAAGTAACAGATCTAAAAAGCATTGTTCTATTTGTAACCGAAGCGGTCATATTGCATCTGAATGTTTTAAGAATAAAACCTCAAATAATTCGCAATCTCGAAACGTATATCATGCTAATTCGAATCCTAATTATCAAGCTAATCCTAATTCTAATGTAATAACTTGTAATTATTGTAAACGTGTAGGTCACACGATTCAACAGTGTCGTAAGCGACAATATAATATGCAACGACGCGAAAATGCGAATCAAGCACAACGTGACTCTAACTCGCCACGTGAGAATCCTAACACTGCAGTGCATATGTGTGATGTTAATGAGTTAGACTGTCCCGATCCTAATAATGATAATTTAAACTAAATAACATTTCGGTCTCGTGTCTGCCGAAATGCTATAATACTAACGACACGCAATGTTTTACTATTTCTCATAAATTCTCTAAATCTCAACCTAATCAGTTGAGTCTTACTAACTCTAAATCTCAACCTGATCAGTTGAGTCTTACTAAATCTAAATCTCAACCTAATCAGTTGAGTCTTACTAAATCTAAATCTCAATCTAATCAGTTGAGTCCTACTAACTCTCAATCTCAACCTAATCAGTTGAGTCCTACTAACTCTAAATCTCAACCTAATCAGTTGAGTCTTACTAAATCTAAATCTCAACCTAATCAGTTGAGTCTTACTAAATCTAAATCTCAACCTAATCAGTTGAGTCTTACTAAATCCAAATCTCAACTCAATCAGTTGAGTCTTACTAAATCCAAATCTCAACCTAATCAGTTGAGTCCTACTAACTCTAAATCTCAACCTGATCAGTTGAGTCCTTCTAAATCCAAACCTCAACCTCTGTTGAGTCATACTAACTCTAAACCTCAACCTCTGTTGAGTCCTACTAATTCTAAACCTCAACCTCTGTTGAGTCCTACTAACTCTAAACCTCAACCTCTGTTGAGTCCTACTAATTCTAAACCTCAACCTCTGTTGAGTCCTACTAACTCTAAACCTCAACCTCTGTTGAGTCCTACTAACTCTAAACCTCAACCTCTGTTGAATCCTATTAACTCTAACCCTCAACCTAAACAGTTGAGTCCTGTTAGCAATACTAACTCCTCCTATAATTCTACTATTTCTCGTAACAAAATCGATCATCAAGTATCATCAAATAATCTACCAATTCTTTATTCTAAATCATTAAACTCTAGTGTTTACCAAACTTCTAAATCTATACCTATATTCGAAATAAATAATTACAATAAAAAGGTGTCCTTACCGCATACTTACTTAACCACACCCTATGCTCTGGAACAATTGTGTTTCCTTATTGACACAGGATCAAGTATCAGTCTTATAAAAAAATCTAGCTTATTGCAAATTCCAAGCCTCTCTTCCGAGATAGTAAAATTAAAGGGCATTAATAACTTAGAACATCCAGTTGAAACACTAGGTACATTCCAAATGGAATTCAATTTACCAAATCAAACACTTAGTTACAAATTTCACGTTACGAATGACGACATTAACTTACAAAATTATGACGGCATTATAGGTAGTAATTTCTTAAATCATTTTAAATCAAGTATCAATTATTCGTCTAAATCTATGTCCATAAATAATTGTTCAATTCCAATTATCTATACGGAACCAATTTACATTATTCCTGCTCGTTCTGAAGCAGTTATCGAATGCACGGTATCTAATTACTCGCCCGACTTTTATCACAACAATGAAGCTCTCGTACTAGATCATACCTTAGGTGATGGTATTTATGTCGCAAATTGTATTGTTTCAATAAAACCTAATAGGAGAATTAATGTCACTGTTTTAAATACTACCGACTCTAACATAGAAGTTAAAGATTATCATGTCGAATTGACACCTTTTGAACATAACCATCCAAGCTCTGATTTTTGTCAAATTAATTCTATTTCTACTACTAAATCTGATCGAATCAATGAAGTTCTTAATCTAATTCGCTGTTCTCATCTAAATGACGAAGAGAGAAAATCTCTCATTGAATGTTGCTCTCAATATACGGATATTTTTCATATCGAAGGTGAACCTCTTTCCTTTACAAGTGCAATTGAACATTCCATTAATACGGGTGATGCCCCGCCAATCCATGTAAAATCGTATCGCTTCCCTGAGTGTCACAAGGAAGAAGTTGATTCTCAAATTAGCAAAATGTTAGAACAAAATATTATTCGTCCTTCTAATTCGCCCTGGAGCGCCCCAGTATGGGTAGTCCCGAAAAAATTGGATGCTTCTGGCAAAAGAAAGTGGAGATTAGTTATCGATTATCGCCGTCTCAATGATGTCACTGTTTCCGAAAGCTATCCACTGCCTCTTATCAATGATATTCTTGACCAGTTAGGTCACTCCAAATACTTCAGTACTCTTGACCTTGCTAGTGGTTTTCACCAATTAAAAATGAACGCCATGGACGCGTCGAAAACAGGATTCACAATTAGTACTAATTCAAAAATGTCTGGGCACTATGAGTTCAATAGAATGCCTTTCGGGTTGAAAAACGCCCCTTCTACCTTCCAACGACTTATGAACACCGCATTATCAGGTTTACAAGGTATACATTGTTATATATATTTAGATGATTGCATAATATACAGCCAAAATTTACAAGATCATATGCAAAAACTACGATTAGTCTTTGATAAATTTCGTCAGTTCAATTTAAAGTTACAACCCGACAAATGCGAATTCCTAAGACGTGAAGTTACTTATTTAGGTCATATCATCACCGATAAAGGTGTTTCTCCAAATCCTGACAAAGTCAAGGCCGTATCAGAGTTTCCAATTCCCAAAAACCCAAAAGACATAAAATCTTTTCTAGGCCTCACAGGTTATTATCGCCGATTTATCGAAAACTTTTCAAAAATCACTAAACCACTCACTGCTTTATTAAAAAGGGATGCTATATTCGTTTGGAGTTCTGAACAGCAGATCGCATTCGATATCCTTAAGAATAAATTAATAACCGCACCGCTTCTTCAGTACCCTGATTTTTCGCAACCATTCATAGTCACTACAGATGCTAGTAACTACGCTGTAGGCGCAGTCCTATCCCAAGGGATTGTTGGAAAAGATAAACCGATTGCATATGCATCTCGAACCCTTAATAAGGCCGAAGGAAATTATTCTACCACCGAGAAGGAATTATTAGCCATTATATTTGCCATAAAAACCTTTCGACCTTACCTGTACGGTACTAAATTCAGAATAGTTACAGACCACCGGCCACTTGTTTGGCTTTTTAATTCAAAGGACCCAGGTGGCAGACTCATTCGCTGGCGTCTCAAACTTGAGGAGTATGACTATGAAATTATTCACAAACAGGGTCGTCTCAATTCTAACGCTGATGCACTATCGCGTTGTCCAGTTAACGCTATTGATGTTAATAACTTAAATAATTCTACCTATGAAAATTACTTTAAAGATCAATTTACCAAACAACTTTCTACTTCAAATACTTTGATTGAAGAATTTACTGAAGCTTTACATTTATCCAAATCGAATTCAATTGCAATTCCAGTCTCTTTAGACTTTGATTATTCTATGCCTCACTGTGAGGAAATATTATCACGCCTCGATAATTCCGCTGACTTACTAAATTCCGAACGCGAGCCTTTAACTATTCAATGTATAAACGACAAAAATAAATCTTACTATTTCTTATATACAAAAGTTCATCATTACGAGGAAACTAAATTTAGAGATGTTTATAACTTATTAATTAAACTTAGAGATATGCTTTTAACCAATGACTCAAATGTTACAGATCTCGCGTTACCCGATTTCTCTGATTCATTCTCGAAACTAACTTACCTTAAGATTTATAATATGATTTCCTACATTTTCCATAATACTAATATAAAAATTCTTATATATAGAAATCAATTAATTTATCCAACTCCTGTCGAAGTTCCTAAAATATTAAAAGAAAACCATGATTCCGCTATCGCAGGACATCTAGGATCCAGACGAATGTATAAACGAATTAAAGATGCCTACTATTGGAAAGGAATGCGCTCTGACATTGAAGAGTATGTGAAAAAATGCAAATTATGTCAAATTAATAAGCCATTAAGAAAATCGAATAAAGCTCCAATGGAGATAACTTCTACTTCTACTAAACCATTTGAACGGCTAGCTCTCGATATCGTAGGCCCATTACCCGAAGCCGGTTTTCAAAATTTCAAATTTATACTAACCTTACAAGATGACTTAACTAAATTTACTAGTGCTTATCCCATGGTCTCGGCTACAAGTGAGGAAATAGCCAGAAATCTCGTCCATTTTATGTCTCTTTTCGGTTTCCCAAGATCTATCTTAACTGATTTAGGTACTTGTTTTACATCGGATCTATTTAAACAGCTAACAGAAATTCTGAAGATTAAAGCTCTTTTCACTACTCCTTATCATCCCCAAACTAATGGAGCACTTGAACGCTCACATGCTACATTAAAGGAATATTTAAAATCCTTTGTTAATGAAAATCAAAACGATTGGCATTGTTATTTATTTACTGCAATATTAACCTACAATACTACTCCTCATTGTACTACTGATTATACACCTTATGAATTATTATATGGATACAAACCAAATATTCCAAATTCCTTATACGAAACCACTGGTAATACCACTTATAATGAATATATTCGAGCTCTACAATATAGGATGCGATTTAGTCGAGAAAAAGCTTTACAAAATATAATCAACAGTAAGGAGAGGTCTAAGCAATATTATGATTCTAATTCCCGCGAAATAACGTATAAAACTGGCGATATGGTGTATTTAAAACACCATCATAGACTCCGCAAAGCCTTATCACCCATATGGAAAGGTCCTTACAAAATAGTTAAAGTACACAATAAACATAACGTGACCCTACAAGTAGGTCGTAAACATATTAAGTATCACATCAATGAAATCAAACCTGCTACATCTTAACCTTTGCCATATGTTTATTTTCAGAACTTTAAGTTATGGCTGCCGCGCTGAATCCAGTATCATTCCTATTTTACATAGTCCTGGAATTTATTTTGAACCGACAACTAATATTAATTTTTATAACGATTACTGGAAGGTTATTACCCACGTAGATTTAATATCTTTAGAACCATATCTCGATAAAGTTGAGAAACTGCTGCACGAAACCTTATCTCTCTGTACTAAACTTCATTCACAGGACTTAATCCAATGTAAAGACATTTCTAGTCCAATAGAAGTGCTCATACAATCTAGCTATATCAAATTGCAATCTCTTTCTCATATTATAACTAACCAGCCTATAGATAGAGTCAAACGGTCTCTTGAATTTGGTGGCGAAATCCTAAAATTTTTCTTTGGCACATTAGATGCAGATGATGCAAGGCAATATGATGCCGCAATTGAATCTTGTCGTAAAAGTGAAACAGAAATGTTCCACTTAATGAAAGATAATATACACGTTATCAAATCAACTATAAATAATTTCAACTCAACTATTTACAAATTAAATCAAAACGAAATTAAATTAAACACTCAAATCAATAATATGAATGAAATCTTAACTCAAATTACGAAAACTGATAATTTACTTCTTTATTCTGCCAAGATAAATAATTTACTAAACATAATCGAAGGTTCTTTACTTGCCATTTCTAACCTACTAGATACTACTCTTAATGCTATCTTATTTTCTAAAGTAAATGTCCTACATCCTAGTGTGATAAGTCCTTCAAATCTTTATAGTGAATTATCTAAGCATAGTACTCAAGTAAACAGAAGGCTAGATTTCCCAGTTCCTTTAAATATAAATAATATTAATTCTTTAATTGACGTATCCCGTCTTAACTCTTATTATTATAATAATAAAATTATATTCGTGCTGCAAATCCCGCTAATAACGCCCAGTAAATTCATTGTTTACAAAAGTATACCATTACCGACTCCTCACGATGAGTCACATTTTAAGACATTCGCCTTAATTCAACCTTCAAGTACTTACATTGCTATAAGTGATGACAGGATGCATTATTCTATGTTAAATAATTTAGATAACTGTAAGGTAATTAATTATAACTATTCTATTTGTGAATTAATATCAATATTTTCTAGCTTAGGTAACCCAAATTGTGAATCAAAATTGTTAACAGAAGTAACCTTGTCTCTACCTCCTGAATGTAATGCTAAATTGTTATATGGTCAAATTGATATTTGGCAAAAATTGCAAAATAATAAGTGGATTTATGTTCAATCTGCCACAACTAAACTAACTATTAAATGCGATGAAGATATGAAAGATTACTCTGTTGTTGGCACAGGAATTGTTAAGTTAACAAAAAATTGTATCGGTTTCTCTAAGACTATTCATTTATTGCCTACTACTACTAACTCCTTTTTAATTAAGTCTCCTTTAGAAATAAGTTTTGATATAACTAATGACGATTGTTGTAAGAAGGACATATTTAATAATAAAACTTTGCCACATTTGTCGCCAATTAATTTAAGTAACATTAATCTGGACTCTCTAAAATACGCAACACATAAGATGGATAATTTAGAAAATGAATTAAATAATTTTCAACAAGAATCTCATCTTATTAAATATGCTCCTTATTATTCCACATTTACTTGTTTTTTAATTACATGTTTATTTTTATACATAGCTTATAGGTTATACAGATGTTTTAAAAATCAGAGATCTAATCATTCTGGATGTTGTGTACAAATTTTCAATCAGTGTAATAATCAAAGAACAGTCAGATACCAATCTAAAGTGTCAGACTCTGTAGAAATGACTAACTCTATTCCAGTATCTGAAGATGATAAGAAATCTATAAAATCTTTGCCCGCATTGTGCTCTTCTAACAGAAATCTAAACTATTGATTTACATAACTATCTTGTTCTTTTACTAATTTAGAACTTAAGACTTTTGTCAACTAACTATAAATTCTATATCTAATTTTAAGTTATATTTTACTAATTCTAGATCTTATATTCTATATTTTAATAATGTACTTAATTTCTATTTTATTATTGTGAATGACTTCCTGATTTTTCAATTTAACTTCGCTTTCTAATTCGGATAAGCTTCGTTTTAAAGGGGGAGCTGTTATAACCCTTATTTCTTAGCTAACATTAATGCAATCAGCACTTCACTCTCACGTGTTTTCCATTGTACTTAAAAGTGCAAGCTGACATTTTTACCTAACTTGATTACTTCATACTCAATAATTATTCAGTTAGAATCTGGAACCAGTGCACAACGGTACTCGCACTCGGAACTAATAATCGGGAAGTCAGTGAGATCAAACTTGTAGTTTTTATATAATAAATTAGTGTTTGTGAATTGTAGTTTATTTTTTAAAAAGACTAACGGGGTCGGTCTCCTAACAGTACGAAACTACGTGCGCTTGTCACAGCGTCTCGCGCGTCACGACAGTGAAGATGAAGTCGATGATAGAAGTCTATTATCAGTACAGATAGTCTTGAGGCTTTTGGTAACATCAGAGGATAAATCGCGGATAGAGGAAGTTCAGCGTTTCCTAAGCGCCCCCCTACTCGCAATAGACCGAGGTGGTCGATGAAAGGATTTAGCTTTTGAACAGGTCGTGAACACATCTTCTGACCTTTTACGGATGTTATATCATCAGGTAAATACTTAGTCTGCTCGTGTCCGATCAGCAGTAATAACGATGCTTCCAGCTCTTCGGTGGTTAATCCTTCAGAGACTTTGGTTAGTTTTCTTGACCGAGCAGCAAATCGTAAACACCAAGCCAGAACTCGTTGTGCCTTAGTTAATGATGAATAATTGTTTAATATTTCTGTTACAGGATCGTTATCGATAGGGACTGACTCCGCAATGTGCACCAGGTGAGGTAAGTTCTTCATTTCAGGTAAGCTGTCAGATGGACACGTTTCCTTTGAGATGGGCCATTCGGATAAATCTGAAGACAGCCAGTGTGGACCTGACCACCAGATTGAGGAAGAGATTAATTGAGAACACGAAAGACCTCTGCTACTATGATCTGCCGGATTATCGTGGGTCGATACATGATACCAATTTTTCGGATCTACTTCATCGGCAATTTGAGCTACACGATGGGAGACGAAAGTCTTTAATTTATAAGGCTCCGTGTTAAGCCATACCAATACTGTGCTGCTATCAGTGAATGCGGTGACTTTAACAAGTTTTAAATGTGGACTAAGTAAATCAGCAATATGTTTTAACACTCGAGCGAGGAGTACCGCGCCAAGAAGTTCAAGGCGATTTATAGTTAACGGCTTGATTGGAGCTACTTTTGATTTCGCAATTATTAAGTTAACGGAAACTTTATTGTTACAGAGAACTCGTAAATATACGCAGCATCCATAAGCCTTTGAAGAACCATCACAGAATACAACGAGTTCGGACTCAGTTGCGTTTAGCGGTACTATTTGGCGAGAGATTTTGATTTCTTTCAAATTTCGCAGTTCAGCGACAAAGTCTGTCCACAGATTAGCAATGTGTTCTGGAACTGGATCGTCCCAATTTAACTGAAGGCGCCAAAGTTCTTGAATAAGTAGTTTTGCTATTAATACCATCGGCGTTAGCCAGCCTAAAGGGTCATAGATACGCGCTACATTGGATAGAATCGAGCGCTTGGTACATTTTACGTTCAACTCGGATTGTGAATACGTAAAAACATCTTCCGTAGGGTCCCATTGAACGCCAAGAATTTTCAGAGTCTGCTTGTTGCTGTCGTCGCAAAAAGACTTGGGCACTTGACAATGTTCCGAAGGAAGCTTCGCGAGAAATTCAGGTGAGTTACTGCTCCATTTTCGTAATTCAAATTGACCACGGCCTAATAACTGTATTAATTGTGTTTTCTGATCCAATGCATCTTCTAGCGATGGCGCACCCGCTGTGATATCGTCCATGAAGGTGTCATGACGCAGAATTGAAGCAGCTTGAGGCCATTCTTCTCCGTGATCATTTGCTAGCTGATGTAGCGTCCGGATAGCCAAGTAGGGCGAGCTACTTATTCCGTAGGTGACAGTTTTAAGTTCAAATTCACGCACCTCTTCGCACGGTGAGTTTCGCCACAGTATATGCTGGTATTTGCGATCCTCAGGCCGTAACTCTATATTACGATACATTTTTGAAATGTCTGCTGTGAAAACCACTTCATGTAGCCGAAACTTTGTAATAATGTTCACTATATCGTTTTGCAATTTAGGACCGGTGTATACATTGTCATTTAGAGACAACCCATTTGTAGTCTTCGCGCTTGCATCAAAAACTACTCTCAGTTTGGTAGTCGCGCTGTCTGGCCTTAGCACGCAATGATGAGGTATGATGTACCTATTCTCCTGGTCGGATGGTTCGACAGGTTCCATATGATTAAGGGCTTCATACTCCTTCATAAACTCACCGTAATCCACTTTGAGTTGTTCGTGATGAAGAAATCGTTTTTCTATGTTGTACAGTCTGGATAACGATGAACAGTAAGAATCTCCCAACTCCTCATGTTCTTGTTTAAGTAACATGGGTACTATATATCGGCCGTCTTTCTTGCGTCGAACTAGGTCCATATACATCTGTTCGCATTTCTCACTTTCAGGATTTAAAATCTTCGATTTGGGTGGCTCTTCTACCTCCCAAAATTGCTTGACCACATTGTCTAAAGCAAGTGTGGAAGCCAAGAGAGAAGTCGTGTAAGTAGGTGGTCGACACTCAGGGTCGAGCTTTCCTGTTATTACCCAGCCGAACACACTGTGCAGAGCGACCGGTAGACCCGGGCCTACATCTAGCCGTTGACCGTCGTAAATATTATGAAAGAGTTCCGCGCCTATTAAAAGGTCGATGTCAGCTGGTTTATCAAAGTTGTTATCTGCTAAAACCAAGTGCTTAAAGTTTGCCTTGACTTGGTCTGGAATCTCTTCAGATGGCATTTTATACGTAATAGCTTTCATGACAATCGCTTGTATTTTAAAGCTTGGCTGCTCAGCATATTGTGGTTGTATAGTAAATGACGTTACACCCTTTATTTCATGTATCGCACTTTGACCTAGACCGCCTACGGTTATGTTACAACGACGCAGAGGTAAGCCCAAGCGCTGTGCGCATGTTGACGTCAAGAAACAATCTTGCGCACCGCTATGGATAAGCGCGCGAAGATTAAATACTCCACTGGGCCCGTATGCCCGAACAATACACGTACCAAGCAGAACTAGAGAGCGGCCATGCTCCAAGTGCGCACTAGTGTTGGTCGCATTAACTGCCACAACCGGGTCAGCAGAAGCTACTGGAACGGAGGTTGCGGCTGAGGATACAACCGGACATGCTGCGGTAACGCCTTGATCACGATGAAGAAGCGTATGATGGCGCCGATTGCATTTCGTACAACACGTTTTCGAAAAGCATTTATCCGCAGTGTGGTTGAGCCTTAAGCAGTTATAACACAATTGTTTAGATTTAATCTCAGATTCTCTTTCGTTAAGAGTTTTTGCGTGAAACACCGGACACTTATAGATCGTGTGGTGCGAATGTCCACAGCAAACACACTCCGTATATTTATTTGCCGTAGCATATGTAAAAGCATCCGCGTTAGGATAACAGTAGTTTTCATGTTTGTTGATAGCAAGTTTTTCGTCTAAGTACGGCCCTGTACTCGAGTACGGCCCTGTATTTTCAACTACTGCGGAAAATGATCGGTGATTATTTTTACGTGAGGTGATCGGTTGTGGATGATGGTTACCAGATCTAACACTCGGTTCACTAGCTTCGAGTACTTTCATATAAGTTTGTAAGAATGATAACAAATCATTGAATGTAGGTATATCGTTTTTATTTTGTATAACTCGAACCGTTTGCGTGTGTCGGAGTCTAACTTACGCGATGATAGGTAGAATAATATAAATTCGCCGAGGTTATCTATTTTTACAGATTTTAACGCGTTGACAGATTCTTGTAAAAGGCTTGTAAGTTTACGTAACTCATACAGATTACCAGATTTTAAGTTTGAATAATCACATATTTTTTCTAAATAATTAACTGCTAGAATGCGTTTGTTTTGATAACGATCTATGAGAGCTTCGAAAACTATTTGATAATTGTCTGCAGTAACCGGAATTCCCCTAGCTATCGACAACGCAGACCCCACGAGACATGACAATAGATAATGAAACTTTTCGATATTGCTGATATTATTATTGCCATGCACCAGAGAAACAAATGTATCATAGAACGTTTGCCAATGTTCAATATTTCCGTCAAATTTAACTAATTCGATTTTAGGTAAACGGGCTTGCGAAATAGGTTTCTGAAACCCGGCCGCGTCCGATGCGGCCCCCCGGCATGCGGTAGCAGCGCTTTCATCGAACGGCGGGGGCAGGACAACCTCCGCAACTTCCATGACGGCGTAGTACATGGTGTCAAACGCATCTACTGATTGCATATTAATACTTTCTTTTGGATTCAATACAAGTATTAAACTATTTATTTCGTCTGTAATATCTAAATACTCTTGACGCAATCCGTCTATGCGCTTATTCCTACACTTGAATGCACCGAGTTGCGTTCTATCACTCGATACATTACGACTTAAATCATATAATATTTGAATTTCACGAAAGATATATTGTCGTTTGGCTACGAGAAGCTTTAATTTTGATTCGTCATCCATTTTGTTCGTAGTTTCAATAAGTTTGTCACGAAACAGTAAGTAGGTATAACACGACTAAATTAAAAAGTTTTCAAATGAACAAAGATTTCAACTAAATGTTTGAATTTTAAGAATGGAGAGTGAAGGACTGTATTGTTAAGTATTATAAACACAACTAGGACTATACTGGAGTATGTATTTGTACGATTTGAACCCAGCACACCATAGGAACTTTGTGGAAAATTTGGCTCGATGTACCACTAAAATGGCGTAGCTTGAATGGGTAGACCATAAGCCAGTGGCCGTTGTTTTGGCTGTAAATTTTGCTGATACTTTGATTGGGAATAGATTTGAGACTACTCGCTGCAATCAGGAAGAGGATAGATTCAAGATAGGTAGGTACTCACCGGCCGGCGCGCGGCGTCGATCTTACGCACTCACACACTTCACCTAATTTGCTATATTGTTCATAAAACACTTAATATTTGTTAGTTTGTACACTGCAGTGATTTATCCTTTGATGTATTTGGCTTGTATTCGTTTTATTGAATTTTTCCACGAGCGCGTGTTGCGTGCGGCCGCCGTTCGTTACGTAGGTTCGCGGGGTGTGTGTACGGGGGGGGGGGGGGTGAGGAGCGACTCGTGCGCCTCTCGCGGCATTCGGTGATGTAATTTGATTTTGGATAGGGAACAGACGGGAAATATGGAAAAGGAAGATTGCAAGCGTCAACAAATACCATTTACAGTTTTATCAATATATATAGAGCATTCCTGCCCAGCATGGATTAATTAAAATCCAAAAATATCTAATCTATTTATGTAAATTTTCGATCAACATTTTAGGTTGATTACAGCTTCCATACAAAATCAAAATGTCCCTCGACCATGCAGCACCAAACTTTTGTTTTTTTTATTATCTAATCATGTTATTATCATATAAATGCTCCAGTGCATTGTTCCAGTTTTATACTGTTATGGCTTTGTTATAAAATAAATAAATAATAGTTGTCTGCCTATTTAAAAAAAAAAAACACGTTTAAAAATATGGGCCGGAATTGTTTCCCGTGTGTGACATAACACGAAATACTTAATAGTTTTTAGTTTTAAAATCACAGCAACACTAAAAGTATTTTTTTATGCTGGAAAACTTCCCCATGATCATAGAGAAATGTCAAACTTCTGTCAGTCATTTTAGTGTGGAAGCAATTCGTGAGGTTGCCGTTCGCGGATTTTTGGTCTCCTAGTTTTTTCCAGTTATATAACGTAATTTGTCAAGGTAAATATTGAAATTTAATCTATTAATGTCAGAATTACTGTACAGAATGTTGTCTTTTGGGGAATCGACTAGTTTTCTGTGCATTTAGACTGTATTTAAAAGTTTTATTCTCACAAAAAGGTTATATTTTCACGTGTGTTTATTCCCGCATTTTGCGTGTGTTATGTTTTGTGTTACGTAACACGCGAGAAGATACGTTAGGCCTAGTTCACATTGAAACACAGTTGAAACATACATAATGATAACCTCTGTGGCCTAGCGGTAGCGTGTCTGCCTTCGACACAAGAGAGGTCCTAGAGGACAGCTGTGAGTGTAAATGCGTTTGTTTTGTATTGTGAGTGTGTAAAGAACGACACTACGAGGTATTGAACACTGAATCAATTTACATATATACATAAACTCATGCCTTCTTCCCATGGGGGTAGGCAGAAACAACAGAGCGCCACATGCTACGATCCTTACATACTCCTTTTGCCTCGTCCACATTGATACATCTGGTCATAAAAGCACGCCGCCGGTTGCGAGTACTGCGCAGCCGACCTTTCTGAAGAACCTCACTAATAAGGTCACAAGGTTTTACAAGTATATTTTGTTGCTTTTTAAATTTCTAAATGCACCACTTTCAAGCGTGACAAAACAATACACTCCTTTACACTGTAATTAGATTATTAAGTGTTACCTACCAACATTTTTTGTCCCTATGTTTGGAGTTTGTTACCGGTGACAATACTTAAATGAACCTTAGTTTTTATAACTATTTTAAAGTTCTAATAAAGATTTTTAGTATTTATTAGTGTTTTTTTAGTAGTATATTTTAGAATCTTACGAGCAAAGCCGCGAATAAAAACTAGTTTTATTATTTTGTCAATTATGTGCACTAGGCTTTACCATGTTCTGGTGTGTTATATTATTTCAAGTGTGTTATTGTGTGTTACAGTTTCAAGTGTGTTATTGAACAATTTTTGGTGGCCTTACCCATATATTGTTTACATGGTTGCTGGTTTGATGTAAAACTTATGAAAATACAAGTAACCAGTGAGAGAGGGACTTGTGGTGTATCGTAAAAATATAAGATTACATACCTACCTTTGTGTTCGCGACGAAGCGTCACCGCAATGTTATTAAGTGTTTTGTATATACGTACCTGCCTATATAGGTGGTAAAGATAAAGACTAAGTGAATATAGTGATTTGTGAAATTTATAAGTAAATAGTGTCTATATAACAGTCAGGATTACACTTTTAAATGTAAAATCGTAAGTACGATCCATTTGAATGTTATTGTTTCTTAGTTTAAACGTTAAAATATTATATAAGTGTTGTATAGGTATCAAATTCAAGTCTAAACCTAAACTTGTTATGAATATTTGAAGTTGATAGTTTGTAAATTAACTATAAGAATAACGAAATAAACATTATTTTGTACGGTGTATCATTCCGAGGTAAATAGCCCTTATATATACTGGATATGTAATGTTCAAAATATTACATTTAGTTAAACCTATATCTACCCTTTATATAACAGTTTGTTTTATTAAAATATATTAAATAGCTTCGGAGATATAGTAAATATAAAAAATATTTGCCTTAATAAATTATGAATTTTTGACTTCTCACTGTAATAACTTTTTACTGAATTCTAATTTAGGTAATATTATTAATAAATATAATTAATTCTAATAAAGGTAATGACATATCCAGATAGGGGATTAAAATGGCTTTCTATCAATATATAGGCTGAATATAATTTCACTTGTAATTACTGAGAAAATGTAAGAAATGTTTAAAATCGATAGCAAAATTTACAATAAATAAAGTTAAAAACGAGACGGTTTCGCGGCTCTCGCGGCGGTATAGTTCTCGAGTACCTAAGCTGGGAGCTAAGGAATGTTGTAGGGTAGTTGCAAGGTAGCACGAAATAAAAGTCACTCTCTAAATAAAATTTAATAAAAATATAAACATTTAAATAAAGTTATTAATTTAATGAAAATCATAATAAACTAGTTGTAAGCTACCTGCCGGTAAAGTGTAATGGTCTAGTTCAGATATGCAGGATGTGGGAATAAAAATCGGTATACTTCACAACACATAGGTATATTATCACTTTGCAAAATATTAATTCACTACAATCGTTCGTCCTCACTTCTCAGATTCGAATGCCGCATGGCCGCCGACATTGACAGAACACTGCCTTAATTTGATATCTAATTTCTTAACATCACGATTTAGTTATTTTAAATTATTTCAAAAATACATTTATAACAAATTACTATTTATAATAACAAATTAATACTTAAATATATACATTAACAATTAACAACTTTCTTTATTGTTGACTTCCTGTTTTTAATCAATACAATGTTATCATTGGCAAAGACAATAATTTACTGAGAGTACATATTTAGAAATACACAATTATTATTAAAAATAATAGGTGAGCTTACAAGTGTTTTCTCCTTTTCATCCACTCACTATCACATAATTTCAATCCTCAACTTTTCACTCAACATTTCTTCACATCTCTTCGCTTCTGCACATCAAGATGGACCCTATTAACAACAGCCTCACTGAATTGAGAGATATGTTTTTAAAAAGGATGACAGAGTTTGAGGCGGAGTTCTTGAAGGCATCTACTGTAACATCCAGTGCCACAGGTATGCCATCACAATATGCTGACTTCAAAGTCTTCGTCACTTCGGCACTTAATAGCCTGCAGCAGCAGGTAGACCTTCTTGCCCGCAACATGGATAATATGGAGATGCGTGGGCGAAGAGGAATTTTGTTGCTGCATGGAGTGGGTGAAGATAAAGATGAGGACACTGCACAGGTTGTGGCCAATATGATCAAGAGCCGAATGAAGATAAGTGGCTTCACAGTTGGTGACATAAAGCGGTGTCACAGAATGGGGCAGTCTGCGGCTTCAAAAAACACCCGCCCAATCTTGTTCAAGCTATGGGACATAACCGTAAGGAACAAGATATGGTTTAATAAAACCCAGTTAAAGGGTTCGGGCATTACAGTCTCAGAGTTCCTGACCAAGGCCCGTCACGACCTGTTTATGGCGGCGCGGGAGCGGTTCGGCGTTGCGAAGTCTTGGACAAGGGACGGCACTGTATACGTCCTTGGGTTGGATGGCTCGCGACATCGAGTCGTTTCTATCCCAGACCTAAATAGGGTTGGTTCGTACACTGCCGAGCCTGCCATAGCCGAGTCTGCTACCATCACCGTCACCGACAAACCCAACACGACGAGATCCAAGCGTGCCGCTGCCAACAAGAAGTGAGGGTGATTTGAGGATGACTTGTGGTTCGGGCAACACTTACTTATGTCTAATGTCCATGTACCTCCTACCTTTTATTATTTTATTTATAATTTTAAACGGTTTATTATTTTCTTTTCCGTCCACACCATCATATTATTGTTACTGTCTACTTTGACATCTGTCACCACTTATCTGTCATCCGTCAAGTGTCACTATGGTCGCGTTCCATTTCTTTTCTTAAGTGACATAATATATTTTAGCATCCAATTTCTTTTTTATAGATTTTAAATATATTTATTTTAAATATATTTTAATTTTCGTGATATTACCCGAACTACTTGAACCATTTTTTTTTTGTAACTTTTTGCTTTTGTTATATATATATATATTTTTTCTTTTTTTTTTTCTTTCTCATTTTTATAAGAAATTTGCGTTTTGTTACCACACAACCGGCAGGTGGAAGAATGATTGAAGTCATTAATATAATTTTTTTTTGTATATTTATTTTTATTTATAAGTAAAACAAATCTTTATTTATATATTTTATTAGTAGCAATTATAATATATTTCATAATGTCAGGATATGGTAGCAGCAACGATTCTGAATCCTTTTTTTCAGCAGACAGCGATGACAGTTTCACCAGTATTCCCTCACTTGCTGATACTCTTGTATCACAGCTTTCTGATGTTTCCAAGAATTTTAATGTTGTTCACATCAATGCCCAGAGTATTCCGGCTCATTTCCCCGATATGCTGGCAAGCTTTGACTGTAAGAATATTCATGCTATTCTCATTTCTGAATCTTGGCTCAAGCCTTGTCTCCCCTCAACTTTATACTCTCTACCGGGTTTCCAGCTAATCAGAAATGATCGCACGGGTAGCGGTGGTGGTGGTGTTGCCATATATCTCCGAGCACATCTTTCTTATTCGATTATTAATGTGTCTTCACAGCCACCGCCGACAAACGCTGGCGAGCATCTATTTCTCGAAGTGGAGCTTCACCATAAAAAAAATCTTCTTGGCGTCTACTATTGTCCCTCTTTACGTATAAACTACTTCTCGTCTTTGGAAATTATTTTAGAAAATCTTGTTGCATCTTACAGTCACACTATTATCATGGGTGATTTTAACACTTGCCTCCTTAAAAATGATTCTCGTGCTTCCTCACTTCATTCTGCTATAGAATCTAACAATTTATCTATTCTCCCTCTGAATGCCACTCATAATTTCCCCAACTCTGTCCCATCACTTCTTGATCTCATTTTCGTTTCTTCTCGTGACCACGTTGCTAAGCATGGGCAGTGCTCAGCTGATGCATTTTCTTATCACGATTTAATTTTTCTATCGTATAAAATTCGTCCTCCTAAGGCAAAGTCAAAAATTCTCTGGCAGCGTAATTTTAGTGGTATGAATCTTGAAAGCCTTAGAGAGGATGCCGGCAACATTGATTGGGTTCCCTTATTAAGTTCAGGATCGGTGAACGACCAAGTCAGCCTGCTTACAGATAATCTAGTCAAACTGTATGATGTCCATGCCCCCATTCGCGCGGTTAGGGTGAAACACCTGCTGTCGCCATGGCTGACCGATGACATAAAAACTGTTATGACTAAAAAAGCAGCGGCTAAGTCGAAATATAAATGTCGACCCACTCCCTCGAACTTGGCAAAATATGTGAATATCAGAAATCATTGCAACAAGGTGTGTAGGAATGCTCAACGCCATCATATCCATAGCTCTGTTGAAAACGGAGATCCAGCGAAAGTCTGGAAATTTCTAAGATCTATGGGGATCGGAAAGTCACGTCATGATTCTATACCTTTAGATTTGGATATAAATTTATTAAATCAACATTTCTCTGCTTCGTCCAACTTTATTTTATCTACTAAATCAACTACATTAAAATATCTTTCCTCTCTTCCGAGCCCCGATTATTCCTCATTTGTGTTTAATCAATTATCTGTTTGTGATGTTAGGAAGAGTATCTTATCCATAACTTCTAACGCGGTTGGAAGTGACTGTGTCAGCCGTAATATGATCCTCCCTATCCTTGACGAAATCCTTTCTGTAATCTGTCATATCCTCAATTATTCCTTGTCCAGTGGCGTCTTCCCAAATACCTGGAAAGAAGCTCAAATTACACCTTTACCTAAAAAGTCCAATCCTACGTCCTTTTCCGAATATCGTCCAATATCCATTCTCCCATTCCTCTCCAAAGTTTTAGAACGTCTTATTTATGACCAGTTAAGTTCATTCCTCTGTAAGAATAGACTTCTAAATCCCTTTCAATCCGGTTTTCGTCCTGGTCATAGTACTGTTACTGCCCTGGTGAATATTACGGATGATATCAGGCTAGGCATGGAAAAGGGGAAGTTAACAGTACTCTCATTGCTTGATTTCAGTAATGCTTTCAATACTGTTGACTTTGACATTTTGCTTGGCATATTGTGCTCTCTTAACATATCTCCGACAGTAATTGATTGGTTTCGTAGTTATCTGTCTGGCCGCCGACAACGTATTCGCATAGAAGATACGTTATCTTCATGGTGTGATACATATGTTGGTGTACCACAGGGTGGCGTTATTTCTCCTTTACTCTTCGCAATTTTTATAAATTCAATATCTAATCAACTTCTCTCTTCCTATCACCTTTATGCTGATGATCTTCAGATTTATTCACAAGCTCCGCTGGGAACGCTGTCAGAGGCTATTAAAAACATAAATGTAGATCTTGCCAAGATATCCGAGTGGAGTGAATCTTATGGACTTAAGGTTAACCCGTCAAAAACCCAAGTCATTGTTGTTGGCAGCTCTAGGATGGTTTCGAAAATTGACTGGTTGCAACTTCCAAAGGTTTTCTTTGACGGTACTCATATACCCTTTAGTGATAAAGTGAAGAATTTGGGTATATATATGGATAAGCACTTGTCATGGGGTCCACAATTGCAGGAAACCAGCCGCAGAATGTACGCGTCAGCAGGATCCTTGAGACGCCTGCGCAATTTTCTCCCGACTGCCACTAAAATTGCGCTTGCAAAATCTCTTCTACTTCCCATACTTGACTATGCTGATGCCAGCTATCTCGATATTACCGAGGAACAATTAGATAAACTTGAGCGACTTCAAAACTTTTGTATAAGATTTATATTTGGTTTACGCAAATATGATCACGTGTCAGAATTCCGCGCTAAACTCAAGTGGTTACCAATACGCCTTCGTCGGAATGCTCATATTGTTTCTCTGCTTTACAGTATTCTGTTTAATCCTTCAACGCCATCTTATCTTAAAGAACGCTTTGAGTTCATTCGTGATACACATTTGAGATCCTTGAGATCATCAGAAAGCTTAAAACTAAAGATGCCTAAGCATACTACAACATTTTATGACCACTCATTTACCGTACAGGCTACTCGCTTATGGAATGCACTACCTGAGTCCGTGCGACGTGCTCAGTCGCTGGTCTGCTTTAAAAGAATGGTAAAAGTTCACTACTTGTCCCTGTAGTTGTTATCTACTATTTCGTTTACATTTTAATCAATATATATGTATATATATATATTTATTTATTTATTTATCTATTATGTTTAAGTAGTATTACATCTATATTTATTTCATTGAGATATTTGTTTATATAAATGTTTATTTATGAGTTAATATTCGTACACCGACCATTACCCTCTAAATTTTCTTCCATGATTCTTTCCATGCACTGGTTGTCTGGAAGAAATTGCTTTTAGCGATAAGACCGCCATTTGTACCCTATGTGTAAAATGTATTTCCGCTTTGTAGTTTTTCCTCTGGTGTACAATAAAGAATACTCTATCTTTCTATCTATCTAAGCGCACGAGTGCGCAAGGCAAATCGTAGTCATCGGCAACCGCAATAATCCTTCAGGAAAATAGTCAAGAAGCCGTCTCCTGAACAGTTATAAAGAATTAAGTGATGTTTTATTTCAACGGCAACGTTCCTCCCCTTGCTGCGGCTGATTGGCGTACAAGATTCGACAGCTATTATCGCCCACACATTCGGAACCTATAGGTGCAAGCTTCAGCCTCTCCGCGGTTCATATACCGTCAGCCAGCTGTCAATCAGTGTTGCTGAAAGTACGGCGATTGCCGTTTCGTACGGCAATTAGGCTTCCAAATCGCCCAATGTACGGCATACGGCAGGATGCTCATTATCGTACGATAAAATACGGCAATCCGGCAATTGAATAAAATCTTTTAAAGTAGAGATGTGTAGGTCCGGATGGATACGAATCCCGGACCCGCATCACTCGTTTTAAAGATGGATGTACATCCAACCGAATTCGAGACACCCATCCGCCAGTACCAGTGTAGTCACAGTTGACAGTAGTATAGTAGAATTACATTTTCTGTGGTACTGACCGGAGCGGTAACAACGGAACTGAATCGAGAATAGCGGACCGGGGACGGCGGGTTGGAGTGAAACGTACGGGGGAACGGAACGCGATCTGATTGGACGTTTTGAACTGTGGCGCGCAGCTCGCTCTAAGCGTAATATTATTTATGATAACGGTCCGTTATAACCATAATTGTACGTACTTAGTAAGTACCTACTTATAAATTATGACTGATTTCGTGCCATATTAATTTTAATAAATATTAATCGTAAATAATAACTAGGAGCCATATTATTTTATTTTCCTATATTATTATAATTAATTAATCAAAATGAAAAAATAATCAATAACACTGATTAAGGAATTAAATTTCTTAAGAAATAGGTAAATAGTTCCTTTGTGCTCATGTTTCATTTTTACATTTATATCATCGTGTTTTTCTGGTGTGTACATAAATAAATAAGGAACCCAAACTATCGGTATCAAGACGTTTGCATTCCATTCTCGCACTCCGCCATCCGCTGAACACGGTTTGGTTGGGCCGCCGCCGCGCCGGACCCATATGGGTCCGACGGACACGGGACCTGGATGTAGATCTTTAGAGCTGGATGTACATCCGGACCCGACTCCGAAATATCCTCGGACCTACACATCTCTATTTTAAAGTCGAAAAAATCAAGAGATGAAAAGAGTTTCATTTGTTTTTTTTTTTCTTAAAAAAATTAAGCTTAGCCCATAGTATCATATTTTTGCTTCTTGTCTTGCAACTAGATAACATAATAAATATATAACATAGCATCACGCTTGTGTTCCTCGAAGGGTTAGGCACAGGTGTACCATTGCACACCCACATTTCGCCGATGCCGTTATTGAGACCCATGTAATAGGGGGGCGAGCTTATTGCCGTCTGTCGTGCGCAGTTCCAGACTCCGCGCTACTGAGAATTTCCATAGAGAAAAACCCAAAAAAACTTTGCCCGACCAAGGAATCTAACCCAGCACCTTACGCTCAACAATTGCGCTGGCGACAACTAAATTAATGAGGCAGTCATACTGCCTCAACTAGATAATCTGTACGTTTTGCGTTAATCATAAATATCCCTCCAGCCTAACTCTTTCACATTTAATGAAACAAGAAGAGTAAAGCTACTCTACTCAGTACACGAGAGAGTAAGTCAGCATACGTAATTTTAGATCTTTTCTTTTTTTTTTTGTAAATGTACGGAAATTTATTTTAGAATACGGCAATTTTTACCCTGGTGTACGGTATCCCGAAATCTAGGCAGCGGCAACACTGCTGTCAATCTGACATTATTTTGCCGGCTTGCTGTCATCCGCCATTACGGTTTCTCCAGGGCCCTGACAGCTTTAGTTCGCTTTCCTGCCTTTTGTCGCCAATGTCGCGGTTTTGAACTCAGATAGAGGATAGTAGGTAGATGTAGCACAATAAGTTGAACAATTTACTCATACTCAACACTCTTCGTTCTAATATCAGTTTATGTGTGAAAGAAAGAGAAAGCAAGAGCCGTTTATGCACGTCTTGAATCAGTGCGCGCCACCAGCCGTGGGCAGCCATATTTGTTGTTAACCAGCTGGTTACCAATGTGTCGTTACAATAATCGGACTTTTTAGTGGTTTTCTTCTCGATTTTGAAGTTTTCCTTACTGTGAAAATATTATAAATTAGTTATGGCGTGTACTGTTCCCGGTTGTTCCAGCCGAGCGGGTATATTAACTGAAAATAATACAAAATTATCTTTTCATAGGCAAGTCGAATTCATGTTTATTAAACTTTACAAAGCAAACTTGTAAATCTTGCTTTTTATTCTCACTTAAAATAAAAGTAATACATTTGTTTAGTGCGTACACAGTTTCATTATGATTCTAGCTGTTAGTATTTAACAAAAAACATTAAAAAGTTTGACTCGGTATGTACGTATGACATTTCACCTACTTTACAGTGTTGTGAATCGGAATCAGAATATTTATCGATAATTTTAATATTTTGTTAGAGTAGATTTTTTCTTGATTATATAAAATAAAATTAATTTCCAGGTTTCCCATTGATCCAAAGTTAAAAAAAACATGGATCACAAATATACGAAAAGATAAGGATTGGTCTCCTTCCGAATACACGAGAATATGTTCTTTGCATTTTGAAGACTGTTACTTCCGTGAGGGACACGGGCGAAGAAACCTTCATTCAACTGCAGTGCCAACTATTTTTCCAAACCTACCAACATCGTGTCAGCCTGTAAGTGTATATTTTTATTTAAAATAACCTTTTATTTACTTTGTGTAACATAGTATAGAGCAAACCTAATGAATATTCGCAAAGAAAGGAATTTATTTCATCATTTTAACTTGAATAATAATGATTATTAATTATACAGACAGTGACCGTGACAGAGGGCTGGCCTATTTTTAGGCCAAAGAATTAGTATTGCCATACAGAGTGGCAACGCTGCCAGTCTTCAGGGCACACTGCCGGTTGACAGCAATGCGGACGAGTATTTTGATGCATAATGATTTTATAATTTTTACTTTTTTAATCTGATTAGTGTGTAAATATAGTGTATATGTACATGTAATATTTATTAAAGAATACAGACAGTAATCATAATAAATACATAAAACATAAATGTATTATAAATTATTTTGTGAATTCACTTTTTTAGAAAATATCACGAAAAAGAAGATTGATTGCAAAATATGGTGAGTCTGGTGCATGTGCATCAACTTCAACTGCTGTGGAAAATTATGAGGGACAGGTAATTATTTTATTTGTCTATAATGCTGCTTAATTTAAATAATTATATATATATTTATTTTGATACTGGGTGTTGGTTTATTGATGAATGATAATTAGGTTTGTTATATATATAAACAATATCTGAATGGTCGCTCTCATTACTCATAGTCATTACCTCTAGAGTTTGAAATTTCGCCAGCTAATTAAGTTGAACGTTGTATTTCAACATAAATTGTATAAATAAGAAATTGTAAGCTTTGTGCGTAATAATACTCTTTCAGCTCGGCGGTTCACTGCCGAAAATAAATCATGCTACTCAAACAGAAAACTACGACGAAACAGCTGTTAATAATGAGGTTCTAAAGATGACGAAACTACTACATCGGTACAAAGAGTTAGCAGCAAGACGTGGTAGGAAGTTGAAAAATGAACAACGTAAATGTTCTCGGTTGTCAAAGAAGAAAGCCCATTTAGAAATAATAATCAAAGCACTTTATGAAAAAATGGAAAGTGAGTATGTGACGATATTAAAAAATACTTTGGATACTGATAACCAGGTTGCGTCAAGGTTTTTGATGAAGTCGCAGGGGGTTTCATTGCCAAAAGAATATCCAGCAGAGGTAAAAAAGTTTGCGTTAACACTGCATTTTTTATCTCCTAAAGCATATGGATTTGTACGTGAGTCTTTTGATACAGTGTTGCCGCATCCCAAGACCCTATCAAGGTGGTACCAATCTGTTGATTGTAAGCCTGGATTTACAAAGGAATCATTTGATATCTTAAAATTACGTAGCGCATGTTCAGGTAAAATATTATATTGTGCATTATCTATGGATGAAGTTGCTATTAGAAAGCAGTTGCAATGGAATGGCACGAAATACTATGGTCACATCGATGTTGGTACTGAAGTCGTCGGCGATGATCTTCCACTCGCATCTGAAGCCTTGACATTTATGTTAACTTGCATAAATGAATCATGGAAAATACCCGTGGGTTATTTTTTAATAGATAAATTAAATGGACAGCAAAAAAAAAAATTAGTAGAACAAGCTATTCGTTTGCTCATAGAGCATCATGTAAAAGTAGTGTCACTGACATTTGATGGTGCTGCGGCGAACGCCGCAATGGCAACACAATTAGGTTGCCAATTAAACCCCACTAAACTAGTATCTACTTTCACAGTGGATAACCATGAGGTCGCAATTTTATACGATCCTAGTCATAATATTAAATTGATTAGAAACACTTTGGGCGAAAAAAAAAAATTATTAGACGCAGATAACAATATCATATCATGGCATTATTTAGAAAACCTCCAAAATTTACAACTTGAAGAAGGTATTCACGCTGCAAATAAATTGTCAGCAGCACATATTTACTATGAGAAACAAAAAATGAAGGTGAAACTTGCCACTCAGTTATTAAGTAATTCCGTGGCAGACGCGTTAGAATTTTGTCGTGAACTGCAAGTTCCGGGATTTGAAAATTGTGATGCCACCATAAAGTTTTTAAAACATTTTAATGATTTATTTGATATATTAAACTCTAGAAATTTCGCAGCTAAAGGATATAAAAAGCCGTTACACATTTCAAATATTATAAAAACAAAAGAAAAATTACAAGAGATAGATACGTATATTGATGGTTTGAAATTGGAAGATAACACTTTAGTTGTGAACTCCAAAAAAAAAACTGGATTCGTGGGATTTAAAATTTGTATCCGCTCAGTTTTATTTATATTTGATAAATTTATATCTCCTATAAATCCACATTTTAAATATTTACCCGTATATAAATTATCGCAGGACCACATTGAAATTTTTTTTGGAGCTATCCTTTCTCTAGGCGGATTTAACAATAATCCTTCGGCGAAAGCCTTTATGACAGCATACAAAAAATTATTTGTGCATGCAGAATTTAAAATGAGTAGAAATGGTAACTGTTTACCGCTGGATGATATTAGAATTTTGCATGCAGATAAAAAACATTATATTGAAGCCGTCAACGTAACATCCGAAAGAATAAAAATGCTGGATGTTACGGATACTATAGATGTCCAAACGAATTTCCAAGAAGACATAATGAATGATCACGATTATTTACCAGATCCAAACACACTGTCTGAGTATAGTGAAAATGTGATTTCATATCTAGCTGGGTACATAGTAAAAAAAATTAAGAACCAGTTATTATGTGAACATTGTTTTATAGCTCTAACTGATGACACAAATAATAGCCATTTAATACGAGCAAAAGACAAAGGTGGTCTAACTAAGGCCTCAAGTGATGTCGTACGAATATGCAAGCACTCCGAAAAAGTTTTTCGTCATTATTTAAGAACCAAAGGAGTTACACAAGTAGGACTACCAGAAAACTTAGATAAAATGCTTATGGATGTTTTTAAAATATGCGCTAACTCAAATCTGTTTTCACAGTTGGTAACTCACAGTTGTGATAATGGTGTGTTAGATAATCATTTACATTTAATCATCAAGGCGATAGTAGATTTTTACTTAAAAATTCGTATACATCACGAGTGTAAGAAAATTTCAGCACCAAAAGGTGAAAATATACGTTTTTTTTTTTAATAAACTAATATTATTTAAGGAGCTTTAATGTGAAAGACTTTGACTTTTGACTTTGATAAGGAAAAATAATTTTCTTACAGAAAGACTAGATTACACTTTGCCCGTCCCGGGAATCAGACGCTTGCAACCGCTAGATCAATGCGCCAGTCAAAACATACATGCACTTGAAAAACATTACCCTCCTGGGGCAGTCGGGGTAAAACGTTCCATATAAGTTTTTTTTTTTAATACGTTTCCCCTCACTAGGAATAAATCCTATATGGTGGGTGCGTTTACAACTACATATGTATATTCACATACACAAACACCCAGACCCGAAACAATTATCTGTTGATCATACAAATATTTGTTTCGTGCGGGGATCGAACCCGCGACACTTAGCACAAAGTTAATCGCTTAGTCACTGCGCCAACCGTGTGTTTGGCTTGGATTAAAAGATAATGGCTCCATCTACACGTTGTATCTAAAACTATACGTTTAGTTAGTAAGTATGGCAACTAAAGAGATGTCGCTACAAAAAAAAATTGCATTAGTATACATTTTATGACATAAATACCATAAAGATATTTATTTTAATAAGCGTCACAATATATATTTGAAAATTTAAAATATATTTATAAAAATATTTCGAATTTTGTCAAACTGTCTGTTACTCATTCTTTGAACACTAGGAATAAACACAACCTTGCTGTACATGCTACGCGCCTCCACAGAATAAGCAACTCGTTCATGGGACAATGTATACGCTTTTACAATAAACTTCCCAATGATATACGTAATTTAACATTAAAGAAGTTCAAAATTGTAATTAAATCTAAACTTTGTAAAAAAGGGTACTATAAAATTTCGGACTATTTAGATGACAAAAACGCTTGGGATTGGACCGCTCTTTAGCCTTTCCTTTTTTTTATATATACAATTTTGCCATTAATTATTATATTATTTACTTCATTATTTTGATATTGTAATATCCTTTAAATTGAAATTATTTCTTATATATAACCGCTATACATTGTAAATGTGAGTGAGATCTAGGCTGAAGGCTCTTAATTTCATTAATTCTCACGATAACAGATGCATGCTTGCACTCTGTTGCGACAGGTTAGCTCAAATTTAGGTTAGCAGAAACTTTCTGCCTCGCACAACAAAACTGTGGAATCAACTGTCGCCTGCGGTATTTCCGGACCGATACGACCTTCAAACCTTCAAGAAAAGAGCGTACTTCTTTTTAAAAGGCCGGCAACGCACTTGTGACCCCTCCGGTGTTGCGGGTGTCCATGGGCGACGTTAATCGCTTACCATCAGGCGATCCGTCTGCTCGCTTGCCGCCTATCGTATAAAAAAAAAATAGTTTCAAACACAAACACTTTCTTCAAAAGGCTATTCCACCCTATATTATACATAAACCCTTACATCATTACAATCTGTCTGGACTTTAAAATAGACTTTGACCCCTGAGTTTGTTTCGGCGTTTCTTCTCAGGGATAGTCATAGGAAATGCCGACGCCATCTAGTTTAAAAAAGACGTGTAAAAGTGATTGAAAAATCCTGATTGCAAAATAAATAATTTCATTTCATTTCATTTTACGTTTTAATAATAAAATTTATATTAATTTCACATTAAAATAAATAAGATATTACTTATGTACTGGTCATTTTTAAACTGGTAACAGCCAGAATAAGAATTGTTAATTCAAATTTCAAAATGGTAGCTACTTTTTGCCAATGTGCATCTTCGTAGCTCTTTTTCATTTTTCATTTGTATTTCGGTTGTGAAATTTTCCAGAAAGTGCGTCGAGTTGAGCTTTAAGTTAAAATAAAAAGTGATTAACATATTTGACTTGTTTTATTTCACATCATTTCTATGAAAGACTAGCCTACGTGTATAAGTCAACCTCATATCAATGGTAACAAACCTAGTAAAAGCAGATCCTTTCCTCTGTAAAACCTATATATTAAGCCAAGGTCCGCTAAAAATGGTTTTGTTACCTTTGATATGCGGTTGCACCAACGAATGTCGCATCCAGTTCCTAAAATATACCACCAATACCACTATCTATAACTAGATATAGGCTGATTAGTTTGGACGTAGACTGTAGACGGCGCCACTGCGCTTGTTTACATAAAAATACTCTTTACCCAGTATCTTATACTTTTTGGGTAAAAAATTATAATTTATGGTATCTTTTCAAACAAGAACTTTACTGAATACATAAATTGCATAAATAGATGCAGCTTGATAGTTTGAACTCTAATCCGTGCTACAGGCTATTCAATTTAATATTCAATCTGTAGAACCAATTTGTGAAGTTGAAATTGACCTAACCCGACTCACGATCACGAATCAACCGGTCTCAAAATTTCATTTATATGACATTAACTAAAGTGCTATATCATGCTAACAAAACCGCAGGCCGAAGTTATTATTGAATATACGTCATTTCTGAACATTTAATCTTTTTATATTGGCTTTACGATTTTTATCGATACCGACAAAAATCCTTTAAAAATGAACATCGCTATTGATCAGTATAAATATAGTTAGGATTGTATAGTCAAAATGGAGACATTGCGTTTGTTTCGCATATCCTGAGCCACTATCATTATCTCTTTCTGTCATATGTCATTTTTCTGTGTTGCGAAGAAAATAGTGATATGTCTCCGGCTCTTGCTTAATAAGATCCATCTAGTACATTCTTTATCTGAGGTTTTGAAATCTGTGAGAGTTTTGCCACCATCTTGTTTTGATTTGACGGGATATTATTATTGTGTCAACAACTGTTTGAGTGGGACTTTCTGCTGGTGTTCGATCCTCTAAAGTCGTTTCCTAACCTAAAAACTTTTGGGTGCATGCGTTAATTGTTTTTGTGTTGTGTTTACTATTGTGGTGTCATTAAAATAAAACTAGGTTAGTATATTTTTACATATTTATTAATCATGGATTGCGAGAAACCTCCTGATCCTGATCCCCCTGATATACCATTTGTTTATTCGCCGGTCCTCACCCTTACACTCCCGCATGATCAACAACTGGAATCAATTTCAGATGAAATTGATTCAGAAAATAATAGTCGTAAAAGACCAGCACACTCTCCTTCTATTTCTACCAATATTCCCCCTAAGCTCCCCAAAAAGTCAATTGGCCGACAAATCTATCTTCGCAAAGACCCTCCTCCATATATTGTACATGTTTTAAAAAATGAGTCCGAACAAACGTCAGGTACATCTCTCCACCCTGTTAAGTTTGGTATGCTACTTATGCGTAACAACATCAATAACATATTACCAGATGGCATTAAACGCCTGGGCAGAAACCGCGTCTCAGTGGAATTCCAGTCTTACCAGGATGCCAATAGTTTTATAAATAACCCAATTCTATGTAAAAATAATTATTTGGCTAATATTCCTCAATTTAATGTTACACGTATGGGAATTGTACGGGATGTTCCAATTGAATGGTCTGAAGATGAAACTATTGAAAATATTAAAGTCCCAACTGGCTGTGGTGAATTAATTAAAGTTCGTCGTTTGAACCGTAGAGTAACTTCGGATAGTGGTCCAGAGTGGAGGCCAACCCAGACAGTCGTTCTCACTTTTGATGGTCAGGTTCTCCCTAAAAGGGTATTCTGTTGCTTTTCAGCTTTGCCGGTGGAAAGATATATGTATCCTACAGTCCAGTGCTTTAAATGCTGTCGCTTTGGCCATACCAAAACTCACCCTGGAGATGGCTGCCAAATTCCCCCAGATGAAGCTTTTTGTATCCTGTGCTCAGGCCGCCACTACGCCAATAATGTTGCTTGCCCAGAGCTGGGCCGCCAAAAGGCCATTAAAGCAGCCATGGCTGAAAAATCGATCCCATATGCTGAAGCCAGTAAATACTTCCCCTCTGTCTCACGTCCTTTTGTTGAGGTTGTCAAAGCCAACTCTTCCCCCAAACCTAGAACTCAGTCTGGTATGTCATATAAAAAGACTATATCAATTAAAAAGAAGCCCCATATCCCTCTTTCACCTAGTTACGATAAGCAGGCGCATCTTGCTTTAATTCATGACTACTCCTTCTCTCCCTCTAAAAATGGATGTGCGCTTCCTTCTGAAGCGTCATCTCCGAATCCACTTCATGAAAACAATCCTCAAAATATTATTAACCTCATTTTTACTATGATAGCTTCTACCCTTTCTAATCCAATTAATAAAGTACCTGACCACGTTGCCCATAAACTAGCTTCGATTTTAAATTTTTTAAATGATGCCCAATCCCCTGACATTGCTGCAATGGAATGTGAGGAGCGCTCCTCACAAGAAAAGTGAACAAATCCACCTTATCAATAAATTTAACCCAATGATCTGTTGCATTGCGGAAACATGGCTCACGCCAAACAGCAATTTCCGTATCCCAAATTTTTTTAGTATACGCCATGACAGATCAGATGGATATGGTGGTAGTGCCTTGTTTATTAGTAACAAGGCCACTTTCCGCCCCATTCCTCTACCCTCCTTGGGTGACAACATTAATGTTGTTGCTGCTAAGGTTGAGGATATATCTTTTGTTTCCTTTTATATAGCTCACCCTAATTTACATGATTTAAATTTAATCCAGAATCTTTTAATAATAAGCAATCTTAATGGCCCCTTACTGATTATGGGTGACTTCAATTGCCATCACTATAGATGGGGATCTGATCACTGCTGCAGTTTTGGGCAGGGCTTAGTCGACATCTTAGACGACCTAAATCTATGCATCCTTAATGATGGTAGTCCGACACGGAGATCCCATCCAGGTCAAAACAAAAGCTGCATAGATTTGACATTTTGCTCCGCTAATTTATCTAGCCTTTTTGTTTGGAATCGGTTGCAAATGTCATATGGGAGTGATCATTTCCCAATTATAGTTAAAATCCCTTCCAAATCTTTAAATGACAGTCCTTTCCCTCCTCTTCTTAAATACCAACTCAACTCGGCTGTTTGGGACCTCTACTCCAAGATCCTTGATCTCAGAGTCTCCACTCTACCAAAAATCAGTGTAGATAATGCAGAGGAGTGTTTTTCAGCTTTCTTCTCTACCATCTCTTCCACGGCAGATGATTGCTTGCCTCTCAAAAAACCCCCATCGGGCAGAATCCCTCCTCCTCCATGGTGGGATAAAGATTGTTCCGCCGCTGTTAGATCTAGGAATGAGGCTGAACAGTCCTATAACTCAGCTATGACTATTGAGAATCTCCTCGTATACAAGCAGATGGTGGCCAAGTCCAGGAAAATTATGAGGCAAAAAAAAAGAGAAAGTTGGTCTTCTTTCTGTAGATCTTTAAATCCATCTACTCCAGTAGCCGTTGTAGGGGATAAAATGAAGCGTTTTAGGAGGAGTTCCCATCCCCCTACATTTAAATGTATAGCAGATGATTTTTTTTTTATTTTATTTATTAGGGAAAATAAACAGTCACACATTACAATGTTATAAAAAGCAATGTTACACAGCAAAAAAAAAAATGATTAAATGTGTAACCAATAGCATTTTCCACAAATTATTCAAGGAAAAAAAAAAATCATTGTTCGCACATTGATAGTTAGCCTACAAATAACTAACTTAATACAAGGTTTATTGCTATTTTTTTACTAAATAAAATAGACCGAAAAAATAATAATAGGGTATGCAAGAAAAAATAATAATTAAATTTACTGGTACTGTTACTGATTTCCTTCATAACACAGTGCTTAAATTTTGCAGCAGATTGTGAAAACAAGTCAACACTGTGGAAGTACTTATTGAATTGGCTAGTAATGCGACGTAAGGGTGCCCGCAACCCTGCATTAGTTCGACACGAGGTTACAGCAAAAACGGGTCGTGTGCGCACCCCACGGCCCACTGTAGTTCTAGGTACTACATAACATAGTTTATTACAAATATCCATACAATCATATTTGTTGCTTCGCAAATCAAATAAGAACATTGTTTCCAAGAGAAGACGTCTAGACTTAAGATTTAAAATTTTGTACTTCTTGAGTAGGTCACAGTACGATAAAGAAGTGTGGAAACAACGATAGTGCATGGCTTTTAAAAATCTACTCTGTATTTTTTCAATGCTGTCTGAATATTTATCATAAAAGGGACTCCATATTGACACCGCATACTCCAACTGTGATCTGATCAGCGACTTATACAGATACAAATAAGTGCTCGGCCGAACAAAATCTCTAGCGGATCTCATTACAAAACCATACATGCGATATGCATTATTTACAATTTTATTTATATGTTCATCAAGATGAAGTTTGTCATCTAGAAGGACCCCCAGATCTCGAATCAAGGACACTCTTGTTAATGAAATGCTATTTAGTGAGTAAGGGTATTTAATAACATTTTTATTTTTGGTAAAACTAATACAGCAGCACTTTGAAATGCTTAACTGTAGTTTATTTTTGGTGCAATATTCAGTGAACCTATCCAAATCCTCTTGCAACAGACAGCAGTCTTGTACGTTTTTAATTTGTCTGAAGATTTTGAGATCATCTGCGTAAAGTAATAATTTAGAATGTTGGAAACATGTGTTAACGTCATTAATAAATATAATAAACAAAAGAGGTCCCAAAATCGAGCCCTGGGGCACCCCAGAAGTTACAGGAATGGTAGCAGAATGAAATCCGTGGGCTACCACTCGCTGAGTCCTGTTCGTAACATAAGATGAAAACCATCGCAGCAGATCTCCACGTATACCATTGAAAGCAATCTTACTTAAAAGCAGTCTATGATGAACCTTGTCGAAAGCTTTCCGAAAATCAGTATATATACAGTCTACTTGAATACGAGAATCCATGTTATTGAACAAATAGTCCACAAAAGTTACTAAGTTGGTAGTCGTTGATCTTCTTTTAACAAATCCATGTTGTTGCTGGATAATGTTACTATGAAGGACAGGATAGACTTCATCGTGGACCAGTCTCTCGAAAAGCTTCGGCAAGGCCGATAATATAGAAATAGGACGATAGTTCTCAATGTCCTTCCTAGAACCCGACTTATAAACTGGCGTAATATTTGCACATTTCCAAGTTTCAGGAAAGATTCCTTGTGACAATGAATGATTAAATATGATTTGTAACGGTATACATAAGTACTCCGCTGTATTTTTAAGAAAAATCACTGGTAATCCATCCGGTCCTGGTCCTTTTGAGGAATCCAAAGCTTTGAGTGCCTTTAATACTTGACTAACGCTAAAGTGAATCCTACTGAAAATATTACAATTATCAGAACAATCCTCAACCAGGGGTATTGAATTAGATAAAGTGGATGGCTCATAAACTGATTTGAAGAAGTCAGAAAAATTGTTACAAATTTCTTCTGGGTTGTTAGTACTTTGGTTGTTATAATTCATAGTAGACGGGAGACCAGCAGACGATTTTCTATTGGATACATAAGTCCAGAAGTGCTTAACATTGTTACGAATGCTATTCTCAACAGAATCTAAATATTTCCTGTAACATTTTTTACATTCGACACTGAATCTAGATCTGAAAAGCGAGAATTGTTCATAGTCTGATTTGTTATTACACATTTTCCACCTAACCCAAGCCTTTGATTTATTTTTAAATATATGTACAAGAGATGGGGAGAACCAAATGGGGAACCTAGAAGATCTGGAGTTTGTTAATGGAACGTAGGTTTTAATAATACGAGCAATTATGTCGTAAAAAGTGTTAAGTGACTCGTCCACTGATTGATTATGTAGGGCATCGGTCCAATTTATTTCACTTAACTCACGATTAATGTCATCGTAACTTGCCTTGAAATAATTATATTTTTTAACTGACTTGCGTATCATAGCATGGCATTGTAAATCGGAGGGAATTAATACACAAAAAGGTGGATGGTAATTATCAATTTGAAGCAAGGAGTTGGTAGGTGCAAAGACCGCGCAATTATTATTACTAATTATCAAGTCCAATAACTTCCCGCTCGAGTTCAAAATAGTATTATATTGATGAGCATTAAAATAAGACATGAATATATTAAGATTATCACAGATGGGAGAGTTACCTCTTCCAATTTGTCCCAATGATGATGTATTGTCGGTACTGGTGTACCATTCAATATCAGGTAAATTAAAATCACCTATTATATATAAATGTTTCGTATTCGAATCCGCAAGCGTTGTCTGTAATAGGTCAAAGTACTCAAAATATACGCAATGATGTAGCCGAAAGGTTTTTTAATAAATTAGCGTCTCCTTATGTCCCCACTGAGGATGAGTGTTCAAGTGAGTTCCTCTCTCTTCCTCCCAAAGAACCATTAGACATGCCTTTTTCAGTGGAGGAGCTTAAAACTGTTTTAGAACAAGTTCGAGACTCAGCTCCTGGTATAGATGGGTTTACATACTCCTTTATTAGTAAGGCAGGAAAAAAGTTCCATCAGTACTTCCTGGATTTGGCTAACTACTGCTTTACTCACAGCTACATCCCTCCTGAATGGAAGATCCAATTGGTGATCCCAGTGTTGAAACCCAGCAAAGATCCTTACGATCACTGTGGATACAGGCCTATAGCTTTGTCATCAGTTCTCCTAAAACTATTAGAACATTTAGTTAAAAATCGTCTGGAGTGGCTGGTGGAGAGCAGAGTGCTTTTACCTGAATCCCAATTTGGTTTTAGAAAAGGCTTAAGTACTGCAGACAGTGTCAGCGTCTTAACATCAGATATTAGATTGGCTTTTAGCAAAAACGAGTCAGTTGTGGCAGTCTTCCTTGACATCTCTTCTGCCTATGATAACGAACTTCTTTCAGTTCTCAGGCGTAAGTTGCAAGAGCTGAGAATTCCAGCAAAGATAGTACAAATAATTTTTTGCATGCTTTCCTTTCGGTGTCTACAGCTAAGGGTCCCAAACAAGCACTGCGACCAGAGGATAGTTTGGAAAGGTCTCCCCCAGGGATCGGTACTTAGCCCTATGCTATACAATTTATATACTGCTGACCTCTCCTCTAGTCTTAATTACAATTGCAAAATCTTACAATATGCTGATGACATTGCTCTATACACACATGGTTTCTCCATTGGTGATTCCGCTCAGGCTCTTAATGTATCACTTAGCTCTCTAAATCAATGGCTTCCGATCACGGCCTTTCCTTGAGTCCATCAAAGAGTTCGGCTGTTGTATTCTCACGAAAGAGGGTAATCCCTCCTATTGACGTCAAAATTGATTGCGATCCTATCCCAGTTTCATCCAAAGCAAAATTCTTGGGTGTCACTTTGGACACAAAGCTATCTGGGGTTGATCATATTGCAAATGTTATCAAAAAGTGTGAACGATCTGTCTCGGTTCTAAAGTCCCTTGCTGGGGTATGGTGGGGGGCTCATCCGTATTCTTTAAAATTAGTTTACAATGCATTGGTGAGAAGTGTTATGGACTATTGTTGTTTCATCCTAGAACCATGTAGTAAAGAAGCTCTTAAGAAATTGGATAACATGCAAACAAAATGCCTCCGGATAGTTATTGGAGCCATGAAGTCATCCCCTATTAATGCTCTTCAGGTAGAATGTGCTGACCCTCCTTTACACCTCAGAAGACAATTTCTGGCTGACCGATTCCTGTCTAAAGTATTCTCTTTGTCATCTCACCCCCTGTTACCTATCCTGGAACAGATTAATGTTTCTTTTAATAATAACAGCTATTGGAAACACAAATCTATTCCTCCTTTGCTAAATAGATATAGAGAGATTAAACGCCTACCCGCTCCTATTTGTAGTTTTTCAGCCCTTCCAATTTATTCTTCTTCCTATGAGTCCTTACATTTCAGACCCACAACAGTCATAGATTTAGGCATTAGTAAAGGTTCTCCTATGGCTAAATTAGAATTTGAGTCCTTCGCCAAGAGACACTGGGAGGGAAGGAATTTTTTCTTCACTGATGCGTCAAAATTAACTGTTACAGGATACACTGGAGTTGCAGTGTACTTTCAAAATGCCAAAATAGCGTTACTATTTCAGTGCCCTTCAGAAGCATCGGTGTTTACAGGGAAATGTATTGGCATCTTGGAGGCTGTTCGTTTCATTGAGGCCCATAATATCTCTAAATCGGTTATCTTCTCTGACTCACTTAGTAGTATTCAGGCATTATCCCAGAACCCACTAAAAAGTAAAATTAGAAGCAGTATAATTTTAGAAATAAAAGCTAGGTTACTAAATTGTGTCCAAAATAGTTTAGACGTAGTTATAACCTGGATTCCCAGCCATTCGGGAATTGCGGGCAATGAGTGTGCTGATATCTTGGCCAAATATGCAGTTTCACACCCAGTTGATCGGAGTAAGTGACTCCGATCAACTGGGTGTGAAACTATCCAGAACTATGACATTTTAACCTCTCGGCTCGAACGGATCCTGACACATGACATACCCGCTGATTCGACAAGCTGTCGCAAATTACGTCATGAATTCTAAGAACTACTGAATTTTGTACGCAATTTTTATTCCACTATTAAACATGAAAAATATGTTACCTCATCGATTTAAATACCAATGTCTACAGTAAATTTATTCATTTTTGTGTTAGTATTGGTAAAACTGCATCATTAGGCTGCGATATGCCTATAAAATGTTAATTTGTACATCTATTACAATATCACGGGTCTTAGGTTAGCTCAAAAAAATTACCTAAGCAAGCTACTTATGTGCTGAAACACTATAAATTGGAATAATTACACAAACTATCTTTTTATTTACCGATTCATTTATACCATTATTCATACATAAACACATAAAAAACAAGATTGAAATTAACTGAAATTTGAACAAAAAACGAAGTCTCAAATAGTGCTGCCAATTCAGCTAAAATCGTTATAACAATACAAATCTTGCATTCATACTAATCGATTCACTTACAGCTTGGCAGAAAAGAGGTTTTACTCTTTTTTTAATTCTATAAATTCTAGTGCATTTTTTTCACAACTGTAGCAAAACACTTATAAACAGTATAAAGCAACACGCGATGCGCATGAACTATAATACCGTCCTGCTCGCACACCTACTGCTGTCTCATCCGATGACGTCGCTCCCCACCGCGGCCGGCGGCGCGATGATGCGTCGCGCGCCTATATAAGCAGCGGCCAGACTCATTGTATTTCACTTTCCTTTTCGGCTGGAGGCCCTTCTGGTCTCGCCATTTGCCCGGTTAAGCAGTAAAAGCTCCCTGAGCTAACTGCGAGAGACAACTCAAAAAAAAAATAAAAAAATCATTGTATTTCACTTTCCGACTTACCTTAGTCTCGACCGGTAGCGCCAGCAGCCATTGAGCTAAGGGGAGTATACAAAGCCGGTTAGCGTCAGCATACCACTTTGTTACTCAGGGAGGAAGCAGGATCTGGTAGCGCCAGCAGCCTATCCTGTGACCTACTTAGGGCCGCGAATTGTACCTGTACTTATGTATGTTGTGTATATTAAGTGTAACAATATATTATCAACTAGATACAGAGTTTTATTCCTGGCAACCCTACAAGTGGCGCCCAACGTAAATAATCGTGTTAAAATACATTTTTATGAAAGAGGCCAAGAAGAATCTTTCTATGATGTCATCAGTTCAACTGACTCCCGAACAGTTCCAAGAGTTGATTAGCAGCGCCAAGACAACCAAGAAGAATTTTACGCGATGCACGTCAAGGTTTAACGGTGAGAGGAACCACGACAAGGTTGAAGAGTTTCTGACCACTATTACTGTTTACAAGGATGTTGAAGGCATTAGTGATGAGGATGCACTCATGGGACTTACCCTCTTATTGACCGATACTGCCAGCACTTGGTGGAAAGGAGTGAAAAGTGAAGTGAAAGACTGGAATTCGGCAGTAGCAGCCATTCGTAATGCTTTTGCTCCACAAAAGCAACCACATGAGATCTATCTGGCACTATTTGCTAACCCTCAAAGCAAAAATGAGCCAATAGATTCTTGCTCAACTTCCGCAGAAGAGGCACAAAGAGGAAGAACAGCTTGATTTTGTGTATGGACTGTTGCACATTGATTTTAAAAAGGAAATTGAGAGAGGAACAGTCAAGACTTTTAAAGAACTGTTGAGCAAAGGCCGTCACATAGAGGCATTAGCAAAAGAAGAGGAAAAAGGAAGAAACGTACAAAACAAAGAAAACAGCTCCGCAACTAAACAAAAAAAGAGGTGCCTGTTTTGTGGGAAAAAGGGACACGTTGCTGAAGAATGTCGTAAGCGCATGGCTAAATTTCACGAGGAGCCGACTGAAGGAGGCATTAAGTGCTATGGATGCGGTGCTCCTGGAATATTCAGGAGTAATTGCGAAAAATGTAAGGCAAAAGAAACACCCCCTGAGCCAGTACAATTTTATAAAATAGACACAAAAACAGTCCACCATGCAAAGATACCCACAATCCAAATTAATGTGTTTGGTTTGGACGGTTACGCCTATATCGATACGGCAGCAAGAACAAGCATAGCAAGTACCAAATTATATAAAATTTTAATACGCCATGGAGTGTCATTTGTAAGCCGTGAGATGAACGTGATCCTGGCGGATGGCTCTTCAAAGTTGACTACACTCTTGACAGCTACGGTAGACATAAAAATTGGTCAAAGAACATTGCCGGCCACGTTTTCGGTACTTCCAGAGACGGGTGATAACCGAACTCTTTTGGGCATCGATTTCTTGGAGCAATCGGGAATTGTATTGAATTTGGCACAGAGAGTGTGGTATTTTATCGATTGTCCAAGATACGAATATCCATTCTCACAAGTTAGAGACACAAAAGAATGTATAAAAAAAATTGACTTCCGCCCAGACTCTTCACACGAGATAACACCCGAAATTTGTGGATTCCTGAAATGGTCTAGTGAATTACAAATGATCTCACCGATGCCTGTAACTCCACCAGACTGGGAATTTTCACCACCTCCATCACCTAAGCAAGATGATGTTTGGAAGCTGCAAAAGCTTGACACGCCTCCTGCCACAGTTCGTCCACGCGAGCCTCGTGAGATAAGTGATTTAAAACATAAGGATCCACGAGTAACATATATACCAATAAATGATGTACGATTATATTCCATTGATTTTTCTTTACGCACAGATGAAGCAATTCATTTATCACCTGACGAAAAAAATAAACTAAATATAGTCCTCTCAAAATACAGTACTGTTTTCAGTAAGACTGGAGATCCCACTCCTTTTGCTTTACACAGAATAGATACTGGAAGTAACAAACCAATTGCTGTTAAACCTTATCGTCTCTCTCCACGTCGTCAAGATCAACTCAGAGAGATGTTAGATGAAATGCTAGACCAAGATATTATAGAAGAATGTGATTCCGCTTGGGCCGCTCCGGTTATCCTAGTACCAAAAGGTAAAGACAATGTAAGAGTTTGTATTGACTATCGTAAACTTAACGAAATAACAAAACCTGATCGATATCCTTTACCAAGAATGGATGACTTACTCCATCAAGCAAAGGCTACACCATTTATGTCAACGATTGACCTTCAATCAGGCTATTGGCAAATTATAGTACATCCAGAAGACCAAGACAAGACTGCTTTCATTTCCCCATTCGGAATGTATCGATTTAAGCGTATGCCTTTCGGTCTACGTAACGCACCGGCTACATTTCAACGTTTAATGGATAAATTCACTACAGGATTAAAAGCTGAATTTGTCTTAGCGTATCTTGATGATATTATTTTGAGGTCTACGTCTTTTGCTCAGCACAAGATCTTTGAAAAACTGAAAAGTTTCAAGCTACGAGCTAATAGAACTAAATGTCGATTTTGCTGTTCTGTAATTAAATACTTGGGACACATTATCGTACCAGATGGAATTAAAACTGATCCAGATAAAACTGCAGCTATTGTCCAGTTATCTCCACCAAGGAATCTCAAGCAACTTTTATCGTTCCTGCAAACAGCATCATGGTACAGGCGATTTATTCACAATTTTGCTGAAATTGCACGGCCATTAACAAAATTAACAAAAAAAACGGCTATATGGCAATGGGAAGAACCACAAATATCAGCATTCCAAAAACTCAAAACAGCTCTAACTACTGCACCAGTTTTGAAACAAGCAAATTGCGAGCTACCATTCATTATAAAGACAGATGCAAGTCATTATGCTATAGGAGCAGCTTTAGTGCAGGGGGAGGGTGAAGAAGAACACCCTGTCGAATACGCTAGTCGACTATTAACACCAGCTGAATGTAACTACACAGTCACAGAGAAGGAAGCATTAGCCATTGTGTGGGCTGTGTCAAAATTTCGTGGCTATATAGAAGGAGTGAAATTCCTAACAATCACCGATCATCAACCTCTAAAATGGTTAATGAATCTGAAATCACCTTCAGGACGTCTTGCCAGATGGGCACTTCAACTGCAACCATACTTGTTCGAAATTAAATATTCACCAGGGCGCACTAATATCGTGGCAGACACGCTATCACGCCCACCGTGCACAGAACATTCAGTAAGTTGCATGTTATGTTACGCTGAACTAGATCTTCCAAACCGAGGTGAAAAATCAATTAGGAACGAACAATTAAATGATGAAGAGTTGGGAAACATAATTAAAACTTTAGAAACTGAATCAGAAACCGAAGAATTCATGCAATGGACAAAGCGAGGTTATCTTATGCACAAAGGCGTATTATATAGATTCACCGAGGATCAAGACGATGACACTGCTAAAATCGTCGTTCCAAAACATGAAAAAGCAAATATTCTAAAAGCATTCCATGATGAACCAACTGCTGGACATCTGGGTATTGAGAGAACAGAAAAACGAATATCTAATCGTTTTTTCTGGAAAGGGATGAGAAAAGATGTTGTTCAGTATGTCAAGACTTGTACTGACTGTCAAAAGTATAAACCAACAAACCAAAAACCTGCAGGCCTTTATCAAACTACAGCAAACAACCAACGATTTGAAGTACTTTCAATTGACTTATTTGGTCCACTACCAAAAGGGCCTAAAAATGAGAAATGGATATTTATTATTGAAGATACTGCGTCAAGATGGGTTGAACTGTTTGCACTGACAGAGGCTACAGCAGAAAACTGTGCTAAAACTTTATTGAATGAAGTTTTTCTTAGATATGGTTTACCACGTAGAATAACCAGTGATAATGGCACTCAATTTATTTCCGGTATTATGCAACAGTTGACCTTTTGCTTGGGGATTCAACAAACTCTAAGCCCTGTTTATCATCCTGAACCAAACATGGTGGAACGCAAGAATAGAGATATGAAGTCTCAAATTGCTATTATGGTAAAAAGCGAGCATCAAAA
Source organism: Shargacucullia verbasci (assembly GCA_947562105.1). Taxonomy (NCBI): domain Eukaryota; kingdom Metazoa; phylum Arthropoda; class Insecta; order Lepidoptera; family Noctuidae; genus Shargacucullia; species Shargacucullia verbasci. Next base: position 5,471,170 of record OX387281.1, read on the forward strand.
CTGGCCAAGCACCTTACCGGCTATACGATTTTCAATGAATACAGCATTTAATAAAAGTATTGGATTTACTTCAGCATATCTCACATTTGGCCGAGAACTAAGAACACCTCAAGACTTATCTCATGATATTAGCACAATCGTCCAATCTGAGAATTTCATTGCTGAAATTACACCTACCCTTAAGAAACTTGATAAAGACTTAAAAATTGCTAAAGCAAACATAGAAAAGATGCAAGACGACAATTTTGTGCGTGGTAATGTCAACCGAAGACCGGATCCAGGATATAAACATGGAGATCTTGTTTTGATTGAAACACATCCAATAAGTAGTCTAGTCAATCAATTTGCGGCTAAGTTGGCTCCACGCAGAGATGGGCCATACATGATAATTAAAAAGTATGGATGTTCTATATATGAAGTCGCACGTCCTGACAAACCTGAGGAAATTATTGGAAAATATCACACTTCAGCAATTACAAGGTTTCAACAACGGGGTGATACTATTACAACACCCGTTATACCAATCCGCCGAAGAGGACGTCCACGCAAGAATTAGTTTTGCTATTCAGAAATTATGCTGGTACTTTATCGGGACGATGGGATGTACCAGAGGGGGAGAATGTAGCAAAACACTTATAAACAGTATAAAGCAACACGCGATGCGCATGAACTATAATACCGTCCTGCTCGCACACCTACTGCTGTCTCATCCGATGACGTCGCTCCCCACCGCGGCCGGCGGCGCGATGATGCGTCGCGCGCCTATATAAGCAGCGGCCAGACTCATTGTATTTCTCATTCCCGACGAGCAGTTTAGTTTTCGAGCCAGACACTGCTGCGTCCGTCAGGTTCACCGCATAGTAGAGCATATCAGTGCTGGTTTCCAAAAAGGCCTCAAGACAGGCGTTCTCTTCTTTGACGTGGCGAAAGCCTTCGACAAGGTCTGGCACAACGGCTTATTATATAAGCTGTATCAGCATAAAGTGCCCGACCGTCTCGTGCTCATCATCCGAGACTTCTTGTCGAACCGCAGTTTTCGCTACCGCATAGAGGGTGCGCTCTCGTCCCCTCATCCGATCCGAGCCGGAGTCCCTCAGGGCTCAGTGCTCTCCCCGCTTCTCTTCACGCTGTACACAAGCGATATCCCGATCAGAGGCAAATGTCGATTAGCCTTATTCGCTGACGACACAGCCATCTTCTACTCCGGCATTAATCCGGACTGCATCTCCCGATCCCTCCAGACCGCAGCCAATGCCCTAGGGAAATGGTTCACGAACTGGAGGTTCGAAGTCAACCCGACTAAGAGCGCCGCCGTGCTCTTTTCGAGACGCGGCGTGGATCCTAGTCTCATAAGTCCCATCTCCATGTTTGGTCAACAGATCCCCTGGGAACTGACGGCCAAATATCTCGGTGTGACCCTCGACGACCGACTCAAATTCACCGAGCACATAAAGACGGTTCGCCACCGCGCCGCCTTTGCTCTCGGTCGCCTCCATTTCATCCTCAATGCGCGGAGTAAATTAGCACTCAAGTCCAAGGTGCGAATTTACACCACATGCATCCGCCCTATCATGACGTACGCTAGCGTCGTGTTTTCACACGTAAAGACGTCCAGACTCCATAGGTTGCAAATCCTTCAAAACCGTTTCTTGCGCAAAGCCACAGGCTCGCCCTGGTACGTTCGCAATAAACAGCTCCACGCTGACCTAAACCTCCCGACCATCAGATGTTTCATGAAGAAAGCGTCTAAACGCTTCTTCGACTCTGCTCCCTCGCACACAAACCCCTTAGTGGTATCTGCCGCCAATTACACCCCCTCCCGCATATCCAAAATTCGCCGTCCTAGGCACACTCTCACGTACCCAGACGACGATATCACCCTCCATCAGGAGGCGCTCCGATTGGTTAGGAAAACTACCAACACTACACACAACCGACCGTCGTACCGTCCTCGCCGGCGAGGCCCGTCGCGAAGACCCGTTCATTCTCCACCCCGACCCTTGCTCGAGCCAGCCCGCGCTGAGCCAGTAGTAATAAATCAAATGTCCCCAAATAATCACAATCAGATCCAGCAAGTCCTCTCTTGTATGCCCCCCAGCAACGCCCTAAGCCGAGGTTCGAGTCCCACTATGGGACACCCTTAGCAGTGTTGCTTAATATTATATAATTTGCTCGGCTGGAGGCCCTTCTGGTCTCGCCATTTGCCCGGTTAAGCAGTAAAAGCTCCCTGAGCTAACTGCGAGAGACAACACAAAAAAAAAAAAAAAAAAAAATCATTGTATTTCACTTTCCGACTTACCTTACCACTTTGTTACTCAGGGAGGAAGCAGGATCTGGTAGCGCCAGCAGCCTATCCTGTGACCTACTTAGGGCCGCGAATTGTACCTGTACTTATGTATGTTGTGTATATTAAGTGTAACAATATATTATCAACTAGATACAGAGTTTTATTCCTGGCAACCCTACACAACTAAATTTCGGTGTTTCTGTCTAATCATCTGAATATTTTTATTACAATATTCTTATTTATCCTCTTCAATCTTTCCTCCACTTATAATTAATTGTAAAACAATATTTCCTAAGAAAGAATTATATTTTATTAAATACACAGAGAGCAGCAAAAGTTTATATATTTGTTTAATTAAAGGAAAATGCTTTCAAACTAAGTTCATGTATGTATAACAGAGGGCTTTTCCAAAACGGTCAGAATTAAAAGATGGATACTAGCTAAGCGAAACCTGCTTATGGTTGGCAATCAAATCAATGACGACGGTCATAACTTTTTTTGTGTAGTTTGCCAATTTCTTTTGTATTAAGATGGCGGCCATGTTACGAATTTTTTTCGTTCGTATCCTTAAAAAATCTATGAAAATGCACTTCCGCCATCTTGTATCATCAGTTTCAGTGTCAGAACCCCCGGAAACCAAAAAACTACAGCCATGCAAAATTTCATTAAATTCAATAAAATATAATTAAATTAAAAAATTTGCCGCCATCCTGGGGTAATACCGGCTTAAATCACGGAATAAAAACGATATACAAAATAACATAAAAATATAGATACATAATGATATTAATATAATTTGGTTGGAATAAAATAGACGGTAGTGGACAGCAACCCCTTGTCCTAGCTCAGCCGTGGAGCGAGCAACACGTCGCGTCGGCGCGGCCGTCGTGTTGTTATAGCCTCATTAGTGCTCAATGCACATTCAGGACGAGCATTTTTGGCGAACATATATCATATAACCTTTTCCTATAGCAGCGGCACGGCACCGGCGCTAGCCGCACCGTATTGCCCAGACAGGACAAGGCCTTATTACAAATTAAATACTTGTACCAAAACTAACCGAGTTAAATTTAATAGTTATAAATTGAAAAATGCGGAAGAAAAATGCTCATTCGGCGAAATAATTTTCTCGTGCCTAAAAACATGTACAGTCAGCATCAAAAATATATATATACACGTAGCGAAATTCAAACGATTATTCTTGGACAACTAATGTTAAAATCATAAAATTTTAATGGCCATGTATTTTTATGTAGCCACAAATACTGTGTAAAATTCGTCAAGATTCAATTACTATTTGCTCTAAAAATCGTTTTTGAATTTCATAAAGTGTAAATATCTTACTGATGCTAACTACTACTACTGGAATATTACTTTTATATTCATTTAATTATCATATAATATTTTAAACATTAATTATATTTTTTTGTATCGATTTCTAGAATTTTTCATTTTGATTAATCGATTACGATTCAAATTCGAAAATAAATCGGTTAAAATAATCGTTTCGAACATCTCTTCAAATCTCTTGCAGACAAAATCTAGAATTTTTAATATTTACCTTTGAAGTGATATTGACATTGATATATGAACATTTACGTGAACTTTATAGATTTTATAACTAGTTTGTCATATATTATAATCTAAGTTAACAGTAAAATGTGTAATACCAGTGTAAATAAAAAATAGCAAACGCATGACTCGCGGGAAATTTATACTTCAGTCATCAAAAACTATGTTATCACTACTTTATTTATCAAATTTATGGATGATATGAACAACCTAATGAATAAGACGTTATTATCACGCCCAGTTTGTGGAGTTTGGTGATTCAAAATCCATCTTTTTGATGTTTTTTAGCACCGTAGCCGTGGCACTCAGAATGGCCGTCATCGCATTTGCGCACTTATATATTTTATTAGTAAACTATGTAATTTGGGCATAAAATGGTTAAGATTTGCTAACTTAGACACATGAACTGTTTATTAAAGTCTTTTGTTTCACACGCAGTATCATGATTCGATCATTTAGTATACAATAATTTTGCAAAAATATTTATCGTGACGATTGACATAAGTTGAAGTGTCAGTCCGGCCCATTTTAGGGCTTATCCTGAGCCAGCGGTGACATGAGTGTCAGGCCCATTTTAGCCACCATTACGGATTATAAGGTTAAATGACGTCAAATCAAAACTTGTCTCTCTATGGTCCACAGCTTGGCAACATAGCTCGAGGCACAAAGGTGCCTTTTATGCCTCCATCCAACCAGAAGTCCAGTTGAAGCCATGGTTTTTCAAGTATAAGAAAATATGCAAACGATCTATTTCTACTTTGTGTAGACTTAGAATTGGCCACTGTTGTTCCCCGGTTTTCCTTTGTAAGATACGCATACGTGATAACTCTTTGTGCGAGTGCGGGTTTGACGAGGGTTCTCTAGATCATATTTTCTTTGCTTGCCCCAATAACTCAAATTCTATTAACATTTATAATTTATTGCCTGATCTAAAAATTCCTCTCCCCATTAACTTCCATTCTCTTCTAACTAACTTTTCCCCAAAGATTATTCAAACTTTGGCCAAATTCATTAAGGGTAACGATATTAAGCTGTAAAGGGTCTCTATTTATATATCTATTTTTGATTTAGTTTTTTGATTCTGATTTAGTTTAAAGTAGTTAGTAAATTAATATTGTAAATAGGTAATTTATCTTAAATGTTCTAACCCTAATATTGTGATTTGTTTTTCCAGATGCTAACCTTCGACGGATTTTCCATCCCCGTCTTCACTCGACACTGGCAGAATAGTCGGTACCGGCTCAGTTGCCATAAAAAAAAAAAACTGTTTGAGTGCCGGTGTACCGTGTATTTTGTGGTCAATAATACGCCAAATTCACAGATTTTGATACAATAATTCGCGAGCTATCGCTTTTGTTCTCAGTGCAGTATTGTGCGTGAACTTTTCATCATGGGGCTGCGGAGATGTTGTCTTGGTGGTTGCACTGCTACAAGTGAAACTCGTCAGCTATTTCTTATACCCAAGAACGATAATTTAAGAGCTTTGTGGTTGACATTCTTAGTTCCTACAAACCCTAATCTTAATGGACTTAGTAAAACCAACTAATCGATAAAAGAGTATGTTCGAAACATTTCGACAAGCATCAATTTGACGAAGAGGGACGGCGACTTCGCTATTCTTATCCGTGTTTGTTCTCTGATTTATAAATAGCACTTGGTGAACCACATAGCAAGACAGGTAAGTCACGTAACATTTGCTCATTTATTTTTTCTTAATGGCCAACCAGGCTTATATATATAATATATTGCACAAGGACTGCCACTGTAAATGTAACCTTTCCATGACCACCTCACTTACTCACGACTTATGATAGCAGTTTGCTAGTTCATCTCATTTCACTTTTCTTCAAATTTGATAATAATGTTATGTTAAATAATGTTTTTTAAAAAAAGCCACTCTTCAAACATATTAATTTTCCGTAGCAGGAAGGTAGAGATGATTACAGTCCCAGAGAGAATATAATAACATCTATATTAACTTAATATAACAATGTATTGATGTGTATTTTTTTATTACAGTTTTAATTAAAAGAAAGCCTATGTCAAAGAAAAATAAATGAATCAAGCAAATCATAACAATTTCTGAAAGAAGTTTAAGAGATACTCCTGTTCAAAGGTTGCAGCAAGCTCAAGACATTTTAACAAGTCCAGGAATTATTGAAAAATTTTATGCTTTGCCAAAATATGCACAGACTTTTATAAACATGCAATTAAAGCATGTGAATAAAAAGAAAATGGCTCGACGTTTCACATTTGATGAAAAGATATTGGCCTTATCTCTAATAAAACAGAGCCCAAAGGGTTACAAATTATTGGAAAAAATTTTCACCTTACCCAACAAGAGAACCTTGAGCAGAGTTTCTAAGAAAATAAATTTTGAAACAGGTCTCAACCCACAAATTTTTTAATATATAAAACAAATTATAAAGAATTGGGATGAAGAGAAAAAATTATGTTCTATTTTGTATAATGAGGTTGCAATTACGCCGCATATAACATTTGACGAAAATAAGGATGAGATTATTGGATTTGTTGATGTAAATGGAAACAAAAAGCTAGCATACTGCGACCATGTCTTGGTATTTATAGTTAGGGGAATATGTACATCCTGGAGACAATGCATAGCATATAATTTTGTGGAAGGGACAGTCTCAACTGCTAACCTAACAGTTTTATTGAAAGATATTGTTATCCAAGTAGCACAAACTGGTCTCATTCCTCTAGCACTTGTTTCTGATCAAGGTTCGACATTTCGCACAACAATTCGCAATTTACGACAAGAATCTCTCCGAATACGCAGTTTGGAAGGACTCCGAGATGGTTGGTATCTATATTCAAATATTTTTATTCAATAGAATATACATTCATATATTATATGAACTTTAAAGCCAAACACATAATAACACCACATTGTTAATGAAAAAGACATAATAGGGTAATAATAATGAAAATTAATCTTAAATATTGTATTACAACTTTATTCTAATAGACTATGAATTACTGTTTTGTTTTTGCAAAAGTATAATTTTAAATGACTCATAACAAATGATATTTCACAATGTTAAGAGTTCAGTCAGATAGGACATGGTACATGGTAAAAAAAATGAATAAATTTATTTTTTTTATTTACAGATGGCACTGTTGATATTCCTGGACATCAGTTAAATGTCTTTTTTGACTCACCCCATCTGTTAAAAAGCATAAGAAATAATTTTTTGACTAAAGATGTTCTGTGGGAAGGCGATACTGGCTCATGGCAAGACATACTTTATATATATGATATAGATAGTAAATTGGGACACACAAGGACTCTACCTAAATTGTCAGCATATCATGTTGATCACAGAAAAATAAGAAAAATGAAAGTTAGTATTGCTGCTCAAGTATTGAGTGCACGGACTGCAGCTATGTTAAAATACACTAATGCTATACGTAAGTAAATTCTAAGTATAAATTTCAAAACTTTATAGGAGCACTATATGGCGCAACTTCACCAGAGTCGGATCACTTTTGGTAAACAATTAAATTAATTTAAGCTAAGTCAGAGGCTTCTGGGCGGCTAAAACAACTTTGACAACAGATTGGCTTCTAACCACACAAAAGAAGAAGCAAAATCATCGAAAAAGATTGAACTACAAAGATTAGTTAGAAGAAGTTCATTAAAATAGATAGGAGTACTATCTTTTCAAATAAACCTTTCTTCTTTTTTTCATCACCAATTTACACGGTTCGAAACGCGATGGCATAATGCAATATGTTAATTACTCAGTCTCCTTCAAGCTCTCTGTTTATCAATGAATGATGTAAAGATGTACAATATGAATGTATTCTATTTTCAGGTCAGTGTCCTGCATCCACTATGGGAACAACGGCAGAATTCATTGAATTTGTGGAAAACAACTTGTGTTTGACAGTGTGAATGGATACCCTAAAGGTGCTAAAAAAGGAAAATTAAGGAAGGCTGTTAAGCGTGATTCGGGTCACTTTGAGTTTTGGAGCTTTGCTATACAAAAATTAAAAATGATAAAATTTATTGATCGCAATAGCAAAGTTGCTATACAAAGTGGACAACCTCGTTTTATTAGAGTGCCATCCCAGGAAGGTTGGATCACAAGCCTAGAAAGTTTCATAAGAATATCCAAATTGTTATTTGAGAAATATAATATAAACTATTATTATCCTAGATACATCAATCAAGATCCATTAGAAAATTTCTTTGGACGGTTGAGGGCTCTCAATTATAGAAATGTGAATCCAAATGCAAACACATTTATGTATTCTTTTAAATCTTTAATTCTATCAAATGTACTGAGCCCTCATTCACGTTTTTCAAACTGTGAAGATGATGAAGGGGAGACATTAATGGACATTAGTTATATGTTTACTCAAGAAAGTAATAAAGAAAATGAAAACATGGAAAACATTGGCGAAAATGTCTCCCCAAATTCTAATATTACTTCATCCATTGTAACATCATCTTCACAGAACCTTCCAAGTAATTTAATAAATCAAGTGATTGATGAAAAAATTAGGGTCCACTGCTCAGCTTATACAGCAGGCTATATTTGCAGGAAAATAACCAAAGCTGCAAATTGTAAGCAATGTTTAAAAACTTATGTAAGTCAAAATGTTGAAAATATACACATGTATATCAATTTCAGAGAATATAAAACATTAAAAAACAAAAACTTGGCATATCCAAATGAAAACTTTCTCAGGCTTTACAGGGATGCCGCTCAAATAATTCATAATTTTTTAAATGTTTATTGTCACCGAAAGGAAATTAATTCAACTTTGAAAAATATAATAAAGCAGAAATTATTATTATTGGCTGTTTTAGGGTGCAGTAAGCATAAAGAGAAAGTCCAAAATTTATTCCTAAAAAATGTAATACGGTTACAGGTGCACAATTAGTGCAATATTATAAATAAAATTTTGAAAGGCGCCATTGAAGAAAAATATGTTTTAAAAATGAATGGGCCACAAAAAATGGCTTTGATAAAATATAAAACGTTTAGATTAAGATACAAAAGGTTATCAAAATAAAAAAATACAAATATAATTATCTTGTTTTATTTCCCAAGTTCAAATTCTCATTAAAAGGCAGCTACGGCTGCGAATCATATTTATAGCTATAGCTACCTGCCTACATCATATCAACATAATTTTATCGATATATTCTGTGCGTACCCTAGAGGTCTATATTTATTTTGTCGATATGTGATTAACACACTAAAGCATCTCTAGTACGCCCGATGGTGGCGACAAAACGCGGAACGGCAATTTAGTGAAATTAAGCTCTCAAGTCATAGCGGTGGGCAGTAGCATCTTTTTTGGATAACGAAACGCAACTGTCTATCGGATTCTTTGGATGTTAGCTACTTTAACGTTAGCATGTTAGCACGTTAGCACGTTTTTCAAATAACCTGCTAACCGTTATTATGGCTCGTTTCAATAACGTGTTTAAGTTGCGCAACGACCACCGCTATTAGCTACTTTAGCGTTAGCATGTTAGCAGGTTAGCAGGTTTTTCAAATAACCTGCTAACCGTTATTATGACGATAGCTCGTTTCAATAACGTTTAAGTTGCGCAACGACCACCGCTATCAAGTCACTGTCGCAATTCGCATCTGTAGCTAGCTACTAATATAGTAATCTGTGGGTTTCTCTGCTGATCGAATGAAGTTACGTTGAGTTTTGCTCCGTGCTTATCCTCTCCTTAGAAACTGTAATAATCCTGCTCTCTCATTGTGCTAACAATGACTAGGCGGTGTTGTATTCCCGGTTGCTTAAGCAAAGGGAATAGTGTTCTATTACACAAATTCCCAAAGACCGAGATAGGACTCAAAAAGTGGGTGCAGTGCATTAATAGTGTTTATCCTCGAAACCTGAGTTCTGAAAGACTTTAGAACCAGTATGTGTGTCATAAACATTTTGAGAAAAGGCTGACTTCAGGCAAATTGCTGCGTCACTCTGCCTATCCTTCTTTATTTACTCGAGAAGAGATTGAAACTGGAGTGCCAAGTACAATTCTCAGTGAAGACACTGGTAAGTCTGATACCTAAAATATATATAATAATAATATACATAATCATTGTAGGAATCTCTTTTGCGAGAGTGCATCTGAGTGTGTTCCACCACATTGATTAGTCTTTGTTCAGACTGGCCGGTGGCCATAACTGAAGATATTATTTATTTATCTTTAAAATAATACCAACCTTATTGAAGAAAATCAATAATTGGTGTTGATTCTCTTGTGCATGGATGAATAGTACATTGCTGCCAAAGCTCTAAATAAAGCAATTATTGGCAGAGTAATATTCGCAGGTTGAAGTAAAGCCGAGTCCTTTCCAAATGATTTTAAAAGAAACAGGCGCAACCTAAAGATAAAGATCATTTTATTTGTTGAAACATGGGTATACATACATATGCATGCAGGATGTTACAGAAATACAATAGACAGTCATGTTTAGCCTCTATGGCGTACAAATGATAGAAAAGAAAAAAAAATTAAACACTTTTAAGAATACTAATTATCGTCTTATTTTGTATTAATAAATTATACAATATTCATTTAAAACAAATATCATTATATATATTTGTACTTATCAAACATTACCTTTATTTACCATTTAACTATGCAATATTATTAGTTTTATATATATATATATATATATCAATCGATTTCATATACATTATTACTTTTGTGCATTTTATCAATTCCATTCTATTATGTTCAATTAGCAGTAAGTCAGTGTGTAATAATTTATTTAAATGCATAGCAGTTAGTGATCAATTTTGTCATGCAGAAAATCCTCAATATTATAGTAGGCTTTATTTGCAAGGAGATTATTTAATTTGATTTTGAATATATTACTATTATGTTCTTTCCAGAGTGTAGGAATTTTATTGTAAATTTCGGGCCCATACAAAATATGCTGTTATTCATTAAAGTAGTTTTTGACTTATGTAGGCGAAGTTTACTGTTATCACTCTATTACGAACGACCGCATCAGACATATGTGGGAATAAGTTAGGATTGCCCTTAACAAACATTGCGCTTTCCAAAATATAAAGAGAGGGTAATGTCTATATTTTATAAAAAATGGTTTACAGCTCTCTGTGACCTTTAGTTTGACCATGGTCCTTATACATTGTTTCTGGGCTTTAAATACTAGTTCTTTATTCGTAGAGTTACCCCAAAAGATAATGCCGTATCTAAGATTCGAGGAAACTAAACCATGGTACGCTGTAAGAAGGGCGTCAATATTGAGCATTGGTACTAATTTGTATATTGCATAAGAAGATTTCCTTATTTTTTTTATTAAGGCTTCTGTGTGTGTTTTCCAATTGAGTTTTTTGTCTATAATTACACCAAGAAATTTCGCATTATCAACTTCATTAATCATTTTATTATTGTAGTGTGTATTTAGGTTAGACATAGTAGATCCTCTTTGTGTAAAGTGCATAATATTCGTTTTTTCCAAATTGATTTTTAAATTATTGTCTTCTAACCATTGTATCATCGATATTAAGGAATTATTAATGTCATTATTATAGGTATCCTTACTTTTACAAGGTATAGTTATGGTACTATCATCGGCAAACAGTGTCACGTATTGGTTAATGCTTTTGGGTAGGTCATTGATATATATAATAAATAATAGAGGTCCCAAGACACTGCCTTGAGGCACACCGTATTTAACTATTCGACCTGATGATCGATAAATTTCTTTATTTTATTTTTATTTTATTTTATTTTATTTGGGAAAATAAACAGTTAAACATTACAATATGGTTAAAAACTTAAAACTAAAATGGTAATATAAATGTATAACCAACAACATTTTCCACATAATATAAAAGAGTTAAACTAACATGAACGTCGTGCGATACAAATTACATAAGAGCATTATGACAAAACAAAACTAACTAAAACTGAAAATTATGAGAACAGACAGAAAAAAAATATATATATATATATTAATAATCGAAAATATTAGGTAATTCTGCTATGGTTTTAAGCACAATACTTCTAAATTTTTTAGCAGAAACAGCAAAGAATTCGATTTCTTTTCTAAAATTTTTTATTAAACTGACTGACTTTTCTTTATGTTTTGTGTGTGTGTTTACTGAGGTTATTTCTGTATATTGCTTTCTATTCGTCATATATGATTCTATGAGACGCAAAACGTTACCCCGGATGCCATAAGCTTCCAATTTCCTAATTAAAATGTCATGACAGACGTAGCCAAACGCCTGTGTCATATCACAAAATATGGTGCTAACAGGAATGGTTTTGTCTACATTTAATATTACTTTATACATGAAGTCATAAATTGCCATATTTATTGTTTTATTATTACGAAAGCCTTTCTGTTCTTAAGTTAGTATATTATTCTTCTCAAGATAGGTGTATAATTGTTTATGAATATGTTTCTCAAATATTTTAGAGATAATACTTATGAGGGAGATAGGTCGGTAGTATTGCATAAGTTCCTTATCTTCTTTTTTAAATAACGGTTTCACAATTGATATCTTCAGTGCCTCTGGAAAAATACCCATATTGATACTTAGATTCAATATATGACTTACATGTGTACAGATTTCTCTAGCAACAGCTTTGATGACTTTCGTTGAGAGACCATCATAACCCATACTATTAGTATTTCTCAATGAATTTATTATTTTGTATATTTCCGCAGGGATACATGGGGCTAAAAAAAAGGAGTTTAATCTGTATTCTATTAGAGATGTAATATTGTTAAAAGATTTATTAATGGGGATTATTTTTTCAATGAAGTACGTATTAAATTCATTTGCTATGTTTTTAGGTTTAGTGATTATGCTGTTGTTTATTTTAATTTTTCTAATAATGTCTCTAGGTACATTTAGTTTTGAACTATTAATTATCTTCCAAGTTGCTTTAGATTTACACGCAGAGGCCTTTATTGTATAGTTATTTTGCGCTTTCCGAGTAACCTTAATTATCAGTTTTAGTCTTTTAGAATAATTAGTAAAGTTTTTTTTTTGTTTATTTCATTTGGTTTATGTCTATATTGCCTGTTAAGGATAGATGCGTCATCCTGTTATGATGGTAGCCGCACACCTGCATATTCCAAAACAATGTGTCATTGATTGTCAATAACAGATGAATCATCGTGTTGTTGCGGTGACCGCGCAGCTGCACACTCCAAACTAATGAATCAGAACTTAAGTTTAAGTAGTAAACAAGGTCGCAATGGTGCAAATCATTGGCGGCCGCAGCAAGGTGCCAACTACGTGCGCCCCTCAAAACGTGTATGTAAGGGGCACCTTTTTAGTGAATAATCGTAGTCATTCCTGCGGTAGAACAAGAACTCCTGAACCTCTGATGAACTGAAGATCGAAGTCAATGAAGCTAGAAGAACGTATTAGCTAGATCAGTGTAAATAAGTCTTTGAAAGTGAATGTTTATATTTAAATAAATACGGCGAAGTGCCTTTCAACAGTAATCTAGGTTTCATTGACCTCCCAACTGTAGGGATCCCCTACAGTTCTCTGGTCCTTCGAGAGCCGGATATCAAGAACGGCTGAACATAGGCGCGCAAGTCAGGTGCTCAAGACAGGCGCGCAAGTACGGTGCTCAAGAAAGGCGCGCATGTCAGGTGCTCAAGACAGGCGTGCAAGTACGGTGCTCTATATAGGCGCGCAAGTCAGGTGCTCAAGACAGGCGCGCAAGTACGGTGCTCAAGAAAGGCGCGCAAGTCAGGTGCTCAAGAAAGGCGCGCAAGTCAGGTGCTCAAGAAAGGCGCGCAAGTCAGGTGCTCAATATAGGCGCCCAAGTCTGGTGCTCAATATAGGCGCGCAAGTCAGGTGCTCAATATAGGCGCCCAAGTCTGGTGCTCAATATAGGCGCCCAAGTCAGGGGCCCAATATAGGCGCGCAAGTCAGGTGCTCAATATAGGCGCCCGAGTCAGGCGCTCAATATAGGCGCCCGGGTCAGGCGCTCAATATAGGCGCCCAAGTCAGGTGCTCAATATAGGCGCCCAAGTCAGGTGCTCAATATAGGCGCGCAAGTCAGGTGCTCAAGATAGGCGTGCAGTCTGGTGAGCAAATATTAAGCGGGTGGACCGCGGCTCTGTGTCTCTGCCACCGGACGGTGTCAAACGGTAGAGGCCAGAGTTAACGCCAATCAAGGCGGTGTGGTATCCTTGTGCAGTACCACCGGTTCGTCAAGAGTGCCTTTTTTAAGGCGCGAACCGAAGCTGCACTTCTACGCCGACGTAAGCCTTCTGCGACGTAAGGTCGCGTGTGGTGCGGGGGCCGGACTGTAGGCACTGCTGAAGGAGCCGGACATTCCCACCGGTTCCCGAGCACCCCGTAGTACGCACGATCCTCTGCTGGGTAGATCCACCACCTATCCGATCCTGCACGCATCCATCCCTGGCGGAGCGTATCCCGGTCACCTACCGGGCCCTCCAAAAGGATTGCTAGGGTGTTAGGCTGTTAGGGGCGTCAAGAGCCGAACATGACGCTGACCAGGAGCCAAGCAGCCACCGAAGCAAGGACATCAAAGGTCTTCGAGGAACCCCCCGCGTCACCGTCCGCATAACCGTCCACGTCCGCGTCCGCGTCCGTACCCGCTGGAACTACGTCGCGCGCGCACCCCGAACCGAACCCCCGCGCGCCCGCGTTACCCACACAGACGACGATAGACGCTGACAGATCGAGGATGACGTCACGTGACATCGCCGCCGCCACAACTAATGTTGAAATTAATAGGGAAGAGAGAGAATCAAGAGCAGCATCAGCACGATCACAGAGATCGAGCGCCACCGTTGTTGCCGGAATTAAACAGGCAGAACTCGATGCCCAGGAACGTCTAGCCGACATTCAAAGGAGGGAACTGCAGCTGGAAGCTACACTCATAAAGAAGCGGCTAGCTTTGGAAATAGCCACTATCCGGGAGGAGACTGATCGCCAAAGCGTCAGTGCTCACGAAGCCGCAGAAGTGGAACATCGAGTCTCTGACTGGCTGAAGAACGTTCAGCACAGAGGGGGCGAACTACCCCTCATGACGTCTGATCAAGAGATGTCATCGGCAGTCCGCGCATCGGCCCCGTTCGAACGACACGTTCGAGCGTACCGAGCGCGAACCGCCGCGGGAAATAATCAGGCAACAATCGCAACACTCTTCCAATACCCACCGCAGGAACTACCAAAGGGACTCCATAGAAACCATAGAAACCATAGAAACTCCACAACGTCCTAGGTCACCGACACCAGTACGATCAAGAGAAAGAGGAATAGACAAACTCGCCGAAGCCATAAAACACATGGCACGGCGACGTCCGCCGCCGAGACAAGCGCAAGAACTGCCCAACTTCAGCGGCGCGCCGAACGAATGGCTGCTATTCAGATCGGCAATGCGAGACTCGACCAAAATGTACGGATTCACGCAAGCTGAGAACCTAGCGCGACTTAGGATAAGTCTAAAAGGCGAGGCACGAGAAACAGTGGCCGCCTTATTGTATACGGCCACAGACCCCGCAGTCATTATGCAGACACTTGAAATATGTTATGGCCGCCCGGAGATTACACTGGTCTACAAAATTTATTTTTTTGTGTGCCTTCGAATTCAATGCTATATTTTTATACTAATGTGGGGTCACTGAATACGAAAACATATATAGTTTTTTCAAATTAGCTCTTATTTAAAAGATATGGCTAGTATAAAAAATTGACTTTAAGTAAAATGTTAAAGAACAAAAACAATTTATTAGAAAAAAATATATTTATTTATTATTATTTTATTACTTTTTACATAAAACTGATAATTTTGATAAAATAACAAAATATTTAACCTGTTTAATTAAGATTTTCTCGTTTTTTCGCTTGTCTATTGTAATCACTTTCTGGAGTATCTTTTCTCAAGTTCCAACTATAGTCCGCTAACATTGACGTATTCCATCGGCCCTGATATCTCTTTTCAATTGTCGATATATCTTAAAGGAATCGTTACGATAGAAAAAAATCAAGATGAGAGTGAAGAAACTTAATTTTTAGGGACATATTGCAACCTAGATGTTGATACTTTTGTAGGAGATTGTTTGTACAAGTTCAACATAATTTTCACTTCTCCTATTACCTTCTTTACTTCGCAGGTATTTGAATACTGGTCCATCATATACGTAATTTAGAGCCTTATTGAATAGAATAGGACTATTCAATTTAAAGTGGTAGAAAAAGTCTTTTTTTTTTGGAATTTACTAGATGAAGCTTCTTGACGTTCTTTTCTCCGGGAAACAGGAAGATCTAGCCCAGGTATCATTTTCATTCCATATCATTGGAATACCAAAAGGAAATGAACGTTTCTTTTTGTTTAGTTATTTAATAAATTAGTAAAGCAAGTACTGCAACTAAAATTTCATATTCACGATTTATGTTGGTTTTAAATTTTAATTACGAAACAAAAGAAGTAAGGTGTTTCGTATCACTGAGTTATTGGGTTTCTTTGGCTACTACGGGTCACGTTTACCATATATGTAGCAAATTTTTTCTGCACTATTAATATAGTTACGTGACATATTGAAAACTGTAGATTTTTCACTAAAATTTTGCCAAAAATGTTAAAAATCTAAGAGATTTTCACGTTTTGACAGGAAAACAAAGCACTGACAACGTTAGGCACAACCAATGAATAATTTATTACAAAAATTACGCGGGCTATCACTAAATATTTTGAACTGTTACCGTTAATGTAATAAATCTACCGAGATACCCGCTATTATCTTAAATATGTCATAAATTAACAATAAGAGCTAACTATGAATTTTAAGTTGTATATTTGGATTCAGTAAGTGAAATACTATAGATTTAGTACATTTTCATGTAAAAGGCAATTTTGATGTAGACCAGTGTTATTATCGACAGAGCGTTGAACGACATACAAAGGTTACAGCGCCCCGGGGGATCAGCCAGCGAACTGAACGCGTTCGCAATAAAATTACAAAACATTGTCAGTGTACTCTCAAGCATAGATGAGAGAGGGTACCTGCAGAACCCCATGTTGGCTCGTCAAGTGACAGAGAAGCTAAGTCCACATATAAGAACGAGATGGTGCGACTACGCAGACGAATATGGATGTCGCAGCGAACCTGAGATCGTGACTCTGTCCCGCTTCCTCATGCGCGAGGCCGATCGCGCCATCAGATTCACCTACTCTGTTACTACGAACGTGACAAAGGAGCCAACACGGAGTACGACAGCAGCCAAGGGCAACAATATGCCGATGCGCCAACAAAACGAGCGGAGGCGCAACGCCGCTGCGTACACAGCCATGGAGAACAAGACGTGTCTCTGTTGCGGGGCCGAACACGATACGGCCAAATGCAAGAAACTGGAAGCGATGGCAATACCCAAGAGATGGGAATGGGCAAAGGAGGCACGCGTGTGTTTTCGCTGCCTGAGTAGCCGTCATCACCGAGCCAGTTGCACCGCGAAGAAATGCATTGTGGATGAGTGTCGCCACCCACATCACGTGCTTTTACACGGCACAGAACGAGCTGTTGTGGGAGGCGCACAGAAGGAACAAACGAACTTGTTCCTCTCCTGACATATTAATGTTAGGAACTGGCAGTTTTTCTAAAACATCTTTGTAAGGCACGTCAGCGATATCATTCTCATTCATTTGGAATTCTGTGCCATTATCATTGCAAACTTTAAGGAATGTAACTGACAGCTCTCCTTCCTCATCATCCTCCTTCATCATCATATTTGGAGCAAATCGTGGCATATCGATATTCTTTTCTCCTCATAATTAACTTGACTAGAACATAATATCCCCTGCGATAGCTCGTTTTAGACTTTTCCTGTGCATCCTAGCTTATGCTAGCTAGCGGCACATCGTCTTCAATCTGGAACTTGAAGCCAGTTTGTATCGCAACTCAGTGATTTCAAGACAAATTTAGTCAGTGGGCTGGACAACATCGTTTTTAAGGAGGTTTTTTTCTGGTGCGTCAGTCTTTTTATCTAAAAATTGCGTTTGGTTAATCTCGCCAAATACCAATTCTGCTTTTTAATTAGGGTCGTTAGCCATGGCTTCAATTTTACTTTTTGGTGTAAGTGCTTTCTTGTTTTTCATCATCTTACGTTTCAGTCTTCTGTTTCTTTGTTGTTCACTGGCAAGCTTTTTCTTCGAATTATCAATGGGTAAGTCCTTCCTTTTCTGTATACTATTTCTTTTTTCCGTTGAACAATACTCCTTCTTCTAGCTTCAACTCTCCTTTGTTGTGTCTCATCATTATCTCCATCATTTTAACAATAACCTCAGGAATATTGTCCTCGTCCGATGACGGCGGCGTATTTTGGTCCATGTATTTATTAGCATTTCCACGAATCCTTTGTTTTTTTCTGGAATCTGATGAGTAGGCTACTCATTTTTTCGAACGCTTCTGTGCTCACGCGGAGTCATGTCCTTGACACATTTCCCTTTTTCTTTTTTCGTTAGATATTTCTGTCGTTCTTTTTCTTTGTACTCTGCCAGCAAAACATGGTCGTTTTTAATTTTTTCCAATCCTCTTTTTGCCTGTTCAGACTTTTTTCTTGCAAATTCCTCTTTGGACAGTAATGTTTTCTTTCTAGGCGCCATCATCATCATCATCATCATCATCAGCCATAAGACGTCCACTGCTGAACGAAGACCTCCCTCAAGGGAGGGTTTGCCATAATCCCCACGCTTGGCAGGCGGCTTGGGGATCGCAGTGGCTCACCGATTAGTGAGAGGACGCTGCTGCCCGTCCGCCGGTGTCTGGCCGTAGTTTTAAGACGTACCCGGGTCAATATTCTAGGCGCCATATTCTACAACAAATACACGGATTTTATACTTAAAACCATGGATCACACAGTATGACTCTCAGTCCCTAGGTGCGGCGTCAGGCCCTAGCCACTTTTACAACGAGGGCCTGACGGTCTAGGGACTGACGAAACAAAGCAAAATTAAACGTAACTTATTATTTAAAATAAACATCAAAACCAGCAAGTGATCAAAATAACAAGACAGACAAAGCTCAAATTTACAATAAGTAAGGAGATCAATTATTAATTAATTATCTTTGAAACGACTTACCTAGGGCCTGAGAGTTTGACTGGCACAGCACGTGTTTCCGCAATAAAATCTGCGACCGCACCAAAAATAAAATGGCTGACGCGGTATTGGTCGTGTTTACAACTAACTTCACATCGATGCTTTCGCTTGAGTAAGTTATGAAAAACATGTAATTATTAGATGCCGCGTATTTTTAAATTTCGCAAATGACTAGGGCCTGATATTTTTTAACGCTTACACTTTTTGACTTGAAATAATCTGATAAAAAATATTGTTATTAAAAATTTAATCGCAATGACAAGGTTAGTAATGTAATAGTCAACGAGTTTAAGTCGAGTTAATTAAAATATTCTTTTAAAGAATTAGAATAACAGTGAAATGCTTACTAAATTTGGGAGATCTTACATGGCTAGGGACTGATATTTGGAGTACAAAGAAGCAATTTTCGGAAATAAAAAAGACTGTGATATAAATCAAAGTGAGTGACCAACTAACATGGACTTTATAATATCACCTAGTAGTTGCAAATATTGGATAACATTGATATAAATATGTGAAAATTGCTGCTAACACCAAGTTAACCAAATTTTGAAGAACCACCCATATTGGACATAATTTTCTCGTAAATGTTTCTCCATCCGTTTTTATTTATTCTTCCAGTCCTATAGGAGAACATTTCATGTGTCAGATATAAGTTGCTGTAGAAAAAATAGGCATATTCTTGGTTGTTTACGTCTAAGTATAGGAGATTATTGAATAGCTCGGCTTTGTAATTGTGTATGAGTGCGCCTTTTATGTAGGTTGGTGTACATACGATGTTATTTGTATGAGTTGCATTTTTCAACGATTTATTTAAGTCTTCCAATATATTTGTGTACTCCTTGTTCTCTATATCATTTTCACCTATAAAAATCAAGCAGTAATCGTTCATCGTAAAGTTTTGTATCTTATGTTCAATATTGCTTAACCAATCTTTTGTCGCAGTATTTGGTAGTAGATAAGGGCAGTACTCAAAATGATACAAGAATATTTTTTCAATTAGAGGCAGAGTTCCTTTCGTGCAGCCGCTGCTTATTACACATAATTTATTCTTTTGTTTTGATGTGAATCTAGTGCCTGTTAAGTTTTTGTTAGCAATGTCGCACTGTTCTGATGATGTTTTTAGATCGTGTTGTGTTTGTGTCTGTGCGTCCATACTGAGATGGGTAATCTGTGTTTCTTTATTTAACATGTCAGAGTTATTCTTTTTAATATTATAGTCTCTAATTTCGAGCTCAATTTCTTGTGTAACAGGCAATTTCTGCCGTGTAGACCTTTTTTACGGGTTGATGCGGAGTGTTTTTTTTTCTATCAGGAGTTAAGCAGATATTTTTACAAGTTTCAACAGTTTTTAACGATTTTTGTAGATCTGATTTCAATCGAAAGTTTTCACAGTTCCAATTTTCTATTTCTTGATGCGCACTCATTAGTTGCATCTTAAGTATTTTTATTTCTTCATTTAAATTGTTGACTATGTCATTATCGCTATTGTTATGTAAGCTATCTGGCAAGCTCATCATAGTAGTATCAAGTATTGTTTTCTCATTCTCATCAGTCGATACAGATAAGTCAACTATCGAGTCTAACGAACCCGTAGTTCGTCGTTTCCTATATGTGACATTATTGAATGTATCCATATTTTTATTTTTAAAAATTTATTTTATTTGAACGTTGCGCCCTCTCTTATTAAATGCTTAACTTTTAAATAAACGTTGAACTTTCTTCGTTAATATCTCACAAAAAGACATGTAGTCTCCCGGGTCCGAAGCCGCCACCGCTTGATTCCGTAGCTAAAAGCATGTGGTTGTTTTATGCATTGCGCCACGAAGACTTAAGAGAATAGTTTAAATTTTCTATCATAAGCCGGTGTGTGAGAAATTTGAATTGTGCAAAGCGTTGAATGTTTAATCAAGCCATTCGTTAAAATTTCTGCAAATACGTGTGCATCTAGAAGTATGTCAATGGGCCTAGATATGTATGTTATCATTTGGATCGGCTAATGTAATGCCTGTCACGTGAGACCAAGACTTCTTTGCAAATGTAGCATTAGGTAAATTATTTACAACCCGTGTCATGACTAATACTTCCGTTGTAAACTGAAAATGATGTAAGGACTCGCAAAACAAATTGACCTTTCCTTTACTCTTATTCGATAACGTGCTTATACTCGCGCTTAAGTGCTGACGCTGTATACCCAACCTTTGAACTGCATTTTCCGTGATCAATGTTATTTGTGAGCCCTGATCAACTAGGGCCCGTAGCGTAATATAATCGCCATTAGCTGTGGCTACTTGTACTAATGCAGTTGCCAATAATATCTCGTCATCACTATCCGTGGCGAAGTTATTTCGCACAGTTTTTGTTTGCCTAGTTGACGTCGAGGTCGATGGATTAGGCTCAGTACGGGCTGCTTTGGGCGTTTGTGCTAACTTGACAATATCGTTATGCAATAATGTGTTATGTGGTTCACCGGACTCTCTGCATCTTTTTTGTGACGCACAATAATCCTTAGTGTGCATATACAGACAATTTTTGCATATCTTATTGTTCTCAATAAATTTCAACTTTTCTGAACCTGCCATGTCAGTAAATTTGGAACATTGGAATAATGCGTGATTGGTATTGCACAATGAACAAATAATTTTATTAAATTGCCTAAATCTATGGTTTAATATTTCCCAGCACGTGTCGTAGTTTTCGGGTGTAATGTGTAAGTGCTGTACTAGCTTTTCCGCCTCACCGCGTAATCGTCACTTTAAATGTTGCATTTTCTGGGTTTTTGCAATAGCGGAATTATTATGAATCACCTCTACGTATAGATCCATGAATGTGGGCCATAAATTGTGATTTCCGTTAAAAATTGGTATGTAAATTTTAGGCAAAGTTTTTTGTTGATGCACAGAGGCGTTTAATTAAAAAAAAAAAAAAAAAATCCTGCGTAATTACTAATTCTGACTTTTCGGAATCATGTGCGGATCAGAATTTGATTATCACTTGCATTTACGGTGAAGGAAAAACATCGTGAGGAAACCTGCATACCTGAGAGGGCTCCATAAAGTTCTCGATGGTGTGTGTAGTCCGCCAACCCGCACCGGGCCACCGCGGTGGACTAAGGCTTCTTCTTCCTTCTCATTCTGAGAAGAGACCCTTGCCCAGTAATGGGACAGTAATGGGTTGAATTTTTTATTTTTATTTTATTATTAATAACTAATTGCAGTTTACGTATTCCCGCACCCGCCATATTTTTTTAGTAGATTCTTCGAATTAGGTACCTACCTAGGTTACATTCCCTATTCAAATATGGCCGTTTATAAATTAAAATTGTTACAATCTAAGTCGGAAGTAATTTACTAAAGGCTTACCAAATTATACGATCAATCCAAAAAAGTTGTTCGTACTGCAGATACGCGGTCAACAGAAAACTTCGTTTGCCATCGAAACAAGGAATTACTATAGGGTGGCAATTTAACAATACTTTTTACTTTTTGTGATGATGTGATAGGTTTATGTCGCTGTTTATCTGAATTAATATTTAACACGACTATAGACATCGTCAAATGCAAGTAACCTTTTGAAATCGGGCTCATATTCTGGGTTAATTGTAATATTTAACTCGTTAATATTGTCAACTATGGACATAAATTCATGGCGCATTTCGTCAAGCATTTCCGAGTCTGCCATGAAGTTTTCTGTTGACCGCGTATCTGCAGTACTAACAACTTTTTTGGATTGATTTTTAATAATAATAATAATTATTTATTTATTCAGACAAAGTCCATAGATGTTAGTAACAATATATCCTTATCCTAAGTTAGTATTTACATTTACAGTCTTGGAGACACAATGGTTCGAACAACACTCTTCATTATAGTGGAGTCGTATTTATTTGCAATGACCCTTAGGATGCCATTACTGCTGTCCCGAACTCTCCTTAGCAAAGAAGCAACTCGTTTGCGTATGATGGCATGAAAGCCATCCACTCTCGCTTCCATGAACATGGTTGAGGCACTACAAAAACGGGGCAACCCTAATAGCATCCTAAAGGCATTGTTATACTGCACGCGCAATGCGTCAAGAGACCGCTGAGTATATCTGACCCATAGGCTGCTCGTGTAGAAGGTTTGGCAGTAAGCTTTAAACAGTGTTATTTTGACTTCTTTACTACAGCGAGCAAACCTACGGGCCAGCATATTTCCCCTAATTGCCATTGCCCTACGCTCCCTTTCAATATCTTTTTGGTCATCAAGACTCTCAGTGACGTAGTGCCCAAGATACTTAAATTCACAGACCCTATTCAGCTCAACTCCATTCAGTTTAATAGGTGGCACACTAGATGGACAATTACCGCGAGACTTGAAGACCATGTAAACGCTTTTCAGGCAGTTATAAATTAAGTCATGATGACTGCCATACTTTTCACAAATGGCCAATAGCCTCCTCAATGCACTGACAGTTGGACTTAGCGACACCATGTCGTCGGCATAGCTGAACGAAAACCGAATTGTGCCTCATGTATATCCAGATGTTTACCGAGTTCCGAATCAAGCACACTGTCCAAAACTTTAGCCACCACTGTAGCTAGTAGAGATATTGGTCTGTAATTACTTTTTTGTGATAGATCACCTGTTTTATTTTTTACAATAGGTACAATAATAGTACGCATAAGGTCAGAGGGCAGGTATGAATGACTCAGGCACAACGAGAAAAGCATCGCGAGCACTCGAGCCAGATGACAACCAGCAAACTTTAGGTGCTCAATGCTGAGCCCATCATGACCAGGCGATTTACCTCTCATGTTGCGTATAATACGGTGTACTTGATTAGATGACACAATAAATAAATCCCCTGACATGACGGGCCCTGCATCAGCACACATACTTGAAGGACCTAGCGGTGAGTTCACAGTAAAATGTTCTCTGAACAGTTCGGCGATATCCCCACTGTCGCTCACACCTTCAACGCTCACAGGGAGGCCAGACTTAGGATTCAACTTATTTGTCGCCTTCCAAAAATCACTGAAATTATTTGATGCCCGATGCTCAGCGATAATATCCAGTTTAACCTGCTCTTTATTATCTTGACACCACTTTAATTTTCTTTTAAATATTTTTCTACTCTCTCTCATGTCATTATATACAACACCACTTCGCGGCCTATTTAGAGACACCCAGTATAAAACTTTAAGCCTGGCCTCCCTGTGGGCTTCACGTACATGTCTGTTCCATCCAATTACATGGCGTTTATTTTTATAATTATCATCACTATTATGACTTTGTATAGCCGACTCTGTTAATGCACTTATTGTGTCTTTGTAAAGTTTGTCTATCCTATTGGTGAAGCGTCAATGCCTTTTTCAATATTAAAATAAATTAATAAAAAATAATTTAGGAATTTTCCACATAATACAATATGTTAGTTTATAAAATTAAATAATTTAACTTCTGATTTGATGAATCCTCGCGCCAATATTTGTAGCCGCAACGCCCAAATGTATCGAAGCGTCTTGAGTTTTCTCGCAAAGCCAATAGATGGCATTAGCGGGCGAAAAAACTTCCTTTTCCGCCGCCGCTCGCAATACTGTTTTTGCGCATCGCTCCGCTCTTTGATAATTCCGTTACGGTGAAACCTTGAAGATTCTCATGAAATAAGTGGACCTGCATCTGTGCTTGATAGTGTAAGTACTTATAATGCAGTGTTGATTTTTGGAGTTTATACCAGTCCACCGGTGGATTTAAGAAGATTTTGCTCGCCGGCCGGCAGCACCTACAAACCAGCACGCGCGCATGAGCGAAGTATCTTCCCATCTCCCTGTGTCTGAGTGGGATCTCTGGATTGCTAAGGTACGTGGGCATTATTGCTGCTATAAATTCGGTGTTATTGGTTTACTCGAGGATTCATTATTAGGGATTTTAATTTCGTTCTTGAAGTCCGCCATTTTCATAACAGGTTCTTATTTCAAATCTTTTCACTTTTCCCCCCTTTTACCTTACACAAACACATATCGCCCATTTGCTCAAAGGTGAGGCTATTTGCACGCCTCACCATAATTTTGGTCCTTCATATACCGGATAAATGACCTGATACCTAGATTTTTTACGTAATTATTTGGTAAAAATCATATAGGTTCAATAACTCACAATAGGTACGTATTTACGTAAACATTTGGTAAATTATTGCCTATAAAACGCATAAACATAATTGAAAATAGATTTTACGTAATTTGTTGGTAAATCTGTTCAATTAATTCATAGAACATTACGTATTTATTGGTAAAGTTCATTATATGTAGGTATTCGCATTTAAAATTTCGCTTTGATTATACGTAAACAAGTAGGTAGTTAACCGTATTAAGTAGTTCATCTCGGCTTTGTGCGTAATAGATAAATAATACTCATAGGTGTTAGTTGCGTTGCTATTGCAAACCGCCTGGTAGTTGTTTTTTCTGTTAGTTTGTTTTGTTGTTATTTAACAAAATGCCGGATAAACAATCAAAGCCCGAGGATTTACTGACCATTCTTCATGAAAAGAAAGGATTATTATATAAACGCATTAACCGATTATATGATTTATCGAAAAATATATCGTCGTTCGATTCGAGGAAGAATGAGAGTTTTATGACTGAGTCAGAGACAATTGATGACATTCGAGATAAATTTGAATCGTTTGTCGATCAAATTAATCAAATAAACATTAGTTTAAAACCTGGTACAAGTCCCGACTATGCTTGTTTAGAATCCTTTGAAGATTTGTATATTCATGTTAAACGCGTTAGGAATAAAATAAACAATAGTCAATCTCTATCAACATCCAGTAGTAATTCAAAGACTCCTTTTGCACCGCTTAAAATAAAGTTGCCTCCTATCGCGCTGCCATCGTTCGACGGTAAAACGGAGAATTGGCCTGTTTTCTATGAGTCGTTCAAGTCAAATATTCACGATAATGAACAGCTGACTGACTCGCAGCGTGTGCAGTACTTAGTGGGTAAACTTACGCAGAACGCATTGAAAGTTACCGCTGGAATTGTGCCTACGGGTGATTCGTACAGAATTTTGTGGGACAGTTTAGTTAAAAAATACCAGGATAAGCGCACACTGGGTACACATTATTTGAATAACATATTTGATTTAAAAGGTTGTTCTTATAACGCTATAGTCTCGATTTTTTCATAGAAACGTTTAGTGCCTCTATTTCTGCCTTGAAACAACTTGGGATTGACATTTGTGAAAAAAGTGTAACTGCCTCTTACAATGCATTGAAATTTTATAGAAGTGAACCCACTATGGAGAACTATCTAGATTACAAAAGAAAAGATGCATTAAAAAAAAGGACTATATCAGAACAAAAAAGAATAGGTTGGGATAGCTTATGTAACACTTTCAATAGAACTACTCCTATAAGTAAGATTTGGAATCTTCTAAAAATGTTCAAAGGTATAAGAGCTGGCAATAAATCATATAAAGATGAGTTTATTTCTCCATTTCTAGATAAATTATCCGACAATTGCAATTTAAAAGATGCTGATAGTTTAGGCAATATTTTCGAACTAAATAATGATAATCTAAATTCCAAATTTTTGCTAGATGCTTTTACATGGTCTGAATTTAAAATGAGTTTGTTATCTCGGAAAGACACTACACCTGGTTTAGATGATTTCCCCTACTGTATTATTAAAAATTTAGATGAGTCTGCACAAAAAATGTTTCTAAATATTCTTAATTTACTTTGGCATTGTAAATGTATTCCACAATCATGGAAAACACAATGTGTGATTCCGATACTCAAACCAGATAAACCTTCGGAGCTTGCCAGCTCTTATAGACCAATATCACTGTCTTCATGTCTTGGTAAAATATTTGAAAACATGATTAAGAATCGTTTGGATTGGTATATGGAATCTAACGGCATCATTCCACATGTTCAATATGGATTTCGTCGAGGGCGAAGTTGTGCAGACAGCTTCACTTCCTTAATTTTAGACCTGAAACATGCAAAGGATAAAAAATTACACACTGTTTGTGTATTTCTAGATGTTCAAGGTGCATTCGACAGTCTAGATCCAGCTATACTTGTACAAGTTATGTCTAGGTTAGGCGTACCTGGTCAGCTATGTAAATGGATATATAACTTTTTGAATAATAGAACACTCTATGTAAAACATAATAATACATTGTATGGTCCAAAAGGTGCATCTAAGGGTACAATGCAGGGTGCTACACTATCTCCTTTGCTATATAATATATACACAAGTGAAATCTGTAAATTTGTAAACAGTAATGTAGATATTTTGCAGTTTGCTGATGATATTGTTTTTTACAGTAGTAATTATAATGTAGAAATTGCAATTGACAATATTAACAGAGCCTTGTCCCAACTATTTCACTATTATAATGATGAGCTACATTTAAAAATTAACCCCTCCAAAAGCAGTGTTATGATATTTGGCAATGAGAACACAAATTCAAAAGTTATTTATAATGGAGAATTTATAAATCCAGTAAATTCAAAGAAATTTTTAGGCATAGTAATAGATAGGAATTTAACTTTTAAGGAACATATTAAATATATATCAAAGAATGCTCTTAAAGGTTTAAATATAATTAAATGTCTTGCAGGTGTCTCATGGGGAGCAGACCCGAAAATATTGTCAATTTTGTATAAAAGTATAGTTAGAAGTCATTTTGATTATAGTTCACTAGTGTATATAAATAGTACTCATGTAAATAAACTAGATCTATTGCAGAACAGGGCTTTGAGAACAATTTCTGGTGCAATGTGCTCTACTCCCATAAGGGCCATGGAAGTGGAGACTAAAATTATGCCCTTAATTTTGAGACGTATCCTACTTGCAGAGAGATTCTGTCTTAAATTAATTGCTGCAAATAACAGAAAAATAATAAACAAAATTGTACCTTCTGTAAGTAGAACTCCTGGGCCTCTAACAACAGGAGAAGATCTCTTGAATGGCAAATCTCCAACATTGTCCAAAATATTGCTGGAAACAGAAAATAGTTTTACTGGTATTAGAAAACAGTGCCCATGGCCATGTTACTCTTTCTCTTATCAGTGTATTTCACATCCCATCAAAGAATTGCAAAATCCCATTAATAATAATTTAGATATGTTGCAATTTTTGGCAGAAAATAAGAATTATTATGTTATTTACACTGATGGCAGTAGGGGGAGTAATTATGTGCGTGCTGCTATATATGATCCACATGCTAAACTCTCTCAAAGCTTTGTTCTGCACAATACATGTACTATATTCACTGCAGAGGCATATGCAGTTTATCAGGCTTTAATACATATTCGCCAAAATAACAATTGTAAATACTTTTTGATTGTCTCTGATTCACTGAGTTTGATAAAAGCCTTATCTAACCTTACAGTTTCGTTTAAGTCAAATTATATTCTGTATTTTATCAAAGAAATAATTCATCAATATTATCTTAAGCACATCAAAATTGCCTTCCTGTGGGTACCTTCTCACCGAGGTATCTCTGGCAATGAGATAGTTGATAAAACTGCTTATGAAGGTTATAATGCTGTTGATGTTAGAAACGCAATGGAAATTCCTATGACTGATTTCCTGCAATGTATTAATGAAAATATATATAAGTTATGGATAGAAATGTGGAAGAAAGACCAAGACATCAAAGGAAAGTGGTATGGAAGTATTCAAGAAAGATTACCTGTTAGACCCTGGTACAATAAATTGAAAGAAGCCAGCCGAGAATTTATCACTACGATAAATAGATTACGCTTTGGCCATAATACTGCACCGTCACACCTTTTTAGACTTGGCATTAATATAAACAATACATGCCCACATTGTGAATCCCAAGAAGGAACCATGGAGCATCTTATTTTTGACTGTCAAAACTTCTTGCTTGACAGATTAGTGTTGGCTAGTGAACTTAGTGATGTAAACTTTAAGTGCGATTCTTCATCCCGCCCGCCGCCACTTGAATTGTTATTAAAAAACAAAAACACTTACAAACCGATATATAAATATATTAAAAACACTATTCAAACAATATAAAAGTGAAGTGATAAGTACATAGTGCAGTGTTTCATAAAATAAAATAAGACTTGACTTAAAGGTCTTAGTTACCAGGTCATAAAATTCCAAAAAAAAAAAAAATCTTGCGGATTTTATTCTCTTGCATTGTGCAATGAGAAAAATAGATTCACAGACTACTCAATCGTTTGAACTTTCCATTCGAGATGTTGAAATTCCCACAACAAAATTATTGATAAGCTTTGTTCAAGATCAGGCAAAGATATTAGCACGCTCGAATTTATCTCATTCGAACGCGAGAAATAATAGTAGGCCGCCCGCTGCCGGACATCGCGAGTCGCGTACACGGGTCGATTTCACGAGTCGAATTAAATTGCCACTTTTTTTTCGCTTTGTGCAAACTCCCTTTTTATTGCTAACTGATGGTGTATAACGTGTAATATAATAAAGTTATGTACACATTACGTAAAATCACGATGAAAATATGCTTAAAAATACCAGAAACTCAAAATTAGAGTAACACGAATGAGTGAGCAAGTGACACGAATGAATTTCCCTTAAACACAAATGAAGTCTACGTGACACTAATGATTTATTTAAGTTAACCACATAATTATAATAATATGATTATGGTATTAAAACATTTATTGAAAAGCGCACATTTGCATTTATGGTCATTTTCAGGGGAGAATAAAAACAAAACAATTTAATTCGTTTTATAATTGAATTTTGATATTATAAAAAATAACATGCATATACCATAAAAAATGATGCAGTAAAGAAAAAGGTCCAAACAAATTATAAGTACTCGAAAAACTTTTTGATTATGCATTGCACCTGTATATTAATTTAAAATTAATATTTCTGCATATTATATAATATCCCTAATATATTTTGTTGTATTAATCTTTTAAGTTTATCCAATACTACTACTAAAACAATTTTTTCTTCTTCACTCGGTTTTTTTATGTAATCATTCTAATCTTCCAATTATAGCTAGTTATTTCTTACAGCATAGTCATTGGCTTCATATTTAATCGTGTTGGTTTTTTTAATTCTTTGCTTTTAATCTCTCATCGATTGTTTTCCAATTAACTTAATTATATAATCAGTCTTAATCATGTTCTAAAATCACAGCCTCTATTCCCGTCTTCAATTTCTATTCTTATCCCCATTTTATCCTTATTTATTCTCAAAAGACCGTTCATTGATGAAGCGGAGGAAAGCCTCTTCATGCCCAGACACTTTCTGTTGGGTGTTTATGAATGTCTGATTTGTCCAGTCATATTTTACATCTGCAAGCCTTTTTACAGATTTTCTTTTTTTGCGTGATCCGGAAGTTGACGGATTATTCTGATTGAAATGCTGGATGGATACATCGCTCAATACTGTAATTAATTTGCTAGGTGGAATAACTTTAATGTTTTCAACACCCGATGAGATGACACTCTTATAGATTTTATGTAATTGCATATGATTGTTCTCATGTTTGCAGATTGTGTTGGTACATAAAAAACAGCTAAGTTTTCTGAATTCAAGAAATTCTGATTCTGAACTCCAAATTACTTGGTGAACTAACATGGTGCCCTTAAAAGGCGATATATCCTTAGGAAGAAGAATTTCTTTTTCTAAAATTTCGTGTTCTTCTACTACTCGTATTTCGACATTTTTAACATTTTCGCGAACAACTGCAAGGAATGTTGAGAAGTCTCCAACGTCGCGCCTAAATTTAACTTGACGATCAGCAGTCCGCTTAACCAAAGCGCCAATGCCGTCGGGGGCACCTTTCCCATGGCCACTTTCTTGGTAATTCCATGTGACTAACTTCAAAGACGGGAAGGTATCCCGGAGTTTAGTCATTATGTAAAATATTTGTTTGTTCCGATATTGACTTGTAGGACTATCTGTTAAAATGTGTGCAGTGGTAATGTAGGGACATTTTTCGAATACAAATTCTAACGCTCTCTGGAGATGTGCCCAGACTGCTGGGGAATCATGTCGTGTGCATTCACTAACCGTACATAGACAATAGTGAACAGTTTCTCTCCCTTCCTTAAGATAAGCTACCACAGTATGTAGCGATAGCTGCCCTCGGCTCCCCCCAAAGTGAATACTCTGAACCTCTTCAGCAAATTTGTAACTATAGTTTTCAGAAAAGTCCATGTGGAGTAATGTTTCGTCATGATTAAGGGATTGTTTCAATTGAGTAATAGTATGGTATTGATTGAGAATGTTCATAGTATGAAAGAAGAATTTCAGCAGGGAATGCTCTAATTTATGTATCAGATTTTTAGGCCTTATTTTCCTTGTAAATTTTTTCACTATATTAATTTCCTTTGAGCCCACTTTCTTTTTAGCTCTGCACCATTCATGATACTCTATTTCTTCCTGATTATTGAATTCTTTATATGGTATAACTCTATTTTTACAGGTTCCACACTCTCTAGCGACACACTCTATATTATACTTGTTGCAACAAAGAATATGCAGCATGTCCTGGGAATTCTTTATGTTAACAATTTTATTTTTATTCAGAGCCAAAATCATCATATCTATGTTCGTATGTGCCGTACATGCACATGTTTCCCTATCATCGCGTGGCAAATAGACCCAAAATGGGCGCAGCCTTGAAAACGTCACATAGCTGATCACTATGTTAGGATTCTCTTCTAGAAATTTTTTGTGCAGATTTTTTACAGAATCCAACAAATACCGTTTTTGTTTCTGTACCCCGAATTTTTTTACATATTGTTTCTTTCCAGCACCGATACGACTGTTAATATCGTCTTCATAAAATCTTTTGATCAATTCTTGAACACTGTCACTTTGCTTAATCTTCTGCTGAAATTTATCTTTTAGACACTTTTTACGAAGCTCTAATCTAGCTTTGTGTTTCATATTGTCAGTGGAATTAAATATAACTCGTTCGACTGTCGCTCCTTTCTCAGTATCACGCCATGTAGTTCCTTGAATAGGTAGTACAAAGTTTTCTTCACAGCCGATTCTTGCCTGAATTTGTTTGATTTTATTTAATTTATTTTTTAAAATTCTGCAACGATTTTGATATTTCTTAATTATTAAGGTCATTTCTTTTTTCTCAATCGCATGTTTTAACTTCAAGGCTTTAATTTTACTTTGGAATGTTTTTTTCTTACTTTCTATATTTATTTCTCTTTCAAAATTTTTCACACTTAAGGGGTCCATGATTTTTTTATTATTAGTTACTTGTCCGTCAGCTTCGGACACCTGAGATATAGTCACTTCTTGTATCTTCCGTTCTTTTGCTTTCTTCTCTAGGTATCGCTTTGAATTTTCTCTCCAACGTCTTCTTTGGACTCTTTGTTCTCGTGGAGCCATGTTTTTAATACTTTTTACTTTTTGCTCAGTTTTTCTTCTAAGATAAGCTTCCTTTTTTTTAGCCCTTTCAGCAGCATATTTTTCGGGATCATTTTTTATTTCTTTATATTTTTCCCTTCTTGCAATCCTTCGCCTTTCTAACTCGTCTTCACTTTTCTTACTTTTTTCTTTCGCCATTTTATACCTTAAACAATTTATCGTATACTTACTTAAAAGCAATAACTATACAAAAGACAACTCTAAACGAATATATCGCTAAAAACACTATGAAGCTTAATTTTTTTTTAATTTGATTTTTACTACTGAAGAGGTAAAAACTAGCAAATAATTGTAGTCGGGAGTCTTTCGTTATTCATAACTTGGATGGCCTCCGATTGAAATATCTTTGCTTGTATGCCGCCATATTGAATATTGCACATATCATGTCGTATGACACTCCAAGGGGCCATGGGACATGCAGAATTAAATCAAAGCGAAATTCTAAGTCTATGATCATAACCCTACCCTACCTTTTTTGTATCAAATCAAATCAATTTATTGCGTAATCGAGTATGAAATCGTTTCATTCGTGTCATATCGAATTTCATTAGTGTTACTCGAATATCGACATTAATGAAAGTGACACGAATGAATTTTCGGCAAATATTCAAATTTATTGTGTGATAGAATATTCTAGACGCCATCGGAAGGACACAAAATATCCCGGTTATTTGCTGCTAATCTACGTGCATGATGAAGAATCCATTGTTAAAATAGTTATTAAGACATTAATATAAACACGAATGATTCAATTTTCGTATTGAGCACAGAAATTCAATAAAATAGCAATTTCGTACCGGAAAAACGAAGCGCACGTCTGTTGTCACCGAACGTTCACACGCCACTGGGGCCCCTTTATGTCTACGTAGAAGTGGGGAGGGCGGCAACGCACAGGATATTTTTTGATAGCTACATTTATTTTGTCTACACTAATGATCGAAAAAAGTAATCGCGTAATAAAACACCCAGAAATCATATTAGACTTTGTATTAATATATAATTATAAGCGTAGCTCGAGTTAAGGGTTATTAAAGTTTAACCAGAATAAAAAAAAAACATTTTCGCTGAGTAATATTTTTTATAGTTAAAGTTTTGTTAAAAAATCGGGAAAATCACAAGAGACGCGAATGAAAAAGTACATAGTTATTTTGGATTCTCTCGTAAATCAGTAATGTTAGTATAATATTTCTAACTGTACTATATAAAGGTATGATATAAGCACCGTATCAAATAATAATTACTTGAATTTCGATGAATATAAAGAAATTATTTCACAGTCCCTGTTTTTACGGTTGGTTTGAAATCGACCCACACAGACGAAAGCGTTTGTTGTGAGCGAGTCAGCTACGTCTTTTCCCGCGATCGCGGTGTCATGTTGCGCGTACTGTAATGATAACGCCCATGTTCATTTGTATAACTGCGCTAAGTTTAAATCCTCGTTGACTCCTAGAACAAGGTTCGAGTTTATTAAATCCAAACGTGGATGCGCGAATTGTTTGAGTACATTGCACGGTTTGAGTAACTGTAAGTCGACATCAGTCTGTGAATTATGTAAAAAACGCCATCATACATTATTGCATTTTGATAAAGAAAATAATTCCCGACACACAGCTGATGTTAAAGCGACGAATTGCAATG
Organism: Shargacucullia verbasci; assembly: GCA_947562105.1. Lineage (NCBI taxonomy): Eukaryota > Metazoa > Arthropoda > Insecta > Lepidoptera > Noctuidae > Shargacucullia > Shargacucullia verbasci. The sequence goes on from OX387281.1 coordinate 5,505,208, forward strand.
TAGTCGTCGCGGTCGCCTCCCGCGCCGCTGTCCCCCGCACCTCCCGCGCCGCTCTCAATCCCCGTTGCGTGTTTGTCTGCCCCGGCTCCCGCTGCGGTGCCTCGCTCTTACGTTCCTTACAATTAGAACGATATTTCTACACGGGTGACTGCGTACTCGTGTGATGTGATACCTGCGTCTCCGGCTCATAGTACGGCCGTGTTGTTAGCAGCTGAAGCAAAGTCTAAGGCGACAGTGCTGTTATCAACAGCTCAGGTTTATGCGTGAGCTACAAGTGCGGGCCACAAAACAATAGTGAGGTGCTTAATCGACAACGGTTCGCAGAATAATTTAATAACTACAACCTGTTGTAGAAAACTTAATTTACTGATAATTCCTTTGAGTAATTCTTTTGTCAAAGGAGTTGGTTCTGTATCGCGACCGATTATAGGATACGTACATTTAAACATCGAGTCTCGCGTATACCCGCATCAAAAATATACTATAGACGCGTTAGTAGTTGAATGCATTACGGACCAGCTACCATCGCACCATGTTAAGTGGGATAGTCATGTAGACTTCCACTCGCTTCCGCTCGCTGATTTAAGCTGGAATATTCCAGGAGATATTGACATAGTGTTGGGCGCTCAATTGTTTCCGTACATTTACTTGGGGAATAGGGTTGACCTTGGTTCACGCGCCCCGCCTGCATTGTTGACCACATTCGGATATGTCTTCATGGGTGATTTTCCACATAATAGTGATAATTTAAATTTATCTAACACTTCTTTCACGGCATTGGCTCTTAATGATTTATTACAAAAATTTTGGGAATTGGAAGAAGTTCACAATAAACGTTTTTTCTCCCCTGAGGAAACCGAATGTGAGAATATTTTTTCCTCGTCCGTGTCACGTGACGATGCGGGACGTTATACCGTCGCATTACCTTTTAGTAAGGATCCCGCGGAGTTGGGTAACTCCCGCACCGCCGCGTACCGTCGGCTGATTGCGCTTGAGAGAAAACTTCGCCAATCGCCGATGTTGCGGGAAAACTATAACACAGTGATCAAAGAGTACATTGACAGTGGTTACCTCAGTCAAGTCGACGAATCTGCCGTTTTGGATGATGGGTACTACATCCCTCACCATGCTGTCGTTCGGCCGGACAAACCGATGCCGCGCATTGTATTGGATGCTAGTGCTAGGACTCATACGGGTTTATCTTTAAATGATGTACTCCATATTGGTCCCAAGTTACAGACAGATTTGTTCCTTTTATTAATCAATTTTAGATTATTTCCCATCGCTATAAACGCGGATATTAAACAAATGTATTTACGCATTGGTGTACCCGTTGACCAGCGTAAATATCTACGCATTTTGTTTCGATTCAGTGAGAACGAACCTGTGTTAACCTTCGCTTTTAATCGCTTACCTTTCGGACTTAAGTCGAGTCCTTACATAGCTATGCGCACTGTGCGACAGCTGGCCTCTGACAGTCCGCATTATCCCGAAGCTGCAAAAGTGGCAGAGACCAGTCTCTACATGGATGATTTGGTGTATTCTGTGAATAACGAAGATACCGCCAAACAGCTATCGCATGATCTTATAAAGATGTTTAAATCGGGTGACTTTGACCTTGTAAAATGGTGTAGCAATTCACCCACTCTTTTAAACAGTCTTCCCGACTCGCATCTTAAGTGCCTCGATTTTCACGCTGGGAATGATGTGTCCAAGGTTCTAGGCCTTTCGTGGGAACCTTCGCAGGATAACTTCTTCTTCACTTCCGCTCAAGTAGCCGAGAAATGTACTAAGAGAAATATACTCTCGATAGTCGCACGCTTATTTGATGTTCTCGGTCTAGTCTCCCCCGTGATCTTTTATGCCAAGTTGCTCATTAAAGAGTTATGGCTGAGCAATATCGGTTGGGATGATCCTGCTCCTGACGACATATTTAAACGTTTCTCCGTTCTTGTGCAGGAGTTTCCTTTGCTGGATACATTACGGATGCCCCGCCACGTGGGTATTACAGAAGATTGCTCCGTTCGTATAGTCGCGTTTGCCGATGCCAGTATGGGTGGGTACGGGTGTGTGATTTATGTGCACTCTACTGGTCCGTCCGGTGTCGTAGTCCGCCTACTTTGTGCGAAATCAAAGGTTTCACCTACCAAAATCACAACTCTTGCACGTCTGGAGCTATGTGCCGCCGTGCTCATGTCAAAATTGGTAAAAACTGTTCTCGATACTTACGCTTTACGTGTTCCTATTGCAGGAGTTTATGCCTTTTCAGATTCCACGATAGCTTTATCTTGGATACACTCTTCTCCGCATCGCTGGTCAGTTTTTGTCAGCAATAGAGTCGCTCAATGTCAGGAGAACTTGGGTGCTCAACATTTTTACCATGTGGCAGGTGTTGAGAATCCAAGCGATTGTCTTTCCCGTGGCATCCTCCCTTCCCAATTAGTGTCCCATGAGCTTTGGTGGAACGGCCCCTCTTGGCTTCGTTTGGATCCTGATTATTGGCCTGTCAAACCGTTCAGTCCTACTAATTGTGGGGAACTTCCCGAGCACAAAGCAAATGTCTTAACAGTGACCTCGCAAGTAGAACAACCCCTTTTATGTCAACTGGCACAACGTACCTCATCATGGGATAAATTGTTGCGCATCGTTTCCTACATAATGAAATTCGCTAGACCGAAGGCTCATTGTGAACCTCGTTCTATTCAGGGCTTGTTAGCTGCGGAACGAGCTATCATCTATGCTGTGCAATCTGTACACTTCGCAGATGACATTAAGTTCATCAAATCTGGCAAATTGCTTCCAAAGAAACTCCAAAGTTTAGCCGTCTTTTTAGATGAGGAGGGCATATTACGCATTGGCGGAAGGCTTTCAAAGTCGAACCTTCCTTTTGACGCTAAGCATCCTTTTTTACTTCCCAAACATGACCATATTGTGGATCTAATAATCCGTCATTATCATGTGATGAATTGTCACACTGGACCGGGACTACTCATGTCTATTCTACGACAGCGCTTTTGGATATTGGATGCCAGGACTGTCATAAGGTCAAGGTTGCGACAATGCAACACATGTTTTAGAGTAAATCCGACGCATCCTACTCCAGTGATGGCAGACCTCCCTGAATACCGTGTATCGGAATCAAAGGCATTTGTCCACACCGGAATGGATTATGCTGGTCCCATATGCATAACCCTCACTCGTCGCAGAGGTCAACACGCCCAGAAGGCTTATATCTGTTTGTTCGTGTGCTTGGTGACCAAGGGCGTCCACGTAGAGCTAGTCTCTGATTTAACTTCTGATGTCTTTTTAGCCGCGTTTAAACGCTTTATCTCAAGTCGAGGGCCAGTATCTTGTCTTTATTCGGATAACGCTACCAATTTTGTTGGTGCTAAGGCCCAATTGGATGAACTTTATTGTTTCTTATTAAATTCAAGTTTCAATTCATCTCTTTTACATGAGTTATCAACCCACCGCATAAAGTGGAAAATGATCCCACCTCGCTCCCCACATTTCGGCTCCATGTGGGAAGCGAATATAAAAACATTAAAAACGCACCTTTATCGCGTGATCGGAAGTCAGCTTCTCACTTATGAGGAATTACAAACTGTACTCATTCAAATAGAGTGCATTATGAACTCGCGCCCTCTGAGCGTCTTATCTTCCGATCCTCATCCCGAAGTTATTACTCCCGCTCATTTTTTGATGTCGACTCCATTGCAGTACTTGCCGGCAGCCGATTTGTCTGGTCAGCGCATTAATCTGTCACAGCGTAAACAGTTATTAGATAGTATGGTCCAATCCTTCTGGAAGAAATGGCACCTAGAGTACTTGCATACGCTGCAAGTTAGGCAAAAATGGGCAACTCCGGACAAACCTGTAGAAGTTGGAACTGTCGTACTCGTGGGACAGGATAATTCAGCTCCGCTAAGTTGGCCATTAGGAGTTATAACTGAGGTTTATAAAGGCACAGATAATATCGCTCGCGTTGCAATGGTAAAGACAAAGTTTGGTAACTTTAAACGGGCTGTCACTAAATTATATCCTATTCCAACGCAATAAAAGTTAACTCTTAGATGATACTCATAGTTTTAAGGTTTATAAATTAGTCTTAAATAACTTGTGTCTTTTGTTTCTCGCTCTCAGTCATAACGCTTAAACTTTTCTGATCATGATTTAGGTCAGTAAATTATTATAATATGCATTTTCCTTTTTTTGAAAGCACTTGCGTCCTTCCAAGGCGGGGAGCATGGTGAAGCGTCAATGCCTCTTTCAATATTAAAATAAATTAATAAAAAATAATTTAGGAATTTTCCACATAATACAATATGTTAGTTTATAAAATTAAATAATTTAACTTCTGATTTGATGAATCCTCGCGCCAATATTTGTAGCCGCAACGCCCAAATGTATCGAAGCGTCTTGAGTTTTCTCGCAAAGCCAATAGATGGCATTAGCGGGCGAAAAACTTCCTTTTCCGCCGCCGCTCGCAATACTGTTTTTGCGCATCGCTCCGCTCTTTGATAATTCCGTTATGGTGAAACCATGAAGATTCTCATGAAATAAGTGGACCTACATCTGTGCTTGATAGTGTACTTATAGTGCAGTGTTGATTTTTGGAGTTTATACCAGTCCACCGGTGGATTTAAGAAGATTTTGCTCGCCGGCCGGCAGCACCTACAAACCAGCACGCGCGCATGAGCGAAGTATCTTCCCATCTCCCTGTGTCTGAGTGGGATCTCTGGATTGATAAGGTACGTGGGCATTATTGCTGCTATAAATTCGGTGTTATTGGTTTACTCGAGGATTCATCATTAGGGATTTTAATTTCGTTCTTGAAGTCCGCCATTTTCATAACAGGTTCTTATTTCAAATCTTTTCGCTTTTCCCCCCTTTTACCTTACACAAACACATATCGCCCATTTGCTCAAAGGTGAGGCTATTTGCACGCCTCACCATTTATGATCAGTACAATTACACACATTAGAACAACACTGTCTAAGTTCTTCAGGAAAGTCAATTAATTTCAATTTACTATTGCACAGTTCATTATATTTAACTATTTCATCGTTTGTTCTTTTATCCCAAATTACCTTATTTATAGTTTTACTACACAAATTAGGCCTAGTTTTGCAAACAATGCTATTCAACTGGCACTCAATAACAAGTGGTAGATGGTCTGACCAAAATGTATCGTATTTCACGGTTATATTTGTTATTGTTTGCCTAGCAGAATGACTAACAACGCAGTGGTCAAGCCACCGTGTGGACGGATGCACGTCACTAAAATAAAAATAAAAATCATTTATTCCAGACAAAAAAGTCCATAGGCACGGTAAGGTTGTTAGTAACAAGAAAAGTTTTTCTTATAACTACTGTTAGTAATTTAAAAAGTAGAAAGAAAGAAGGAACTAAACACACCGTGTCCTCCTGCCCAGCAGGCTCATCGGTCCCTCAACACATGGAGTTCGGTGTACCTACTGAGCAGAACGGTATCGGTTCTCTCGCCCATCATCCTTAGGACGCTATTCGGGCTCCCCCGTACTCGTCGCACAACCGACGCAACTTTTTTACGCATAATTGCGTAGAAGTCATCTACGCTGGCGTCAGTAAACATGCCGGATGCACTGTAACATCGAGGAAGCCGAAACAGAGCCCTGAACACATTATTATACTGGACGCGCAAGGCATTGTAGGCTTTTTGTGTAAAGTTCGCCCACAGGCCACTCGTGTAGAACGTCTGGCAGAATGCCTTGAACATAGTTATTTTAACAGGCGCAGTACACCGACTGAACCTGTGTGCCAACATATTACCGCGCACCGACAATGCCCTGCGCTCCCTCTCAATGTGTCCCAGATATTTAAACTGTGCAACACGACCTAGAGGAACACCATTAAGCAGTATAGGTGGTACAAAGATATTGTTTTTATTTTTTGATTTAAATAACATGAACTCACTTTTACTTTCGTTGTACCTCAGGCCATGTTCCACCGCATAAACCTCACACACCTTTAACAGTTGTCTGAGACCCCCAATTGAGGGGCTCAGCAACACCATATCATCGGCATAACTCAAATTATTGACACATATGTCATCAATATGGCATCCAACATGCTTGCTGCTGAGCTCCTCAAGCAGATGGTTCACATACATATTAAATAGTCTTGGCGAAGTCAGCCCGCCCTGCCTGACGCCACACTCTAACAAATATTCACCTCCTTACTTGAAAAACCAATAGGCTTATCTACTGGGCAACGCTCAGTATCAGACACCAACAACAAGGAAGATTTCACCTGAAAATGATCCTTAAATGAATTTGCAATCATTTTAGCATCACTAATGCCATCAACGCACACAGGCAGACTAGACTTACCATTTAAACGCTTAGTGCCCTTCCAGAACTTATTAAATTTCTTAGCAGAATGTTGTGAGGCAAGTATATCCATTTTTATCTGTTCTTGGTTGTTCTGGCAGTACTTTAAGCGAGACTTGAAAACTCGTCGACTTTCACACATTTTATCATACAAAGATCCAGTAACTGGTTTACCACCTCTTAGATACAATTGATGGTCCAGTCTAGCCTGCCTGTGTGCATCTCTGACATGCTTATTCCAACCATGGACACACTTAACATTAGTCGGCTTCCTAGGTAAGAGACTACGACTGTTTGCTGAAGCTTGACTTAATATATTAACAATATTGTCATATAAGTTGTCAATTACAGATCTGTGTTGTCTGTTTTGACACCTACTATCAGCACATTCATGAAGTTCATCGGGAAACATAATTTTTTTGAAGTTATTATTACAAGTTTCATTATATTTCTGAATCTCTTCTAATTCTCTTACCCCCCATATAACATTACTACGTATATAATTGTGAACTTCTACTTTAGCTTTAATTACTTCTAAGTTACAAGTCACCTGTAGAGGGAAATGATCTGACCAATATACATCATTGAGAACCATAATATTCACCACAGACTGCCATGCTGACTTGGTCACCACGCAATGGTCCAGCCATCGCTTACACCCATGTACTTCACTTTGAAAGGTATAGGTTTGAGATGACATACCTAATTTAACTAGATCAGCACATATCCAGTCATTTTCCACACAAAAATCAAGAAGTTCACTACAAAACGGTGCATTAGGATGTGCATTGAAATCCCCTAACATAAATACTACTTCGATACTATTGTCTTGTATAATTGCATTCAATTCACCCAAACACTGAGTAAATTCCGGCACGTTCACAGTTTGGTCTGTCGGCATATACACGCACATAACTAACATTTCACGCCCAGCTCCTGTCATTACTTTAATCGCAACAATACGCTCACTTATGCACTTCACCACCGTAACATTGCGAAAGGCACTTTTCCGCCACAGTATCGCAACCCCTCCGTGGGGTCTGCCTCGTAGCACTCCACCCGTCAAGTCCACCGCCAACTTCCCCGTGTAGCCGAAGTTGTCGTCAATATCGCCCAATACTTGTGTATCGTACGGTAGTAGCCAAGTTTCTTGGAGGGCTATCACATCCGCTGATTTACATAAATTTCTCACACATTGCATACTTCTTTTTATATTTTTGCAGTTATAACTTATAAACGTATCCATTTAATTGTATGTCATCTTCATCAGAATTCCGTGGTCTAAATCGTATGAATCTCCTAAACGTTATCCCATCAGACCACAAGTTATCATTTAAAAAGGTATCAATTTTATTCATTGAGACGAACATTTTAAAAGAATTGTACGGCCTTTCTTTCTTCATGATAACTTTTTCAAGAGAGACTTTTTCCCGAGTCTTATTATATATATATTCACATATGTCGGCCTCTCGTGTGTCTTTGTTTACATTTGAAATAAACAGTGCAATCTTTGTTTCCGCAGCTTTGAACTTTGTTTCAAAACCGATTGCCTTTCCCATTTTTCCAACAAAACGATTCTTATGTCGTCCACGTTGCATCACAGTCCACTCATCTGTTGGCTTGTTTTGTTTCCATTCACCTGGCATCTTCACTATTTCCGCCATCGTTGGCTGTGACTCACACGTCGCCGGCGCTTGTTTACATGCAGTAGTGTCAGAGGATGAGGACAAAACTTTGTTCGCGCGCTCGAGTGACGATGACTTATTTCGCGTTCGCGTCGACGCCGCCGCTGCCGGCTGAACCACAGGCGTTCTTGGTGCAAGGGAGATAGTGCTATTAACATATGCGCGATAGTGAGCCGACGGCGATGACTCGAGCGCATTCCCTCCCGCCGATTTTGTCATCATGTCGGTATTTGATAATTCATGCGATAGACCTACCGGCCCACTATCTGAATAATATGCACCTCTTTTTTCCGTGTTAATATTTGGGTAATTAACCAAGGAAGTTAGTTTGAGATTATCTAGGTCTATACGTACTGTTTCTACCATGTCTACGGTTGCATAATTCTCCTTAATTGTTTGTATCTCCCTACGAAGCAGTAAAATGTCCTTCAGTAACTTCGTCGCATCAATATGATCAAACGATATCGGAGGCAATTTTTGTAAGTCCCGTGCGACGAAGGTTGGAATCACATCCGGATCTATTTCCTTAAGGAGACAGATAATGTCCTCTAAGTCTCTTTGCATTTTGCCATCTCGCCTTCGTGATTTTTTCCTCTGAGAAGTCGTTACAGATTCAAACAACAAAGTTTTCGCCTCGTCGATATCTGGTTCCGAGAAAGCAGATAAACACACACGAACTATAGACTCGTTATCCATCACATCATGTTTGTTTTGAATGAATGCTAGTACTTCACTTATAATTATATTGCAATTACAACACTTCAACTTATTAACCGCCATTGTTTACAAAGGACGCGCGCACACGTCAGCACGTGAATTTATGCGAATTATTACCTAATACATCTATATCGGCACATATGCACAAGCAAAAATCAAGTGGCACTAACTCAAAATTGTCTGCTCATCACTGCACAGGTCCCACAAATAACCAATGTGTTTGTCCCAACATTAAAATGTCAAATACGATAAAATATCTTGGTATTATAATTGATCAAACACTTTCATTCAAGCAACATATAGAAGCCTTAAATAACAAAATTCGGAAGTTGATATTTGTTTTTAAAAAGTTACGCAATATTGCAGACCCAAAAATAATTAGACAAGTCTACTTTGCTCTATGCCAATCTTTACTAACTTACTGTATTACCACATGGGGAGGAGCGGGTAAAACATTATTACTAACCATTGAGAGAGCTCAGAGGGCGATTCTCAAAGTGTCTACTTTCCGACCTTTCCTTTTTCCCACTAACCTCCTATACAAAAATTGTGAAGTAGGTATTAACAGTTAGACAGCTATTTATAATGGGCATTGTATTAAAACAACACGCAGCTCTACCATACAGCACTGAACATACTAATAAAAGACGTAAAGATCTAGTCTGTCCTCAAAATCAAACAAAACATGCTTTTACATCAAAATTTTACATGTTCCTGGGTCCTCTCCTCTATAATAGATTAAACTCTATAGCGAATATTTATTCCCTGAATCACACTAATTGTAAGAGAATTCTCAAGGATTCTCTTCAAAGTATGTCCTACGAAGATACAGAGAATCTACTAGTTGTGCCGAAGTAAATATATTTAAGTATACAAATTTTCACCGACACTAAGCATTTCGTTAATTTAGGAACTAAAAATTAGCCTATTTAAAATTATAATCTGTATAATTTAGGATTATTTTCTTTTTGAACATTATCTAATAACTCTTTGATTGTTTATTAATTACTTTAGACTGTTTTAGCTCTTCTTGTCTGAAACACAGGATTTACCTAGTTCAGGCACGTAAGAATTAGGAATATAATTAACATTTAAGCACCTCTGTAAAATTTTATCTTGTAATGATTTTTGAATAAATTATTATTATTATTATTATTATCAATTGGTTATCCGTACATAAACTATGTAATTCTTCGCCGAATAATTCGCCCGGGTGTGCATTAAAATCCCCTAACATAAATATAGCTTCAACAGAACAGTTATTAATAATAGCACATACCTCGCTAAAACAATCCGTAAATGCCGATAGGTTATCAATAGCATTTGTTGGCATGTACACACTGAACACAAGTAAAGCGCGCCCATTAGTTGACACTTTTATCGCACTAATACGTGAATTATTGCACTCAACTACAGACACTTCCGTAAACAAATCCTTGCGCCAGAGCAACGCAACTCCTCCATAAGGTCGACCTCTAAGTATGCCTTCAGATGTATCAACCGCCGATGTTCCGGTGTACCCAAAATCTTGGTCAATGGTGCCAAGGAGTGGTAAGTCATGTGGAAATAGCCACGTCTCCTGAAGGGCTATAATATCTGCGAGCTTACATAAACTTCGCACACAATCGAGCGACCTCTTAACTGATTTACAGTTAAAACTAATAAACGTAGTTTTCTCATTAATTTGTACATCCATTATTTACCTTATTTTGCCTTAAGTCACTATTCATACTTTTCATACCATCACCTTGTCTCTAATCTTTGTTAAAATAAATAAAACGCCGAAAAGAAATACCTTCCGGCCAGAGACAATCATTTAAAAACGTAGCGAGTTTGTGTTGTGGTACAAGAATTTTATAAGCATTGTAATTTCTCTGTTTCTTCATTTCAATTTTCTTAAGCTTTATTTCTACCTGTGTTTTTGACATAATATATCCAGCGATATCACTTTCTGTTGTCTCTTTATTAACGTTTGTAATAAATAGTGGGATTTTTGTATCCGCTGCTCGGAACTTATTATTAGGCTCAATGGTGGCTTTTCCTTTACTACCTTCAAAACGATATTTCGACCTCTTCCTCTGCACAACCGTCCATTCATTCTCCACTTGATTATTTTCAACCAGTTTACGTTGTTCAGTATCGCTCCCGCTTAACGCTTGTGTAATAGGCCGCGCCGGTGACTTACGCTCGATTGTGTGCCTATGCGTCGAAACCGGTGTGATGACGTCCTCGCGTCTCACAGATTCGCATGTGAGCGAGAGACGGACGCACTATCCTTACATGCGGGTGACAAGGATGAACACTTGTCGGCCATCTCTTTACCAGTCATTAGCGCGCTGGTCGATTCTTTTGAATAGTGAGGTAGGTTAGTAATTAACGCCTCCGTCGCATCGAAACTGTTTTTTCGGTCACCTCCTCCTTGTAAATTAATACTTTGGGAGCTGCTTACGGATTGATATTTGCATTAAAAAAAATCATTTTTTAGCTCATCAAATCGCTTATTAGTTACATAACTTTCCTTAATACAATTCAATTCGTTTTGCAATACTAATAGATCCTTAGAAGTCTGGTCACATCTATATGGTCAAAGGTGACCGGCGGCAATTTCTGTAGCTCTTTAGCAACAAATATTGGAACTTCTTCTGGATCCGTTTCCTTCAACACAGAAATTACATCATAAAGAGCTCTCTGTGATTTCCCATCTCTTCTTCGTGAAATTTTACGCCTTGTTGTGCTCACCGAATCGAAAAGCAAATTCTTAGCCGATTCGATATCTTCGACTGAGAAAGATGAGATACATAACCTCACCAAACTCTCATCGTCCATAACATCCATTTTATTTTGGACGAAGGCTAACACTTCACAGATCACTATATTACAGTTTATACACTTAACAATTTTAGTCGCCATTTTTACTTTTTGGCCAACGACGACGCAACCGTACGGTACGGTGACGCAAGGTCAACTGATTTTTATTTTATTTATTTATTTATTTAAGGTTCACCAACAATTGTTTACACTAATTTTATGACAAAAGTAACATGTAAATAATAAGATAATAGTGTAACAATCACTTAAAGGTAAACTCTGCATGCATAAATATAAGAGTTGTATAAGATAGATGATATAAAACAAAGACCAACTTATTTACTTAGACTAACTCAACAAAAGAAAACTAATTTAGCTACCTATAACAGTTAAATATATATTTACTAATAATTTGCTTTAGAAATGAGAAAAGGAAGATAGAAGGTTAATTAAATAAGATATTGATGGATGTTGGTTTTCAACTTGCTCAAAGAGTCAAAGTGCAGATCGAGTTGGTCGCTGCAAACAACATTGCATCCAACATGCGACGGCGCCTGTCCAGCGAAATCATTTTAAAGTGACTTAGCCTGTTATTATAAGAACTTGTTTTTTTAGCAATTCCGCTGGAAAACGCCAGATGCCATAGAAAGCGTTTTTGAACACGTTCTATACGCAAAGAATGTATAGCATAGTGTGGTCGCCAGACCACGCTACAATGTTCCAATAAGCTTCGAATCAAGTTGTTGTAAAGCATAATTTTAGTCTTGCACTTAAATTGTCTGGAGTTCCTTATAACAAATCCTAGCATTTTAGAAGACTTTTTAATTATAGTATGCACATGCGGAATAAAGGTTAATTTCCTGTCAAAAGTAACACCAAGGTCCTTCATTACTTCCACTTCACTAATTTTAGCTCCTTCGATGTAATAATCTTGTTCTATTAAATTATGATTTCTCGTGAATTTGGTATGGTAACATTTACTAGCGATTAGATGCATCTCATTGAATTCACACCACTGCACAAGTCTATTCAGATCACTCTGTAAGTAGGAGGCGTCTTCTATTGATTTAACGATTTTGACAAATTTTAAGTCGTCAGCATACATGTAAACATTTGAGTGTTGGAAACAGCTTGGGATATCATTAATAAAAAGATTAAATAACACCGGACCCAAATGAGATCCTTGTGGCACGCCAGAGAAGATAGCTCGCGAAGTTGATTGAAACCCGTCCCGTTGATCACCACATAGAAAGACCCATCGACAAGATATGAACTCAGCCACAAAAGCAACGACCCTGTGATGCCGTACGTTTTCAGTTTGTGAATCAGTATTTTGTGTGAGAATTTATCAAAAGCCTTACTAAAATCTGTATAGATGACATTAGCCTGATAACCTGAATCAATAGCCTGCGTTAGTAGTTCGGTGAATAATATAAGATTCGTATTTGTCGATCTGGACTCAACAAAGCCATGCTGATCGTCACTTAAATATAGTTTTAGGTGATTTTGGATAAAAGGACAGATCAGAGACTCAAATTTTTTTGCAAAAGTTGACAAAATGGAAATGGGTCTGTAATTAGAAATAAATTCGTCATTGTTTGACTTATGGATGTGTACAACCTTTGCTACCTTCCATTTTGACGGAAAAATACCCGATGTTAAAGATTTGTTATAAATAAGTAATAGTGGTGAGACCAACTCGGCTGCACACTCATAAATAAAAATCGGTGGTATCTCGTCTGGCCTTTATTGCAATCTAGATTTTTCAATTTCTTATACAAGGTTTCATGACTAATAACTAAATTTGACAAACAAGCTATAATTTTGAAGGGCATTTAAGAACTGAGTATTTTGTAAATTACCACCATCCTGAACAGGGCTATACACAGAGGAAAAGTACGATGCAAAAATCTCACATATGGTTGTGCCATCCAACGACGTTGTAACGCCATCCGTCATAGTAATAGGATAGGTGCTAGTGCCACCCCGTTTAGTCTTAACGTAGGTCCAAAATAACTTAGGGTTGTTTTTGAGTTCGTCTTCCAAATGCTTTATATAATTGTTATAACAGAAGTTTGCAAGGCCACCACAACGCTTACTAATTATTTTTAGTTCAATTTTATCTAAAGGGTTCTTGTAAACATTGTAGCGTTTTCTGATCTTATTTTTGTAATTTAACATTTTAAGCAGATTCCGGTTGAACCAAGGTGGACATTTATTATTCTTCGGAATCCGAGTAGTTATGAATTTTTTTATACCTGTATTGATAGCGTCATAAAATACCTCTAACATCTCATTGACGTCATGCTGTGCCTCAAATAATTCCTCCCAGTCCAATTCATTTAAATATCTTCGAATTGGTAAATAACTTGTTTTGCGAAAATTAGGTTTTCCATTGACAATTTTATACGGTAGTTTAGCAGCCCTATTCAAAGAAATCATAATATCAAGAGGAGGATGATGCTGATCAATGTTACTAATTGGATCAATACTTTGGTTTACATTACACAATGAACAGTTGCACAGTACAAGATCCAGTATGCGACCCGAACAGTTATATGTGTTGTTGAATTGATAAAGTCTATTAACACACGTAAAATCTAACAAAGCTTCACTAGTATTAGGTAGCTTGAGACTGGTACTGGAATTATTTACAATTTTCCAGTCAATATTACCTAAATTAAAGTCACCAATGATGCATACGTCTGAATCATTAATCTGTTCAAAGGTTGCATTACATTTGTCCAGAAAATGTTCCAGGCAGGAAATGTGTACAGGTGGAGGTAGATATACTGCACAGAGAGCAATTCGACAAACAGATCGAGCGAAAGGTAGATCTAAAATAACCCAAAGGTCTTCACAGTTACTTTCAAATTGCATAGCTCGTTTAGAGTTTATAGATTTTTTGACAGCTATTAAAACCCCCCCGACTTCTTTGCCTTTTTGTGATTGAGAACTTTCTCTGTCCCTCCTATGAACTTCGTATCTGTCATCGAACAGCTCACTGCTTAACACGGTACTATTAAGCCAAGTTTCTGAAAAGATTATAACATCGTAGTTATTACAACGTATATTACGATAAACCATATGTGTTTTTGTTCTTAAGCCTCTACAATTCTGATAAAATATTTGCAAACTATCGAATTTTGAAAAATTTTGGGTTGTTATTACGTGTATCTTATGTGTAAGAATATAAAATGTTATATTAATTTACTTAAAGAGTCCAAACTTTTAATTAGGATATGGTCGGTCGTTTCAGTCTTCCTGGCAAATATACAACAATTTTTACCCAGACGAATCTGTAACCCTTATCCTTGGCTTTTAGTCTAGTAGCGGCATGCAGCACTTTATTAGAAGGAGACAGATGTTCCAATACAAATACTGGGTTTCTTTCGCCAGCCAGCCCAAGGTCAGCACTGTTGAGCTTCTCGCTATTGTTCTTGTTCTTGTTGTAATTTATAACGGAGGCCAAGAACTGGTCGCGAATCCTCGGCGATGCCAGCTGTACAACAACGGAGCGCGGGCGAGTACTAGTTGCTTGTAATTTAGCCACACGGGTGCAGTGGTGAATGTTTTTGTCGCCCAGCTCGCAACTCACAACTGATCCCAGCTGCTTTACGACTGTATGTAAGTTCTCATGTTTATTTTCGGGTAAGCATTGGAGTTCAACATTGCTCGAACGTGCTTGCTGCTCAAAATAGTTTAATCGAAGGCTTAAGCCCGCCAATGAGTTTCTAAGATCAGCATTTTCTTTCTCCAAATCGTTTACCGATGTTTTTAAATTCATCGAACTCTTTAGTGTGGAAACTCAAGGACGCTGTCAGTTCTCTGATATCTTGCCTTATCGGTTCAAGCTCTTTGTTAACGACGCTAAGTAAGGTGCTGTTTATTTGTTGCAACATAGTAGCTAACTCAGCCTTTATTACTTCTTGGACAATAGAACGCACATCTTCGGTGATCACAGCAGTTGCTTGAGGAGGTGAATTTAAGGCTGGTCTCTTGTTTCCTCTTGTAGTTGATACATTCCGACTTGGTGTATTCTCTTTTTCAGAGGACTTAGTGATAAGACTTATACAGACCGAGCAATTCCATTTGCAATAGGCTTCAGAATCAATAGCAATTGCCGGGATAGACAGGCACTTGAAATGGTACGTTTTATTGCAAGTAATGCAATTAATAAATCGACTGCAGTCTTCGGTATCAGAGTCAGCACAGCAACCCCACAGCGCCGTTGACGAAGCCATGCTGATTAAAACAGTCAGCAATACAAACTCACTCAGTCCCTCCAACACTTGATAACCCAATAAATTTGTTTCAAGTTTCTTTAAAATAAGATAATTTATTTATTGTTTACAAGGACCAGATTATACATAGAGTGAATACAATTGGCACGTAAGAGTAAAACAAAATCCAGTAAGCGGGTGAAGCGCTGTACTCCTAAATAGGCTACTGAGTAACCTGAGCTTAGGAGAAACAGGACCGATCCCGATTATACAATATACAAATGGAGGTCTTATATGGCAAATGACGTGGTACAGTTTATAATTAGGTATATTATCCCAGTAACAATAACTTGCATGCAGAAAATAAAGAAAAATGAAAGACATTACAAATAGGCAAACGTGTGTGTCGGTGTGTGTGAGTGTATGTGTGTGTGTATGTGTGTGTGTATATGTGTGTGTGTGTGTGTGTGTGTGAACTTATATTAATGTGAGTGGTTACCTCAGGAAGTCTTCGGTTTCTTCATAATTGAGTGTAGATAGGAACAAGCGGGCGGTTTTCTTACATTTAAAAATAGTAGATCCGTAAATTGGTTGTTTTTCATTTATTTTATTATAGGGTTTTTCAATAAGGGCGGGTAGATGTTGAAATGAAATAAATTAAGCTGTGAGTGAGGTATTAACAAAATTCTTTTTTTATTTGAAAGGCCCATATAGCCCATTATGTGTGGAATATGACATCGTTCAAATGCCCGCCTCGGCTTCTTACGGTGGCACGGATCCGAGTGGTCCAATTTTCAATGACTCTTCCGCATAGATCCGGCTGAATTTGAGCGATGGCCTGTGTTATGTTCACCTTAAGGGCATCGGTCGATTGTGGTTTATTCGCATAGACCTGCGACTTCAAGTAACCCCACAAGAAAAAGTCTAGCGGGGTCAAACCGCATGACCTTGGCGGCCAATTTACATCACCCCTGCGAGAGATAACTTTACCCTCAAATCGTTCATGCAGAATGTCAATTGTGGCGTCCGCTGTGTGGCAAGTAGCGCCGTCCTGCTGGAACCACATGTCGTCTAGGTCCATATGGTTCAATTTGGGCCATAAGAAATTGTTTATCATCGTTCTGTAGCCCTCGCCGTTGACGGTGACCGCCTCACCAACATCGTTTTCGAAAAAGTACGGACCAATGACGCCGCCGGCCCAAAATCCACACCAAACGGTAAGTTTTTGAGGATGCATTATCACCTGGTGAACCTCGTGTGGGTTGGTGTCGTTCCATATACGGCAATTTTGCTTGTTAACACAGCCATTCATCCAAAAATGCGCCTCGTCGCTAAAGATGATTTTTCGGCCAAAATTAACGTCCTCTTCCAAACGATTCGAAGCCCAGTCAGCGAACAAACGGCGTTGTCTATGGTCATGAACTTTGAGCTCCTGGGTCAATTGGATCTTGTACGGGTAAAGGCGTAAGTCCCGACGCAAAATTCGCCAAGTTGAAGTCTGCGAAAGGCCGAGTTCTTGTGCACGGCGAGGAATCGACTGTCTCGGGTTCTGCTGTACACTTTCACGGACCGCAGCGATGTTCTCGATCGATCTGGCGTTTCTTTGACGAACGGGTGTCGGCTGATTGTTTACCGAACCGGTTGTCTCAAATTTGGTCACCAAACGTTGGAGCGTTGACTGTGAAGGGCCACCACGTCTACCGTAAAATTGGCGCAATGCTCGCAATGTTTGCACTAACGAACACTCATTTTGATAATAAAGTTTTATCATTTGAACGTGCTGTTCAATCGTGTAATTTGCCATGGTGGTTTGGCATAAGTAACTGAATAAGAAACAAAAGATTTGACAGATGTCACCAAAACAAAATAGCTGTTACAGGCCACCAAAATCTACCCGCGCCAATTGAAAAACCTTTTATATAGTGACGGGCCAAGATAGGGGAAGAATTTTTTTATAAACTTTTTTCGGACCGACGGAACAGAGCAGATATTATTTTTGCGGCGTCTGCTAATTTTTAGATAGGGTGTTTTTAAGTGTTGCAATAGGATAGTGTGTAGGATAAATTGCTGTCTTACATTGAGTAGGTTGCAGGCTTTGTATAATTCGGTAGTAGGGAAACGTATAGGCCTGAATGTCGCGACTTTTAGTATAGCTCTGTGGGCGATCTCTAGAGGTTTTAGTGTGGTTTTTGCGGCTCCACCCCAGCAGGAGATACAATAAGTCAGAACTGATTGGCATAGGGCAAAATATACGTTACGAATAATTGCAGGGTTAGCTACATGACGCAAGGTCTTAAATATATAAATCAGTTTGCGTATCCGGCTGGTGAGAGTCGAAATATGTGTTTTAAAATTAAGATTTTTGTCCAACAAAATGCCGAGATATTTAATTTTTTCAACTGAATTCAGGTCAGGACATTGGCATTGACTTTGGATAGAGCAAGAGTGCGCTTTTAGAGAAATAGAGGTACTTGATTGAGCGGTGTTACTGATAGAAAAGATAACAAAATTGGTTTTAGTAGCATTAAGAGTCAGTGTGTGTGACAGGAGCCATTTCGTAATGGTATTAAGGCCGTCTTGTGCAACAGTCTGTAGTTCCGTCCATGTATTTGCAGAAAAAGTGATGGCGGTGTCATCTGCATAAGAAACTATTTTGGCGTTAGTAACGTTTAGGTTGCAGAGACTGTTGATATACACAAGGAAGAGGGTAGGCCCCAAAATACTGCCCTGTGGTACCCCGTACTGAATAGGTAGCTCTTCACTCTTGTGATTGTCTATTACGACTGATTGAGACCGGTCTGAGAGGTAGCTTCTAAAAAAGTCAAGTGGGGAACCTCTTACACCGATGCTCTCAAGCTTGATTAAGAGCGTGGAAACAGGGACGGTATCGAAGGCTTTCGCCAGGTCTAGAAAGACGGTAAGGACTTTTTTATTATTATTTAAGTTTTCTGTAACATTATTAATAATAATAATAAT
Organism: Shargacucullia verbasci; assembly: GCA_947562105.1. Taxonomy (NCBI): domain Eukaryota; kingdom Metazoa; phylum Arthropoda; class Insecta; order Lepidoptera; family Noctuidae; genus Shargacucullia; species Shargacucullia verbasci. The sequence goes on from OX387281.1 coordinate 5,523,988, forward strand.
AATAATAATAATATTTATTAATAAACTTTTTACAAAAATATTGACATACATGTTCACAAATATAGACATTTTACATCATTATTTAAATATTGCATAATTATAACTATTTCATAATTAAAATTAAAAAAGCTACAAAAAGAAAAGTTAAGTCATCTCAATAACTATTCGCAGCCTGAACTAGGATAAACCTGTGTTTCAAACGATTGCTTTCTTGCAAAGCGGGATAAGTTATATATCCAAAACAAATGATAATTGTACATTTTCATAAATTGCAGAATTACTTATTAAAGACAACTATTAAAAATAAATAAATAATAATAAGAAAAAACTTAACAATAATTTCAATCATTTTATAATTTCTAACAAATTCTCTGTGTCTGCATAATTGAGCTTCTCCAAATAATCCGATAACATGATACTGCATTTTTTGTAATTTACACTGTGTATTTTTAGTAACTTATTAAACTTATTATATAAAAACGGTCCTAAAAATATGTAAAATCTGTTTACAAATGCATGGTTAGTTTGCGTCTTAATACAGACCAAGTCCTTCCTTCTCTTGTTTGAAGATAATGGGTTAAGAGGAACTTCAGAGTGCTGTTTTAGTAAGATGTGCAGTATAAATAATTGACGAACTAAGTCTGAGCGCATCGCGCGCTCGCTGGTTGAGGGTTTCGGTTCGTTCAAATTATACAGGGAGTAATTATTCTTAAATTCTGAATCTAGCAACAAACTGGGCGTTGTTTCAATGTATAATGTTCGTGTCGATCACGTCAAATTGTCAGTGATCTATCGATGCCGAAGTAACTAGTAAAAATTAGAGGATTTCGGGTAGGACTAGTTACATATCGTCGTCGAAGGATAGCAACTTTTCAGGAGAGTGAAAAAACTGCTTAATTTTACATAGACACCAGTACAATACCATTTTAACCCTTAATTTGGCAAGCTAGGTTAAGTCATTGTAACAAGTTTAGATTAATATATTTTGCTGATGGACATTAATAAACTATTGAAAAAATAAAAATAAAATTATGCACTGAAGGGTTTCCTAGAAAATAGACGTTAAGTATACTCTACAAAGTTCGATAGTCAAGAAAAAAAGACGTGTTATAAGAGTTGAGCATTCTTAACAAATCTCGTTTAGGGTACTATGAAATTAAACATAATTTTATTAAAAAATAAATGTTTATTTGAAAAATAATGAGATATTGACAACAGTATTAGGGCTTCTTATGGTGGTAATTATAATGACAATTGCGGTCTTTAACAAAGCAAATTCTGACGTTACACTTTAAGCAGAAGACAGTGGTAAATCCTTTTTTGCAATAAGCACATCGACCATAATCCTTGCCATGTTCTGGGAAATGACCAATGTTATCGAACCTCACATCATCTACTGGTCTGGATCGCGTAGGGTTTTTTATTTTATTAATTTTATTGAGATCTTGTACATTAGTTGGGTCTACAGTTGTCCCTTTTTTCAGCAATGCCTTGTAAATACTTAGCCTGAACTGTTTCAAAAGAGTATATTTATTTTGTCCCTTTCTCTTATTATCCCTTCGGTAGGTCAACCAGGCATTGTTGATACATATATCAAGTAATTGTGAAAAAATTGATAGATACCAGCGCCTGGTTTTAATTTCGGTACGATATAAAGCTATCAACATGTCCGCTAAGTCTACACCCCCCATATGGGCGTTATAATGCTTAACAACATTAGGATACTGTACCTCTATCCTCTGCTTCCTAATTTTGCAGTACCTCCGTATCTTAGTCAGTGGATATGCGTCTGCGTAACTGGAAGCCAGTACCACACATTTATTGTCGTTCCATTTGACCACAGATAGTTTGGTTTTGTTACAAACAGTTTGACTAAAAGCCCCCCTGCCCTGAGTTTTCAGAACCTTGTCTGATTTCAATTTTTTTCCAGCATCTCTCAGGCGATTTGTACGCATTGTACCAAGACTAAATATTCCGTAGGAATTCCTGAGGTGGTGTATTAGCTCCAACGATGAAAAGAAGTTATCAAAGTAGACAACACAGGGTTTTTTCTTTATGGTTTTACAAAGTCTCAAAACAGCCTTGGCCCCCCAACCTAAGCCTTCTTCTTCCTCTGTAAAGTTACAGTGATCAAAGTTGTCGTTACCAGTATAAAGGAAAAAATTGTAAATAATCCCTGATGCACCAGCTCGCACCAAACTTTTAAAACCCCACTTTCGTGGCTTGCGCGGATTGTACTGTCGTTTTTTCCCTGCTTTGGTGCCTTTATATGGAATCACCATCTCATCTACACTGAACCTGGTCTCCTCTTCCACTTTTAGGCAGTTCGCGCGGATTTTTTCCACTATGGGTCTCATTTTAAAATATGGATCAGAGTCAGTATCTGTATTGTCTACAAAATGTAGGTATCTCCGTATAATTTGATAGCGCTTTAGAGGCATTACATCTGCAACCATTGGGAAACGGGTATCAGCAGCCCAATAATCCAAATATGAAGGCATAGACACAATACCCGTAATTACTTTTATTGCTATAAATTTGCGCATTTCGGCATCGGACACATTTATGCATCGGCCCGATTTCTGAACGGAATACATATTTGTGTGATGACATATTTCATCGAACATATCCTCCGAAAAAAAGTCGTTGAAATAATCCAGTGAGGTTTTGCTGTCAATTATAGGACTTTCAAACTTATCGGGTTCTAATTCAGCGCCAAATTGAATACGTGCGCTTGACCATTGAAACTTGAGATCTACTTTCTTCTTTCTAGTAACGAGACGAGGCCTTTGCGGGATCGGGTTTTGCTGACGGCGTCTATTTCGACTATTACGGTTTGGAAAGGGCGTAGAAGTAGATTGTGGAGATCGTTGAGGAGAGTCAGTTACTTGGTTGATTATAAATGATGGTGTTATTGAAGGTATGTTTGACATTGGAGAAAGTGTTGGTAAAGAATTTATAGATGGCAGCGAAAGGTTATTAGCTTGGTGCTCATCATCACGATTATCAGTCTCACCACATTCTGTGTGATCAGTCGGATTCGTATTCGGATAATTGTCATCGGAAAAATCTACATCGAGCCGTTCTAAAGCAGAGTCAATTGATGGTGCTTCAGATGACTCAGAATCTCGACTTTGAAACTTGTGCACTTCGTCTTCAAGCTCATTCTCGAGAGTTTGATGTCCCACTTATATCAGATGGAGCGTTTTCTTGGGGAACAAGGACCAAAATACGATTTGACCTCCAATTCTGTAATAAGAAAAAATGTTGCAGGCAAACAAGCAAACCAAGCTATGTATCGCACACGGTAAACATGTTAGTATTGCGCAGAAATTAGTATTTAGGATGCAAATTAAAATATTGCGTAAAAAGAAAAAATATACTTTGTATATTAAAAGTAAGAAAAAAAACATCTCAGTGCTTATTATTGCTAAGCAGACTTAACAAACAAAACTGCCACCACATCTCCCACCATGTAAATTTGTTGAGTATACTCAACATACGTTTATCACACTCAATTACACACCACCGAACTTTGTTAATGATACTCAACATTCATGTTTACATACCTATTGTGTTTATATCTCATAGGGTAAATGCTTGAAAATGATGGTAAAACGTTAGATACGTATTATAGAAACATAAAAAATTGACATATTTATAATTTTAGGAAATTAAACACAAAAGAAAATTAAAATTACCTGCACAGTCCGCAGTGTGTTTCGCCTGGTCGCCATTTTGGCATGGTAGTGTCAAATTTAGTGTTGCCACCTAGTTCGAAAAAAAATTCTAACAAAAAGCACTAGTTCACGAATTAAATAAAAACCAATAAAAAATAATACGCCATCAAAAATATAGTATTATGTTTTTTCGATTGGAGTGTTGAGTATACTTAACGATATCAAATTAAGGGTTAAATTCATTTCATTTTACGAGTTTCTATTGGACGATACTTGTTTCAGCTTTGGGTTTCGGCTTTAGCTGAAACAATGCGTCTTCCGATTCTCTAGCAAATGCTATTAAAATGTCAAAACCGCCAAAAATTACTTACGTGGTGTTAGAACTTCAACGACGATATAGAACTCATCTATATGACGGAAATAAGCTGAGCGTTATGTACGATAGAAGCTAGCGATATTAGAATAAAATAAGTTATTTTCACAATCTTTAATAGAGAGCAATGCATTTAACAAAGCCAAGTGATTTTATTTATTAGTTTCTTATTTGTTTTTAGCTAGCGTACCTACTATAGTATACCACTATTTTATCTATTAAGGTACGGCCAAACCAATGCGGCCAACCCGCGTGCACGATCAGTTATTGCAGTTGTTTTTGTAGCGACATGTTCAAACGAGCGAGTCCTGCGGGCGGACGCAGCGATCAGTGCAGCGTCTGCACACACAATCATCGGACGGCTGCGATAATTTGATGTCAACACGATTTGAATGTTTCACATAAATGATTTAAAGTATTTTCTGGGTATGTATAATGCCAGATACAGAAAAAAATATTGTTGAAGTGCAAAACTTAAAATGTTATCGATAAAATATTATTAAACGAATATAAGACGAGATTTGGGAAGAAATAATAATTGCTGCTAGTAGAAAAAATTCGTGTTCGATGTCACTACCTTCCATTATCAGTCACAAAATTTAATAGTAGTCATACGCTTCGCCGGACGCAAATTGATCGAACGCGTTGCGTTGGTGTGAACTTGCACGCAAGTAAATCGCCACCACTTACACGCAGATTGGACGCGTTGGTTTGGCCGTACCTTTACAATACCTGGACTTAGGTTTCCCGTCATAGGTGAAGCAAGGGGTGTACGTATTGTTTTGACACATACACACACACACACACACACACACACACACACACACACACACACACACACACACACACACACACACACACACACACACGTATACTATATCGACTACATATGGCAATATATACAAATATTCGTTCCGTGTGAGAATCGCAACCGCGTTTAATATTGAGGATAAAATTTGAATAAAATATTTGTTCTGTCTGTTAATTTTTTTTTTTGTTTTATCTTGTATTTTTGTTTTAAATACTTCTCCATTTTATATCAGCAACTATCAACTATCTCTTCCCACACCACTCTAGCCATGACTTAAAAGTTATATAACACAAAAAATATTGCCCGAAACAGGCAAGCTCCGTCACCAATGATAGGAACGATGGTGTGGGGCGTCATTACGCCATTTGCATTCAGACATTCAACAGCCATACTATCACTTTAATTTTAAAATAACCTTTTAACTACAAATAACGATTATTTACCAGTAATCTCAAACGAAATAATTGTGTGATAAAATAATCACAAAGAATAAAAATATAAGAATTATCTAAGACACCAATGATTGAATAAAATAAATTAGGTAATGTTATTATGTGATAAATGTTTAGTAACTCAACCAAAGCTCAAAAAAGCATACAATTATTTATATAACAAAAATAAACTCGTCATATATAAATAAATTATTTGCCTCACACAGCTGCCACAATTCAGCGCTAATAAAACACCTATTATATTTGCTTCTTCAATTTTAATGTTCTTCTGTACAATACTAATTAATCTGTTCATTGTGTTTGTAAGACTGAGAATAAATGCAGGTATTCTAAATGAAGTTTATGTTGAAACTATAGCTTTTAGTTGTATAATATAACAATAGATATTAATTAAGATGAAACAATACGGTTGCGGAAAGACGACTGCTGTGCCGCGCTAATATTATTTTAGCTTCAGTACCTAACTATAGGGTATAAAACAAAGTCAAGCTCGTAGCGAATACAAATTCCAGGCCAACAATCAAGGGCGAAGGCGCAGATATCGAGTGAGACCAAGGTCTCTTTCATACAGAATAAGCGACTGTCCGTTCAAGACTTTATAATTATTATTTTTGAATTAGGTAGGTATAACTACTTCAACATTTTTATATAATTTAGACTAGCTTTTGGCCGCGGGTTCAGTCACAGAGAATTAGAAAACAGTCATAATTTCGCAAAGAAAAATATATTACGTAAAGATTGCATACTTATCGATTATATTTTTAGGATTTCGTACTGCAAGGTTAAAATGGAGTCCTATTACTGTTAGTCTAAAGGCCAATAGTCTCGTTATAATTTGACAGCCAGACTGAAAGTGCACCGAATCTAGACTAAAACTTGGTATTCTGCTAATATCTAAGACTAACAAAAAACCTTTTTTTGGTCTTAAGCTAATATGTGATCGCACGCCGATCTTAAATGCCAAACTCGTCTATCAGACAAAACAAATGAATTGACAATTATATGCGTAATAAATAAAACAAAAAAAATAATTTTATTTGAACATAAAACCAATAAGGATTTATGTAATATTTTTTTACCCCTAAAGTAGGTAAAAAAACATAGGTAAGTGCTAATGTGCATGCGATATGCTCTGTTGTACACTAAAGATTAAGAATCTTCCAAAAAAAAAGTGTTATCGATATCGATTTATTATTTTGCAATAGTGTTCAAACAAAAAAACGTTGATTATATGTAACTAATAGACCAAAACAAAAAGGACAAGGCTTGGGTACTGCTGTTTTTTTTTTTCATTTCCTACCATTCCACGCCTTTCTCTGTCTTTATTCATGATTTCACTTGGGCAGGTTGTTGGAAATTTAAGACCAAGCGCCAACCGAAAGAAAAATCGGCTGAACCCGTACCCAAGCCCATACCACCTGAAGATATTGAAGGTAAGAAGACCCTAACTGACTTTAACCCACTCTACGACACAGCAGATTAAAATAAGAGTCGCAGTGAACATTGGCGGAAAAAGAGTAACGACAATTTAAAAAATGTGAAAAATTATCAGCGCTAGTGACAGTGATCTGACAAAACAAAAAAAGTCTCCAAGTTTTTGGAAATTCTAAGGATCTACCGTTTCTTTAGTAGCTGCTCTTCATAATCATATCGAATATTTTATATGAATATACTAATTTTATTGTAATATGTTCCATAACTATTGATTTACTTAAACTACTACAACTATCGCCAATGACACTACTGTGTACGGATAATTTACTTTTTCTCAAGGCATGAAGCGGTAAAACAGATCTGAATAGTAAAAAAAATTCAGAGAAGAGTACGATGGCGCCAGAACCTGAATCCGATGGAAAATTAATCCAAATGTGTGACAAGGGAACCCAAAGGATTATATCCGGAGACATACTTCAGTCTCCGATCACCATGATAAGAACATTGGGTCGTTCACGGCTCGACCCCGGTATGTGCGAATATTTTATGTCAACGTCGTATACAGTCCCCGCTGACGGCCAGTCTGTACCATACCTACACTTCTTATAATTTGATGCTTTTACTTCAGCTTGCTTAAGGATAATTAGTCACCGGCCGTCAGCGGTTACTTATATACGGTAATAGAAATATAAGCCTGTGTTTTGTGAGCTTAATTTTCATCGACACTGCCCTGAATTCTTCCCAGCGCACTGCACCAATTTATATTAGATAGCTAATAGATTATTTTTGAGCTGTTGAAAACTATATGTATCTACACAAACGCGAAATCCTACCGACCAATCAGCTTGACCTCCTTTATGTTAAAGACCCTGGAAAGGCTCTGTGAGAGGGAGCTGAGAGAAGGTGCGCTTCAAACAATACCACTACACGTCAACCAACACGCTTATAGCCAAGGCAAATCAACGGAATCTGCGCTTCATCTAGTGGTCGGCAAAATAGAGGAAGCAATACAACAAAAAAGCATCTGCCTAGGTACTTTCATAGACATTGAGGGGGCTTTCGACAAAACGAATTTCTCCAGTATCAACGCAGCCCTATCGAGACATGGCGTGGAACCCATTCTCATAGACTGGATAACAAACATGCTCAGCAAGCGGGTAGTCCGCCTCGAGGGAGTAGACTCATCAGCCATAATAGCCAAAGGCTGCCCCCAAGGTGGAGTTCTATCACCCTTACTATGGAATCTGGTCATCAACGATCTGATTTCAAGACTAAACTCAAACCTAGACTACACAATAGGATACGCAGACGACCTCGCCATCCTCATCTCAGGTAAGGTGACAGGCACCATCTGTGATCTCACGCAACAAGCACTGTGGACTGTAGAACACTGGTGTGAAGAATACGACCTGTCAGTCAACCCTACCAAAACGGAACTGGTCATGTTTACCCGAAAACGAGCACTGGGACACTATCGACTACCAAAACTGTTCAATACTGAACTCCAACTGTCCACAGAAGTTAAGTACTTAGGCGTCACTCTGGACAGCAAATTAAACTGGAGTAATCACATAGAAAATAAAATAAACAAAGCCAGTATCGCCTTCTGGCAGTGCAGGAGAATGATAGGGAAAAGATGGGGACTTTCCCCCAAAATAATCCTGTGGCTATATAAGACAGTGATCCGCCCTATGCTCACGTATGGCTCCATAGTATGGTGGCATAAAACCAAGGTAAGCACAATAGCAAACAAAATGCAGCGAATCCAGAGACTTGCTTGCTTGGCAACCACAGGCTGCATGAGGACCACCCCAACTGCAGCTCTGGAAGCCATGCTAGATCTCCCACCGCTACATCTATTTACACAGCAAGAAGCAGCTATGTCAGCGGTGAGACTAAAGTCTCTGGGTCTCTGGAAAAACTGTAATACACTCCACACTCACACCTCTATACTAGATGAACTCTATAGAGACTTCCCCATCATGCAGGCAATCAATGACTGCATATCAAAAGAGTTCATTTTCGACAAAAAATACAAAATCCAACTCCACGAAGGACAACGAAGTTCAGGGCTATGCCCTAAAGAACTTCAAATCTTTACAGATGGGTCCAAAACAAGCGAAGGTACCGGATCAGGTATTTTCTCGGAGGATCTAAACATAAATATTTCTACACCTCTAGGAGCCTACAACACAGTATTCCAAGCAGAGTGCATGGGCATCACTCTAGCGGCCTCAGCGGCCTTATCGAGAGGTGTTACGGAATACCCTATTCGCATACTCTCGGACAGCATGGCGGTTCTACAAGCCCTAAATAGCTACACTGTCAAATCTGGGTTGATATACGAGTGCCACAAACAGCTAAATCAGGTAGGCAATCATAATAAAATAACCATTCAATGGATCAAAGAACACAGCGGCTCTAGGGGTAACGATGCTGCGGACGAACTAGCTAGAAGAGGGTCGAGCATGGGCGTGGCAGGACCCGAGCCTATAGCGCCACTCCCCTTCAGCTATCTACGCAGTATAGTAAGACAACGCACCAAGGACCGACACAAAAACCTCTGGTCAGGTATTGGTGAGTGCAGGCAGACAAAGGAAATTCTCCCTGCCATTAACGGACGCACAACCAGCCAACTGCTCCGACTGACAAAGCAACAACTTCGAACAGTCACAGCAGCGTTCACCGGACATGGCTCCTTCAATAAACATCTTTTCGTTATAGGAATTACAGACAGTCCTCTGTGCAGAGCATGCATGGAGGAGGAAAAAACACACAGGCAGCCCACGTGCTACTGAACTGCCCTGAGGTCGCCACATACAGGGCCAAGTACTTCGGAAACCCAGGTACCCTCCGGGAAATAGCCAGCAACGTCAAACGACTGCTGGCATTTCTCGAACAACTGGGGTGGATCGAATAAACTGACATTATTCCCACCCCGACGCAAAAAATGCGCTTAAGCGTGTACTTGCGGAAACCAGCCCGTTTATACCTATAACTATATGTATGGTCGAATAGTTTACAATAAAGAAGTTGATCTTATTTACGCGAACACAAAGCTACTTGTAACTTTCTAAAGCACTGTGGTTTTTAATTGTTTTGGTGATTATAATAATAACTGTATCTTAAAATAATACACTTACACATCATTCTATGTCACAATCATAAGTATTATGTAGACTCTATCTATTCGACTTACGTCTACTAACTGTTTAGTATACGCCTTGTGCTAATCTCATCCGCTGTCGACCCGCGATCTTCACGATATCGTCCGACCATATTGCTAGGGTTCTTCTTTGCATTCTTCGTCCTTCCCTCGGCCACCATACGGAGAATACCTTGGTCCACCTTCCGTCATCTCACCTTGCTAAGTGAATCGCCAATCTTCACTTTAGGGTCGTGATCCGTTTATCAACATTTTCGACTTTCGTTCGGCATTAGATCTCGAGGTTAGGTAAAAGGTTCCGACCTGGTGGTTCAGACTTCATAAGTGAGGATAGACAAGACACATTGGTTAAATGTCTTGGTCTTCATATATTGCGGAATGTTGGCTTTGAAAACATTTTCAAGGTTTTCAAAGGGATCCCAACTAGATACGTCTAGCGATCTCGTTGACCTGAAATTCTCGACCAAACAATAAATATGGTCCAAGATAGCTCACTACTATGTTTGGGCTGTCTGGACGTTTGGACGTTCTGACTATTGCTGTCCATCCTGTTGATAGTGTCCTGGGCTTCACTTAGCTTATACTCCAGCTCAGCGTTGCGTTTGACTGTTGAGTCAAACTAATCACTGCTCTGGTCGAATTTGTTTACTTAGACTTTAATAAGCTGAAGCTTATTCCGTTCCTCATAGATTTTAATTAATTGACCATACAATTGTGCCCTATCATTATTTAATTTAGCAATAATATTTAATATTGATAGCACTTTATTCTCATAGTCATCTTGTTCTCTTTGTTATTCCATACTGACCTTTTTTAATTGCTGCAAAGTTAACTGGTGTTTGAATACCACCAGGCGTGTACTAGCCTTTCAACGGAATAAGAAACAACATCCCAATTCAAATAGAAAAAAGTTATTTGTGTGAAGAATTAAAACAACATAAGTTATGACTTGGCGTTTTTTACAAATAATATATTATGTATGTACTGTACGAGTATTAGGTTTATTATATCTATAAAACAAGAAGTGGGATAGTAATCTAGTGGAACCCTTGCCTTACCATGCAGAACCATCTGAGTTTGAAACTGTTGCGGGTTCGCGACATTCCTAATTTATTTATGGATCACAAATTGCCAGCGTTGTGGTAAATGCCATTAAGACTTCGTGTGAAAAAACTACATGAATATGAACTTTCTTTCTTCTTAACTTAAAACTTAACTAAAACAAATAATTTGGTTCGAGATTGTTGTAATAAAAAAAATTGGGAGTTGTAATGTTTAAATGAAAATAGAAGAAATAATGTGTAATATTGTGTGCTCCACTATAAAAACAGGTAATTATAATTAAATTCGGGCGCCAGGAGCTAACACAAAAATATAACCGGAAACTTAGCGAGTAAAGTTGAACTTTTAATCTTCAGGCGGGAGGAATAAATAAAAGCAAACAAATTAATTTGACATTTTATTCTCCAGTAGGTTCTGTTGTATTATAAAAGGATATTGGATAAAGGCTAAAGAAGCACAAAAAATATGTTTTAAATCTAAACTCAGATATTTTTATTATTTAATATTATTATGATTATTGTTGCATCCACAAAGAATTTATAAGAAAATACACCTTTGTGTTTACGTTTAATATGATTGTAATAGGTTACTTGACGAGCCGACACGCGGTGGAACCGACGAGCACTCCATAAAAAAAGAAGGTTATAAATACCTCATAGATGGGCATCCATCCAACAGGATAAAAAGTTAAATCCAAATTATTTAATTTAGAAATAAAATAGGTATAAAAATAAAAAAAATAAAAAAAAACGCCAATGGGCTGGAACAAAAATACAATCCATTAAAACTTGAAATAACGACCACCATATTTAATTGTAAAACATGGTGCGTGGAGACAAAACTTACCGTTTTTTTCGTATTAATTCAGCATCGCAACAAGAATGGCAATGCGAATGATTTGCAATAGGAAACTAATACTGAAACAAAGCAAAATTTCCAAAAATAAGAACCACATAACGGTTTTGTAATTCAAACTATCACGAGACAGAATAAAAATCTACTCACCAGGAAAAATACGGGAGCCCACTTCAAAACCTGGGTTTATCCCTTGCAATAACAAGATATCACAACATTTTATGCAGAAATACACCGGTATGAAGCCGGATTAAAAATTTATTTAAAAAAATATCGGCGGAGACAAAATTACAACATTGCCGATCGATCGCAGAGTGAGATCCTCAACTGACATTTGTCAAAATGACAATTAGAAAAATACGTTCGGAATCACTCTCGTATCTAATAAAATCGATTACAAACCTTTGTCCTATAAGGCGTGAAGCAAAATGAACCACATAAACGATGTGATAATAAATGATGTGGATACAGCCAGAATAGTTTATTTCAGTTATTTTCATAGCGTTATGACTTACGGCATCCTCCTCTGGGGAAACTCTGCAGACATCAATACTATATTCGTCTTGCAGAAAAGGGCTGTCCGAGCTATTTATAATCTTGGTCCAAGGGTGTCGCTGAGACACAGATTTAAGGAAATTAATATTCTAACTGTAGCGTCACAATATATTTTTGAAAATTTAATATATGTTTATAAAAATATTTCGAACTTTGTCAAACTGTCTGATACTCATTCTTTGAACACTAGGAATAAACACAACCTTGCTGTACATGCTACGCGCCTCCACAGAATAAGCAACTCGTTCATGGGACAATGTATACGCTTTTACAATAAGCTTCCCAATGATATACGTAATTTAACATTAAAGAAGTTCAAAATTGTAATTAAATCTAAACTTTGTAAAAAAGGATACTATAAAATTTCGGACTATTTAGATGACAAAAACGCTTGGGATTGAGCCGCTCTTTAGCCTTTCCTTTTTTTTTTATATACAAATTTTGCCATTAATTATTATATTATTTACTTCATTATTTTGTTATTGTAATGTCGTTTAAATTGAAATTATTTCTTATATATAACCGCTATACATTGTAAATGTGAGTGAGATCTAGGCTAAGCGCTCTTCATTTCATTAATTCTCACGATAACTGATGCATGCTTGCACTCTGTTGCGACAGGTTAGCTCAAATAGTTATGGCACTTTCTTCAAAAGGCTATTCCACCCTATATTTGTCTCACATAAACCTTTACATCAATACAATCTGTCTGGACTTTAAAATAGACTTTGACCCCTGAGTTTGTTTCGGCGTTTCTTCTCAGGGATAGTCATAGGAAATGCCGACGCCATCTAGTTTAAAAAAGACGTGTAAAAGTGATTGAAAAATCCTAATTGCAAAATAAATAATTTCATTTCATTTCATTTCATTTCATTTCATTTCATTTCATTTCATTTCATTAAACACGACCTTTATGAAACAAAATCTTTATTTTTTTAAACATGTAACGAATGCAAAAACAGTCGTTACATTACATCCCTCCCCGAAAAAAAAGAAAGGAATTTTCTTTTGAAAAAAAAAAAAAGAAAACAGAACCTATACAAGGATAATAAAGAGAAAACCAAAAGCTCTCTTAAGAAACTAAACATTTCAGAAAACAAAGTTCTGAAACAAACAAAATTGTATAAGACTGCCAAGATATTAAAATCTGGTAAGTCTTATAAAAAATAAAAAGCTGCAAAGTATAAACTTGAAAAACCAACAATTTCAAAACAAAGTAGATATAAGACTGCTAAGATCCAAATGAAATCTGCCAAGTCTTATATAAAAATTAACAATAAAAAACAAGTACAGTAAAGCAACATAGCCACTGACTAAAAAAAAAACCCTACAAAACCCCTGTGTGAGTGCAGATAGGCACCATCGCCTCTGACTGACTACAACTAACAATATCAACCCCCCTTGTGAGTGCAGATAGGCACCATCGCCTCTGACTAACCACAACCATCTATAAACTCCCCCCTTGTCAGTGCAGATAGGCACCATCGCCTCTGACTAACATCAATCATCAACAACCAATTCCCTCTATGAATTCAGTTAAGCACTAACGCCGCTGATTATATTATTAAAAATGTGTAACAGTTCAATCTTGCATAACAAAAACAAGATTAGACTATTCACATCATAACAATGACAAACACAAAACAAAAAAATAACAGACTACAAACGAGTTTGTTACAATATGAATAGCGTATTGTGATCGGCATAACACCACCAATCTCCCGAGCACAATAGCAAAAAAAACATGCATATTGTGATCGGCATAACACCACCAATTTTCCGGGCACAATAGCAAAAAAAAAACATGCATATTGTGATCGGCATAACACCACCAATTTTCCGGGCACAATAGCAAAAAAACAACGAAATCAAGGTACAAATTCCGAGATCCGTATAAAAATATAAGGGATTTCTCAACAAATGTCGAAGAAATATAACCCAAAAGAAAATGAGACGTCTCTCAGTTAGGGCATGCAGTTTCATATATTTCCAGTTTCGAAATTGGCTTCTGAAATCGGTCTTATAAACTTCGAAATTTCGAAATTTCGATGTTGTGGGCAATCTTCATTAATAAAAATTCGATAATCAGATTATTACTTTTAATTTAATTGAAAATGTTAAAAAAGCTTAGCCTAGCGTAACAAAACTGAAACCAATAAGTTTTCTGCGCTATATTTCGTTCCCGCGTCGACCCAACGCGACAACGCAAATTGGTGAGAAAAGTATCTAAGTGATGAAACATATTACATGTTGTATTGTATGTGTGGATCTAATAACATTTACATTGGCCTACAAAACTAAGTATCACACTTTTAAAATTGGAATAACTTTTTAAGTACAACAGATATACTTTCGAAATAAAAAGGACTCGAAAAAGAGTTTAATTTTGTATATAATAACTTCATAGTCGAGAACCTTATTTTAAGAAATGGCTGAAAAAAAGCTTCAAAAACAAAAATTATCCTTTTCGAATTACAATTTTACCATTAATTTTTTTGTTTCTGTTTTTATTATTATTCTCTTTATTTTCTTAAACACACATATAAATTACATTTTTAAATATTAGTATAAAAAATATAAAAACATTTAAAAATATAAAAAATAGTAGCCCACCGGTATCTGGAACAGGGTCCAAGCTACCGGCGGTCAGAGCTCCAGAGAGAGGAACCTCCTAACAATGCGAGCCGTGTCAAGAAGTACCGCTCTCTGAATCAGGCCCTTGACACAGCCGCCCAACGAGAGCCTCTTCAGGTGTTGGTCGAGGCTCTTGGCTATCAAGCCATTGGCTGAAACGACTATCGGCACAATGATCGCTGAGTCCACATCCCACATGTCGAGCCAAGTCAAGATACTTGATTTGTTTATCTTTCTCGGCTTTCACGAGGTTCCCGTCATGCGGGACTGTTATGTCAACGATCATTGCGCGCCGCTCTAGTCGATCCACCACTACTATATCAGGCTTATTGGCTACAATAGTCCTGTCAGTGATGATGGATCGATTCCAGTACAGTGTGATATGTCCATTTTCGAGAACTGGGTCGGGCACATACCTATAGTACGGCACATCCGATTCCACAAGGCTGTATTTCAGAGCAAGTTGTTTGTGGATAATCCTGGCTACGAGATTATGCCTATGCAAGTATTCTTCGTTAGCTAGACGAGAACACCCGGAGATAATGTGTCTGATGGATTCTCCCGGACGGTGGCATGCCCGACATATGTCAACCGTACCGTCTTTCACAATAAATCTCCGGTAATTGTTCGTCATCATAACTTCGTCCATAATTGCACAGACAAAACCTTCGGTTTCCCCAAAGAGGTCACCGAAACGCAGCCAGGCTACGGACGCTGATAAATCTACATCGGGTCCATGTAGGGCCCGGAAAAAGCGTCCGTGAAGCTCCTTACTCTGCCATACCTCCAGGCGATCATTAGTGTCAAGCACTACAGGTTTGCGCCAGTTCTCTTTAGCCAAGGAGAGCGGGGTGAGGCCCTTGTCTACCGCAACCACATCTCTATGCATCCCCACGTCGTCTTGTAGGAAATATTCCCTGAGACTGCATATCTCGCGATTGTGGAGGGTCTTAGCGTTTAAGAAGCCTCGACCTCCACACTTTCGCGGGATATACAGTCTCATTACCGATGATCGTGGGTGATGCATTCGATATGCAGTCAGCAGCGTACGGACCCTCCTATCCAGGGCATCGAGTTCGGTCTGAGTCCATTTGAGTATGCCGAAAGAGTACATCAAAACCGGCATGACCCAACCGTTGAAGGCGCGCACCTTATTTCCGCCTGATAAAAGACTATTAAATACTTTCTTCAGACGGCCAAAGAAGCGCTCCTTCAACGATTGCTTCATGTCAGTAACATTGATGCCCAGTGCTTCCGTTATACCCAAATACTTATAGGTTTCGGCTGCGGAGAGGGTTCGATGGTTTATGGAATCCGAGAGTTGGGTTCCCACGGATTCCACAATCTCCCCTCGCTTTACATGCATGACCGCACATTTGTCCACACCAAAATCCATCCTGATGGCGCTACTGAAGGTTTCTGTTACTTTCAGCAGCTCCATCAGTTGCAAATTGTTGGGCGCAAAGAGTTTTAGGTCATCCATGTAAAGGAGGTGAGATATAATCTGACCACCTCTCCTCAGCCGATAGCCTATACCTGAACCCTCCAGCAGTGTGCTTAGGGGATTCAGGGCCAGGCAGAACCAAAGCGGACTCAAACTATCGCCCTGAAATATTCCTCGCTCGATCCTTATCGGCTCGCTATTCCTCTGGATATTTCGACATCCTGGATATCGAAGGACCGTCCTCCATTGCCCCATACATGACATCAGGAAGGTGCGTAGTGTTGTATCTACTTTATACAATTCCAGCACCCTTATGAGCCATGTATGTGGCACCGAGTCATAGGCCTTCTTGTAATCTATCCAACATGTCGAAAGATCCTTTCGGGAACGACGAACCTGTTGGCTAATGGCCATATCAATGAGGAGCAGCTCCTTAGTACTGCGGGACCCGTTCCGACATCCATTTTGAGAGACAGACATGATGGCGTTAGTCTCTATATGATTGTATATTTTAGCTCTCAAAATGGATGTAAGAACTTTATAGACCGTCGGTAGACAAGTGATCGGTCTATAATTCTTGGGATCCGCGGTACTACCTGATTTATGGAGCAGGTGGGTAACTCCTGTCGTTAGGAACTCGGGTAGCGAACCAGACTCCAAAGCAACCTGGTACTGAGCCGCCAAGCGAGCGTGCGACCCTTGAAACCATTTAATCCAGAAGTTGTGCAGCCCGTCCGGCCCTGGAGACTTCCAGTTGGGCAACGGACGGACTGCACGGGCTACATCTTGGGGGCAAATGGTAATTGCCCCCATTTCTGGTAAAACATCGCAGGCTCGCTCGACTTCCCGAGCCCAATCACCTTCGGTGTGACTGACAGGCACCGACCAGATACTACGCGTACATTATCAGTCAGAGATATTAAAAAAAGAAATCTCCAAAAATTGCAATAATTTAACTCAAGGGTAATATTATATTATCTGTGCCCAAGGTATCATAAATTAGCTTATAAGTCATTATTTGTGAGGATGTATGTTTGATACTCATTTAAACAAAAATAATCAAATTTAAAATTTATTATTTCGAAATTTCGAAACTAGGGGTTTCAATTTCGAAATTAAATAACATGCAAATATGGTCCGAAATTTCGAATTTATGAAATTTCGAAATTTCGAAATGCATGCCCTACTCTCAGTCCAAATCCGAGGTTTGAAAAACGTTTCAATAAAAAAGTCACATCCGAGAAAGCATAAACCATTCAACTCAAAAACAAGAGTGAACTAGCAAAAAATATAACAAGAAATGTTAAGACTTAAGCATAAGACTAAATCTTAAACTAACAAAAAAAATATTGTTATTATAATATTAACATCATTAAAATAATAAGATGTTAACAAGATAATAAAATATTAAAAGATAATAACATAATATACCTATAATTATGTTACTAACATAAAATAAAAATATAAGATCTTTTGGTGTCGACGATACATGGTGTGGGTGGAAGAAGTATTAAATAAAAATTGACCGAAATGACCTAAGTTATTTTTAGATACTTTAGAAATTGAATCTAATAAATTGTCATGAAGTTACCTTACATACTACTTACTTTCAAAATGCTATTACCTTTCATTCATCATTCTATCACAAGCATGCTTCAAACAAAGTTATCAAAATCAAGGCCAAAGCTTTAGAACCAAATAAAGTTAAAATTTAATAATATCTTTAACATGATATCGACCAACAGTGCCTTTAATTAAATCTTTCAAAACATAAACATTATCAGAAACTTTTTCTATTATTTTACACTTAATAAACGTAGGTGCAAGTTTTGCTGAAAAATAAACAGGTGCACTAGACTGAACAAAACTCCTCCACACAATATCACCTACAACAAGAGAAATGACTCTGCGACCCTTATTATAATAGCGAGCATTACGCTTATAAGCTTTTAATAAACGAGCTTGAACTTTAACAAAAATATCACTTAGTGAATTAAGAGAAACAGCGAAGTGGTTCCTATCTCCAACTTCAACTTGATTTAAATTATCAATAGAATTACTAAAATGATGTAAAGAAGCATCAAAAATGAGTTCCCTACCGAACATCAAAAAGTTTGGTGTAAAATCTGTAGCAAGACTAACACTATTATTCAAAGCTAACTGAACATGGGGTAAAAACTTAGACCAAGTCCTATGATCATCTTTAACAAAACATGATATGCAAGTTTCAACTGTTTTATTATATCTCTCAACAGGATTGTTTTGAGGAGTGTATAAAGTATTATAAAATATTTTAGTGATATTAAAACCTTTCAAAAAATCTACAAAATGTTTTGAAGTAAATTGAGTACCATTATCACAAACTATTATTTTGGGACAACCAAACTTAAGAAATATTTCTTTATCAAAAAGTTTACAAATTACTTTTGTAGTGGCATTAATCATGGGAAATATCCAACAATATTTAGTGAAAACATCTACAATTGAAAGTATATATTTATGACCAGAATAAGATTTAGGTAAAATTCCTATAATATCTACTGAAAGCATCATCATAGGACGATCAACTTTCTTAGGATTAATCATCGTACCAAAAGGAGGAGATGTGGTATGTTTATATGCTTTACAAGTATCACAAGATAAAATATATTTTTGAACATCACTAAACATTCCTTTCCAAAAATAGTGTTGTTTTAATTTATACAAAGTTTTATGAATACCTAGATGACCTGAATTAATATTATCATGATTGGATCTAATGGTATTTAAAATATGTTCCTTAGGAATTACTATTTTCCAATTAAGATGACTGTTAGGATCAAATCTACTTTTACAAAATTTATATAAAGTTTTATTTTCAACTCTAAAATTTTTATATTTACTTGGTGATTTCTGACAGTTAATAAATACTTTTTTATACCAAGGATCATAAATGTCCTCATCAGGTAAAATTAAACTATTATGAGTAACGTCTATTACAGCAATTTCAATGCGAGATAAAGCATCTGGAACTAAATGTAATGAACCTTTTTTATGAATAATATCAAAAGTAAATTGAGAAATTCTAGCGGCCCAACGAGCTAAACGTCCACTAGGATTACTAAGATCTAATAACCACTTCAAACTAGCATGATCAGTGATAACTGTAAACTTCATTCCTTCAATATAAGGTCTGAAATGTTCAATAGAATCTAAAATAGCCAATAATTCACGCTCGGTCGTACTATAATTACGTTCACATTTATTAAGAGATCTTGAATAAAATGCAATAGGATGTTGTTCGCCATTGTCATCTTCTTGACTCAATACGCTACCAATGCCAACAGAACTAGCATCACAATGTAAAAAGAAAGGCTTTTCAAAATTAGGACATACTAAAACAGGAGATTCAACTAAAGATTGTTTTAAACTTTGAAACGCGATTTCAGCTTCTTCGTTCCAAACAAGAGACTTTTTAGAATTTTTGCTACCCGCAGTCAATTTAGTCAAAGGGGAAGCAACAAATGAATCTACGATAATATTAACACATACCTAGAAAACTTCTAAGTTGTTTTACTGTTTCAGGACGAGGAAAATGATTAATAGTTTCTAATTTAGAAGGATCAGTATGCAAACCAATACTGTCTACAATATAACCAAGATAACGAAGTCTACCTTTACAAAATCTACACTTTTTTAAATTTACCGTTAATCCTGCCTGTTTTAAAATATTATAAATTTTATGTAAATATTCAATATGTTTATTAAAATCTGAATTTACACAAATAAGATCATCTAAATAACAAAATACGGCAATAATTATCAAATTCAGGACCGAAAAGTTTATCTACAAGTCTTTGCAACTCAGCTGGTGCATTAGTAAGACCAAATGGCATACGAACAAATTCGTATAGTCCTTTACCAGGAACTACAAAAGCAGTTTTTTCACGCGACGATTTTTCAAGAGCAATCTGTAAAAATGCTTTAGAAAGGTCAATGGTACTAATAAATTTAGCACCTCTAAGGTTATCTAATATTCTAGAAGTATAAGGAAGAGGGTAAGAATCTTTAATAGTGACAGAATTTAAACGCCTAGAATCTAAACACAATCTTGTACTACCATCCTTCTTCTCTACGGCTAATACAGGTGAACACCCAAGGAGATTTAGAGGGTTGAATAATACCTTCTTTCAGCAAAACTTCGACTTCATCAAAAAGTTCTTTTTGTTTAGCAGGACTCAAAGGCCAATATCGTTGTTTAAAAGGTTCGCTAGTAACATTAATTTTATGTTCAACAAGATGAGTAAGACCTAAACCTTTCTTTTCGTAAGAAATGTCTTCAAAAAGTGAAATTGTTCCATTTATTTTTTGTTTCTCAGAAGGAGAAAGTTCATTAGAAGAAGTAACTGTGCAAACTTGAATTTTATTGCTATGCACAAAAGTTATGTTCTTCCACAAATCCTTAGCTAGATCAAACTCTAACCAAAAATCAAATCCTAAAATGATTGGAGGTTCAAAGGAAGGAATAACAAAAAACTTAATAATTTTAGTTACATTATCGCAAGTAACTGGTAAATCCATGAAACCAATAACTTTCTGTGGAGAACCATCAGCTCCATAAGCAGAACCAAGAATAGAATTAATTTTGAAACCTAGCTTTAAAAATTGTTCATGACTATTTGAGCCTAAAACGCAAGTATTAGAACCACTGTCTAACAATCCGGAAAACTCATTATTAATTACGGTAAACTTTAAATAAGGTCTAGTGTCGTTATGCCTGACAAATAAAATAGGTGCTGACCTATAAATTTCAAAAAATGTTTTTAAATAATTTAACCAATTTTTAAATTCTCGATTACGAGTTATATCATCAGGTTTGTGACATTCAACAAGTTTCTTATGCATCGAGTCGTGCACAGTTTTAACAAAAACAGGAGCTCGATGCGGCCTAATTAGTTTTTTGACTCATCAGAGTTTTTAGTGTCCAAATTACAAACGTCACAATTCTTAGAAGTAACTCCAACCTTATGACATTTAAAACATATAACGCCAGGAAAAGTTGGGCAATTTTTAAAGTGATGACCAGCTTGTTTACATTTTAAACAAACAAGGTTATTAGATACCACATTAGATTTAATAGGTTTTTCAAATATCACAAATTCCTTGAAAGGTTTTCTATTAACAAAAACTTCAAGTTCTTTAGCAAGATCAAGGAACTGTTCTACAGAATCTATATGTTTACCAAACACATATGGTGTATAAACAGGCAACATATTATTTTTAATAATATTAACTAAAACTGAATCGAATACTGGATTCAAAAGACGACTAGCCATGTCCATAATGTCAGTAATGAAATCTGGAAGAGATTCAGACTGTTTCTGTTTCTTCGTACGAAGATCATACTCTAGAAAATAATCAAAGTCAGGTTTATCGAAGCGTTTAAGCAAAGCTAGTTTAAGCTCGTGCCACGAAGCAATACGAATACGAATAGTGCGAAACCATTTAATAGCAATACCACTAAGCAAGTCAGAAAAAGATCCTACTAACAAAATCTCATCAAAAATTTTATATAGAAAATATTCCTCAACTTGAGTTATAAATTCTCTAACACACGTCTTTCCATCAAAATTTATCTTACTACGTTTCAAATCTGGTAATTTAGTTGTAGAAGGCAAACTCTTTTTTATGTGATCATTAACAAAAGCGTTCATAGAATTAAAAGAAGGCAAAGCATGCGTAGCAAAAACTGAAGAATGAGCAACCTTGTCATTGTGAACAAAGGGATTACGAACATCTGACATATTTATCATATCATGTACAATAGCAGCATTTGCAACAGCACCAGGACCATCAGAAATCTGATTCTCCGAAACTGAAGGAAATTGAACTTCTTTATCCATGATGACAAGCAAAAGCACAATGCAATAAAGCAGAAACCAAGCAAAATTAAAGTTTAAAAAAGTTAAATAATATTTGAGGTTAAGTGTATGTTTTCAATGTTAAATTATTCAAGTGAATAATTATCGCGCAATGTAGCAATGAAAAGATGCAATAATAATTTACAAAGTTGAATTTAACTATAATAAGTTTAATTACAAAGTATAAAAGTTTTAATTCAATTATTTCATAAAAGTTACAACTCACTTTATTAAAAAGATAACAGCTATGTTCTGTATGAAGATATAACAAACATGGTCTACACTATACAGTTATGTTTGTTTTACAAAGTAACAAAAATAAATTATGTTGTAACAAATGAGTTAACAACAACAAAATACAATAAAGTACAATGTGAATATTGTTTACAAGAATAAATGAGTTATAATAAGAAGTTTACTATAAAAGTATAGTTATAAACTAACAAAAAATAAATTATGTAAACAATATAAAACAAAGTAAAAGTATTGGATGCAACAATAAATCAATATAATATAAGACAACAAGGAAAACCTACTTCATGTCCCTGGACTAAAGCGCCAATTATGTAATAAAAAAAATTGGGAGTTGTAATGTTTAAATGAAAATAGAAGAAATAATGTGTAATAATGTGTGCTCCACTATAAAAACAGGTAATTATAATTAAATTCGGGCGCCAGGAGCTAACACAAAAATATAACCGGAAACTTAGCGAGTAAAGTTGAACTTTTAATCTTCAGGCGGGAGGAATAAATAAAAGCAAACAAATTAATTTGACATTTTATTCTCCAGTAGGTTCTGTTGTATTATAAAAGGATATTGGATAAAGGCTAAAGAAGCACAAAAAATATGTTTTAAATCTAAACTCAGATATTTTTATTATTTAATATTATTATTATTATTGTTGCATCCACAAAGAATTTATAAGAAAATACACCTTTGTGTTTACGTTTAATATGATTGTAATAGGTTACTTGACGAGCCGACACGCGGTGGAACCGACGAGCACTCCATAAAAAAAGAAGGTTATAAATACCTCATAGATGGGCATCCATCCAACAGGATAAAAAGTTAAATCCAAATTATTTAATTTAGAAATAAAATAGGTATAAAAATAAAAAAAATAAAAAAAAAACGCCAATGGGCTGGAACAAAAATACAATCCATTAAAACTTGAAATAACGACCACCATATTTAATTGTAAAACATGGTGCGTGGAGACAAAACTTACCGTTTTTTTCGTATTAATTCAGCATCGCAACAAGAATGGCAATGCGAATGATTTGCAATAGGAAACTAATACTGAAACAAAGCAAAATTTCCAAAAATAAGAACCACATAACGGTTTTGTAATTCAAACTATCACGAGACAGAATAAAAATCTACTCACCAGGAAAAATACGGGAGCCCACTTCAAAACCTGGGTTTATCCCTTGCAATAACAAGATATCACAACATTTTATGCAGAAATACACCGGTATGAAGCCGGATTAAAAATTTATTTAAAAAAATATCGGCGGAGACAAAATTACAACCGATCGATCGCAGAGTGAGATCCTCAACTGACATCTGTCAAAATGACAATTAGAAAAATACGTTCGGAATCACTCTCGTATCTAATAAAATCGATTACAAACCTTTGTCCTATAAGGCGTGAAGCAAAATGAACCCCATAAACACGACCTTTATGAAACAAAATCTTTATTTTTTTAAACATGTAACGAATGCAAAAACAGTCGTTACATTGTGAAGGCTATAAATATGTATGTATTTTATTTATTTCTATACTTACACAGTAAATTTGTGGATCTCTTTTCTCATTAAGGATACCACGAGTCTGTAAGAAAACTTTACATCAGGTGACTATTGCGCAACATAATATTGTAAAAGTCCTTATGTCTCGATCTGAACATAAATTCGTGGGTTTTATTTGTTGCCACTATGACTCAATCTCAGCCGGATAAACAGAAAGAGTCCAGTCTACAGTCCACTGTGGACTGTAGTAGGTATATTAATTTTACTCATAAAATTAAAAGGATTTACTTATGTTCTATGTGCTATTGACGTGAACATTACAGCATTTGTGGCTTCATTCTAAGGAATAATAAATGTAGTTACAATGGGAAGTATTTCAGTCATAATGATGCTTGTGTCCTTATTGCATAATCGAAATATATATTCATAAAAACTACCTTAAAGAAAATTAATAGGAACCCACAATTTTGAGTCTTTCGAGAGAATATTCTTGATATTTTGAAGTCTGAACATGAAAAAGCTATAAAAATAATACAGTACTAAGGGTTCTATACCAAAGTAGTTATTATGATTTAACAGTGGATGTTCTCAGCTCATATGATGAAGGTTAAACATTTGCGGTATCTGCTTTAACATTAGTAAAACAAAAGTCCGGATTTCCCCGAAAAAATTCCCAATAAAGCCCAAAGTGCAGTTACGATCCGTCAACAAATACTTAAGTTCGAAATTACTTCTTGGAGTCACCTACTGGCGTTACCAAATACTACGTCAAAAAAAGTAAAACCATCCCAAAGTAAATACAGAATACCAATTAAACTAGTTACAACATGTTGGAGAAAGTGTGGTTTTAGGATATTTGGAAAAGACGGATTATTGCGAATTCAAGGTTCAGATGATTAAAAATAAGGAATAACTGTTTTAGCACGGACAAAATCTGAGTAAGCACTCAGCGGTTTTTCTAAACTTCGTTTTACAAGGATTTGAATTATTAGTTTAGTCCCAAATGAAAGAGTGTCTGTTTAGAATCTACGTTCACGATTCATAAAGCGAGACATATTATTTGATGGGTTATAGCGCAAGTATTTTCTCGTGTTTAATCGTCTTACTATTTTATGTATACGCGATAGTCTGCCTATTTCAATTATTCTGTAATAATGCAACCTAATCATGTTTGTATTATTATTTACACCCACCTCATTCATCACTTAGTGCAATTTATTTATACACAGTAAGTACAGCCACTTGGCCCTTTTCTCACGTACAGCTAATTGCTCTAATCTTATTTTTGCACGCAAGTGAAATCAGGCTTTTTTGATACTGAAATAATAAAGAAGAAGTTTTAGAGTAATTAATAAAAGTGTAAATTCCGCAGGTTACAAAGAATACCTGATATAAATCAGCAATCAACGATAAATCAACGTCTGGAAATATCTGAGGAATGAAGCAAAATAAGTTTAATTTTCGCCGCTATTTTACTCAGGTACATAATTATTATAATTGTAGATGCCACGTATGAGTCAAATATTTAAATTAAGTTAGCAGTCGTTTCCACTGCAGTCACTCGGCCTTCTCTCAGACAAGTAGTTGAACAACCTACCTAATTAGAAATGTGCACATTTTGAATTCATGTATTTATAACAAATAAATTTATCTTTATCTTTATCTTTACCTCGCATCTCTTGCATACTCAAATATTATTGTTCCTGCTCATCTATAACATGTTATCTAATAATAATACAGTATTATGTTCCATCACAAAAGTTGGCGTATTTATTATCTGTATCAATTATAAAGAATTCACTCATTCAATCGTTTTTAAGTCTGCTGTTACAATATTAAAACTGTTAATCGATGTGTAATATCAATGAATTTCTGTAATAAATAAACTATATTTTAACTTCTAAACAGTTTTTCTTTATTTTTATTTTCTCATTAGAGTATTGTTATCGTTATGGCTGAGATTACGTTAATGTCGTAAAACGTTAAAATAAATAACGTAACGTTCTAAAACACTACATCACGAGGCTCCTTGTGATTATAGCAGGTGCTGCTCCAGCACTGAAAGAGATGTGTGGTAGTTCTATTATAAGCGCAGGCCTTGTGTTATATGTTTTATAATGATTAAATAGTATGTAGTATGGTATTACACTCTATAACCGCAGTTTCTTATTCGTACCTCAGCAATTCAGAAAACAATTAATAATTTCATATATTTAACTTTCAACACTACCTACATATATGTATACAAAATGGTTACGACATAACAGTTAACAACACTAATTCAAACCATATTCTGGGTATCGTGTTAGTAGTTCGTACACCAAAAATTACCAAATTATATTCAAAGGGGTATTCTTTTTTTACCTTAACATGTTTACGATTCCAATACGATCTCTAAGACACAGAGAAATAATCTAGATTTATTATGGAAGAACGAGGTCGGGTGTTCCTCCATTAAAAAGGGAGGATCCTCGGACCAGGCAAGGTGGTTAGGTTGGCGAACTGAAGTTCGACGATTGATGGCGGACATTCGTATATGTGTTAGAATTGATGTACACTCTCATAGTGTGATTCAAGGTTTCTTGTTGTAGCTTCACTCCGATAATCGCTACACATGGTATGTGTTAAATACAACCAAATAAAATGAGCGGTTTCAAAATTATCAGTAATATAATATCTAAAAGACCAATGTTGATTTTTGAAATATGATGTAACGCGTAATTTAATAATTTTAAAGTGTTTGTAGGACTCTTCAAGTAAACTCCAATTGCCAGGTTTAGATGTCGTATATTACTGAGATAAAATGTACAAAAATGTCTTACTTATATTTACAAAATGAACACCGCAAGTAGTTACTAGCCTAACCTACGTACACTATTCTAATGAGATTCTAATAACTAAATTAGTACGCGCGTGTCACAGCAGAGGGCGCGCGAGACGTCGGGCTGCGATGCCGGCCGAGTATAAATATGTCGGCGCCCGAGCCGAACGGACAAAACCCCGATCCCTCAAAATAGGCTTCTTCAATGCCAACGGCATTGCAGGTCAACGCGATGAGATTGCGTCGTTCCTCCGCGACCATCAAATCGACATCTTCCTCGTACAGGAAACCTTCCTTAAGCCTTCCCACCGCGATCCTCGAATCGCTAACTATCGCCTAGTTCGCAACGACAGGACCCGCGCCGCTAAAGGAGGTACCCTCATTTATTATAAAAACTCCCTGTATTGCATACCTATGGACCCCCCACCCCTATCCCAAATAGAGGTTTCAATATGCCGACTAGGCATGACTGGTCACCAGCCGATCACTATCGTATCGGCTTATATCCCTCCCAGCAATTATCATACTAATATCGAGCCGGACATCCGTTCCCTCATGAACCTAGGTGGTTCCGTCCTTCTGGCGGGCGACCTTAACGCCAAAAGTCCATCCTGGAACTGTCACAGTTCAAACCCTAGAGGTAAAAACCTTGAAGCCTTATGCATCAAATATAACTTCGATGTCATCGCCCCGATGAATCCCACCCACTACCCGGCTATTGTTAGCCATCGACCCGACGTCCTCGACGTAGCGCTGCTGAAGAACGTAAACCTCGGTATACGCTCTATAGAAACGCTGCAAGAGCTAGATTCAGACCATAGACCGGTGACCCTAGAGCTAGGTCCCCGTGTAGGTTCCCCTGTTCCCGGTCAGCCCCCTCCAACCAAGACGGTAACGGATTGGAATAAACTCGAGCAACGCCTCAAGTCTACCTCATCCGCCCATCTTGACGTTATCCCCGATAGCATTGTGTCGGTTGCCGATACGATAGGTGCGATCGACTCCCTCACCAGTCACGTACAATCCATAGTGAACGAATGTTCACGGCAAGTCCCCGCGATGGATGACCATCGCTGGAAATTGCCGGATGACGTGCGAGGACTGCTGACGGAGAAGAATGCAGCTATCCGTGCCTATGACGCTTTTCCCGACGAAGCTAACCGCGCCCGCATGCGTCGCTTGCAGCGTGCTGTAAAGTCTCGCATAGCGGAGATGCGGGGGGATCGTTGGGACAAGTTATTGAGCACTCTCGAACCCTCCCATCAAGCGTTCTGGCAACTGACCAAAAAGCTCAAGTCCGATACAGTAGTATCCATGCCCCTTCTCAACCGTCCCAACCAAAGCCCCGCATTTGAGGACGACGAAAAGTCCGAATGTCTAGCCGACAGTTTGGAAGCCCAATGCTCCCCAAGCACTCTACCAGTCGACCAGGCCCACCTCTTCAAGGTAGACGCCGAGGTCGAACGTAGATCCTCTCTCCCTCCCTACGAGGACCCTGACGATCCCCTCCCCCCGGTCACACCCGATGAGGTTCTTACTCTCGTTAAGAAACTCAAACCCAAAAAAGCCCCTGGCTCTGACGGGATCACCAACAGAGTGATCAAACTATTCCCCGCCCCGCTAATCGTCTTAATGACTGCCATCTTCAATGCGGCTTTAAGCAACAATCTCTTTCCACAGTCATGGAAAGAAGCTACCGTTATCGGTATTCCGAAACCCGGCAAACCCAAGTCTGAGCCGTCCAGTTACAGACCCATAAGCCTCCTAAACGTCCTCGGGAAGATTTATGAGCGCCTGATCTATGTTCGTTTAATGGATTACGCCGAATCCAACAAACTCATTCCCGACGAGCAGTTTGGTTTTCGAGCTAGACACTGCTGCGTCCGTCAGGTCCACCGCATAGTAGAGCATATCAGTGCTGGTTTCCAAAAAGGCCTCAAGACAGGCGTTCTTTTATTTGATGTGGCGAAAGCCTTCGACAAGGTCTGGCACAACGGCTTATTATATAAGCTGTATCAGCGTAAAGTGCCCGACCGTCTCGTGCTCATCATCCGAGACTTCTTGTCGAACCGCAGCTTTCGCTACCGCATAGAGGGTGCGCTCTCGTCCCCTCATCCGATCCGAGCCGGAGTCCCTCAGGGCTCAGTGCTCTCCCCGCTTCTCTTCACGCTGTACACAAGCGATATCCCGATCAGAGGCAAATGTCGGTTAGCCTTATTCGCTGACGACACAGCCATCTTCTACTCCGGCATTAATCCGGACTGCATCTCCCGATCCCTCCAGACCGCAGCCAACGCCCTAGGGAAATGGTTCACGAACTGGAGGTTCGAAGTCAACCCGACTAAGAGCGCCGCCGTGCTCTTTTCGAGACGCGGCGTGGATACTAGTCTCATAAGTCCCATCTCCATGTTTAGCCAACAGATCCCCTGGGAACTGACGGCCAAATACCTGGGTGTGACCCTCGACCACCGACTTAAATTCACCGAGCACATAAAGACGGTTCGCCACCGCGCCGCCTTTGCTCTCGGTCGCCTCCATTTCATCCTCAATGCGCGGAGTAAATTAGCACTCAAGTCCAAGGTGCGAATTTACACCACATGCATCCGCCCTATCATGACGTACGCTAGCGTCGTGTTTTCACACGTTAAGACGTCCAGACTCCATAGGTTGCAAATCCTCCAAAACCGTTTCTTGCGCAAAGCCACAGGCTCGCCCTGGTACGTTCGCAATAAACAGCTCCACGTTGACCTAAACCTCCCGACCATCAGATGTTTCATGAAGAATGCGTCTAAACGCTTCTTCGACTCTGCTCCCTCGCACACAAACCCCTTAGTGGTATCTGCCGCCAATTACACCCCCTCCCGCATATCCAAAATTCGCCGTCCTAGGCACACTCTCACGTACCCAGACGACGATATCACCCTCCATCAGGAGGCGTTCCGATTGGCTAGGAAAACTACCAACACTACACACAACCGACCGTCGTACCGTCCTCGCCGGCGAGGCCCGTCGCGAAGACCCGTTCATTCTCCACCCCGACCCTTGCTCGAGCCAGCCCGCGCTGAGCCAGTAGTAATAAATCAAATGTCCCTAAATAATCACAATCAGATCCAGCAAGTCCTCTCTTGTCTGCCCCCCAGCAACGCCCTAAGCCGAGGTTCGAGTCCCACTATGGGACACCCTTAGCAGTGTTGCTTAGTATTATTTAATTTGCTCGGCTGGAGGCCCTTCTGGTCTCGCCATTTGCCCGGTTAAGCAGTAAAAGCTCCCTGAGCTAACTGCGAGAGACAATTTACAAAAAAAAAAAAAAAAAAAAACCGAACGGACAGTAGAGCGCCTGACGTCGCAGCGTGCGGATGTGTATGCTTCTCGTAGGTGCGGTGCAGCTACATGTTTATTCAGATTTACTAGTAGCGATCGTGTTTTAATTATTTACCATCGTTATATCGTCACCACTCTGTATATATATTATGTAGGTCAGAAGGCAACATCACTTTCCCTTATTTATTCATGTGTTTATTATGTACTTATGCTTAATTTTATTAACTACTCATTACTAACTACTAAAAACACTAAACAGGTTAAAGATGTAAAAAAATTAAAAACATAACCTACGCGTCAAAATACTCCTCCGCATCGCTGTCAACCGGCAGTGTGCCCAGAAGACTGACAGCATTGCCACGCTGTATGGCGGTAATGCTGATTCTTTGACCAAAGAATATTGTTTTCTTTGGTTAAAGAATTTTTCTTATTGATCATAATATATTTGCTAGTTTTATTATTATCATGATTGAAGTATTCCACATGCATCTTGAACTGCACGCTAAAGTACCAGAAGACATGGTATAAAATGCATCAAATCTGCATCAACCCCATAGACAAAAGTAGCAAATCATTGTACAAAGTTTTATTAGCTTTTTTATGACTGAAAACTTGCAACTTTCACTAGTTATTTTAGAATGGCGTGAATGGACTATAGTAATGGTTAGAAAACAATAATAACTTCTGTTTATATTTATATTGTCAAAATTATGCTTTTTCAGGATGTTTAAGTTCACAAGACGGTAGGTATCAATTACAAAAACTTACCAAAAATATTTTTTTTACTTATATTTTGTAATCAAATCGAATGATAAATCATACGTTACTAATTTGAAAAATCGTTTACTAAAATTGGACCGACATTGCATGACCTAGTTGCGTATTAGAGGACCAGTTTAAAACAATTGTCATTACTATTAAAAGCGGGAAAGGTCGCGTATTTTTATTTCTTTTATGCATGGGACTTTTATATCTGGTGATGACGATGAATTTTCAGCCACACCGGCGACAACTTTTGTAAAGACGCAATTCTTCTACTGTCAGCTAAATCTCACTGGTAGCTTTCTTGGCCGTATAAGTGTGATCGCAACGAGGACACAATTCATTTTTATCGGCTATTTTAAATGAAGGTATGTTCGAGATCACTACAGTAGTACGAAAAATGAAAAAAAAAATATATGTATATAGTTTTTTTTTAAATAATGTCGTTTTTAAATAGTGTCGACATTATTTAAAAAAAAACACAAAAGTCTTCACACAATCATTTAGTTTATTTCGATTAAATAAACCTTATTAATTTTACAACAATTTTCGTAATTAGAATAACTAAATTAATCTGCACTGATTATAAAAACTACTCAACAAAAGATTACTCAGCGATTACGTAACGTGTGCACCGGGCAACGGTCGACGAACGACTGAACCGTTTTTTTTTTTTTTTTTTTTCTTTGAGTTGTCTCTCGCAGTTAGCTCAGGGAGCTTTTACTGCTTAACCGGGCAAGTGGCGAGACCAGAAGGGCCTCCAGCCGCTGAACCGAGTTTACGCGTGCGCTGCCTTATATATCGCTCGGCGTTGGGGTTGAAATGACGTCGGTCAGTTGTTTGTTCACTGCTTGCCCGTTGTACTCGCAGTTTACAAAATAATGACGGTGGCGCCGTCACGGCCATACTGACGTACGCTCGTCCTCGAGCGTCTTCTGAGCATCTGGGAACAAGACAATAACCTGTTCGTTCATCCTGACATCTATGATTTTTAACAAAAGGTTTCAATAATGTGCTGGCCCGGTTAACCCTTCAGCTTACCACAACTACTAAATTCATCAGTATTAAAACTGGAGACGATTGTGCTAGACCGGACAAATATCCCTTTAGCGAATGCTAGACCGGATACCAGTCCCTATAGCCAAATATGCTAGACCGGATTGCAATCCCTATAGCCGGAGGGCTAGGCCGGATCGCAACCCCTTTAGCTGAGTCATTGGACCGGATTTTCCCTTCAATGACTCCTTCCTACATTTTTTTACTTCCTACATTTTTTTGCTAGGTTACTTCTCTCTTTTTTTTGTACTACTTTTTTTTTTTAAACTTTTATATCACATTTAACCCTTTTTTTTTATTTTTTTATTTACGATCGTCGTGGTGTACAATGGCATCAGTTACAACATTTATTGACTCCGGTAAATCTGATGATGGACTTTCTATATTATCACTAATAGCGCTCAAAGTACGTGAACTAGCCGATACAGTGCTACTATTAACAGATATAGTGTCGCTATCGGAAAGTTCATCCTCAGCATCACCAATCACAGCTACGTTATCATTATCACGATCAGTTTCATGAACAACATTACTCTGGTTAACATCCGCCGTCACGTCATCATCATAATTTTCGGCTACTTCTATAAAACCTAATGGACCGCGGGGTACTTCGCGTAAGTTCTCGTGGGCGACCTTGTACGTTCGACTAGACCCGTTAACAAGTTTCAACTCATACCTATCGTTTTCTAAGACAGCAGTGATTTTATAGGGGCCTTTATACTTTGGGTCTAACTTAGTTTGGTGTCTTTCTTCACCTTTTACGAAAACAAAGTCTCCAATAGAAAAGGGTTTTATCTTAGCCTTACCCCGGTTAAAGCGAATGACGTCAGACTGAGCCAGTCTCTTTATATTGTCTGAAGCACTAGACCGCGCCGCTTCCAAATCTAGTCTACTAGGATTATCGGGATTCGTAGCTATTCTAGAAATACCTAACGAGTTACCTTGAATTCCAAACATCAGCTCGATTGGGTTGGTGAAGCCTGTAACTCTGCATCGGGTACTATTAAGGGCTAGTTGGATCTCACCTAACTGGTCCTGCCATGACCTATCGGAATTACCTTCAGCTACCGTGAGCAAGCTCTTAAGAGTTCGCATCACGCGCTCCACTTGTCCGTTGGCTCTGCAGGCACCCGTAGCGATAAGGTGTAACTCAATATTGTTGTCTTTACAAAAGTTTCTAAAATCTATATTGTCGTAAGAGCGCCCACGATCGGCTATTATTCTTTTTGGCGCTCCGAATAAATGTACTGAGTCTTTTACTGCTTTAATAGCGTCAACGGAATTTAATGTCAATGTGTGTTTCAGTAAAACATATTTTGTAAAGGCATCAATAGTGACGGAACAATATTCTTTGCGGTCACTCTTACCGCTGAGTTTCCCTGTAAGGTCCAAGTGCAGAGTGTGCCATGGAAATGGTACCTTGGGGATTGGATGCAGGCGTACTTGTTGCGCACCCGATGGGCCCTTTGAAGACTTGCAGACTACACAGGAATCTACAAACTTCTTTACATATTTGGACATGTTACCGAACCAGTAAAGGTCGTACAACTTATCTAGTGTTTTTTCATATCCTATATGTTTTATATCATTATGAACGTGGCTAATAAGCGACCATATCAAGGAGTGAGGAAGGATTGGTAACCATTTAGTAGTTTTGGCTCGTTCTATTTTACGGTACAGTATGCCTTGCCTAATATCGTAAGTGTGTGCGATTTCAGAGGGTAATTGATTTGATTGTATTTTAGAAATCAAGTCCGTGATTTCAGAGTCTCGCTGTTGGGCCGCACAGGTAAGTGTGCGGACCGTTAGCGGGAGAGGTAGGCTAGTAGTGGTAGTAAATTAAGCACAGGTAGTTTATAGAAGAGTTTATTTAGTACTTCCGGCTAGGTCGTGGGTTGGCGTAGGCACTAGTATTGGGTTTTCGCTCCAGGGTAGAAGTAATAGGGTAGAGAGGTACCGTCCCTTAGGGTCCACCAGGTAGGCGACGCTCCGCTAAGAGTAGGGACTCTTCCCTGGCTGCCAGCTACCGGCAGCCAGGGAAGAGTCCCTGGCTGCCGGTAGCTGGCAGCCACTACAGGGTCCGTTTGGGTTTCAACCAGCCGTAGTTCCGATACCGTAGCCGTAGGTTGGAAGCGCAGTAGGAAGGCGTGGCTTGGACCCGTAGATTGGCAGCGCAGATTAGAAGCGTAGACGGGAACCGTATGTTAGTAGCGTGGACTGGAACCGTAGTTAGAACCGTAGACTGAAGCGTTCACTTGAACCGTAGACTGAAAGCGCTGACTTGAACCGTAGACTGAAGGCGCTGACTTGAACCGTAGATTGAAGGCGCTGACTTGAACCCCAAGATCGGGGTATATTTCCTCTAAACAGAATTAATTACGGAGCAGCCGTCACTCGGTAGCAGCGGTCAGGAAAAAAAGGCGGAGTCCAAACGTCAAACTAGGGATGTGAACTTTTGAGTGATGTACAAAACTTACTATTTCGTCTATGATCACTTGGTAGATTGACCATAGACGGAACGCAACGTTACAACGGATAGCCATCCTTTATCGAATTCCGAAAAGTTAACGACTTTCGAAGTTAGAGGTTTCTGAACTATTACTTTAGAATCTGCTACGTTATCTTGAATGTCTAGAGGGGAGTTACGGGATAAAAAGTCTGCGTGAGCCATGTTTCTACCTTCTTTATAGACAATATCAAAATTATAGGATTGTAGAATAGCCCACCATCTATGGACTCTGTGTGTAAGGTCGTTTTTAGAATGGGAGGCTTTTAAAGCATTACAATCCGTATACACGGTAAAATGTCGGCCATAGAGATAGCGTCTAAAGTGTTCCACAGATTTTACAACGGCTAACGTTTCCAACTCGTATGAGTGGTAGCGGCTTTCTGCACTAGTGGTTTTATGACTAAAATAAGCTACGACATGTGGAAGAGAGTTATACTTCTGAATTAGGACAGCCCCGTATCCGTCACTGCTGGCATCGTTATGTAACTCGATGGGCAAAGAGGGATCAAAGATTTTGAGTACTGGTTCTGTAATCAAGTATCTAACTATTTCGCTATGAATCTTATCGTGTTCAGCAGTCCAAATGATGCGGCCTTTGCCAGAAGTAAGTGGATACAGGAGTTTGAGTAACTTTGAGAAATTTGGGATAAATTGCCTGAAATATGTTGCTAATCCAATAAACTGCCTAACCTGTTTAACTGTGGATGGTTTTGGGGCATTTTGTAAGGCTTGAACTTTGCGCGGATTAGGTTTGAGAGCTCCTGAGGACACAACATAGCCTAAATACTCGATCTCCTTTTTCATAAAAGAGCATTTCTTAAAGTTAAATGAGAATCCAGCAATAGATAAAGTCTCTAGCAATTTATCTAGTCGAGAAAGGCCTTCATCAACGGTTACTGATGCTGCAAGGACATTATCCATGTAGACCAGGATTCTGTCATCTTTTAACGGTTTTAACGCGGAATTAATAGCCCTTTGAAACACCTGTGGAGCATTTTTAAGACCAAATGGCATCGTTAAAAATTCGTATTGGCCTGTTGGTGTTACAAAAGCAGTCTTCTCCACTGTGTCCTCATGAACCCTCACCTGGTGGAAACCAGAGGCCATGTCCACAATACTGTAATAATAGGCTCCATGTAATTTATTAATTTGGTCACTGATCAAAGGAAGAGGGTAACTATCCGGGCGAGTATTGCTGTTGAGCTCTCTGTAATCTACACACAAACGATCGCTACCGTCTCTCTTTTTCACTAATAGGATGGGGCTTGAAAATGGGGACGAACTTTCTCGAATTATATTGGCGTCTAACATTTTTTGAATCTTTTCGTGAACGATATCAAGTTCTAGAGGAGACAAACTATATGGTCTTCTGTGAACTATTTTTGCAGGATCAATAAGATCAATTTTTAGTTCGCCGGTTTTAATGCGAGTCGTTGGTAAACTCTGTACGAAATTGATGGAATATTTTTTGAGTATGCCTAACAAACGCTCTCTATCATTTACTACGAGGTCGGTATCTATCGTATCTTCGTGAAAATGTGAGAGCGCGCAAGAGTTGGATATCTTCTTCTTAATGAAAGTTAAATGATCATCACTAATCTGAACGGAAATTCCTAGTTCTAAAACATCACGGCCTAATAAAACTTCTTCACTAAGAAAATCGTCTGACAAAGCGTGATAAGTGATGTCGAAATTAAGATTTTGAACTGTAGTGGGACATCTAATTTGTAGCATAGAAATCACATTATTATTACCTACGCCCTTTAAAACTATTTGTTCATGAAACTGCTCGCCCTTAAGGAATTTACAATAGCTCTGTTTGATTAAACTACACTCCGACCCAGAATCGAAAACAAAAGGTAGTTTAATACCACTTATCTGAATCACTCCATGCGCAGCTCGGGTACACACGTTGACCTGCTTGCTGGAGCTGGCGGTAGCGCCCGCAGCATCTTCCTTTTTCTTGCATCGCATGGGACAAGCGGAGGCTACGTGGCCGGGGTCGGCACACACGTAGCAGGCGACAGATGGACGAGGATTCCGCGGAGGGGCTGAAGAATGCGGCGGCTCCGCCCTGACTGCCACTGAAGAGTTCTTTGCGATGAATCTGTTTCTGTCGCGGCAATCTTGACCCCGGTGACCGTGATTACCACAAAAGTGGCAGTTGCAGCGAAACGGAATATTGTTTTTAAAGCGTTTCGCGTCCGGATCAGTCGAACCGATGTCTTCGTTACGTCTCTTTAATGTGAAACCGCGTAACGTGCGAAATAACTGGCTTTTGTCGTTTATAATCACTGAATTTAGCTCTCGACGAATCTTGTCATCGCACTGCGACAGTACGGAAATGGCAAAACCTGTGATCACTTTCTCTGGCATATTCACTTCTGGAATCTTCTCAATTAATTGCCATAATCGCATTCCCGCTTCAGCAGGGCTCTCTTTGCCGTCTAACTGAAATTTGATGATGTGATCGAAATGGTCTTGCATCATCAAAGGCTTCGCAAATCTTAATATCAGCATCTCTTTGATCGCAGGCCATGATATTTGGTCAGGTTTGATATTCGTTAGACACGTTGCCGCACGCCCCTTAAGAGAATGTGTTAGGGCTAGGATTAAGTCGATTCCTTTTATTTTCTTCTGCTCAATTATCA
This sequence comes from Shargacucullia verbasci, assembly GCA_947562105.1. Classification (NCBI taxonomy): domain Eukaryota; kingdom Metazoa; phylum Arthropoda; class Insecta; order Lepidoptera; family Noctuidae; genus Shargacucullia; species Shargacucullia verbasci. The sequence continues at coordinate 5,561,227 of OX387281.1, forward strand.
ATTCGCTGAGTGTGCACCAATTAACGACGTCGGATTCAGGTTCATCCGGGTCATAATTAACTAATTTTGTTAGTGCATGCTGAACAGGCTGACAAGATGTCATATTGTCAGCGATTTTTTTGAAGATCGCTTCCATACCAGTCGAGAATAACATCATTTGCTCCATGACTGGATTACTCGGCGCATTTGACTGCGATGATTGTGGGGGCAGATCCGTAACTTCTGATGTAGCGTCAGGGTCCGACATTATTTAAAAAAAAACAAAAGTCTTCACACAATCATTTAGTTTATTTCGATTAAATAAACCTTATTAATTTTACAACAATTTTCGTAATTAGAATAACTAAATTAATCTGCACTGATTATAAAAACTACTCGACAAAAGATTACTCAGCGATTACGTAACGTGTGCACCGGGCAACAGTCGACGAACGACTGAACCGAGTTTTTTTTTTTTTTTTTTGAGTTGTCTCTCGCAGTTAGCTCAGGGAGCTTTTACTGCTTAACCGGGCAAATGGCGAGACCAGAAGGGCCTCCAGCCGAGCAAATGAACCGAGTTTTTAAGAGTCTCATGCTCTACCGACTGAGCTAGCCGGGCTGTGTTGAACCGAGTTTGCGCGTGCGCTGCCTTATATATCGCTCGGCATTGGGGTTGAAATGACGTCGGTCAGTTGTTTGTTCACTGCTTGCCCGTTGTACTCGCAGTTTACAAAATAATGACGGTGGCGCCGTCATATATATATCATAATAGAAATCACATACACTTAACTTATTTATTGTAGAAAAGAGATCATAAACAACGTAACTAATTAGTAGTTACATTGTTGTGTATTATGTAATTTGAAGACAGATTACACAACACACAACTTATTTACCGTAGTGATGGATCCCACACTATAGGCTTGCCAAGTATGGGGACACTAGACAAGCCTATATCGTGGGGTCTGCCTGTAGCAAAATATCACACTTGCCTCATGCACTGAACACAAAAACATATTTAGGTTTTTCTTTTTTGCATTAATTTTATAGTCTTGTCGCCGTTGGTTACTAAAAACCCTTTAGCATTATAGGCGTCTTCACGTCCACTACTAGATGCGACTTTCAAACTAGAAATCAAACGCACCGCAGTAGATCACCGTTTATGCGCTCGAGTGAATAAATTTAAGTTAACTTTTGCGCAAAGGGTTAACCAAGCGTCTTCAGTTCCGTATATACAGGTTGTCCATTTATGCAGAGGTGGCCGTCCGACGCTCCGTGTCCGGTTATTCTTTTAGATATTAAAACTGCCAATAATAATTGTCATTCGTATGAATTCTACTTACAAGATCAGATTTTTAAACACTCTCATATTTTATTTATATATTTTTATGCACCTACTAACTATAAATTAATCCAGCCTCTCTATTAAAGTTGAAGGTTTAAACCTTAATCAATTGATTATCTTCTTTTTTATTAGTATTTTTACGTTAAGACTGCTAATGAATGACATTATTTTACTAACATGGAATTTAGAAAACAGAATAATTACTGTCTCATTGGTTAAGCGGCCAGAAGCGCGGTACTGAGCGTGTGATCCTGAGCTTTATCCACGCACGGGGAACATAGTTATTAGGTTTTCTCTATGGAAACTCTCAGCAACAGCTCGTAGTTTGGAAATATACACGAACAAGATCATTTTAGCGATTAATTTCTGTATCTATATAGAGTTCGTTCGGATTTCATGCGACTTCAATAACGAATTTATAGGGAGGTTATAATCGTAGTATATCTTAATTTTACTGCTTATTTTAGTAAGGTGGTTAACCTTTTTGGTTAGGGCCTCCCCTAAGCTACTGTAAAAAGCTACACTAAGCTACACTAAAGCTAAAGCCACTTTAGAATTAAAAATTTCAAGGAGCATAATTGTAATAATTAATTATTTAAAACTTTAGAGAACGTTGATGGGCAATGAATTTCTCTTTTTTTATTCTTATTTCCCCTCGAAGTACAACACGGTGACGAATGGTTATGAATAGGCCAAGTTACAGCAGCCTTTCTGGATATTTCTACCAATCGTTTTTGATTGACCCTGTCAAAAGCTGCTGATAAGTCTACTTGTACTGCTGCTTTTCCAGTTTCAAACACTTCCTCAATATGACTGGTGACTATTATGCTTCGGCGGTACATATTTACCAAGTCTACTGTCACTACTTCATGATGTTTAATTGATAAGAAACCATAACTCTACAACACACACTGTTGTGTATACCATACTTCTCATATTTGCCTTCCTGGCTTGCCATGTTTGCTATGACGATGAATCATTCATCAATCATTTATTTAGGCGCGCCATGAAGAATTTATTGAACACAATGGTCCATATACCAAGAGCATGATATTTACAATAAAAATAATGTCTTTACATTATGATCCTCTAAATTCATTGCCCAATTGTCACAAGTTCGTATATTTCTATCATATTTAATTCGCATCTCCAGCCTTTCTTGCGTATACTGCTGTTTTTATCTATACGCAAGGTTCATAATAAAATCCTGCGCGACAAATTTCATGTTCGGCAACGATCTGCCACATTGTAAAGATTGGGTGTCACCCACGCTCTGGTTTTAGTACAATTTGTACAGGTATCATGGAACTTCATTTTAAATTGAACGCCATTCTATGTTGAAAGTCACCGTGAATTCCTATACTACGGTAGGGAGACATGTTTAACAAGATTTGCCTTTAAAATGGATGTAACTAGATATCAGACCGTCGGAATTATTATTATTAGGCCAAACACCTCCCCCTCAGTCTTCCATTATCGGAATGCTACTACTAACTAATACTAGGATGTTCGGCTCGACGTTACTCGTACTAAATATAATTAGTTGAGCAATTTATCATTAAAAATTCTGTTTCACAATTGTCTAATAAGTTAATCTAGCCGGCTCTCTTAATCAGAGTTAAAATCACAGCTACTAATGTAATTTCTATGCCACTGATATTTTATCCGTTTGCACAGACTCTTAATACTTACATATAGATGGAGGTGGAGGTTTAACACACAACAAAGTAGGTACTGCGTGTAACAAATAAACGATGTTAACAATAACTGTGTAAGTTAAACTTTTAAATACGCTAGTTTATAGTAAATTTAAACCTAGTAACAATCTATGGACGTATAGTCAAAAAATTTGAATCATGAACCACAATTTTTCTCACAACCCCTCTTATCCAACAGACTTTTAAACCTCAGTAAAGTTATTCCTAAAAAAATCTTCTAAATTCAAATTAACAGCTTGATAACTTTTATGGGCATTGAAAAATCGGATCGATTTTCTCTTAAATACCACGATACTTACGATACGATATATATCCACGATACTAAAACTTGTCAGTTATAATTATATTTATACAATGATATGTTGACGTTAACTTAAGTTAGTTAGACAGAGGGAGACGAAATCTCGAGTAGGTGAGTCATGCTTCAAATGTCTTGGCTGTACCTACCTGAGTATGATCTATTTCTAGACGTATTCATTATTTACAATCCTTGTTTAAACTATCAGTCCTAAGCATGAAAAAAGTATGAAGGAAAGTATTCATTATTTACGATACAATAGTTAAATATCATTTTATAAATATTGCACACCCAAGTATCTAACAGTATGTATATGGAATATGATAGAATCCTACAAAGACTGCAGTTCCGGCTGTGCGGTTAGCTTATGTGGCATTATACCTTATTGCACGTAAAATCTAGAGTAGTGACAGCGAGTATTAGAAATTCAAATTACTGATTGATTCATAGACTTAGAATTCCGCTTATGATTAGTATCACGGTAGAGAATAAATTGCGCAGCTTTGCAAAATATACAGGGTAATTGAAAAAAATACCGGAACTTCTTAGTACTTATAACTTTTTTTACGACATATCGTATTACGACTTTTATGTAGATACATAAATGTTTGTTTATTTTAAACGTCAATAAATTGCAGAGCCTGTGAAAATCAAGCGATATTGCACTCATGCGACGAAATTATCCCCGCCCGTCGCACGCACCGACCCACTGGCGCCTTCCTATTTACGATACTTTTTTTAATTACCCTACATAGTATCAAAATCAAGTGCGCATAGCGCTTTAAAGCTCGCGCCGGTGCACACCTGATCTTGAGAATAAAGTATAAGAAAACTTATCGCCAGAAACCAACTTCAACTGAATATCGGTCATATATAATAAATAATCAGGAGGCAATTTTTGTACACCAAAAGATCACTCCAAGCAAAAAGTGACTACCTCTTAGAGTCATTTATGTCGAAACGGGCTAGAAATGTCAAGCTGGGTGGGAATTCTATTGTAAAATTAAAAAAAAATGTGCACGCGTTTTATAAAGATGTTTGCGAAATGCGCGCGGCCGATGTTTTCATATCTATTGGCTTGACGGTAACTACGATCGAGGTCTAGAACTACTCACACTCGGGTTACTGTAGCCTCGATATAGGAGCAATCATAGTACCCATAAAAGGCCAAAGCTATAAAAAGCGGTACAGGCAAAGGTGCACAGTCTAACGGTCAACGAAAGTTAAAAGCTTTTAAATAAAAATCTCTCGCAGTCACTAACTCTATATTTAGGTGACATGGTAACATTGCTTATTGTTTTTGTTTCCTTCACACAGGTCCTTTTTATCCGAACGCAAGCGACAACGAGCGCGCCGCCGCTCAGCGAGTACACAACCGACTTGACAATAATAATTGTAGGTATCGTGTACAAATTTTCCAACATAATTATTTTTTGAAAATCTCGTATTTATTATATGACAGTGTAATATTTATTTTAAAGATGTAGCGGTACCTCGGTCCTGTATCCGGCCTATTCGGTATTTTTTCGGATATCCGGTTATCCGACTCAAAAACATGTTACGTAAACGCGTCCTTTTTTTAAATGCGTTTCAAACCCATAGTTGTATCTACTACAACTAATATACATAGTATTATGCAACGTACGAGACCTACTTCAGAGCAAAATTTCTAATCTGTAAGGACACGAAATATAAATCCTCACAATTTTTGTAATATTTTTATTATATATGACGAAGAAGGCCCGAGCGGTGTTATTTTAAAAATAGTGACGTCATCAGTGCTGACGTCACCTGTTTCCTCAAACTGGTTATCCATTTGGGGTTGCTTGTCCATGGTCACAGTGAAACTCAAAGTAAGGTTTTTACTGATTTATTTGACAACACTCAGGTGTCCGAACAGTACGACGGCTCGAGTAATAATGAATCTTAATTCTTTTTTTTTTTTTTTTTTTTTTTTTGAGTTGTCTCTCGCAGTTAGCTCAGGGAGCTTTTACTGCTTAACCGGGCAAATGGCGAGACCAGAAGGGCCTCCAGCCGAGCAAAATATATAATATTAAGCAACACTGCTAAGGGTGTCCCATAGTGGGACTCGAACCTCGGCTTAGGGCGTTGCTGGGGGGCATACAAGAGAGGACTTGCTGGATCTGACTGTGAAATATTGGTATTATGGAGAAACGAGGTATGGTGTTCCTCCATTGAAAAGGGAGGATCCTCCGACCAGGCAAGGTGGTTAGCCTGGCGGGCCGAAGCCCAAATCTTAATTCGTTCGGTCGCCTCTATTTATAACAATCATGACTCATTATCGTGACGACATCAAGCGCGCACGTGCAACCACGAAGCTGTTGTTTACAAAGTTTTGCAAAACAAGAAATAACTCCTTGTTTTATTACTTAAATCAAACTGAACGTTAAAAATAACAATAATTACGTAATTTTAGCCGTTCTTTATAATTAGTTAGACGAATAATAAGTATTTGCGACGATATATACATACATATATCTGATTAATACTGTTTCCGTTTGCTGTCTACTACGTACATCTGCTTTAAATCGCACAAATCTTTTGGTACCTATATATCCGGTAGCAGGATATTCGGTGCTACAGCTAAGAGCTGCGCCTGATATCCGGTATCCAGCCGAATCTATGCATCTTCAATATGTACTTGCATGTTATCTTGCTACCTAAAATTGCATATTATTTCATCAAAATTTTTTGTGCAGTTGGAAATCATATAACTGTAGACTATTATGGGTACCCCACCAGTCGACATCAATACCCAAAGTATTATGTATAAAATTTTACAAATTTTTCCAAACATCACACTTGCAACCAGTATTTGCCTTACTCTAACATAATGCGATCGTTCAACTTTTCGCTGTCGTATTTTTTTCCTTTTTTTAAAAAAACTTTGCCCAACACTAGGTGTTATTCCTGTATCGTAAGTGCATTTACAAACACAAATATTCACATGGACATACACCCAGACCCGAAACAACTACCTGTAGATCATACGAATATTTGTTTCGTGCGAGAATCGAAACCGCGACACCTAAATTTAAACGAAATGACATAAATAAACAAGAATTTAAAAAGTACTCTGCTCGATATAAGAAAATAATAAAACTCACGCAACGCGCTCAAAACTCTTACAAAATTAAATCATCGTCGAACAAATCTAAAACAACTTGGGGAATTATTAACCATTTTAAACTAAATCTGCCAAAAACCCCTATTGGAAATATGAACATTGGTGATAAAATTGAAACGGAAGTACAAGTTATAGCTAAAGCTTTTAATAGATAATCAAGCGGCGTCCAATATCTCAAATTATAATAATTCTATGTTTATGGCACCGAGCACTGATTCTGATATTATGTATATAATTAGATCTCTGAAAAATACTGATAGTGTGGGGCACGATGGTATCTCTACGAGAATGATTAAATATGTTTCAGAAATCATTAGTGTCCATCTTAGTTATATTGTCAATTTATGTATTACAGTCGGTACTTATCCAGAGCACCTAAAGACTGCAGTAGTAAAACCGCTTTTTAAAAAAGGTAATAGAGAACAAATGGAGTCTTATAGACCAATTGCACTGGTACCAATATTCTCGAAAATATTCGAAAAATACATATATGAGCAATTATATAAATACTTAGACAAATATAAGATATTGACTGACAACCAAAAAGGCTTTCGCAAAAATAAAACTATTAATATGGCCGTCTATGACTTTTTGAACAAAGTGATTACAAATGTTGACAGTAAAATACCTGTATGTGCCATATATTGTGATATGTCTCAAGCTTTTGACCACGTAGAACACAATATATTACTCAACAAATTAGAGGCTTATGGAATAAGGGGAAACATATTGCAGTTACTAAAGTCATATTTAAGAGGTAGAAAACAGTACGTAGAAATTTCTAATATAGATAGTAAAACTAAATGGGAACAAAAATGTATGTCAAATCTTAGGACTATTTCTTATGGTGTACCGCAGGGAAGCGTGCTGGGCCCGCTCCTATTTTTGATTTACATCAATGATTTGCCTTCAGTAACAAATTATCACATGTCATTATTTGCCGATGACAGTACTGTCACTATACATTGCACAAACAAATCAAGTTACGAAAATGAAGTAAATAATGCTATTCATTCTATAATAACATGGTTAGACAATAATAATCTTAGGATAAATATTGATAAAACAAAAGTAATGCATTTCAGTCAACGCCCTAAGGAAGCATATAATATAGCGGTACACCATGGTGGCAAAAGCATAGAAGAGGAAACTGCATCGAAATTTTTAGGGTTAATAATTGATAGAAGACTTGATTGGAAAGCACACACAGAGGAACTACAATAACAAACGGATAAGTAAATCCGCTTTTGCCTTATTTAAATTAGCTCCAATCTTAGGTACTGACGCTCTGCTTACAGCCTATCATGGCATTGTTAGCTCAATTTTGAGATATGGCGTTATATTTTGGGGGAACTCGTGCAACAGGGAAATTGTTTTTAAAGGACAAAAAAGATGCATCAGAGCAATGTTTGGGTTAGATTCTACAGATTCATGTAAGCCTTATTTTAGTAAACACAAAATATTGACACTTCCGTCATTATATATATACGAAGTCGCTGTTTTCGTTAAGAATAATCCATCATTATTTAAAAAACTATCGGAAACAAATACCCGTAGTAGAAGGGACAATAGTAGGTTATGTGTAACGAAGTCTAATACGGCACTTATGCACAAGAGCGTGTTCTGCCTAGCACCAATAATATATAACCACATTCCGCAATCCATCAAGGAATTAAATACTAACCTTGTATCGTATCCGATAGTTAATTTTATATGTTGCAACATTCATTTTTATATGGCAACACTGGGCTGTCAAAAAGGTAACTTCAGAGCGTTCACAGTATGGATTTCGGCCAATAGCGAAGCGTGATTCCGCGCATGCGAATCTTACTCATCAAAACCGGGGCCGTAACGCGTCTAACTTGAGATCGACCTCTGCGTGAGCGCACAACGCGTTTCAAACTCCGTGCTCTCAAAAAACTTTGCTAGTTTACCAATCGTCCTGAACTAAGTGTGCCTTTCCTACCTTTCTAATCAAAACGTAATACTAGACTTTTACGTGTGAACGTTACCTACTCTTCGGTTGGACCCATCTGCTTACCACGCCGGCCGGTTAACAAGAAAAGGTCAAGAAGTCAAGCGTCCGGAGACGGCGGACCAGGTAAGATTCGCAAAATATTCGTTGTTTGGCCGATTCCGAACCGTAGCGCTCTTTAGATATTCGTTAACTAGATCTGTCTAGTCCCCAGACGCGGCAAACCAACACCCAAGTTCGTTTCTTTTATACCTTATTGCATTGGTTCTGCCACATCTTTTTGGTGCCGAAACCCGGGAACTAGTGGTTCCTACTCATTTCAAACAGTATTAGTTTCCAATTAGTAAAATTGAGTCGTTACATTCATAATTTACATCAGTACAATTCATTTGTTAAATCCGCCATATTTGATATTTCACATAATTTTATCGTAATTACGATCGAAATAAATTTTGCAAATTATTATTCGTATATGAGCAATTTACTGGTTGGCAGGCATTTTATTGCTTAAATTGATATTTTAGCAATGTTTTAAACTAATTTCTTACAAGGATTAGCGAAATTTTCTGTTAAATTAATCTTCGTTTTGTATAATCCGTCCGCATTAGAAAGGTACATAAGTTGCGCTCAAAACTCACTCGTTCAATCGACTTCGTCATTTTGTAGCGTCATACTTCGTTCGTACACATTCAAATACTTAGTTCAGTTCACCGCGAATTTCGTATTCGTTGTAGGTAAATAAAACAAAGGATTGCGATCTCAGATCAATAAAAATGCGTTTTATTAGTGTTCTAGTAACAAAGTATCGTTCGTAGTGGTGAAATAAAAATTTATTTTGTGAAATACGTGTGTAACAGGTGATAATAGAAGATTGTTGTTCCGACAGGTTAGTTTTATGTGTAAATTCTCTTATAATTCGGTACACTTTAATTCTACTTGTCATAACTCGTCACAACAAATAATTCTTAGCCTACTACACAGTCGTTATTAGTTTCTCTGACAATTTATACCTATCTCAATTCGTTCACCTATCGCCGAACATAGTGGTAGGCTTCTCGCGTAGGTATATTGTCATAGTACGTTTTAATGTTTATTTCTCTGCGATATTCGTATTTAAAATTGTTTTAGGACATAATTTGGTGGCGTTACGTTGCATATTAACTTACACATTTTCCCATCCGTAGTCCGTTAATTTTCTCGATCGTTGGTGATTGCGTTTCATTTCTACAAACGATGGCAGCGTATCGTACTAAGCGAAGCAGTGTTACTAAATCGAAAGCTTTTGCAAAATCAATCGAAATGGAGTATCCTAGTGTACACGACTTACCTTTACTGAGACGCAAGCGTACTTTAGCGATTAATCGCATGAAGAAAATGTTAGAGGTGGCCCTGGAAGCAAAGTCGACAAATAATTCTGACGCGATAGATCTGTTCTTTGCGCACTATTCATCCGTTACCAAACATGTTGATTGTTTCGAAGAAGCTCATGCGGATATCCTTGCTGTGATCGAAGTTGAACATAGCGAAAAGGAAGACAGCTGCCGTGAAGAGTTCGACAAGATTTATTATGATGTCGTAGCTATCCATCGCCAATTAACCCGCGGTATTGCGTGTGACCCTACATCTGATTCTAAACGTTCTGTGCATTCGACATCTGTGAAACTACCTAAAATCGAAATTCCGAAGTTCTCAGGATCCATTAAGTCTTGGCCTGAGTATTATGATGTTTTTAACGAACTCATTCATAAAAACGAGTCACTCTCCGATACTGAGAAGATGCATTATCTCGTGTCCACGTTATCCGGCGATGCCCTGGGACTTATCCGTACATTTCCCGCCCAAGGCATATACTACGAGGACGCGTACCGAACGCTCGTCGCGCGCTACCGTGATAAGCGCGAACTTGCGTTCACCTGCTGGCAAGAGATGCAGAGCATTAACATAAAGACAAACACACCACTCGACTTTCGCCGCGTCCTTGACACCTTCAATGAAAACCTGACTATTTTAAAGGGACTCGATTTACCAACTGAAAAATGGGATTTTATTCTGTGCTACCTATTACTATCGAAACTCGATTCGAAAACGCGATGTGAGTTTGAACAAGCTCATCCTACATGCGAGTTGCCGTGCTACACGACGTTGAAAGATTTTCTATATTCCAAATCCGAAGCTCTTGTTCGTGACAAACATTTTTCTTCTTCACAATCGAGTAATAGTAATGACAAATCACGAAACCTCGCACAAAGCAAGTCGAGTCAATGTAAAAAGCATTCGCCGTCAGTTTTTCTATCAAAGTCCGATAAACAGTTTGAAAAGCAAATTGTTATGCAATCCAAGCAAAAACAGCAGAATACTAAACCCGCAGCTTCGACTTCTCAACCCGCCCCTGCTGCTCTAAAATGTGTTTATTGTGACGCGGAACATTCCATTGCTCACTGTGTTACTTTGGCATCTCTTTCTGTGCCAGAGCGTGTTGACTACACCAAGACACACCGTTGGTGTTTTAACTGTTTAAAAACCTCTCATGGAGCTAAAGACTGTAGATCATTCTTCAGATGTCAAAAATGTCGTCAAAAACACCACACGCTCCTGCATAATGATGAAGAGCGACCAAGTGAAGAAGTGAAGACCTCATCCGTCGAAACACATCCTCCTGTTCGTGTACTCACCAGTATCGGCGTAAATTCTGTGGTTCTTCTCTCAACTGCGGTCATACATGTCAGAGATTCATCTGGTCAATTTCGCACTCTACGAGCTTTAATCGACTGTGGCAGCCAAGCTCATTTTATCACCGAGCGCGCTGCGTCTCGCCTAGGACTTAGCTGCACACCATCAGTTCGTACTATCAGTGGACTAGGTAAATCATCGGCATCTGCATCTGGAGTTCTCAAGTTGGAAATCGGCTTGAACAACAAAATTCTTTTTAACGTTAAAGCGCTAACTATACCCAACATTTGCGGTTACGTGCCTAGCGTTCGTTTAAATAAATCTTCTTGGCACCACCTGCGTGGACGACCACTGGCCGATCCCAGTTGTCACAAGCCTGGACCTATAGACGTTCTTCTTGGTGCTGAAATCTTTTCATCACTTCTACTCCCTGGAAAGGTGAATGGAAGCCCTCAGCAGCCTTCGGCACTTAACACAGTCTTTGGCTGGATTCTTCTTGGTAGTGTTGACTGTCATGACGATAAGGAAGTCAACTCGTTTGTCGTAACCAATGAGCAACTCTATACTGAAGTAAAGAAGCTATGGGAGCTTGATGCTATTCTGCGACCCCCTCAGCTGTCACCTGAAGAACATCGGTGTGAAGACATTTTTGTGACCCAGCACTCTCGTAATGAATCTGGAAGATACATTGTCGTCTTACCTTTCAAAGAAGGGAATAATAATCTTACGTTCCCAGGATCACGTGATATGGCATTGCGTCGCTATCATTCTCTCGAACGAAAACTCGCTAGTGATCCGGTTCTTAAAGAACAGTATTCTGAATTTATGACCGATTATGTACGTTGTGGTCACATGAGCCTCGTACCAACTCGCGAGTTATCAAATGGAAGGTATTACATACCTCATCACTGTGTTCTTCGCCCCGATAGCGTTACAACAAAGTTGCGCGTCGTGTTTGACGCGTCGACTAAAGATCTCACAGGCAAATCGCTAAACGAAACGTTGCTAATCGGTCCAAGATTGCAGGCTAATATCTTGGAAATACTCCTTCGCTTTCGTATTCACCCTGTAGTCTTCACAGCGGATATTCGTCAAATGTATCGTCAGATTTATATCAAAGAAGAAGATCGGGAATTTCAACGAATTTTCTGGCGTTCCAGTTTCGATCCAACGCAGCCAATCCAAGAGTATCGTTTAAATACCGTTACTTACGGCGTGTCATCAGCCCCATTTCTCGCGTGTCGCGCTATGCAACAGCTAGCTGAAGATGAAAAGGATCTCCCTCTTGCACGTTCAATAGTTCAATCGGATATGTATATCGACGACATTGTTACCGGTTGTACCGATCTCCAACAAGCCTCTCAAGCTAAATCCGAGATAGTCGAACTTCTGAGTAGAGGCCAAATGGAACTGCGCAAGTGGGCGAGTAATAAGCCAGAGCTTCTCGCAGATTTACCTTCAGACTATTGTCTCACTAGTAATCAAATTTCGATGGATGTCGAGAAGTCTAACACGTTGAAGGTTCTGGGGTTAATATGGGACCCTCAAAACGATACCTTTTCCTTTGAAGTGAAGCCTCAAGCACGCAAATGCACTCGTCGCACGATACTTAGCGAACTAGCTCGGATCTTTGATCCACTCGGCTTTCTATCGCCAATAACACTGTCATCAAAAATCTTAGTTCAGAAGCTATGGATGTTAAATGTATCATGGGATGATGACCCTCCCGACGAAATCGTCCAGCAGTGGGAACGCATTCTCAGTCAGCTACCTACCGTCAAGCAAATTAAAATCCCTCGCTGTCTCGCTTCCTTCCCAGCTCAAGCGTGTCAACTACATGGATTCGCAGATAGTTCTGAAGCAGGTTATGGAGCGGTTGTTTACTTACGCTGTATGAACTTCGATGGAAGTGTGCAGGTTTTTCTCGTAGCTGCCAAGTCCCGTGTCGCTCCTACTAAAAAGGTTTCTCTCCCTCGCCTCGAACTATGCGCTGCTGTACTCCTCGCGGACTTTCTTAATGTAATAAAAGAAAAATACGTACCGTTGCTTCCCATCACCGATACCTTTGCGTGGTCAGATTCTACCGTTACTTTGGCCTGGATTCTTTCGCCATCTAGCAGGTGGAAGACATTTGTTGCCAACAGGGTGAGCCACATTCAAGACACTTTACCTGAAGCCAAGTGGAATCACGTACCCTCCGGTGACAATCCAGCAGATATTGCTTCTCGCGGCCAATTTCCCTCTGACCTTGTCAACAATTCCTTATGGTGGGCGGGACCACCCTGGCTCGCTGAAAATGCTAATCAGTGGCCGAATAGTATTACCCACCCTTGTGATGACGTCGTTCGCGAGGAAGAAAAAACCCAGGTGCTACTCGTAGAAGAAGAGCCTCATTTTATTGATCACCTATTGGAAAAATATTCTTCAATTCGAAAGGTTCAACGTATCTTGTGCTATTGGATTCGCTTCGCACATTACCTTAAACGCAAGAAACAAGATATCCTTAAACTTCCTTTGAGTCAAGCTGAACTTCACCATTCGCTGTTAAATATCGTTACCCGTGTTCAAGCTTTATACTTTGACAAGGAAATAAGTCAATTGAAGGAAGGAAAACTAATTTCAAAACAGTTTCGGAAACTCACTCCATTTTTAGACAATCATGGAGTCCTCAGGGTGGGCGGCAGGCTTTCACGTTCCGGTCTCGAGTTTGAGCATAAACATCCAGCCTTATTGCCCAGAAATTCTCGACTAACACACATGATTATCGAAAAATTACATTCAGAGAATATTCACCCAGGAGTTAACACTTTATGGTATCTCTTGACGCAACAGTTTTGGCTTCTCTCACCCAAACGTGCCATTCGGCATTGTCTATCCAAATGCTTGAAATGCTATCGTACGAAGCCCGCTCCGCTTGAACCCTACATGAGTGACCTACCTGCTGTTCGTGTCAACCAAGTAAAACCATTCTCTGTTGTGGGTGTCGATTATGGCGGCCCTTTCCGCATCAAAATCGGATCTCATCGCGGCGCAAAGATAGGTAAAGCATATCTCTGCTTATTCGTTTGCTTTACCACCAAGGCGGTGCACCTCGAAGCTGTTTCTGACCTCAGCACCGATGCTTTTATCGCTGCTCTCCGTCGTTTCGTTGGAAGACGAGGCCGCGTTGCTACTATATATTCTGATTGTGGGACAAATTTCGTGGGAGCGAGTAACCAACTTTCTTCCTACATGCAGAACGCTGCAGTCGAGAACAAGATCGACTTTAAATTTAACCCACCCTCGTCCCCACACTTCGGTGGAGTTTGGGAAATACAAATAAAAGCTGTTAAGACGCAATTATACCGCATCGTTGGAACGCAAGCATTGACTTTCGAGGAGTTAACCACACTTTTTGTCCAAATAGAATCCATGTTAAACTCTCGACCTTTGTACCCGATTAGTAGCGATCCAAACGATCTCAGTGTGTTAACCCCCGGTCACTTCTTAACGTTAGAGCCTCTTACATCCGTTCCTGATGAGGATTTCTCAACCCTCAATATAAATCGATTAGGACGTTGGCAGCTCATACAGCGCTTCCAACATAGCTTTTGGAATCGTTGGAAGAACGAATATCTCCAATCACTAATACAACGCGCTAAATGGTATAATATTTACCGTGGGAGAGCCATGCTTCGGCACGAATGGGCCGGCTCGACCGGAGTGATACCACGGCCTCACAGAAAACTGGCGTGAAACAACGCTTGCGTTGTGTTTCGCCGAGTGAGTGAGGGTACCGGAGGCCCAAACCCCCAACCCCCCCTATGATGGCGCAGTTGAAAAGTCTTTTGCTACCCCAGGAGGGTACCAACTGCGCTAGCGTTGGAGAATCCCTCTCTGGACGTCCGCGTCCAGGACACAACGCACCTAAACGTGGACGCCCAGGCCGCCCCTCGTACTCTGGGGGGGGCAAAACTGCGCTCGACAATACCCGAGGCAAGAGCAGAAACACCTTGGCATCCCCTGCCACGCTGGCCGTGGACTTCTGCAACATCAGGGGATTACACACTAATCTGAATGCTGTTCACCACCACCTCGAGACAGCAAAGCCGGCCTTGCTCTTCTTGACTGAGACGCAGATATCGTCTCCAACGGACACATCCTACCTCACCTACCCTGGGTACGGACTTGAACACTCCTTTTTGTCCAAGGCCGGAGTGTGCGTGTACGTCAGAGACGATATCAGTTCTCGTCACCTCAGAAATCTTGAAGGTAGGGACCTCTCCACCTTATGGCTCCGTATAGATAGCAACGACCATCCCCGCGTCTATGCTTGCCTTTACAGGTCCCATAGCGGTGATACCGAAACTGACCGACTCATTGAGCACATCCAAATGGCTTCGGACTTTGTGCAGCAGCAGATCCCGTCAGCAGAGATCGTCTTACTTGGCGATTTTAACGCCCACCATGCCGACTGGCTCGGTTCCAGTAAGACTGATCATGCGGGGAGATCTGTTCACGACTTCGCCTTGGCATATGGCTTGACACAACTGGTTACCACGCCTACGCGTATCCCAGATGTGGTGAGTCAGAAGCCTTCACTGTTGGACCTTCTGCTGACTTCTCATCCGGACGGTTACCATGTATCCGTAGGCGCCCCACTTGGTTCCTCGGACCATTGCCTTGTCCGGAGTACGGTGCCTCTCACGTGCTCGCTGCGATCGCGAGTTGCACGCAGCCGCCGTGTGTGGCACTACAAGACAGCAGATTGGGATGGGATGCGGTCGTTTTTTGCGTCCTACCCTTGGAGACAGGTATGCTTCTCGCCGGATGTTCCCAACGCCGCTGCTGATTCTGTTGCTGATGTGGTGCTGCAGGGTATGGAGCTTTTCATTCCATCCTCTGTGGTCCCCTTTAGTGGCAAATTTCGGCCTTGGTTTGATTCATCTTCCAAAAAGGCTTCTCGCAGGAAGCAGGAAGCTTATCAAGCCTGGGCTGATGCGGTGGCGTCACGGGATGAAAATACCAGCGCATTAAAAAAGGAGTATAACTTTGCCTCCAGGTCCTTCAAAAGGGACATTGCAAGGGCCAAGTCGAAGCACATCGGTAGAATTGGCGAGAGGCTTGAGCGCCTTCCTTCGGGAACTCGTGCGTTCTGGTCACTTGCCAAAGCTATCGAAGGGAATTTCTGTAAGCCATCCTTTCCACCTCTACACATGGGAAATGATTCGTTGGCCCACGACGCAAAGGAGAAAGCCGATCTTCTGGGCAAACTCTTTGCGTCCAACTCGACCTTGGATGACGGGGGACAAGAGCCGCCTACCATACCGCGGTTCGAGGGCTGTATGCCGGATATCCGGTTCCACCAACGCTCAGTGCGTTTAGCCCTTCTATCCCTTGATATCCATAAGTCGAGTGGGCCTGATGGAATCCCTTCTATTGTGTTGAAGATGTGCGCTCCAGAGTTGGCACCAGTTTTAACACGTCTTTTTCGGCTCTCTTACTCTTCTGGCGTAGTCCCGACATCATGGAAGACAGCATTGGTCCACCCGATCCCTAAAAAAGGCGACCGCTCAAATCCGTCCAACTACAGACCAATAGCCATAACCTCCCTTTTCTCGAAGATAATGGAGTCCATTATCAACTGCCAGCTCCTTCGGTTCTTAGAAGATGATCAGCTGCTTAGTGACCAGCAGTACGGCTTTCGTAAGGGTCGGTCAGCTGGTGATCTTCTAGTATACCTGACACATCGTTGGGCACAGGCGATCGAGACTAAGGGGGAAGCCTTGGCGGTCAGTTTGGACATAGCGAAGGCCTTCGATCGGGTCTGGCACAAAGCGCTTCTTTCAAAACTCCCCTCTTATGGGCTTCCCGAGAAACTATGCGAATGGGTCACCAGCTTTCTTGCAGACAGAAGCATAAAGGTCGTAGTCGACGGTGAATGCTCTGACTCCATGTTTGTAAATGCTGGTGTCCCTCAAGGCTGTGTGCTATCGCCTACTCTGTTCCTCCTCCATATCAATGACATGTTGCAAATCAGCGGCACTCATTGTTATGCGGATGACAGCACAGGCGATGCTTTCTATACCGGCCGCGCTAACATTTCTCGGGAAAACGTCATCGAGAGCCGAAACAAACTTGTGTCTGAAATTGAGACCTCTTTGGAGAAAGTCTCAAATTGGGGTAGACTTAATTTGGTCCAATTTAACCCCACAAAGACACAAGTTTGCGTATTCACCGCAAAAAAACTACCGTTGGTCGTATCTCCTCGTTTTGAAAGCACCCCCTTAACCACGTCAGCCAATATTGGAATACTTGGTGTCGACATATCGAGCGAAGTCCAGTTCCGCGGCCATTTAGAGGGTAAGGCTAAGTTAGCCTCGAAGAAGCTTGGCGTGCTCAATAGATCGAGACGGTATTTCACTCCGACCCACCGCCTACTACTTTACAAGGCGCAGGTCCGACCCCATATGGAATACTGTTCTCATCTCTGGGCAGGGGCACCCCAGTACCAGCTTCTCCCTCTGGACCGGATCCAACGGAGAGCAATTCGAATCGTCGACAGCCAAGATATTTCAAACAGGCTTGACCCCTTGGCGCTGCGTAGAGATGTGGCCTCTCTATGCATCTTTTATCGCCTATACTATGGGGAGTGCTCCGAGGAATTGTTCGGACTGATCCCTGCCGCCTCTTTCCGCCATCGTTCTACGCGACAGCAGTTCCATCACCATCATTTAGATGGTTGGCAGTCCACAACTGTGCGTTTCTCTAGAAACTTTCTGCCTCGCACAACAAAACTGTGGAATGAACTGTCGCCTGCGGTATTTCCGGACCAATACGACCTTCAAACCTTCAAGAAAAGAGCGTACTCCTTTTTAAAAGGCCGGCAACGCACTTGTGACTCCTCCGGTGTTGCGGGTGTCCATGGGCGACGTTAATCGCTTACCATCAGGCGATCCGTCTGCTCGTTTGCCGCCTATGACATAAAAAAAAAAAAAAAAAAAAAAATGGACATCTAAGGAGAAACCGTTAGACGTAGGTTCTGTGGTAATTATCAAAACTGACTCTACCTTGCCTTTGCATTGGCTGTTAGCTCGCGTACAAGAATTACACACAAGTCCTGATGGGGTTGTGCGCATAGCTACCGTTCGATTGTCAAACGGGAATTGCCTAACGAGACCTTTAACTAAACTTTGTCCATTGCCCAACAAATTTAATTAGTTCTCATGCGTTTTCAAATTTATTAGTTTTAAGTTTCTTAATTCAATTCTTTGTCAGTTTACATTGCTCATATACGTTTACGCTATCGTACTTAATTTTAATTTGAAAATACTTGGTTGTATTTTGGTGGGCGGTATGTATCGTATCCGATAGTTAATTTTATATGTTGCAACATTCATTTTTATATGGCAACACTGGGCTGTCAAAAAGGTAACTTCAGAGCGTTCACGGTATGGATTTCGGCCAATAGCGAAGCGTGATTCCGCGCATGCGAATCTTACTCATCAAAACCGGGGCCGTAACGCGTCTAACTTGAGATCGACCTCTGCGTGAGCGCACAACGCGTTTCAAACTCCGTGCTCTCAAAAAACTTTGCTAGTTTACCAATCGTCCTGAACTAAGTGTGCCTTTCCTACCTTTCTAATCAAAACGTAATACTAGACTTTTACGTGTGAACGTTACCTACTCTTCGGTTGGACCCATCTGCTTACCACGCCGGCCGGTTAACAAGAAAAGGTCAAGAAGTCAAGCGTCCGGAGACGGCGGACCAGGTAAGATTCGCAAAATATTCGTTGTTTGGCCGATTCCGAACCGTAGCGCTCTTTAGATATTCGTTAACTAGATCTGTCTAGTCCCCAGACGCGGCAAACCAACACCCAAGTTCGTTTCTTTTATACCTTATTGCATTGGTTCTGCCACAAACCTGTTTAAAAAACGGTTGAAAACTTTTCTTTTGTGCAAGGGCTATTCTAATATTTCCGAGTATCTTACTGACAAAATGTGAATGTAATTTTGTGCTAATAAGTTATAATATGTGACATCCTAATTACTTGACATTTAATAGAATTTTAAAATTATTTTATATACATTGACATTTTATAGAATTTAAAATTGAATAAATATTTTTTATTATTTCTTTCATATCATGGTCCTCTTGATTGACATATATTTCCACAATGTATTTGTTTTATATTTTTATTTTATTTTAAATTGATTTGTTATTAGCTTCATGGTTGTCACAATAAATACAATAAACATAATGTCAAACATAATATTTGCACACCAGTCATCTGTCTGGTAGAGTATGATGAAACTTATCTATATATAAATATTACAACAACTTGTACTTGTATTCTTGCAAATAAATAATTCTTATTCTTATTCTTATTCTTATTGTTATAAATTAGTAGAAGTTTTTTGCGACGGATCTAGCTACAGAAAATTTATTACTAATTGCAATTTATTGAAATATAAAAGAGAAAGATATATTTATAACCAACTTAACCAACAATGTATTAACTAGATACATAAAAAATACCTTTTATTTAAATTACTCGGGTATAATTTCGTAGATATACCAATAGTAGACTCATCTACTGGGTAAAGTAATATACACTAATAATTATTTATATTTTTTTTTTTAAAAAACATTGCCCCACACTAGGATTTCTCCTGTATCGTGGGTACAGTTTACAAACATACATGTCACATGCACAAACAACCAGACCCGAAACAACTATCTGTAGATCATACAAATATTTGTTCCGTGCGGGGATCGAACCCGCGACACGTAGCGCAGAAAGCTAATCACTTAGCCACTGCGCCAACCGTGTCGTCATATATCGAATAATTATAAATAATTAAAAAAATTAATAACTTATTAACTTCTATTATAATGATTGTCGTACCTAAGTAGTACATACATATTTTTTTTTATTAAATAAAGCCATGCAATGTATTTAGTGCAATAAACTAAGTTTGCAGTTTTAACACAAAATCTTCCAATTTCACAAATGTCACCAGAGTTTATAATTGTTTGCGAAATTTACTTTTTGACACCTAAGTATTAACATTGTGGAATGCAAATTAAAGGATATTAATTGTATGACCTACAAACCGTGTTTCGTTTCGGGGTGTGTGCGTGTTTATAGTACTTGCATCTGTAAACTATACAATCCTCACTAGGTCACTAGCTCTACTCATAGTTTGTTACTTATTCTTTTATTTCCTTCACACAGATCCTTTTTATCTGAACGCAAGCGATGGCAAGCCCGCCGCGGTTCAGCAAACACACAACCAGTTTTACAATGGTATGTACAATATATATATACATATATGTAATCCTCACTAGATCACTAGCTCTACTTATAGTTTATTACTTATTCTATTATTTCCTTCACACAGATCCTTTTTATCCGAACGCAAACGATGGTAAGCCCGCCGCGGCTCAGCAAACACAAAACCAGTTTTACAATGGTATGTATATTTATATGTACAAATTGATATTTATTTTCATAAAGCCAAAGTGAGACTGCGCTAAGTACGTACGGCGTGGCTGTGCAACTATAAATACCTACTATCAGCGCCCTGCGGCTTCATCCGCGTAAATCGCTTTCCCGTGGGAAATGGGAAACTCCTCATAACATCAGCTATCTGCCAGTGAAAGTCCCGTCAACCGTTGCCGAGATTATATAATAAAATCCTCAATTTTTTGTGTCTAACAATAATACAAATAAAAGAAAAGCTACTCATTTAGAATTTCAGTTACCTATTCCTAGATTAGAGTTATTTAGACGAAGCTGTATTTACATGGGTCCCTTAATATATAACTCTTTACCAAAAACTATCACCGGTCTACCTCCAAATAAATTTTGTGTAATGCTAAGAAAATGGTTATGTCAGCAATGTTTTTACTCAGTTGATGAATTTCTAGCAAAAAACCCATGTAAATTCTACAATTGTGAGCGATCTGTGAGGTATAGACTGTAAATTAAATTAAGATGAATTGTTATAAATGTTCTATTTCTGTGATAATATTATGATATTTGAACTGTATAAAGATTTGCATGTCGCCAAGCGGCAAGATGTATATGGCACCTTGACTATGTTTTACCATCATTATGTACCTATATTTTATGCAAATAAAGATTCTATTCTAAATAAAAAGCAAGATAAAAATGATACCAACGAACAGTTAATCAAATCTTAATAAATCGTTCATGAACGATGAAACGACTACGGAAATAAAAAAGTGATCTAAAAAGTACAAAACAAGAAAATAATTTAGACAGAAATGATGAAATTCATAGGTACAAAAATGGTCAAGCTAGAGCCGTGTTCGCATGCCAGCAAGTGAGTGTCTGGAACAGTGTTCGCATGCCAGCATCTGGAACACCTACAACTGGTCCATAAGTGACATAGAGTTTAAGAAGTTTATTCTAAACTTGGAATCTGAACTAAAATAAAGTCTAGTGCAGCATAGCCAACATTAAATAGTAGAATGAGATTAAGAATTCGAGATATAAATAGGAATGTCCTCAGGAATGACCTCAACTGTCACTTGAAAAGTACGATTTGCAAGAAAAAATATTTTTCATACATATCGTTTCCTTTATTTAACTAATTCTTAATTTTATTGATTTTCTAAATAATTTCAATTGTTTTATACCTAAAACGTTACAATATGGACTGCATTGTATTTCATTTATGTTTATTTTGTGCAGATTCTCCTTATATGAATGTAAACGAATCTTGGTAACCCGGAGCGGCCAAGCTAGTAAAATATCAGTCTACGTATGGTAAGTATTAAGTATCATTTGTTACAAATTTTTGCAAACAAGTTGTCTTACTCAAAAATAATGAAAAAATTTCTGATACCTTTTGTTGTTGCTTATGCACCTTTTCTCTTATGAAACTATTAAATTTATTTGTTGAAAGGTCATTGTTTTGAATATTTCTGTACCTCTAATATGAGTTTATTACTATTTACTTTCATAGTAAATGTAAATTTTCATGCAAGCGATTTTAGTTCTCAAATTGGTTACATTAGGGATTAGAGTCGCTAACATGTATCTCTATAATATAGTAAATAGTAAATCAAAACTACTATGACTAGATGTCACATAAGCGACTCTAATCCCTAATGTAACCAAGTTAAGAACTAAAATCGCTATCATGAAAATTAACTTTACCTTGATAGTAAATAGTAAGAAAACCTGTGATAATGGTACAGTGCTGTATGCAGTGTTTCAAAATTGTCGCTTATTTGCCTAAAGTTTCGAACAATACCTCGTGCTGTAATGGGAGCAGATAGCCACATATAAAGTTGCAACAAAAAAAAAACACGCCTACTATTTGCATTAAAAGTAAACATGATGCGATATCTAAAATGTAAACGGCCGGTACGCAGCCGGGCGTTCTGTTTGCATATATATATATATATATATGTACATATATATATATACTTTTGGAACGGCCAAATGATTTATTGTTACAATACGCAGAAATCGATTAATGTTTAAAATTAGACTTTTGAGGAAATCTAGCATGACTCCGACAGTTAATCGAGTATACTTTAGATTTCGCAAGACTCGGTTGCATTCGTTCTCATCTCTTATGTCTGCTGTTATTATACATTTTTGGTATTTTATGCTTTCATAGACGTGGATAAGATATAATAGTCAAAGTGGTTGTCTTTAAGTAAAAATATATATTGTATATAGTTTACTCCGTCAGATAAAGACCGTTTTCGATGATTGAGATTGAGTTATTGTGCTAAAGATCAAAGGCAGTAGCAGGTTAGGTACCCATCAGTGATCAACTGATTATGGATTCCGAATGTAGGTATCCCATCTTTGAAGTCTATAATCACTTGAACTGGAACCAGATGAAATTCTTCAATGACGAACAGCATTTATTATTGTGATTAGGTTATTTAATTGTGCTGAAGATTACGGGGAATGGCCTGTTTGGTACCTATCGGTATTATATTATTAATAGGGATATTTATTTAGGAATATTTACAAGTAAAAGCAAGGAAAAATAAAAGTAAAAAGGAAAACAACTCTTCAAAAAAAGTAAAATTCGAATGCACTAAAAAAGTTTAAAATAATGATTTATCAACAAATAAAATTAACAGTTTCTGAAGGCGGTGGCCATGGTGGTGGTTAAAAAGAATAGTGATTGTCATTTAATTATTTTAAAGTTATAGAAATTGCAATCAAAACTACTTTCGGACTATGGATTTATTATGTTACATGTTGTTACGTTTGTGCAGGTATTCGACATCCGAATTCAAATGTAAGCAGCAATGGAGGGCGTAACCCTAGGCAGCTAGAGGATAACAAGTATCCTCTCAACAATAGTAAGTGTTATGTAGGTACAATTTCTTTCTATTATTCTCACTTATATTAAGCACTCGTACAGTCGATGCCCTGCATGACCCAACCCTCCTATAATTCTAGAGGGGTCAGGTAATTCAGGGCACCGACTGTACTAGACCCCCAAACCGGGTCTTGTACGAAATTTCCGTAAAATTAGATTTGAATTGCCTTAGACAGACAGGCGGCCCACCTATAGGGACATTTCCAATACCAGCGGTACCACAGGTGCGATGCCTACCCTTTTCGAAGAGGACTCTTTTTATTTTTTGTTTGAAGCTGTCCATGTCGTAGCTCAGCGGGAAGACCTCAGGAGGGAGCCCATTCCACATCTTGCAGGTACGTGGTAGAAACAAGTTGTGTGGTATGACCACGTATCTACAATGTTTGGGTGGACTTTCTCGCGATGGCGGGACGGTCTATGGTAGAAGCGCGAAGGTGGGATAAGGTTGTTCAGAGCACTACCCCTAGTGATACCTATAAAATAGGCAGACTGAGCCGAAATCTCGGCGCAGGCTTAGGGGCTCCAGCTTGTTAGTGAGCATAGAGTCGTCTACCAGTCTGACGGATCTTCGTGAAGGCAGGGAGCCTTGTCTTTACAGTCGCATAAACTTTGAATCCGAGCTGTTCCATAACCGACTCCAAATTTGCCTTTAGGTCAAGTTACTTGAAGGCAAATTTAGACCGACCTAAAATACTAGGAATTCCCAGGACATTTTGTTTTATTGGAACCGAGAATTTTTAAGCCAAGTCCCGAAACTTTCGTAAAATAACTTCTTGTATTAAATTAAATTAAATAACTAAGTAGGTATGCACATTGAAATTTATTTATATAGTTTAAAAAAATTAAATTCATGTCGAAGTGAATATACATAATTACTAAAAGAAAGCTTGAAAGCTACTAAATGAAGAACTTCAAGAAGTAACTGATTTAAAAAGAACAAGGGTGACACACAGTGAAGATCTTAGCAATAACGTGGGGGGGTTGAAATGGCCCTTTTTGAAAGTGGAGGGGATCGCGGGCGTTATTTAACACAAGCATTCGAATTTCTGACTTTAATACCATGTCAAATCAAATCAAATTCTTTTTTTTTTTGTGAACATCTGTCATTATATGATGGTATAGGTAAATTTTTAGATCAGCGGGACATACCTACCATTTATATGGTGCAAAATTATTACTAACAGAAGAAAATTTGAAACAGAGAATAAATTTTTATATATTTTAAGTATCAATTGTACCACTTAAAAAGTTTTCTAGAGAATAAATAGTCCTTTTTATTGAGAAATAAGAGTAACTTCTACTTAAACAACTCAATACCTTCTCTTAATCTATTTCTTTAGGTTATAAATATTTGGAAGTATTGCAAATATGATTTTCTGAAACAAAGTTGTTTTGCCTGTCACTACGCATAGTTTATCATATCTTCGCGCACTCGGTACTGAATTCAGATAAATTGTGTTTCACAAAACATGGCAGTTTTATATATATACATTGACGGCACTGTCAATATACTCATGCTTTTGAAGTGCGTAAACCGCAAACTAACCGTTCGGTCTAAATTACAAATTGCTCGGATGCACAGTTATGTTTCAATGTTGAGGCAACTAACCCGTGTATGCTATGAGTACTGCTGTTTTGTTTAGAGTTATATTAGCTTTTGCCCGCGACCTCGTACGCGTGGAATTTAGAATCTGATATTTTCCTGCGGTAAAATGGAGCCTATATTTTATGTTAGACCTCTAGCAATACATCGGTGAACTGCATTCAATTCCATGCAGTAGTTTTTGCGTGATGCGTGTACAAACATACAAACAGACAGACAGACAAAAATTCTAAAAACTGTTGTTTTGGGTTCTGTTGCTCTAATAAAGACCCCCTATATGAGTTTTTCTCCATAATATATAATTTACAGACATCGGCCTGTTATAATTTAATTATATGTATAGATATAGGTAGAGCATAAGCATTTTGGTTTCACGTTTTGCATAATTTTTCAAGCTGTATATTCCATGTAAGTGTATTTTCTATATAAAGTCCAAGACTTGACGTTTGACGTCCGTATCGGTGTGATCCTGTCCAGTTCATATATCAAAAAATATTTCAAAACACAAGTTATAGTGTAAACAAAATATTTAATAGTGAACTTAGTGCAAAATTGCGTTACATGTATTAAAGTGAACAATAAATATTAAGCATAAGGAACGCAAAACAAAAAAAAACAATAACACAGTGATCGGTGCAATTAGCTAATTACCCTCCACTTAAATCAAGCCCTAGTGACAATAATTTGTAAACAGTGCCATCTGTCTAGCTCTTGTCTAGCAGGCCACCGATCCCTATCGAGCTTTCCCACTGGCGCCATCTAGCGTGCGATCCTAAGACCACTTACCCAACTAGTTGTCTCAAATACTGCCATGGTAGCTGTCAAGTGTGGAGGTTGTGGTCGTTTCACCTCGACAGTAGATGGCGCTAAGTGTACTAAATGTCAAGCGCAATACCACAAAGCGTGTGTAGGTATACCAACGAAGGCAAATGTAGCTGCAAACTGGCGTTGCCCTGAATGCAAAAAGGATCTTGCTCGGGACAATAGGGCTGAGACCCCAGTCAGAAGTCCTACGGATGGGTCCCAAACTAAAAATGTAGCGGACCAGACTTTATTTGTAACCAGTACACCTGATGTCTCTGCTTCCAGTACCAAATCTGCGCCCATGCAGAGTGCGAGCCCTACAAAGGAAACCATTTCTCTGCCGCCAAATAATTCCACAGCCGACGTCCCATCCCGCGAACTATCGCAGGTCACCGGCTCCGACTTCAACCTAATCATGGCGGAACTGAGAGAAGTGCGTGCAGAGATCTAAGTGTTCAGGAAGGAAATGGAGATGGAAATGCAGGAGCTCAAAATTTCCATGAATACCTGCAACACACGCATCGACAGCTTGGAGGCTAGGGTGGACGCCTTGGAGCAGCGGGCCTCTTCTGGCCCGCCGAATACTGGGGCAGTAGAGAGGATCGTCGAAGACCTAAGGCGTGAGCTCAACGACAGGGACCAGGATCTCTTAGCAAACGATATCGAGGTGTCGAATATTCCTGAGGACAAGGCTGACAACCCAATCCATATAATCAAGGTCATAAGCTTGAAGCTAGGAGTCAACCTTGAGGAGCGCGACATTGTTAGCGCAGAACGAGTTGGTGGTAGGCAGCTCAACGCGACGAGCTCTGCACTCAAAGAATCCGGACCGACGAGGACATATCTCGTGTATTTGGACCTGTCAATGATACAGCCTGATTATTGTGTGATTTTGTCTTTCTATGTGTTTGTATTTGTTGCCGCTACTGGGGAAGATGTGCGTCGCTTCCGTTATCAACGGCTGCTCAACAACAGTTCAGTAGGTGTGCATGGGGAGCCATCATTAACATATTCTTACTTACTAATTATACATATTACTACACTACATATTAATACACTAATAACATACTATATAATATACCTTATTAATATCCATAAAATACATAAAACCTATCTATTTACAATTATTATTTACATATATGCTAATCACAGTGTTGGGATAACAGCGCCCAATATATCAAGCTTTCTGCAGTCCACCGCTGAACATAGCAGCCACCTTAGTTTTACACACATACACACACACAGTACATATATATACTCAAACATGTATGCAACAAAGATGACAAATGCAAATGACTCCCAGTAAATGTGTTAAGTTTGGTCTACTGAATGCAGGTTCTCTGGGTACTAACCAGGACGAATTTCTGATGGCCATGAGCAACCACGCTGTAGACATAATGGCTATCAACGAAACATGGTTACGTAAGGGGGAGGAGGACCGAGCGCCTAGTGTACCTGGGTACAAGCTAAAACATATACCGCGACCTATGTCTATATGAGGTGGGCGCGGCGGTGGGGTAGCTTTCTATATTAAAAACGGAATTTCTGCTCGGGTAAGAGTTCATCCTAACCATCCCGATGTTGAACAGCTCTGGCTAAGTCTCAATTTAAATAAAAAAAAGTTACTTATTGGCACTGCTTACCGCCCACCATGGTTGGACCTGGAAATTTTTCTTGAGGGCTTAACTGCCAGTATTGGTGGTCTAGCACCCTACGACAACATAATTTTATTAGGAGACTTCAATGTTGATTTGCTGGACGTCCACAGCTCTAAATCAAGACAACTTTTAGAATTCCTGAACTATCTAAACCTTAATCAATTAGTCCAAACACCAACACACTTTATAGGTGAGAGCAGCACGCTTATTGACATAATTTGCTCAGATGCCACAATCCGTAACGTCGTGGTGAATCATATTAATGAACTTAGTCACCGCTCGTTTATCACATGTGAAACGATTTTTAAGAAGCATAAGCCTAAACCGATATCAGTTGTATTTCGCCCGCTCAAGGACATAATAGCAAACCAATTCAACACCGATTTGAGTATGATACCATGGCTGAGTATTGGAACTATGAGTGATGTCAACTCTATGGTTCAAACTTTTAGTTCGTATATGATACACTTGTTTGATCTCCACGCTCCTCTTAAGAGAAAGACTTTTAAAACTCACGCTACTCCATGGATAACTGACAACATACGCCTGATGTTCAAGTTGAGAGATGAAGCGAGAGACAGATTTCGTGCATCAAAGCTAGACACACATAAAGAGATTACCTTGATCTCAAACACCTGGCTGCCGGGGCACTAACTAATGAGAAGAGGGCATATTTCACCAAAAGTATAAATGATCACATCAAAAACCCTAAATTATTGTGGCGTAATCTAAAATCTGATGTGCTTCCGGACCATACACAAAGGTCGCTGCCAAGTCACTATAATGACCCTGCTGACATCAATGCGGCGTTTCTGGATGTCCCGGGTAACAGTACCCATAGGATCCCACAAATGTCCTACTTTAACTCCCACAGATACAGTCCAGCCAAATTTACACTTACAACATCCAATCCGGAGTCAATCTTGAGGATAATAAGGAGTCTAGGGTCAAATGCACAGGGCGTGGATGGTATAAGTCTCGATATGATATCACTCACTTTGCCAACCACCTTGCAAGCTATTACAGACATTATCAACCAGTCCATAGTCACGCGTACGTTCCCTGAACTGTGGCGATGCGCCGTTGTACGTCCTATCCCCAAGAACAACAATCCAACTAGCATAACAGATCTTCGACCAATTAGCATTCTACCTTGCCTGTCAAAGATCCTAGAACTTGTAGTGTACTCGCAGGTTATTGAATACCTTGAAAGCAATGACATTCTCCCTGACTTTCAGTCTGGTTTCAGAAGGGGAAGAGGCACAGCAACGGCCCTGGCCGATGTTGTAGGAAATATCCTTGAAGCACGTGACCAGGGTGAAGGAACGATTCTTGTCCTATTGGACTTTTCCCGGGCCTTTGATGCAATTGATACCACTTTACTGCTGTCTAACTCTACTGCTTGGTTTATTATGGTTGTTGGTCTTAATATGTGGAAATTCATGGAGAAGAAGGCTCTACTATGTCATCTCCCCCCCTTCATGTGACAAGGGGAGTCCCACAGGGATCTATATTGGGACCTTTGTTGTACATTCTGTACAGTGCGGACATCACTAAATCATTTGTAAACTGCAAATACCGCATGTATGCAGATGATATTCAATTGTACAATGGGCGACATTGCCGGTGAACCACCTATAAGGCTAAAATCGCTTGCACTCAACTGTGACCGCAGCGAAAACCACGCCCTCTTAAAACCAGTTTTGTGCAACATATTTCCCGCCAAACTTTTGTTAGAAAATAATTTCTACTTATTTAGTTGCATGAAACAGATAGTCGATGTGCGAGCGAGAAAGTATTATCCATACGTATTAAATCCACTTCGCCTATTTATTCGTAATAAATTAGGAGAAGACAGAGTGATCGTTTATGTTTGCTAGTTTTATTTATATTAATAGCTAATGGCTGTATCCACTGAATAATAAATTACACTTTATGAAAGAACACTTTATAGAAAAACATAGCATAACATAGCAAGCATCACGCCTGTATCCCCGAAAGGTTAGAAAAAGCCACAAAGGCGTATCTACTATTGTGCACCCACATTTCGCCGATGCTATTATTAAGTCCCATGTAACAGGGGGCGAGCCTGTTGCCATCAATCGGGCATAGTCCCAAACTCCGTGCTGCTACTGAGGATTTCTATAAAACCCAATACAAATTTCCCCGACCCGGGAATTGAAACCAGAACCTCACGCTCAGCAGTCGCGCTTGCGACCACTACACCACTGAGTCAGTTGGAAAAAATAAAATTATGTATGATCCATACATTTGAGAAATCTAGAGCAGAACTCTAGATTCATGAAAAAAAAAAAACTGCTACTTTCCTACAATGACAATCCATAATTGTACTTTTTCCATATAGTGTTCTTTTTAATTTCTTGTGGACTGCAATAAATTACTACACTACAAAAAATGCAAGTTTTCAATAATGTATTTTAGAAACAAAACAATAAAAATCGCCTTAGTACTTGTGTTGATAAAACTGTATAAATTATAAATTACAAAAAATTCAATAGCATGTTTTACTTATATAAATCGACATCGACTGATTTGGCTTCAAAACTTCTAAAATGCATTATACCATTCCATAAACATATTATAATGTAACAATAAATATTACTGTTCGATTAATTTGTCTTGATGAATCGATTCAACTGATATACTCGTGAGTATAATATTTCAAACAAATATTTTACTTACAGCGGTAAAAAATAAATATACTGCGACGGTTTTGTTTGCGATGATTTTCAAATAATTTGGATTATAATAATACTAGCTAAACCTGGCCAAACTTCGCTGTGGCTCAGTCTAATATTAATATAAAAAATTGTGTTATTTATTTATATTTATTTTTGTTGTTAAAATCTTAAGTAACTGACATGCCTATTTTAAAATAGTAATATGTGTAAGGGAAGACAGTGATAAATATAGTCATTTGTCAGATATACTTTATGCTTGAGCCATAAAAGTCAAAGCGTGTCATCAGAATTAGATACGAAAATAAATAATGCATGCGGAAGTT
Organism: Shargacucullia verbasci; assembly: GCA_947562105.1. Classification (NCBI taxonomy): domain Eukaryota; kingdom Metazoa; phylum Arthropoda; class Insecta; order Lepidoptera; family Noctuidae; genus Shargacucullia; species Shargacucullia verbasci. Next base: position 5,591,813 of record OX387281.1, read on the forward strand.
ATTACTTCATATTACGTACTCTTACGCAAATGGAAGATTAAGTATGTGCGAAAGAAACAAATCTAAGTTTGTTTATTTCTATTTCACTTTCTTTTCGAATCCCTGCGCGTGCCCCCGTTAAGCCTACGTATGTAGGTCAGTGTGTCGCCGCGGTCCTGTGACGTCGCAAGCGTCATTACTTTACAATTTCGGAAGCGCAGGAGTTTCACCGCCTTTACTGTGATTTTGCGAAATTGGACGCTTTATTTTTATAGGGGAAGGACACGTAATGTAGAATAGGTAGTTTTAGTGAACAGTTAAGTGAATTGTGCGAAATTGAACGTTTACATTGGACGTTAGAATACATTAAATAGAGTGATACATTAAATAGAGTGATTGTGATTAATAATTTTATAAATAATTATGCGAGGGCGACTATGACTGTGTGTGGTGTGGTCGTTTTTATTCAGCATTAATTGCGCCAAAAGATCTTGTCGAATATGACACCGCGCTGTTGCCGCTCTTATCACAGGTATACTTATATCTGTTCTCATTGGCGGAAGCAAAATATAGGCGTGGTTAGTTCATCGCGAACCGTGCAAAGAATTTTTTTAGCAAAGTGTACTACCGCCAGTGTCGCCCATTGTACATATCTTTCAAAGGGGAGGATACATCATTGGCAGTACAGAAAATAAATGAGGATTTGCACAAAGTGACTACATGGTCTGAAAGGAACTCACTGGTTCTGAACCCACTCAAATCCAAATTTATGGTCCTAGGCTCTAAGAAGCAAGTTTGTGCAATACTGACAGCCAAACCTGAGATAGTCATCATGGGCGAGAAAATTGACAGAGTAGAGCAGGTGTGTAATCTGGGGCTAATTATGGATCCGGAACTACGCTTTGATGCCCACATAACCAATGTTTTGAGAAATTGTTTTTATAGATTAAAGGTTTTATATGGGATACGGAACTTCCTGAGCATACCAGTACGGAAACAACTTATTGACAGTCTTATTTTATCAAAGCCGAATTACTGCGACACTGTCTATGGACCATGCTTGCTTGTTAGAACGGAGCGTGTAATCCAACGTATACAAAATGCTTGCATACGCTTTTGTGTTAATATCCCACGAAGGGGTCATGTGACTCCATACATAAATCAGCTAAAATTATTAAAGATGGCTGCTAGAAGGAAGCTTCATCTGGCCAGCTTATTGTTTGGTATTGCCATGACAAACCTCACTATCTCTATGAAAGGCTATCTTGGAAACAAAACCATTATAGGAACAATCTTCGCTCCATAGTAAACCCGTTGTCGGTGCCAATGCACAGAACAACGGCATTTAGGGGCAGTTTCAGGTTTGCAGCCACACATTGTTGGAATGATCTCCCACCACCAATGAGATGCCTGAAATCATTACAATGTTTCAAATCTCAACACAAAAAGTTACTAATGCAAGAACAAATTACACTACAATTGTAATGTGTAGCTGGTTTACTTACCTCGAGGGTCATGGCATGCAGGCTTGGTGTTGGGATCTCCAATTGGCGCGGGCTGCCTGAACCTCGTAGTCTGCCTCTTTATTTTTCTCCCTGGTTGGTTGCGTCATCTTGTTTCTGTAATTTGTATCGCATGAACTTGCTAAGTGAACTGGCCTGTAATACTTTATTAATCTTTCTTTCTTTCTTTCTTTGTTTTTAAAAACGTAGCCCCACACTAGGATTTCTCCTGTATCGTGGGTACAGTTTACAAACATACATGTCACATGCACACACAACCAGACCCGAAACAACTATCTGTAGATCATACAAATATTTGTACCGTGCGGGGATCGAACCCGCGACACATAGCGCAGGAAGCTAATCGCTTAGCCACAGCGCCAACCGTGTCGTCAAAAAATTAATTTATCGAATTTTATCCTAATGTGCATATAATTATAATTATTTCGGTCTAATTCTAATTTTCAAATATTTAATAGTAATAATAATTAATTAACTCACGACATAAATATATTCCAGCTCATATTTGTAATAATCACAGTGTATCGCCTGTGGATTGGACTCCCACAAGTTTCCGTCCTGTGAGTCTGTCGTCTGTCATCTGGACCTGCTATTAACACCTAGCACGAAACTCACTCACTAACACTTACTACAAAATCAAAAACAAACTATTTCGAAACACAATATTACACAACGATGAGATAACATCACCTAACCAGTTGCGTAATTGGATGCAATGACATTGACATTTACTGATTACATAATGCTACATAATGGCACTTTGTCTCTGCCACAGTCGCACTAGATACTGACAGCTGTGCGCATAGACAACTTTCCTGCGCGAGCGTCGATGGCGACCGATGTTACCACACTAATTAATTTTTAATCTTTGTTTTTATTTAAACTATTATATGTATTATTTTAAAATCTTATATATTTAAATGTATGCTCCACTGATTGGCGTCAATATGTCAACGCCGGCTATCGCTGAAAATCAGCGCTGTGGCACCCTGTCACAGCAATATGCTGAGTGACGGCCGTTTTTGCGCGGATGTGGCGCATATTTTCCTCGTATGCGTCACATCATGGCGGAAATAAACAGATTTTCTTTCTTTCTTTCTTTCTTTCTTTCTTTCTTTCAAGAAATTTATTAATTGTAATTTCTGCAATTTGCTTGTCGTTTAAATTAATATTAATTGTCATTTTCTTGTTTATTCTTTTTCCAAACATTATAATTATCGTTTTATCTAAATTTATTTTTACATTATTTATTTCAAGCCATTTAATAACTAATGTAACATTATTATTTATATCTGATTCGAATGATTGATTTTTCCGTGTCGAACATTATCATCCAAATATATCGGATGATTATGTTTTCTGATGATAACACAGTGATTGTTGCTGTAGGAAAGTCTTTCATGTATATTAAAAATAATAATGGTCCAAGTACGCTCCCTTGTGGTACTCCATAAGATACAGTTCTGAAACGTGATTGGCATGAAATTTCTGTTTTGATTTTTATGCAAATTCTATTGATTGTTACCTATTATTGAGATATGACTAAATTTTTGCTAGATTACCTCGGACGCCATACGATTTTAACTTATCTAATATAATTTTATGGTCTACAAAATCGAAGACTTTTGTTAAGTGCATGTAAAAAGCAGAACAAGTAATTTAAGAATTCATAGATTGCCGTATTAATAGATTAATTTTTGTAGGTTAATAAATGTGTTATTATCTTCGAAGTACGTTTTTATAATATTATATTACTTCATCAAAAATATTGGAGAAGATTGATACTAAAGCAATAGGTCTGTAGCAAGAGATGTCTTCTTTGTTATTCTTCTTAAATGGGGGTTTTATTATTGATACCTTGAGCTTGTCTGAATATGTACCTTACCTTTGTGAAACAAAAATGTATTACACGAATTAATATGGGAGCAAAGATCATTACTACCTGTTTTACTATTTTCGTACAAATGTGGTCATATCCAGTGCTAAAAGTATTTTTAAATGTTGTATGATATGGTATATATCATATGGTATTGTAGGCATCATAAACATGGAAAAAAAGTTACTATTTAAATGTCTCTGAATATATTAGAAGCTAGAAAGCTTTTCGCGAGTTGTATTTGTATATTATATATGACAAGCTTTTATATCATATAAATTCTGTAATGTAATAAATTGATGGATTTGAATCAATTTAAAGTTTATTTTCTTCTTTTTAGAGCATTTAAATAAAAGCTTGTTTTTAAAAATGTTTTTCTTTCTATTTATTTATTTTTTAGTTATTGCTGTGTTATTTTATATTCGTATTTTTTTCAGCAAACCCTTTTATTTGATACCCATATCATGGGAGTGCATAAAAAATAACTAGCCCACCATATTAGGCCGTCCGCCATATTGGATTTATAATGACGTCACTTAGCTAACCATACATTGTCATCCAAACTAAACGTGTATGCAAAATTTCACCTCAATCAGTTGAGGATAACTGCTTTAAAATTCAGGTGCAAGATTTGACCCGAACATCCATAGAAACATTTCAAGTTAAATAAAAGCTTGTAAAAATACGACCACGCGCCAACTGAGTCACCATAAGACGGTTAGATAAACGAGGAAGCATGACAGCGGGCAGAAATCGTGGCAGCTATAGCGGCTAGTGTACCAAACCGGAAGGTCCCAGGTTCGATTCCTGCTTGCGGTCATATTTTCTTTCCACAATTGACTAACTGTAATAGAATAATATTTTTAGTTCCTCCAAAATTTAACTCAAGTTTCTTAATTCTAAAACACACCCAAAAATCTGTCTCATGTATTATCTGTTTGCAGGTCCCTCCCTCCTCGATGTTATATTACGAGAACAGTGAAACGAAACCATATACAACGTTCTACTACCAAGTCCCACCCAGCCATCAAAATTTACCCTATTACACGCTATACCGCCAAGATATTCCCTATTGCCCTTATCCTCAATGCAGTTTTCCCACCAGCAACACAAATATACATGAATTTGGGTCACAACCAATATTCAGAGACGAGATTCTCTCTACGCCCTACACCTTGCCCCTCACCAAACCTCTCCCCGTACCCTATCCAGCACTCTTGAGCGTGCCCTATACGGTGCCCCAGAGCATACCCAAAAACTTGCCCCACGTTGTTCAAATAAACGATTGGTCTACTGCTGCCTATAAAGTGACCCATACTTCGACCCTTGATTTACCTCACACTAAGTTCTCGACTTCTGACTCACAGTGTACGATTGTGACCCAGGACCTGGTGCCAAAAACATACACCTTCCCCTATAATTACAAAAACCCACACACTCTATTTGCTTATAGACCGATTATTTATACTTCTCCGCGAAATTCGCAATCACAAATGTTAGAGGATTTAATTAAAGAAGGTATACCAATCATCCCTAATGCGCCACTGCCTGATCAACTGAAAGACCCACTGCCAAACCCGCTACCTGAGCACCTTCAATATAAATTATGGCCTAAAGACCCATCATATCCACAAATATGGAAAAAATTGGCACGGAAAGAGAAATCGCCATCAGTGCCTGAGCCTGGTACAAGTTCTAAGATAATCATCATCAGCCAGAAGACGTCCACTGCTGAACGAAGGCCTCTCCCTTAGACCACCACATCGAACGACATTCCGCCACACAATGTCGTCGGTCCACCTAGTAGGAGGCCTTCCTACGCTGCGTCTTGCGGTTCGTGGTCGCCACTCGAGAACCTTTCTTCCCCATCGGTTGTCCGTTCTTCGAGCGATGTGGCCTGCCCATTGCCACTTCAGCTTGCAAATCCTGAGAGCTATGTCGGTGACCTTGGTTCTTTGGCGAATATCCTCGTTCCGGATTTAACGCGCAAAGAGACTCCGAGCATAGCTCTCTCCATTGCCCGCTGTGTGACTCTGAGCCTCTGACGTTGAGAGGCCAACAGTTAACGACCACGTCTCAGTGCCATATGTCATCACTGGCAACACACACTGGTTGAAGACCTTTGTCTTCAGGCACTGTGGAATTTTGGACGAGAAGATATCACGCAATTTCCCGAACGCTACCCATCCGAGTTGGATTCTTCGAGCGACCTCTTTCTCGGAGTTGGACCTACCTAACTGAACAATCTGTCCAAGGTAGTTGTAGTGGTCGACAACTTCGAGCGTATCGTTCCCAACGACGACCGGTACGGGTGCAACATGGACATTTGACATAATTTTCGTCTTGTCCATGTTCATTTTAAGACCCACCTGTTGGGAAACGCTACTGAGGTCGTTGAGCATAGTATTGAGGTCCTCCAGCGACTCTGCCATTACGACTATATCATCGGCAAAACGAAGGTGAGTGATGTATTCGCCATTGATGTTGATACCAAATCCGTCCCAGTCCAAGAGCTTGAAAACGTCCTCCAATGCGTTCGTGAACAGTTTCGGAGAAATAACGTCTCCCTGTCTCACGCCTTTCTGCAATTGGATTGGTTTCGTGCTCTCGTCCCGTAATCGGATTGACATGGTGGCGTTTCTATACAAACACTCCAACACTTCGAGATACCTATAGTCGATATGGCATCGCTGAAGGGACTGCAATACCGCCCAGGTCTCGATAGAATCAAAGGCTTTCTCATAGTCCACAAACGCTAGACATAATGGCCGATTATACTCCTGAGTCTTCTGTATAATCTGGCGGAGCGTGTGTATGTGGTCTATGGTGCCAAAGCCTTTACGGAACCCGGCTTGTTCGGGAGGCTGGAAGTCATCAAACCTGACAAACCAAACTGTTCTCGAGAGTCATTACGAAGCGTTCGAGACGGTTCGTAATGACTCTCGAGAACAGCTTATACACATGGCTCAGGAGCGAGATGGGTCTATAATTATTCAATAATGTGTTATCACCCTTTTTGAAGAAGAGCACCACCACGCTCCTGTGCCATGCTTCTGGCGTAGTACCTTCGGCTATGACGGAATTAAATAACTTCTGGAGGACTAAGAGTACCGGTTTTCCACCCGCTCGCAGAAGTTCTGTCGTAATTCCATCATCACCCGGCGCCTTGTTATTCTTAAGCTGTTTGAGAGCCATTCTAATCTCGTACAGGCTGATGTCTGGGATGTCCTCAGTGTAGTGTCGGATCAGCTTAGCTCTGGTGTCTTGAGCTGTGCTGACAGCGGGTTGTCGTATTGAGGTGTACAACTGTCCGTAAAACCTCTCAAGCTCTCTGAGAATTTCCGGCTTCGACGAGATGATACTGCCATCTTCGATCTTCAGCTTCGTGATTTGGCTTTGCCCAATAGACGAATTCTTTGCAAACTTTTGAGCCCTGGTTTCGCTCAATTGCATCCTTAATACGTGCTGTATTAAAGGAGCGCAGGTCGTGCCGCATCGATTTCGAGATTCGTCTATTGAGTTTGCCATATTCCGACATATCAGCTGAAGATTGCAATCTCATCTCGGTCCACTCTTCCATTAATTTAATGGTTTCCTCAGAGAGCTTTTGAGGCTTTTTTCGGCGTGGGGTCTTGAAGACGTTGGACCCCACTGCTTGTACAGTTTCCACCAACCCGTTGTTTATCTCGTCCACAGTTTCGCATTCGGCGAGGCTCTGGAAGCGATTATGCAGTTCGAGTTGAAAGTCTTCGGGATCTTGGATCTGAACAGGACCAGGACGGAGCGTGGACTTCATCAGACGAGACCTCTCCAGCTTGACATTGATATTCAGTGTGCCTCTTACAATGCGGTGATCGCTACCGGTTTTCACCTTCCCGATCACAGAGACATCACTGAATATTCGCTTCTTGGTCGTCATGATGAAGTCGATCTCATTTCTGGTTGAACCATCGGGGCTTATCCACGTCCACTTCCTGGCTGATCGCTTCTGGAAGAAGGAGTTCATCATGAAGAGTTCCTCCTTCTCCATGAAGTCGACCAGCCGCTGGCCCCTCTGGTTCCGCTGCCCATATCCATACGACCCCACTCTCAACTCATCGCCATTCCGTGAGCCCACCTTTGCGTTGAAGTCCCCCATAACAACGGTGAAATAGGTTTCAGAACTGTGTATGGCTCCGGATATCTCCTCATACACAGCTTCTACTTCCTCGTCGGAGTGTGTCGAGGTCGGTGCATATACCTGGATGACCTTCAGCAAGTACCGGTCGGTAACTCTGAGTATCAGGTACGCCACCCTGCTCGACACACTATCGACCTTAACGACGTTGCTAATGAGGGACCTGTGGACGAGAAACCCGACACCACCCTGGGATTTACGTTCTCCTTCCCGGAAGAAGAGCACGTTGCCGGACTCCAGGATTAACGTATCCTGTCCCTCTCTTCGGATTTCCGATAATCCCAAGATGTCCCATCGCATCTTGCTCAATTCTTCCTCCAGCTCTACAATCTTCTCGTCAGTCCTGAGTGTGCGGATGTTATGTGTTGCCAGGGCCAAAGTCCGTTGGAAGTGGTAGCGGGGCATCTTCCGGGGATTCTTCACACCCCCTGCTCCCCCGTTACCTGGCCCGCTACCTAGGTCAGGAATAGAGGAGCTGCCGGGGACTGGGGGCCTTTGGCAATTGGTTTCTGTCATTTGGGGGGGGGGGGGGGGGGTTGCCATAATCCCCACGCTTGGTAGGCGGCTTGGGGATCGCAGTGGCTCACCGATTAGTGAGAGGACGCTGCTGCCCGTCCTCCGGGTCAGATAATCACTAAGATAATCACTCGTACCAAATCAGAAGCCTCCACGCCCGCGAGGGACACCCCAACATGGAGTACAATTGTCCAGACAAGGGGGTCACGTGGCAAGCCCTCCCATGTGAGATCCTTTCGTTCATTTCCTCACCGCACCATGTCCTATGTCCACACAGGCGGTGAGATTTGATGACGAGGTACGAGGAGTGTACCTCGTCATCAAATCTCACCGCCTCTACTACCTTTACCTTTCCGATGGCCTCCTTGCGTGTCAATTCGGGCGCCTCCCGGCAACTATGCACGTGCGCTGCCAGGTGTACGCATCAAACGGGCACCCAGCTCAACCTACCGTGCGTCCGCGCCGCACTATGGAAGACAAGTTTTCAAAAAGTTTTAGTTAGTTTTAGCTAGGTAACTTTATGTAATTAGGTTGTAAGTTTTGTTATTTAAATTTTTGATTGAACCACTCCCTGCTACTATAAATCTACCCTCAGTATAGATAACATTAATGTATTCGAAATGAATAATTCAGGAGACCAGTAACTTGTGGGAAAAAAATATTTTTTTTAAATGTTTTCTGGTTTCGTAACCATATCATTAACATGAATGAATTAGAAATATTCAAAAGATATAAAATGTGCTTATCGTATAAAATTAAAACAACATTTTAAAGGGGAATTGTTTATATATCGAAGATGCTGGTGCTGCCGACTGCACTCTCCTCCCACAGGATGATGGTCTCATAAGCACAAAAAATGTAAGAAAATCTTCCATAACTACAATATTTGTCAGAGAGATTTGTTCCATATGATTGTCATTTTTATCGATAGTATATTACAATCAAAACTTTGGAAAAATTGAATACTTTTCAAAGATTGTATCTCCTCTTAAATTTTATCATAGTATGGAGGAACGAAGTATGGTGTTCCTCCATTGAAAAGGGAGGATCCTTCGACCAGGCAAGGTGGTTAGCGTTGCATGGCGGGCCTATAGAGCCTATATATAGGCCCTATAGGCCTATAGGCCCGACAGATGATATGATGATATATTCGTATATGTGTTAGAATCGTAGTAAACTCTTATAGTGCGATTCAGGGTTTGTTGTTGTTAGCTTCACGAAAACTCAACTGTTACTCACTAAAATGTTATGTTAAAAAATAAGTATTTATTAATAATTTCAAATTTATTTATTATGAATATTGGGAAGTAATTTTAAAAATTGTTATCCCTATTTTATTCTCCCTTATGGCATGCAATGCTTAATCATAATTGTTTAATAATTTCATATAAGAATTTAAATTAAATTAATTAAGAAGTATTCTTGTGTATATTTTTAGGAACCAGAAGTGTTAAATATTTAAAAAAAAAGACAGATCACAGCGAACTTAACTAGATTTTATTACAAATTAACTTAATTTAACAATAATTCACTATAACCGAAAATAATTTAAAATGTAAACAACACAAAACAACCGTTAATTCTCCAACACAAAATCAGCACAATTAATGAGAAAAATAAAAAAAAGGACAGTCTTACAGTATCGACGCCAACCACCTTTCTACTCAACGACCAAGCAGCAAATGACACCGGACGCTTTTTTTTTTTAAAAGAGTTGTCTCTCGCAGTTAGCTCAGGGAGCTTTTACTGCTTAACCGGGCAAATGGCGAGACCAGAAGGGCCTCCAGCCGAGACACCGGACGCAACTGAGCGCTCGCTTTTATAGGAGGTGGTGGGGATCGAAACTGCTCACACAAAGTTTGGCTTATACGGCCTCTCCTGACCGTGCACCGTCCTCGGCTGCACCGGAGACGTCTTCTGGAGGACTGGAGAATCTTCGTTCCCCGTCTTCGCCCGAAGGATTTACAGAAGCGTTAGCAGGACCTGCAGGAGGTGTACCTGAGGGACCACTGGCATCGGCAAAGTCGTCATCGCAATCTGTGTAAGCAACCGGATATTAATAAATTTCGACAACATAAAGTGTTGCCTATTCTGACATACCTCACACAAACAAGGCCCTCACACAGAAAGTAAGCATTCACACCGGAGACAAAATCACTTCTCTATCAGAAATAGGCATACATCATCTTACAAAAGTCTCTCTCAGACTCATACTTTGAGCTTGCAAGTTCCCACGTTAAAAACGTGAACCAGGACTACACCTGCCAGGACAGCGCCTGAACCGGGACAGTGCCCAAACCACGGTAATACGTGAACCAGGACTACGCCTGCCAGGACAGCGCCTGAATTGCAATAGCGCCCATTCCGCCACGAGGGTACGCTCCTGCCGCAACCAGACACTGAGAGTGCCCTGCCTTCCGTGACCTCCTGAGCTTGCCGACACTTAGGTAGCACATCCTCAACCGGCAAGGCACACCACCTCACATTCTCGATCGAGCACACACTTCAATCATGCCAGAACTGTAATTCAGAAACACTTTAGAAAATTCTTATCAAAACTTACTTTCAAAGAAAGCAGCACAGCTCTCAGGACACCACTCGCCTTTCCAGGGTACCATATATTGAGCAGCGGCTTGGGTTGTTTTGCCCCTGGCTCCGCTCAGTAACTTTAATTCGTACCGTCACTTGGAAGAACCTTTATAACCCTATACGGGCCTCTCATGCCAGGATCGAGTTTTCCCACAGATTGTGAATATTTTATGACGAAAACTTGATCGTCAACCTGGAACTTTCTTGGCGGGTGTCTTTGGCGATTTACCCGTGCATCTTGGTCGTTGCGATTTTTATCGAGCGATGCCTTGGCAAGGCTCCTGTTGAGTTCTCGCGCAGCTTCAAGGTTAGGGCTGGAGTCTTCGACAGCAACATCACGGATCAGTGCACGGATAACAGGAGTGGTCGCATTGGTACCAATTAATAAATATAAAGCCGAGTATTGTGTGGATTTTTGCTTTGTTATATTTAAGACTAATTGTATTTTACATAAAACATCGGACCAAGTAGACTTCTTATTGTTACTCTCTACACGAAGTAAATTCAAAACGGTCCTTACATAACGTTCGGCTTGCCCATTAGAATGGTGCATTTCGGGCGTTATGTAATGAATAGCACTACCCATCTCAGACACCCAACTAGTAAAAGCTGACGCTTCAAACATACGACCACGGTCGCAAACTATGAGCTTAGGGGTTCCGAATAAAGATATTGCATTGTAGAAAACACGTTTCAATTCATTCGTATCCTGCCTATACGTTGGGTAGAGTAAGCAACATTTTGTGAAGGAATCGACTAGAATGAGAACAAACTTATATCCGTTGGACTCTGGTAAAGGACCCAATACGTCGACATGAATTGTGTTAAATGGGATATCGGACTTTTCCCATGATATAATGGGCTGATGAGGGGCTCTCGGAACACGTTTCTTAGAAATGCAGATTAAGCAGTGGGACGTATACTTTTTAACAAATTGTTTTAGGCCGGAAACCAAAAATACTTTAGAATAAGGTCATAAGTCTTATCAGCACCGATGTGCTCGTGCTCATCGTGGAAGACACGCAACAGGCTTAGTCTGTGGCCCTTAGGGATATAACATAGCAAACGTGACTCTTCTCCCACTGGTGAGTATCGATAGTAAAGTACATCATTTTGACATACGTAGCGTCGTGAATCTAAACGTCCTTCCCTAAGTTTCTGGATGAGGTCCATTGTCTCAGAATCAGCTGACTGAGCCATCTGTGCCCAGTTAAGCGGTCTCTCTATGTTATTGACACATGACGTTGGTGGATTTCTACTTAAGTAGTCTGCGTGACCCATCATGACGCCTTTACGGTATTCGATCTCAAAATTAAAATCTTGTAAGTAAATCCACCAGCGTGCAACCCGTGGGAGAAGGCCCTTTTTGCGCTCAGTGGCCTTCAAGGCGTTGCAATCGGTAATGATCTTAAAATTTACACCGATTAAATAGTGACGAAAATTTTGCAGCGCCTTGACGACCGCCAGCGTTTCTAATTCGTACGAATGGTACCTTGCTTCCGCACCCTGAGTTACCCGTTTGCTGCCGTCAGCGTGAACCTGCATTAGTACAGCACCGTACCCCGCACTACTGGCGTCAGTGTGCAGTTCGGTAGGAAGGCTCGGGTCGAAGATCGCAAGTATAGGCTCGCTAGTAAGACACTCAATGATATCTTTGCGGACCTGGTCTTGATCAAGTCCCCATTCAAATTTTACGTCTTTCTTTGTGAGACGCGAGATACATGCGGTCTTCGTCGCGTAGCCTTTGATATACCGTCGAAAATATCCGGCAAGACCTAAAAACTGGCGTACTTGCTTCACATTAGAGGGAATAGGCGCTTTGAGTAACGCTTCAACCTTATGGGGGCTCGGCCTAACCTGACCATGACTGATGACGCGGCCTAGGTACTCAATGTCAGTAGTCAGAAACGAACACTTCCGCAAATTAATAGAGAAACCAGCCCGAGTCAAAGTTTTTAAAACATCACGTAACAAAGAAATACCTTCATCGATCGACATGCTTATAATTAATACATCATCAATATAAACAAGTACGCTACCGGATTCTATGAATTTACGTAAAGTGTTATTGATGATCCGCTGATAAACAGTTGGAGAGTTACACAAACCATACGGCATTTTTAAATACTCGTAATGAGCCTCAGGAGTTACAAAACCCGTTTTATGAATGGAGCTTTCATCAATAGGTATTTGGTGGAACCCCGAGGCCATATCCAGAGATGTGAACAGCTTTGAACCCCCAAGCCGATCAATCTGGTCGTCAATCAGAGGTAGGGGATACCTATCCTTGACAGTGATACGGTTTAGCGCACGGAAATCAACGCACATTCTATCCGAACCGTCCTTTTTCTTGACCAAAATGATCGGGCTTGCGTACTCGGAATTTGATTCCCTAATGATCTTTGTCTAATAAATCCTGACAAATCTCCCGGACTTTAAGTTTTTCTTGATAGGATAAACGGTACGGGTTATATGCTACGGGTACTTCACTTGTCAAGCTGATGTGCATTTTACCAGTATTTACGGTGGTGGTAGCTGTGCCGGATATTAAAAATGATGAGAACTCCCTAAGAACAGCCATCAGCTTTGCAAGCTCTGCACCTTTAAGAGGCGTATTTACTTTGTCAACCTCGCACTTCGTCACCGCATTTACTTTTAAAACCTTATCAGGTGTACGGGTCAAATGCTGTCCATGTTTCGTGCGAATGAACGTAACGCCATCACGATTAAGCACATCAGTCCCAACTATGATCGGAGTATTCATGTATAACGCGGGTACAATAACAAAGTCGACCTCAAGTGCGATCTCACTAAATTCGACCGTTAGAGTAATGTACTCGCGAGCTACAAACCCCCTATCTCTTATTCCTTTGAGAGAGCAGTTAATAGGTTTTCGAGAACCGGAGAAGTAATTTACCACTGCGGATGATATCAACGACACATTGAGCGCACCACTATCTATGAGAACGTCAACTGGTATACCTTGAATCACAGCTGTACATATGTCATTGTTATCACTCAGGGCCCGATCTAGGGGGGGGCAAGCCGGGCAATTGCCCAGAGCGGCAAAAATGAGGGGCGGCAAAATTAGCGGCGCCAGGCGGTTACACGGAGAGAAAATCTTATAAAAACTACAGTGCTGAACAGCCCGACAAAAAATTATATTTAAGGTTTTTTTTTTAAATTACTATTTTAGCCAGCGGCTGTAAATTCTTAGACAGACCAATATATTTTAAATTGATATCTTATAATTTTCTTAATGCTGTCTCCTAATAAGCAGCCAAGTAGAAAGAAAAATAGGAAAGAAGTAATCAACTGTTTTCAGCACCCGAAACGTAAAGATGTTTTACGATTTATGAGTTGAGAATACAAGTAAATTCTAATAATATTTTTTACCGATTTTACATTTCTGAACTGGCAAACCTTTTCATTTCGTTTATGTTTCACAAGGATTACTCACCCATGTTGAGAGAAGTAGTTATTTCCGATAGTACAGTAGACATGAGTAAAAATTCCTAGAGAGTCCAAGCTTCTTAACAAAGTCCATAAACCTATTCCGATAGTGTTGACACTTGTAGCACGTGAAAAATGTAGGGAAAAATAAATAATAAAAAAAATACATTTACTCGCTAAGTAAACAGATATAAAATTATCGTTGCCGTCGGGGGACCGTTCTGTGGAACTCTTTTATTTCTAATCTAAGAGGTCCCCCGAATGCAATGACAAATTTATTTATCTGTTTAGTCAGCGAGTAAATGAGTGACCCTTCGCTTTGTATATACAGATTAACTAATACAACTTGTTTTTTTTTTTTTGGTTTTTATTTCGTTTTTTAGCAGGAAAGTCGTGTTTTTGATTTTTTTTTAATAATTTATTTCATTTTTATACATTTAAGTGACAAGTTTTTATTTACTGCTATTAAGCAATAAATGGCGTTGTGTTATCTTAACAATATTTTTTTTTTCATATTTTTATTTTTATATTACTCGTGTGATGATGATATAATTCTAATGATAATTCAATCATCTACGAAACCATTCCCTCGTTTAGACATTCGCAGTCTTACTAAAATCTGATTAAATCGTGTGCCGCCAAAGATGAAATATATTTTTTATAAATTAAATGGTTTTGGAATTGTAATTATATATATATTGTAATTATAGATGAAAAATGTGTTTTCACATTTGAAAATGTTTAAAAAAAATATAACCAGTATCACTCAGAATTATGTAAGGATTCTAACGATACCCAATACATCCAAATCTGTTCAGGTATTTAAAAGTTATGGTGGAACAAAGAAACCCACATCATACTTACATACATGAAGCCTGAAAACATTACACACCTTTTTTAGGCAGTCGTGTAAAAAGTAAAAATATGATCTATAGCGACGTAAGTATTTGTAAAAATAATGATTAGTCTAATTTGACGCACATTAAAGTAAATAGTAATAATATAAAAGAAATATCCCAATTTTTTCCGTAATATTCATATCGTTATTTTTTTCCGTAATTGTTCATATAGTACAAGTGTTGGACATGTTCATATTTAAAGTGAAGCATTCCGCCTTTATGGTGGGAAATTTAAATTTAATAAGTCGATAAAAAAGTATGATTTCAATCCATTTAGTATTTTCTGAGAAATTCTTGGACAAACAAACATACATACATATATACTCACATACATGCACTCATGTTTGGTATACTCGTTCAGAAGCTCCAGTTGACTAACATATGTGAATATTATACAATTCAACAATATCCTCGGTCGGTTTAAAATTGTACCAACCTATCTCTGGAATAACATTCTTATGACTTAGGGGCCATCCATTAATGACGTAATGTTTTTTTTAACCCCCCCCTCCCCCTTGGTGATACGTGGTGAGGTTTAAGACTAACCACCCAAAATCACGTGTATTTTTTAGTACCTACAAAAAATCTTTAAAATTTTCAGAATATTATCTTTAAATGCACTTGCACCAGTTATGATGACTACAGTCGTTCATGTCCTAGGCTCCTAAGTACAACCTCAATAAAATATCTAGGTGTCATGACTGATCATAGGTTAAATTTTCATACTCACATTGATATGTTAGCTGCAAGAACACGAAAACTTATTGCAATATTCAAAAATTTGCGTCATGCTGCAGAAACGAAAGTGATTCGCACAGTATATTTTGCGCTTTGTCAATCTCAACTTAGGTATTGCATCACATCTTGGGGAGGTACAAGTAAAACACACTTTTTAAAACTCGAAAGTGCGCAACGAGCCCTACTTAAAGCAAGTCTTTTTCTACCATTTTTCCATCCTACTTCTGATGTATATAATCAGTGGGATGTTCTGACTGTTCGCTAGCTCTTTGTCTTGCACACTGTCATTAAACAACATTTGTATTTGAACCAAATACAATTTCTAAAAAACGTCGAAAAGACTGGGTCTGTGAACAACCTGTACTTAACATAAGCTTCTCCCACCACTTCTTCTGCTATCAAAGCAGTAATCTCTATAACAAAATAAATAGAATACTATCAATTTACTCAACTCAAAAAATAAAATGTAAGTCTGTAGTCAGAGACTGGCTGCAAAAATCAGACTATACAACTACTAAAAATCTACTTTAGACGCTGGGTTTTACACAAATACATATACACACCCATTCACACAACTCATACTTACATATACACTCTTACACATAGATATACGCAACGCATATTACATTCTTTGTTTTCTTTTTCCTTGTTTAGAACATCGAATGGCATGAAAGATAAAAAAAAAAAAACATATTTCAACTAACCTGTATGTAACATATAAAGTGCAAAAATGTTCAAAATTCTGAATTAAAAACTTTTCATTATGTACTCTGAGTAAATAGGTGTGGGGTCCTGGTGATCTGTAATACAGGTTCTACTTTTTTTTTTTGATTAGCGTGGTGAGAACCCATCATGGGCTATCCTCCGCCTGGGGTGGGCGGAAGACCGCACCGAAGCCCACCACGGTGTCCTGCCGAACGGCACTTCCCGGAGGGAGTGACTAAAGAGGCCACCCCCTCGTGCACGTCCCGGGGGAGACTGTAGAGAGGTCTCCCCGTTACCCTCGCTGGGTGCTGTGTGCAGGGCGACACGGGACCACACCGTATCGCCGTTTTCTTGGAGGTCGCTAGACGAGAGCGCTAGCAGCCCCTAAGGCCCCTCCCTAAGGTGTGTTAGGCAGGGGGTTGCGGCGTGTTGCGCGCCAGGGCGGTTGCTCCCCGGCGCCTCCTCCTACGTCGAGCGGGATCGGCCCTCTCACGATCCCGCTCAGCGGCCTCCTTCTGGAGCATGACTGCTTCACAGAAGGAGACCACTGCCCTCCAGTTTTCCGATTCTGCCAGCTTAGCCGATACTATGGCTGGCAGAGAGAGATCTTGCCCGATCTGGTCGACCACAATGGTGGCAATTTGCCGTGGCCTCGCGGCCGATCCTATTCAGGTATTCACCGAAGCAACCGTGCCCGGTGAACACCTGCGTCAATCGGTACGTGACGCGCTCGCTCCTCTTGAGCCAGGCTCCGAAGTGCGGCAGTATCGCTTCGACAATGCGCTTGTGCGCGAACTGTGGCCGTAAAAGCCGTTCGCGCCGCCTTAGCCTGTCTAACGCCGAAGCTGGTGCGGTCTCACCGTCCTGGCGGATAGCGCGGATCCGGTGATACACCCTCGCGTCCGTATCCACCTGGATGTCGAACGGCACATAACGCGCCAGTAGAGTTGCCGCTGCGAAGGATACCGTCCTGTATCCTCGTGCGATCCGTATTGCAACTTTGCGTTGCAGGCTGTTGATCTTCGACCTGCAGCGCCGGACGCCTGATAGCCGAGCCGACCATACAGGCGCCCCATACAGCACCACGGATCGCACGACCCCACCGTAGGGGCGGCGAACTTCCTCCTGAGGCCCCCCGAGATTGGGCAGCAGTCTGTGCATGGCACCCACTACTCTCTCGACTCGGGGGAATACAGGTTCTACCTACATCAGACACCAGCTCCTTACAAATACAAGATTTTAAAAAGTTTATGTTTTCACCCTTTTATGTTACCCGTACATAATGTACTTACCATTTGTTTTTATGTACCTATTTGTATGTTTTTGTGAGGAGAAAATAAATACATAAATAAAAATAAGTAATAAATAAATACAGGTATAAAGTATAATCTAATTATATTCTGAAATTAAGGACCATGATAAAAATGTCCAGACAGAAAGGTTTCAGGTTGTTTTTGACTGGCATAAAAATAATATTTAAGGAATGAACATATTTAATGTACATTGTCCTCGGACTACGTATTAGCAAGTGAAAAAAATAAATACACGTGATATCTTACTACACCCCCCCTCCCCCTTTGTGATATTTCGTGATTTTTGCCCCCCCCCCCCCCCTCGAGCCTTACGTGATTAATGGACGGCCCCTTAAAAAGTGTCATTGTAAAAGGCGGCAAATATTGTTTTTGCCCGGAGCGGCTAAATTGCTAGATCGGGCACTGTTATCACTCGCCTTAGAAAGCTCACTATACAGGTTAACCTTACGCTGATTATTGTTCGAATCGCTTTCCTTATGCCCTAACTTCTTGCAAAAAGAACAAACGGGTCTGGAGCTGTTATCGTGCTTGTTGCGCCTATCGAGCGTGTCGCGCCCATTGTGCTTATCCGAAAAATTACGTTTATTGGGACATAGATGTTTAAAATGACCAGTCTGACCGCAAGTAAAACATTTGTTATCAGCCCGGCCCGATCCATTGGAGTGGCGCTTTTTAGTCATACTAGAGCTAGACGGAACCGATTTGTCCGGGTTACGATTATTATCAGATCTGCGAGCGGGCTTAACATAGGTGGACAAGAATAAAACAAGGTTTTCAATTGTTAGATCAGCGTTGGTCGCTGCTGCGCGTACCTGCACATCACTAATACCATGTATCACTACTTGAACCATGAGTTCCTCAGTCAAACCTTTGATCATACGTAAGCGCAGCAACGAACGACGTGCATATTCAGCATATGATAGGAATCTTTCGGAAGTGGTGTTTATGACTTCATGAAGAATCTGAGCATAGTTGATCTTTTGAGGACACAGGGATTTAAATTCCTTCACGAAGTTGGACCACGAACGATCATTCGTGCTCCACTCATTTAACCAGACTTTTGCATCGCCCCTCAAGCAATGAGCTACGCGAGAGAAACACTCGAAATCATCCCAACGGTTCGCTAGCCTAGCCCTTTCCACCTCGTTGCACCACACCTCAAAATTATTTATAGCCGGGTCGAAATTTGACACGTAATAACTGCTACTACGCTTACTATTCACTAGCAAACCGATAGCATCCTAAAGGAGGTGTGCTGCCACGATGGGTAGACGGAATATGCGAACCACTGGCAGTATTTTCCTCTATCGCGGTTAGTCGCGACATAATTGCACTTAAGGTGTCTTTCACGGTACACTCCTGAGGGTAGGATCGTGATTTACTCCGACGGCGACGCGAATAAACGGAACGCGACCTAGATCTTTCACGCGAACGGGAAGCACCTCGAGTCCGCGAACGGTCACGACAAGTCTCATTATGGCGCGAGCGTAAACGAGAACGCGTTTTATCACGTTGCGCACGCAAGCGGTTCTCACCACCACGAGATCGTGAACGGCTTTTACTACGGCCCGACCGAACGCGAGATCTGTCACCATGTGACCGCGAACGGTGCCTATCGCGTCGCGAAGACTCACTGCGACGACTACGATTCACCTCAGTGCGAGGCGGTGTTTCCACCAACCGTTCACGAGAAGCACGTGGCATAATTATGAAAATTAACGGTTGTTTTTATCTAACAAGGCTATTTGTGAGCGAAATCCTATCCCACTTCTGATTTTAGGAACCAGAAGTGTTAAATATTTAAAAAAAAAGACAGATCACAGCGAACTTAACTAGATTTTATTACAAATTAACTTAATTTAACAATAATTCACTATAACCGAAAATAATTTAAAATGTAAACAACACAAAACAACCGTTAATTCTCCAACACAAAACCAGCACAATTAATGAGAAAAATAAAAAAAAGAACAGTCTTACAGTATCGACGCCAACCACCTTTCTACTCAACGACCAAGCAGCAAATGACACCGGACTTGGTAGATCGTCTACGCGCTCCCCTAGGGGAGGGCGAGGAATCGGGTTCTGGGCGTGTTGCCCACTGCCCGAGGGGGCGAACGCGACCCATAGAAGTATGGGTCGGTCGTGGGGTTTGGTCGGACCACTGGGCGCGGATGGATTGGATAATAAACAAAATCCTACGTTTGTGTGGCTGCTAGTGTTTCTGTAGGGCTCCCGAAGTGTTTCACGCCACCCAGGCGGTCCGTACTCCGCCGGGTGAGACCCCCGGGGGATCCCGGGGGAGGCCCAGCGGGAGTCTGCCGACGCACATGGTGGCGACTTTAGGTGGCGCCCCCTACAGAAGGGGTGGGTTGACCCGTGTTTACAACGCACTCGGAGCTAGCCAATTACGTTGCAAACACGGGACGTTATTTTGTGTATTGGGCGATTTGTCTGTTGTGAGTCATCGCCCAATGTGTGCGTTGGCTTGCGCTCACCCGCCCGTGAGGCACATCCTTCGCGTGAGTCATAAGTGTATGAGGAGTCTGTTGTATGTGTGCGTGGGCCGTTTCCTTTGCCGCGGCTATGTAAACATAGGTCGCGGCGCAGTGGCGGCGGGTGCTATTTTGTGTTGTGGAGTCTTATTGTTCGAGTGTGCCGCGTGTAGTGTGGGGCGGCATACTCGGGGTCAGTCCGGTGGTGGGGGCGGCATCGTCCGCAACTAGGTCGCGCGAGTGACACCGGACGCAACTGAGCGCTCGCTTTTATAGGAGGTGGTGGGGATCGAAACTGCTCACACAAAGTTTGGCTTATAATATTATTTAACTCTATTATACCTATAAAAATAAAAGTCCTTAAAAATTGTTATCCCTATTTTATTCTCCCTTACTGCATGCAATGCTTAATTATAATTGTTTAATAATTAATGATTAAACGAACTTACCCTGTACGTGAAGTTCTATCATAATTATACGAGCGCCGAGTCCGAAGAGATTAGTAATATAGATATTAACACATGTAGTATCGCATAGATGTCACCACTCTTGCACTTCGTTCAGAGAGATTTAATTGTTTTTTTTTTTTTTTTTTTTTTGGGGGGTACTTTGTTTACTTCCTCTGTCAGGCAGTCGTCGCGAGTAATTTAGTTCAGTCTGAGAGTTCAGTACAACAATGCTTTCAGGATGTTGATGGGACTGCCTCGCTATTGCAGTGCGTCAGCAATGTTTGCAGAAGCACAAGTGGACGAATATTATGCAATAATTAGGAATAGAGCAGCATCGCTGATGCGAAGAGTGAGGGACAGTCCCAACAGCTACCTGAGGGTGGTTGCAGAGCACGTAGAGAGTCCTATATGGAGGCATTGGAGCCGCCTACATACAGGATAATTTTAATGTTACGCTAGTTTGTTTTAGTATTTTTGTGTATTACTAACTTTCTCTTCGGACTCGGCGCTCGTATAATTATGATAGAACTTCACGTACAGGGTAAGTTCGTTTAATCATTAATTATACTCGCGCCTCGTCCTCGAGATTAGTAATGTAGATATTAACACATGTAGACTTTGAGAGTATGAATGTAATGGAAATATCATTAATGAATAATAAATATATTTTGTAAATATCAATATAATTTTAATTTATTTGTTTTGGTACAATCGATTAACATAAAACAACTTCGTAATTGTTCTTAAATTATTAACAATATGTAATGTGAATCAAAAATGAACATGACTAACTAATGAATAGTTTTTTCCTATAATAAATACTACAGTTAGCCGTAGATATTTGTATCTGTTATGATTTGTACTAGACATAATCCTAAATATTATTATTATGGTTGATTACTGATTCTGCTAAGGCGGTATCATCATTGTCGTTGATAATTACTCTCTGGTAGAATTTGGCAAAAGTATTGGAATTTCTACTCCAGCCTGCCGTTTTACGGATAATATGTAGGCTAACACCGAGTGAGCGTGCGCGCGACGATGCTGCGTGTCTCGTGCTGTGCGCACTGAAGACACTTGTGTCGATCCCACACTCACTGAGCGTGTATTTTATCCACCGGCTGAGTGTGTGTCCCTACGGGTTTATGAGGTTTCCTAACTCCAAGAAATAAATCGTCGGATGTTCTTATTGATGAGGTACGCTCTATGTAGTATAATAATGTTGTGGCTGGGCATATTGCCGCTTTTTCTATAAAGAAGGGCAAATTAATGCTGGGTTGTTGATGTCCCGGTCTAGAAGTCTTTACAATATCGGGGATTTTGATTGTGACACGTCGTAAAAAGCTTTGGATATTGCTGATCTTTATTTTCGACAGAGTCTGAACTCTTTGTGCCGTTGAAAGGGCTAGTAATGTAATAGTTTTATTTGTAAGTCTTTCTAATGTTAATTCCTCATTAGGATACCACAGGCTTAGTTTATCCAATACGCTGTTAATATCCCATGTGAAGTTGTATTTTGGTTTCGGTGGTTTAAGTCTAAACACCCCTTTCAGGAACCTTTTTAATCTATCGTCGTTAACAAGTACTGGGCCTAGCACCATTGATAGAGCTGATTTGCATGAATTTAGTGTCCCATATTGGCTACCGTTATTGAAAAGTTCGGTTAAGAAATAAATTACTGTGGGTATAGACGCGTCGTAAACATTTACCGAATTAATTTTACAAAAATTCCACCATTTCTTCAAGTAAACGTCGTATTGTTTCATTGAGTTGGGTGCCAATGATGCTAACATTATGTCAAGTGATGACTTTGGTATGCTTCTCCTTGAAAGTGCATTCCTGATCATATCCCTGCCACCAGGGTAATCGATTCGTGTATCCGACGGGAGCTGGAATGAGATATTAAAGCATGGCTTTTAGGAGGAAATGTTAAAGTTTCCGAAATAAGAAGGGAGGTAAATATTGGGTACCATGGTTGTGTTGGCCAAAAAGGTACGACCATGATACCTCGTGCCTGTTGTCTGTAATTATTTTTCTTAGCGTTTTTAGTATTACTGAAAAAGGCGGGAACGCATAAAACTCATAATTTGACCAGGAAACTGTAAATGAATCAGTCGCGAATGCTTCGGGGTCCGGATACCACGATATATATGTGACACATTTGTTATTAATGCGACTTGCAAACAAATCAACTTTACGATGTCCAAAGGTACGTGTGAGACTGTCAAAGGCCCAATCAGATAATTCCCATTCTATGTCCGGATTAGGGCATGCAGTTTCATATATTTCCAGTTTCGAAATTGGCTTCTGAAATCGGTCTTATAAACTTCGAAATTTCGAAATTTCGATGTTGTGGGCAATCTTCATTAATAAAAATTCGATAAGCAGATTATTACTTTTAATTTAATTGAAAATGTTAAAAAAGCTTAGCCTAGCGTAACAAAACTGAAACCAATTAGTTTTCTGCCGTATATTTCGTTCCCGCGTCGACCCAACGCGACAACGCAAATTGGTGATAAAAGTATCTAAGTGATGAAACATATTACATGTTGTATTGTATCTGTGAACCTAATAACATTTACACTGGCCTACAAAACTAAGTATCACACTTTTAAAATTGGAATAACTTTTTAAGTACAAAAGATATACTTTCGAAATAAAAAGGACTCGAAAAAGAGTTTAATTTTGTATATAATAACTTCATAGTCGAGAACCTTATTTTAAGAAATGGCTGAAAAAAAGCTTCAAAAACAAAAATTATCCTTTTCGAATTACAATTTTACCATTAATTTTTTTGTTTCTGTTTTTATTATTATTCTCTTTATTTTCTTAAACACACATATAAATTACATTTTTAAATATTAGTATATATCGGCGCAAATACTTATTATTTGTCTAACTAATTATAAAGAACGGCTAAAATTACGTAATTATTGTTATTTTTAACGTTCAGTTTGATTTAAGTAATAAAATAAGGAGGTATTTCTTGTTTTACAAAACTTTGTAAACAACAGCTGCGTGGTTGCACGTGCGCGCTTGATGTCGTCACGATAATGAGTCATGATTGTTATAAATAGAGGCGACCGAACGAATTAAGACTTATTATTACTCGAGTCGTCGTACTGTTCGGACACCTGAGAGTTGTCAAATAAATCAGTAAAAACCTTACTTTGAGTTTCACTGTGACCATGGACAAGCAACCCCAAATGGATAATCAGTTTGAGGAAACAGGTGACGTCAGCACTGATGACGTCACTACTTTTAAAATAACACCGCTCGGGCCTTCTCCGTCATATAAAAAATATAAAAATATATATATATATATATATATATATATATATGGCTGAAACGACTATCGGCACAATGATCGCTGAGTCCACATCCCACATGTCGACAATCTCGCGAGCCAAGTCAAGATACTTGATTTGTTTATCTTTCTCGGCTTTCACGAGGTTCCCGTCATGCGGGACTGTTATGTCAACGATCATTGCGCGCCGCTCTAGTCGATCCACCACCACTATATCAGGTTTATTGGCTACAATAGTCCTGTCAATGATGATGGATCGATTCCAGTACAGTGTGATATGTCCATTTTCGAGAACTGGGTCGGGCACATACCTATAGTACGGCACATCCGATTCCACAAGGCTGTATTTCAGAGCAAGTTGTTTGTAGATAATCCTGGCTACGAGATTATGCCTATGCAAGTATTCTTCGTTAGCTAGACGAGAACACCCGGAGATAATGTGTCTGATGGATTCTCCCGGACGGGACGGTGGCTGGCATGCCCGACATATGTCAACCGTACCGTCTTTCACAATAAATCTCCGGTAATTGTTCGTCATCATAACTTCATCCATAATTGCACAGACAAAACCTTCGGTTTCCCCAAAGAGGTCACCGAAACGCAGCCAGGCTACGGACGCTGATAAATCTACATCGGGTCCATGTAGGGCCCGGAAAAAGCGTCCGTGAAGCTCCTTACTCTGCCATACCTCCATGCGATCATTAGTGTCAAGCACTACAGGTTTGCGCCAGTTCTCTTTAGCCAAGGAGAGCGGGGTGAGGCCCTTGTCTACCGCAACCACATCTCTATGCATCCCCACGTTGTCTTGTAGGAAATATTCCCTGAGACTGCATATCTCGCGATTGTGGAGGGTCTTAGCGTTTAAGAAGCCTCGACCTCCACACTTTCGCGGGATATACAGTCTCATTACCGATGATCGTGGGTGATGCATTCGATATGCAGTCAGCAGCGTACGGACCCTCCTATCCAGGGCATCGAGTTCGGTCTGAGTCCATTTGAGTATGCCGAAAGAGTATATCAAAACCGGCATGACCCAACCGTTGAAGGCGCGCACCTTATTTCCGCCTGATAAAAGACTATTAAATACTTTCTTCAGACGGCCAAAGAAGCGCTCCTTCAACGATTGCTTCATGTCAGTAACATTGATGCCCAGTGCTTCCGACATACCCAAATACTTATAGGTTTCGGCTGCGGAGAGGGTTCGAAGGTTTATGGAATCCGAGAGTTGGGTTCCCACGGATTCCACAATCTCCCCTCGCTTTACATGCATGACCGCACATTTGTTCACACCAAAATCCATCCTGATGGCGCTACTGAAGGTTTCTGTTACTTTCAGTAGCTCCATCAGTTGCAAATTGTTGGGCGCAAAGAGTTTTAGGTCATCCATGTAAAGGAGGTGAGATATAATCTGACCACCTCTCCTCAGCCGATAGCCTATACCTGAACCCTCCAGCAGTGTGCTTAGGGGATTCAGGGCCATTCAGAACCAAAGCGGACTCAAACTATCGCCCTGAAATATTCCTCGCTCGATCCTTATCGGCTCGCTATTCCTCTGGATATTTCGACATCCTGGATATCGAAGGACCGTCCTCCATTGCCCCATACATGACAACAGGAAGGTGCGTAGTGTTGTATCTACTTTATACAATTCCAGCACCCTTATGAGCCATGTATGTGGCACCGAGTCATAGGCCTTCTTGTAATCTATCCAACATGTCGAAAGATCCTTTCGGGAACGACGAACCTGTTGGCTAATGGCCATATCAATGAGGAGCAGCTCCTTAGTACCGCGGGACCCGTTCCGACATCCATTTTGAGAGACAGACATGATGGCGTTAGTCTCTATATGATTGTATATTTTAGCTCTCAAAATGGATGTAAGAACTTTATAGACCGTCGGTAGACAAGTGATCGGTCTATAATTCTTGGGATCCGCGGTACTACCTGATTTATGGAGCAGGTGGGTAACTCCTGTCGTTAGGAACTCGGGTAGCGAACCAGACTCCAAAGCCACCTGGTACTGAGCCGCCAAGCGAGCGTGCGACCCTTGAAACCATTTAATCCAGAAGTTGTGCAGCCCGTCCGGCCCTGGAGACTTCCAGTTGGGCAACGGACGGACTGCACGGGCTACATCTTGGGGGCAAATGGTAATTGCCCCCATTTCTGGTAAAACATCGCAGGCTCGCTCGACTTCCCGAGCCCAATCACCTTCGGTGTGACTGACAGGCACCGACCAGATACTACGCGTACATTATCAGTCAGAGATATTAAAAAAAAGAAATCTTCGAAAATTGCAATAATTTAACTCAAGGGTAATATTATATTATCTGTGCCCAAGGTATCATAAATTAGCTTATAAGTCATTATTTGTGAGGATGTATGTTTGATACTCTTTCAAACAAAAATAATCAAATTTAAAATTTATTATTTCGAAATTTCGAAACTAGGGGTTTCAATTTCGAAATTAAATAACATGCAAATATGGTCCGAAATTTCGAATTTATGAAATTTCGAAATTTCGAAATGCATGCCCTAGTCCGGATGGGTTCTTCGTGATTCGTAATCTGCAATTATATTTTCACTAGATTTTTATGTATGAAGCGAAAATGAAAAGCTTCCTGCTTTCACACCAGTTCCAGATGTCTCGAGTTATTTGTGTAAGGTGAGGATATTGTATACCCCCCATTTTATTTATGTATGCTACTGCCGTTGTCAATGCGTAGTAATATTTGGCAATTAGAAAAGTCTTTTGCATAGATTTTTAAGGCTATAAACGCAGCAAGTAGTTCTAAATAATTTATATGTCGTTCTCTCTCAGTAATTGACCACTGCCCGCTCGCAGACTTATCCTCACAGGCAGCCCCCCACCCCGTTGTTGAGGCGTCAGAAAATATCTCAACTTGATATACATCTATCCTTATTCGATGGACAGAATGGTCTATTTTATTTAACCACCACTTAAAGTCAGGTTGAAGGGATTCAGGTAAATTCATAAATCTATTATAATCTTCATGGTCTTTCAAGTTGAGATATTTACATCTTTCCATTTCTTTAGTGTGCAGCCACCCATATTCGATGGCTGGACAAGAGGATACTAATGAGCCTAATAGCTGAGCGAAGGCTCTTATTTTACAACGTTTTAATTTTGAAAATATTTGAAGTTGTGTCCTAATTCGTACTCGTTTTTCTGATGGCAAGCTAACCTGAAACTTGTGGGAATCTATGATCATACCTAGGAATTTACATTTCGTTGAAGGTGAAAGAACACTTTTTTCTTCATTAATAATGAAACCAAGTGAAGTTAATAATCTTTTAGTAAAGTCTATGTTAGTTAAACATTCCATACGGGAGTACCCAAACAAAAGCCAATCATCTCAATAGACAGTGGACAGGAGAGCTGCGGAACGCAGTAGTTTAGTTATGGGTTTACATATCTTTGTAAAAATATATGGAGCGGTGCTTAGTCCAAATGGTAAGACATTAAATTCGAACATTTTGTCCTCAAAGAAAAAACGTAAGTATTTTCGAGATTCCTCGTGTATTCTTATTAAAAAATAGGCATCCTTGAGGTCTATTGTTGCCATTTGACAATTATGTGTTATTATCTTTAACGCAGTTCTTAAATCTTCTAATTTAGAATGTTCCGTTTTAATGAATTTATTTAGGTTTTTTAAATTTAAAATAAAACGCATCTTGCCATTTGGTTTCGGAACCAAGAAAGTACTGGACACAAATTCGTTATAACATGGAGAATATTTTGAGTAGGTTATTAATAGCATCTAAATAATGCGGCCTCTCCTTATCCGTGTAAGTTTGTATTGGAGGGGCTACATGTTGTACAACATGTGACGTAGATTTTAATTTGTAACCTCTTATCCAAGATAGTACGGTATGATCGTTTGTAATGACAGCCCACTGATGAAAGAATTGAGATAAACGGCCTGCGTACTTAACTGTATCTAGTAGCGGCGGCGATATGTGGTGGGGTGACCTCGTGATGACGTCTTCGATGAGTGCGCGTGCGATGGCTGTTGATGCGTCGGCGGTGGGGGATAATGAGCGCGCGACGTTGCAGGTTCGCGGCTCCTCAGCGCTGGTGGCGCTGTCCCCGCAGGCAGCCTGCGCGCCTGGAGGGGAGCCCTGCGGTTTAAAGTTCTTGAAACCGTTCCCTTGTAACTAGTATTTGCAGTCTTGTTGGATTCAGCTTTCAGCACGACCCCTGATTTGTTTACAGCTCTAGCTGTTTTTAGTGTCTCAGCTAAATTTTCACCGAAAAGAAAAGTGTCTATCTTCGTATTCTTGAGATGTTCCTTCATGTCATTCTTGAGTGCAAATAAGATAAAATTCCTTCTTGTGATAGAATCTCCATGCTGTAAATCGCATAAAATTCGGCATATATCCATTAATTTTTGTAAAATGTCATTGTTCCTTGATCTGGAATTTAATTGAGAATTTATGATCTCGGTCATGCATGTCAAAGTCAAAGTCAAAGTTTTTTATTTCAAGTAGGCCTTTTCAGGCACTTTTAAAAAGTCGAGACTCTAGGCGCACGGTTCCAAAGGAGGTAGGTCCTATGGAGAAGAGACCGGCAAGAAACTCCATGGATACTCTTTTCAAAAACAAAAAGTTAATTTACAATTAAAATCTTAAATTAACATGCATTATATAAGAAAAAATACAAACTTAATTGAACGCTACTTACACAATGAGGCAAAACAACATGAGTTAAACAATTGATTTGAATATAAACTAAAAACGGGATAAACAGATCAAAGCGGATAAAACAGAAATAAAAAAATACAAAAAAAAAATACAAAATATTGAAACATCAAGAATGTCCAGATATGTAAAGCGAATCTAATGTAAAATAGAATTAGTAGACACAATGGATAACCAGGGAAGCCACATGTGCAGAAGATATTCAACGCCACACGTTGCTATTGCGCTTGACATTTGTTTTTGTTTGGTCTCGATTCCTTTTTCGCGTTTGACTGCAGTATCAGCAATAGCGGCTTTAATTTTCAAGTTTATTTTAGGGGAATCCATTTGGATACAATTTGCGGGTAATAAGTATTTTGATGTCAAAATTTTTCGATTTTCCTTACGTAGACCTTCTTTAACTATGTGCAATAACCGGTTTGCAAGTTCATTGCGAATTTCTGGGCCATATCTCTTGGAATTGCTAGGATCATCGCCTAAGATTTCTAAAATATCCGTATCCAGATCGGCAATATTGTTATCACTAGAGATGACAGCCTCTTCAGGAGGAACATGTGGGGCAGAACTAGGTCCTGGCTGAGGTTCCCAGACCTTATTCAAGTGTTCATTGGTTTCGTCCTCCGGCCATTCTAGCAGCCAGTCATCTGGCCGTAGTGCGGGGGTGTCTGAAAATTATCATAAATATGATAATTTTTATGTGTAAGCTCAATAACTTACTGGAATATTCAACAATCGGCTTAAATAAGCCCTATCTACCTTAATATAATATGAAGGTACTATATATGTAAGTTGTAAAGGTTAGGTTACAATCCCCAGTGGAAGGAACGCCAACCGTACTTCAATGCGTTGAAACAGCCCCAATGACTGTTCAGGTTACATATTATTATATTTTCATTACGTGAACACGCAAGTAGAAAAAATAAAATAAAATGGTTATCGTTTCAAAATACGATAAGTTTAAATACCTGTACCGAGGTCGACGTCGGGTAAATCAGCATCTTCTGGGTCCGATGTATCCCTAAGAACACTACTTTGTCGCTCGTGAATTTTGCGTTCTAACTTTTTTATCTTATTTTTGTAATGACTTATATCATCTTCACGCGATCTCTTACGTTTCGGCATTTTTATTTTTTTTAAAAAACGAACACTGTGTGAAACCGCAAAAATACGTATTGAGTGGTTGAGCACTAAAATGCGAAATGACTCGCGACGACTGCCTGACAGAGGAAGTAAACAAAGTACCCCCAAAAAAAAAACAATTAAATCTCTCTGAACGAAGTGCAAGAGTGGTGACATCTATGCGATACTACATGTGTTAATATCTACATTACTAATCTCGAGGACGAGGCGCGAGTATAATTAATAATTTAATATAAGAAGAATTCAAATTAAATTAATTAAGAAGTATTCTTGTGTATATTATTTATTACTCTATTATATCTATAAAAATAAAAGTCCTTACATTTAAAACTTCTTTGCAATCTACCTTCATTAAAAATATTCTACACAATAATAACCCTACTATCGTCCAACTGCTTAACACGTTCCCTGTCCTAGAACAAAAATTAAAAAAATATTCATACGTCTATCGATCATTTTCTTATAAGTTGACAATAATTATATAAGGGTTTACATCTATACTAATATCAGTTAAAAAACGGTATATTTTTCAGGCCAAAACTGAAAAATAAATTTATGACTCCACAAGGAGTCAAGGACGTGTGAACTAAAAATTGTGTGACTTCTTATGGAGTCATGGACGTATGAACTAAAAATTATATGACTTCCTACGGAGTCATGAACGTGTGATCTGAATAACAAATAATATTTTGCTTTTTTTCGTGCTCTGTGGCATGAAATGTCAATGTCATATGTCAGGTTTGTGTCAGATCTATGAAAATAGGATAGTGAACGTTATAATTTTGCAAAAAGTTCAAATAAACGAGTTTTTTTTTCAAAATGACTGCTAGGAACGTTAACGCTGCTCACATAATCCGTCTACTGGAAAACAGCGACGAATCGAGTTCAGAAGACGAAGATGCGGTGAATTTTGAACGTGAGTCTACCCCAACTATTATTTATGAGACAATCGACGACATTAGGGACTTTATTCAGGAGGATGACCTGCAACAAGAAGAACAACAGTCTAACCTGCTCCTTCAGGAAAATATATCGAGAGATCCCCGAGTGGAAAATCAATGGTCGCGTCAAGTCGATGACTTATGCTCAGAAATTTTTACTGGTTGGAATAATCTTTCTCGTCAATATGTTCACTTTGACATGAACACGATATATTCACTATATTCCGCCTAATTGTGGATGATAAAGTGATAAAACTAATGGTGGAACAGACAAATATTTATGGCAAACGGCTGAAAGAGAAGAGAGTGCTTCACACACATTTGAAGTTGAGAGTGTTTCTTACACTTGAGAGTTACTGGAAAAAGAACCCTCTATATTTTCATCCCCTCATGCATAATATAAAATTATCCTACAACCGTTTCTGCGTTTTATTAAAATGTTGGCATTTTTCCGATAATGACGCCGCGAGGAATGATGATGACAGGCTTTATAAAATAAAACCACTTGAAGACCTGATCATGGAAAACGGCCATGCAATATACACGCCAGGCCGTGTTATTGTGGTCGATGAATCGATGGTGCATTTTCGTGGACGCCTTTGCTTTCGGCAATACATACCATCTAAAGCCCACAAATACGGCGTTAAAATTTATAAACTGTGCACAATGGATGGTTTTGTATGGAAGTATGAAATCTATTGTGGTCAAAGCCAAAGAGTCCACGATTTGGTAAATCCAAATCGTGGACTCTTTGGCTTTGACCTGGAAGTATAGTTGCATGCCTTGCTGAAAACCTGCTGGATGAGGGTAGATTGATAATTACTGATAACTTTTACACCAGTACCGTAAAACGGGGTGAATAGATAGATATTTGAACCTTTGTAACGGTTTTCGTAATGTTGCAGAACTGATATGCAACTTTCTAAGCATATATTTGTTGAGTCTTAGGTCAAACTACTGAAATTTATTCATTTCTATTCGGATATATTTATAGTTAATAAAAAAACTTTCAAAATATACGTGATTTCTATTTACTTCCCATCAGGGGACAATAGACACACCTGAGGGGTGATTGGAAAAAAATCGTAGGGCTGCCTCATTGTAGTTACCTAGAATTGATTATTGATTAAGATTAAGGTATGTAAAAGAAACTTTAGTAATAAAAATCATAATATTTATTGAATGTTAAACATATCAACAAACAATTAGACATCAAACTCGAAAATAAAACTAAAAACTTTACTTTAAAATAATATTTTTTATATATCAAATCAGGTGTTTCCATATCCTTGTGAAATTAATAAAGACATAATCAACATGAAACCAAATCAATAATTATTAATAATTAACATATTAACATAATCTAAACAGACTTAATTTCAAATTCTTAAACCAAACTAAAAAATGGCACTTTGACTTTAAAATATTTTTTTATATCAAATCAGTCGTTTTAATATTCTTATCAAATTAATAAAGATTTAACAAAAATAATCAGTCGGTTATTTAACATTTGTTTTCTAAAATTATTAAACATTTTCGTCGATCAAATCTCTTAAAATATTAGCATCACTTTTGTAATGGCTTCCTCGTCGTAGTTACTTGTTTTATGTTTTTAGTGCTTTGATTTGTTTCTTTTTTTATGTTAATTATAGTATTTAAAGGTATTTTTTTACATTTACGTAGATTCACCCCACATCCATTATTCGCGACATTTTCTATAGAAATAATTTCGATTTTTCTATCTTTCACTTTTCCTCTTCTTTGTTTTCTAAAGTCTTATTATTACCATTTTCACACGTCTCACCCTTTAACGGATCGATGAATTCACTAAATATTTTATCTGATTCTATATCAGGTAAGTAATCTATGTTAGACGCATTTTGATCTATGTAGTTGTTAATAATCAGGTCTTCATCTTCTTGTTGAGAATCCTTGACAATAGAATACTGGCAGTATATTTATGTCTATTTCTTTAACTTACTCATTTTAGTTTTTATACTATTATTGTTCATCAAATCTTTGTTCAGTTTGTCTATAAGTTGTTTTACTTCTTTTTTCTTCTGGATTGTTTTGCCTTTAGATACTTGACCAGTCTTTTTCTTCATAGGGTTATTTATTATTACATTTTCAGGGTCAATGTTTTCAATTTCTTTATTCTCACTTTTGGGATCGAAATCAACTGCTTTTCCAGGAATAACTTTTATCTTCTTTTTCTTGCTGCTTTGATTACGGAATTTTACTGTTTTATTCGTAATTTCGAATTCGGAGTCACTTTCTAAGTTATCGTCATCTATGTTTCCTAAACTTTTTCCAGATTCTGCATTTAATTTTCGTTTACATGTTGGTTCCTTAATATTTATTGTGCTGTATCTCATTTCTTTAAGTATTTCTAAGACTGATTTATCAACTGAGTATCTTAACTTATCAGGGTTTTTATTATCATCATTGGGTAGTCTTGACAAAACTTGATTACGGTCAAAAGGAATAATACCTGCTTTTCGAAAACCTGCTTTAAGATTAGACTCAACATTTTCAGACAAATCATTTATAAGTTTTTAATAATCTTGGGAAGCATCCTTTGGGCACTGAAGCTTGGGTTCTGCAATCAGTTTTTTCCATTTTAGTAAAATATTTCTCCAAGCTATTTTCATTGGCCTAAAGAAAGCTATGTCTAGGGGCTGTGTTAAATGGGTAGAATTTGCAGGTAGGAATATAAATGAGATATTTTGTCATTCACAAATTCCAATTATTTCAATTGATAAATATGATTGTCACCAATCAAAACTTTTTTTCCATGTTTGTCTTTGAAGAATGGAATCACAATGGACTTAATATAATCTTCAAAAGTACTGCCATCAATCCATCCAGATGCAGTTCTATTATAGCGTACCTTTAGGTCCGCTTGTAGTCCAAGTATTGTAAACATTGTTGAGGCAAAAGTTCTCCTACAGCTGTACCAGCCATCATTATGGATATGGAAGATTTTGACTGATTAAGGACTCTTTCAGGGTAGGTAAGTACCTATATAGTTAAAAGGGAAACTAAGTAGTTTCCCTTTTAACTATAACCTCTTTGCGTCCAGACTCATCGCTGAGGTTAGTTTCGTCATAATTGACTATATTTTTTGGATCAATTTCTTTCAGTGACTCCTGTAATTCCCCGAAGTATTCTTTAATAATATCAGGTGAAACTTGAGCCCTCGACTTTTTTATGTTTTGACACATTCTCAAAGAAATGGAATCTTTATATCTTTTTAAGAATCTTGTGACATAATCTGGTCCTGGCATATTGTTTTTGAAACGCCTGTGTGTAATACCTAAATTATCCAAATATAATTTAACCATTATTCTTAAATCATATGTATCTAATGAATAAACCCAATTGCTGCAAATATTCAAATATTGTACAATGTGGCGTTCTGTGTCTTCATCTAAAGCATTCTGTCCACCTTGGGCTTTCATAGTTTTCTTGTTGTGTCGATATAACACCGATTTGTTTATATTATATTTATCTGCAATATAGGCTAATGAACACATTGGGGTTGTTCTATACTCTTCCAAAGCTTGTTTGATTGTTTTACTATCATATTTTTGGTACTGCTTACCCCGTAGATCTGGTTTATATGTTCGAGGCATTTTTGTACCTGAGAAATAAGACATTAATGAAAAAGATGAGTCCAGAGTTTATTATTATTTATTTATCTAGGACGCTAATGACCTTGACGAGCAAATTTCGGGCGGAATTCCGGGGTCTAGCGCTTAGTAATACTGATGTATAAAATTCATCATCATCATCATCAGGCAGAGGACGTCCACTGCTGAACGAAGGCCTCCCCCTTAGACCACACGACATTCCGCCACTTGCATCCATCGGTTGCCCTTAACCTTAACAATGTCGTTGGTCCCCCTAATAGGAGGTTTTTCTAAGCTGGTTACGAAATAATATCAAAAAATTTAAACACTACGCCGTACGTATCAGCCCTATCGTAATCATGACTAATCACCCCTCTTTCGTAACTAATCACCCCTTTGGTGTGTCTATTGACTATATTCGCGTGTCCATTAACCCCTCAGTCGTGTCTATTCACCCCTTTCCTGTGTCTAATCACCCCGAAAAATTAAAGGAAATAAGGCTTACGAAATA
Organism: Shargacucullia verbasci; assembly: GCA_947562105.1. Lineage (NCBI taxonomy): Eukaryota > Metazoa > Arthropoda > Insecta > Lepidoptera > Noctuidae > Shargacucullia > Shargacucullia verbasci. Next base: position 5,626,775 of record OX387281.1, read on the forward strand.
ATAACAAAATAATGTAATAATGCATGTTCTTACCTCAATTTATGCAGCAAAATATATTTATAATAACACAGACAGTAATAGAAAACTAAATTTAAACTAATAACACCAAAATGCAATTATTTACGGACGATCAAACTCTCACTTACTTATTCACTTGTTTCATTGTCTACTTTGACGTTCGGTTTTTGACGTTTTTTAGCGATGTTGCCACACATAAAACGTTGCCAAACGAAGAAACACAATATCACCAAACTGCTAAAAATGCGGATTTTTTGCAGGGATCACAGAGTTTGCCATATAAGACGTTTGAAATTATGCTAAGATTTTTTTCTATTCGGCCGCGATTTCTATACACCCCGTTTTACGGTATACCACTAGCCACCTTTTTGAAGAGCCGTCGTACTGATTTTATTGGTACACTAAATAAAAAGCGAAAGGGCCTTCCGCAACCTGTTACCGGAAGTAAATTGAAGAAAGGAGAGATTGCGGCTATGCAGAAAGCGAATATTACCGTGCTAAAATGGCGCGATAAACGAGACGTTTTTCTTCTTTCTACATGCAATGGAAAGCAAATGAAAATGAGTGGCGGACGAAGACCAGTACTCAAACCTGAAATGGTTTTGGAATATAATAAAGGAAAAAAGGAATCGATGTGTCTGATCAGTTGAGTAGCTATAATAGTCCTACAAGAAAATCGATAACGTGGTACAAAAAGATTGCCGTGGATTTGTTATCAATCGCAGTGGTAAACTCGTGCCTTATTTTCAATGAGCTGCAAAGAAACGCGAGCCAAAAAAAGCTATCGGTACTATCGGCACATGAGATAATAATAAAAAATCTACTAGAAATACGCGACGAAAACCGACCGTCTATTGAACATCCACTTGCATCACGTGCTGATAAACATACCTTGGAGAAAATTACCAAAGAGCCAAGTCGTAAGACGAATAAAAAACGATGCAAAGGGTGCTACAAAAAACACATTTCAGAGGGTCAAACTTCAAAATTTGCTGCTAAAAAGGCGTCAAAAGTAACAACGTGGTGCCCTAAATGTAAAATAGTGCTCTGCCGTCCATGTTATAATGCACTTCATTGATTTTAGTTAAATAAAGTACAATTTCTACTAAAATGTTTTATTTTACCATCTTCATTTAATAAGAAACTTGTGACATTTTACGGCGGCTCTTTTGAATTTTATCTAACCTTGTTATCTAACCATACGTCCATGATAATGGTTTCACTCGTAGTCATACGTCCAATGAAATATAAAGCATCACATTTATCTTTGGAGTATGACTCCAACTAGAGTCATAGACGTACGAGTTTGGCACAAACGTGACTCTTTTGGAGTCATTGGACAGGGAACGTGTTAAAGGGGTTAAATAATCAGTCCACGCTACACACATAGTACAAGAACTTATAAAGTCCTAGTCTACTAAGGTCAAGTCAAAAGGTTTCATCGAGATGTTTTCCTTCACCATTAGCACAAGTGACAATTAAATCCTGATCAAAGGGTTAATTTAAGCCTTCCTGCATGGAATAGCGTTCTTGAAACCACTCGGCTATCACTGATTATATAAGCAACTATCCACACAGGTAATGTTAATTGAGATAAAAAATCAAATCTTAATTAATTTAAAATATAGATTTGTAGTCGTCGATTTAATTATTATTTTGTTTAAATAGAAAAAATACTATTTTTTTTAAATCGTTGCCCCACACCGAACCAACCGAAACAACTATCTGTAGATCGTACAAATATTTGTTCCGTGCGGGAATCGATCCCGCGACACGTAGCGCAGCAGTCATCTCTCAACGATTGCGCCAACCGTGCCGTCAATTGTTATAGGTATAGGTATAGGTACGTATAGAACATATACCTAACGAAATACGGAACAACGATTAATCAATTTGTTAGTTTTTATAATTATGAAAAACTAAAGTAATAAATAGGTACAGCCGTTTAGTGTCCTGCAGCTAGGCCCGGGCTTCTTAAGAAGAGAAGGTAACGTTAGGTCTTAATCCACCACGCTGGCCTGGTTGGCGGACTACACAGACCATCAAAAACTTTATGGATGCCTCTCAGATATCCAGGTTTCTTTACGATGTTTTTCCTTTATCAATAACGTAACTAACAATCAAATTCTAATCCGCACATAAATTCGTAACGTTACAGGCTGGACTGGAACTCAGTCCCTCTTACAAGGTAATTGAGATTTCCTGCTATAATTTGACGGTATAGTTTGCGATTATCTTTCTGTGCTACGTGTTCTGGTTTCGATTCCCGCACGAAACAAATATTTATATCATCCGCTGCATAATCTAACTACATATATAAGGGACAGCTCCCAATGCAACCGATTTCGACTGAATATCAGTATTTTACACGGAGCGACTGCCATCTGACCTCCGCCACCCAATTACTGGGAGAGACAAATACCTAAGGTTAGACTGGATGTTGAGTTTTTCAGTTGCTGAAACCAGTAACGACTGTTATAGTTATTCGTATGACACCTGAGACCAACTATGCTTAGCGTGCTTTTCGAGGCACGTAGGGTTCTATATTTAAGAAAAAACGGTGAGCCACCCAAGGACTGACCGCAACCAGCGCTCCTTAACCTCGCAGATAGACTGATTTGCGCGAGTGACATGTATGTTCCTATGTAATTTATACTCATGATAACTGAGGAGAAATCCTAGTCTGGGGCAACGAATTTATATAAAAATTATAGGAAATAAGACACAAAGATTAGGGATACCGCCGTTTACGCTATTCGACTCTTACAAATTTACGACAACGAGTGTGGATTGTAAGAGGACACCGCGCCGTTAAAAAGGTTTTACAGAAATGCGTAACATGTCGGTGATTTCGAGCAACACAGGCTAATCAGATTATGGCAGATCTACCAGAGCCTAGAGTGACAGTGTCTCGCCCGTTCACACATACAGGGGTCGATTTCACTGGTCACGTTGAGATCAAGGCAAGTAGAGGTCGAGGTGTCAAAACGTTGCTGGCATATGTTGCTGTATTTGTTTGTCTGGCAACAAAAGCTATCCATCTGGAACTTATCACAGAGCTGCTTAGTACAGCGTTCTTATCAGCCTTCAAGCGGTTCTGTGCTCGTCGAGGCACGCCACGGGACATGTATAGTGACAATGGCACGAATTTTGTGGGAGGAAATCGGATTCTAGCGCAACAATACAAAACCATTGTAGAAACCATTGACAACGTTTTCTTGGGCAACATATCAGAGATGGGAGTTAAGTGGCACTTTAATGCACCAGTTTGGCCAAGCGCAGGCGGACTATGGGAAGGTGTTATGAAGAGCATGAAGTATCATCTCAAACGTGTCATTGGAGATCAACGTCTAACTTACGAAGAATTTACCACTCTGTTATGTCAGATAGAGGCTTGCTTGAACTCACGGCCACTATGCACTATAACAGAAAACGCCAAAGAAATTGATTGCTTAACGCCTGGACATTTTCTAACCGGCACATCGCGAATGACAATTCCAAATCCTTTATCCTTTAAGCAAGAGATGGCAAATTGTACAGAAGCTCAGTAATGATTTCTGGAAAAAATGAACGCAAGAATATCTGCAACAACTACAAGCTAGGGTGCGTTCTCCCCAGCCGCCTCCTAGTGCGTGCGGATTGGGTTGGAATGCCTCGGTATCCTCGGATCACGTGGCAAGCCAACCCGGTCTACACCGGCGTATCACCCGGGACTTTAGGCAAGGAACGGGGCCACGGTCCTTTTTCCCTGCCTATGCTAAGAGCTGATATCCCAACCCGAAATCTACTCTCCTGTCTGGCATAACCCTCTGTGACTGGGTGGTTGCGGGCCGGTCGTCACGCAACAGGCTGCCGGCAGGTAGGAGTAACTAGTCACCTGCGCTAGGACCTGCGCAGTCGAGCGCCGTACGCGGGGATGAACGAGTCCTGGGGGACTGAGCCGAACTGCGCTAGCGGTTATGCGTCCGCAAGGCAACGCGCCTCTTTGGTCTGGATTTCAAGCTAAACGATAGCCCTATCTGAGAGCCACAGATAGGGAAATGGTCATAGTGTCCCGTCAGAGGGCCACGGCTAGGGACGTGGGGTCCGCGGCTGTCGTTCCCGAATGACTCCCGCGGTGGTGAAGGTCATGCTGAAGGTGTGAGAGAGGTTGATCAGCTCGTTGTGAGCAGGGCCTACTGCCCACGGCGCCAGCCCTTTCGAACACCCGATGTCGCACTGTAAGCCAGCCTCGCGTTCCTATATCTCATCGGTAGTCCTAACGTCCTGAAGTTCAATAAGGCGTTCCCAATGTTGCGGGCTCCATGGTGGGTGGGAGCCGTGAGATGAAACTTTCAATTTACACAACTATGGATTCTAGGCCATCTTATATCGCATCAGGTGCTAAGTCGGCGAACACCACCTCAGCACCAAAAACCAACAACCCTGCCCACTCTGGCAGCTCTGCGGTTCAGGCCGCGGGCGTCTTTGCGGGCACTTACAGCGGGGGCCTGGACGTGGCGAAAACCGCGTCCAAGGCCAAAACCGCCAATAAACGCGGGATGTCGGCGCTGGGTAAAACCCGTACCAGTCCACGCTTCCCCTCCAAAAATTCCCCGGCGCTGGTGCAAACTGGCGCTGACCCTACTACCCCCAAGAGGACGCTGGCACTGGGCAACCCTAGTACCGGTCCTCTTCCCACCCCAAAACCCGAGGGGCTGGACAGCACCAGCTCTACTCCCTACACCCAAACAGGGACACAGGGACGCAGGCGCTGGGCCCACCCAGTACCGGTCCTTGTTCCCCTGTGAGGACGCAGGCGCTGGGCCCACCTAGTACCGGTCCTTCTTCCCCAGTGAGGACGCAGGCGCTGGGCCCACCCAGTACCGGTCCCCACTTCCAACCCCCTCCAACCCAAACAGCTTTCTCGGAGCAACAGCCAATCTGCTGTACCGAGGACGCCTTCTCTGACGCGTGGAAGCTGGTGAGCCGCAGGGGCAAAGGCCCTCAGACAACCGGACGCCCCGAAACCACACATCAGGATGCTGCGGCTCCTACAACTCCGCGCTCGAAGAGAAAGAGAAACAAGAGGCAGCGTCGGCAAGTTCGTCAACCAGCCTCTACCACACAGGCCGAGGTCACGGAGCCGACCAATCAGTCGGGTAGCCAGCTGAGCTTCAGTGCAGGGAAGCAGGCCCTGACAGAGGTTGGTACCAGTCTACAAAGCACAAGCCTACAAAGCAGCAACGCGGGGGGCGTGTCTCGCCGTGGCCAAGCGTGCGCTTAACACGTCGGCCTCGCCTCGTGGAGAGTGCAAGCGGCCGCGACTCGACGCGCCCAAACGCAGCTACGCTCAGGCCACAAAGGCGCCCCTGTGCGTGGCAATCACTTGCAACCACACAGGGTTCATTAGTAAAGAAACGGCGGACATTGTGCTTGCGGGGATCGAGCGCAAAATCGTGACCGAAGCATGGGACGCCCAACAAACGGGACCAGGACCTACCTTCAATGGTAAGCCAGTTTATTCTGCAGGGGTCCTGAACTTGTGGTGCGGGATCGACCACACCCTGGTCTGGCTTTGGACAATGGTCTCGAGCCTGACCACTACGACAAACACCCCTCTTACCGTCAAAAGCCAGGGGGACATTCCAAACAGGGCCCGGTGTGGGATCGTCATACCGGACGAGCACGGGGTACTGGCGGAACCGCGGGACATTGGCCGTACCCTGGCATATCAGAATCCCGGTCTGGAGATCTCGCGGTGGGTCCTGCTAAGCGCACAAAAACAAACATCCGGCTGGTTTGTAACGGTCGGTGTACCCGAGGACCTGATTCCGCCCCTCATGAAGAATGGACGCCGCCTCTCAATGGGTCTGGGGGCGGTCTACATTAAGTTCCGGGGGCAGAACGGTAGGTTCTCCGAAATACCTCACGGCCGGGACCCAGTCACGGCCACGATCCGGGAGGATCTAAAAGGAGAAAGGGAGGAAGCAGCAGCGCAGCCATCTCCCACTGTACACAACCCTGCGGCTAGCAAGGACATGGCCCCACAGGCGTGCACATCAGCTGTGCCGGAGCTCGCGACCGCTGGCTCGACCTCTACCCTCTCATCGGGTGATGACCTGGACGACTCAATGTCGGTCGGGTCGGACCTGGGGGAGGATGGGATCGAGTCTGGCGACCTGCTGGCCGGCTGCAGCTGAGGGGGGACGGAGAGGATGCGACCTGCGATGGCGTCCCCTTCGTGTCCCCTTAAGATACTGCAAGTCAACCACAGCATTACCGCGACGGCTCAACTACGCAAGTGGCTGGAGTTGCAATAAACAGCCATTGCCCTAATCCAAGAGCCGTGGCGTCAGGGCGGGCCACGTGCAAGGACTCTCCAATCTTGGAGGTAAGAGTATGACTACCTACGGCAACGAACACCAGAGATCGTGCATCTACGTCACAAAAAATCTCAAAACACAGCTTCTAACAGATATCTGTTGCAGAGATATCTCTGCCGCAAGGCTGCACATACAGCAAAACGACACGGACACGACGGTCGTCCTTGCCTCAGTCTATATGCTTGAAGCCGAGGAGCCGCCCCCGTTCCATCTCACCCGGCTGGTCAACTACTGCGAAAGGACCGGGACTGAGATCGTCATCGGAACGGACTCCAACGCACATCACCCTCTATGGGGTATGAACACACAAAACAATAGAGGTAAGGCTTTAGTTGATTATCTCTTCACCACTAACCTAACCCTACTAAACACAGGGTCCGAACCAACTTTCATCACCAGACGATGCACCACAATCATAGACCTCACCCTAGCATCGGAAAAGGCTGCGGAGTTAATCAAAAATTGGCGAGTCTCCAAGGAGGCGTCATGCTCGGACCATCGATGGATACGCTACGATCTTCAGGTCCTAACACCTCCAACTCTGCCAACCAGAAACCCACGTAGAACGGACAGGAACAAATACGCACAACTCATAGTCTCTAGACTGTCCCATACAATCAACCCCACCAGCCCGGGGAACACGGTCCAAATCGAAGAACAGGTAAACAGCTTAACTCAGGTTATGACTGACATACACATAACATACAGCGTGCCCAGAGACAACTCAAGTCAAAACACCAGGCAAACAATCCTGGTGGGGGCCGGAATTGGATCGGAAACGCAAAAAGGTAAGGAAGGCTCTCAATAGGGCAATGAACACAAAAGCGGATGTAGACTGGGACAATTACCGCTCAGCAAAATCCATATATAAAAAATGCATACGACGTAGACGCACTATGGGATGGAAAAAATTCTGGCAGCATCGAATCCTGTCAACAAGCTAATAGGGTAAGGAAGGTTTTAGCGCAACAAAGCTCATCCGGTCCTGAAACCCTACGCAACCTGTTTATTTCTATCGGACTGCTTTCCTACCCAACTGTGACCTCTGCTTAGTATCCTGGACTGTGTATTGTGGCTATTGTGGGCTGTGACTAATTTTATCAATAAGCATGACAACCCGAAACCTCAATCAAGAAGAAAGAAATGAAATTATTGTCATGCATAGGCAAGGATTGAATATTTCGCATAAGAATATGACGTTTCGATGTAAACTATTCGAAACTAGTTGCATCGAGCTGGAGTCCATCACAGACGTCACGCAAAAAAATATATAATGTGCGTGTTTAATATTAAACGAAAATATGTATGATTATATAAAAATACATTTCAAACTTTTTATGTTATTAATTAGGTATTATTATTGTTGTGTATTTTATTATTACATAGTAAAACACAATTTTATGTTAAAGTCTATGAAAATTTTTGTTTAATGTTAAATTTTTCAATGAATCTGTAATGTTTCCTTATGAAATGTTGAATAGACCTATAAAAAATAATTTGAGTTGTTTTTTTTTTTTCTATAAATACAAATCCATAAAATTATTCTTAAACAGCCCACAAGCAACCAGTGCTTTTATCACACTAAGATTAAAGCCGGTGGTTTTACCTTTTAAACAAAAATCTCTTACTATACAGATAAGAAGTTAATTAAATAACTACCTAAAAAAATAGTTTTATAAAACGAAATAAAAAACTAGTATAATTAGTACTAAATCACATAACTTATGTCGCTGCGCTACGCCAGTGCGGATAAACACGTGTGTTATGATTTAAAGAATATTTTTTTTATTTAACTATGACCAAAGATATATTCGGCTAATCGAGGTTCTCATATTTGGAGAAAACAGCGGCCATAAGTTTTCAAAAGATAAGGAAACAGCAATTTTTTTAACAAACAAATATTCTCTTTTGTTTGCTTCATCGGCGATATCTATAGAAGTATATAAATAAACAAGTCAATAACTATTGATTTATCCACTCAAAAATGCCGATTATTGTCACCTACCGATTCCTAGTAATATTTTACGCTTACCTATTGTGTTCTTGCAGGTGCACTCCAAAGCAGATAATAAAATAAGAATCGTATTATCTATAGAACAATAAAATTAATTATTTTACTACTTAGGAGTGCTCCTGCAAGAACACAAAGCCGAAAGTTCGTGGGAAATTATTATAAAACCTACCTAGTAACCTAGTGCCTACCTTCCGGCTCCATCATCTGAACAGTTCGAAGGTTTTCTGTAAAAATGCCATGTAAACAAACACCTGACTGTTTGGGTGATTCATATAACTCTGCTAAAAATCGGTTTTTATCTTTAGAGAGAAAATTAGATCGTTTACCACAATACAAAAAAATGTATTGTGACTTTATGCACGAGTACGAACAATTGGGTCACATGACGCGTGTCGTGGATTTTAATAAATTAACTAAGCCGTATTACGTGGTGCCACACCATGGTGTGTATCGAGAAAATAATGTGACAACTAAATTACGCGTAGTCTTCGATGCAAGCGCGACTACTACTAATAACAATTCGTTAAACGATATTCAATACGTAGGTCCTAGGTTGCAAAATGACATTTTTTCAATATTGCTTCGTTTCCGGCAATATCAATATGTTGCTTGCGCAGATATTGAGAAATTCTTTAGACAAACTTTCATACATACTGATCAACGTAACTTAGGGGAGAGCAGGTAGGATTCGTACACAGGGAGCATTCATACAGTGGAGATATCTACACTATCCAATACATTGACGTGTTCGCGTTTGTATGCGTGACTCCCGCTCATACCCCCGGGGTACCTGCGGCGCGGGGCGACAGTACGGCCGCCGGCTTCGATGGAGCAAGTCAATACGTGTTTTCGCTCTATGTAAGTATTTTTTATATTCATCTTTGAACACGCTTGGCTGCTATAAGTAATGCTCGAATTATAAAAGTGATTTATTATAGTTTATGCATTAAAATCTTGGTTTAATATGCAAATAGTCATTTTAGCCTAACTATAGCGGTTATTTTTATTTCAAATTAATTTGTTGATTTCTTGGGTTGGGGTGCCTTCGTACAGTTATGAGTGGGGTAGATTCGTACGAATGTACGAATCCTCCCCACTTCAAACTGTGTGGCTGCAAAAAGATTGTTCACTTAGAATATTATTATTACAGAATCATGCCGCGAATATATTTGAAAAAGGGGACACGAACGGCAGACGTAGATGAAGATTCAATGAATTCTGCAATGAAGGAAGTCTTGGATAAAACTTTATCTATTAGGAAATCCGCACAAAAGTATGGCGTCAAACCGACGACACTTGAAAGTCGTTTGACAAAGTTTCATAAGCAAGCAGCAGCCGAAAAAGAAAATAATATACCGGTACGTGTCTTTCGTTCAAAGTTCACGTCAAATCAAGTGTTTACTATCGATGAAGAGACTCTTTTAAATAAGTACATAACTGACTGCTCAAAAATGCACTATGGGTTGACGATTGTGCAGGTAAGGAAACTAGCGTACGAGTTTGCAAAAGCAAATAAACTACATTATCCTCCTAGTTGGGATCATAACAATATGGCAGGTAAGGAATGGCTGGACAGTTTCCGCAGGCGTAACGCAAATTTAAGTCTTAGGAAACCCGAAAACACCAGTGCAGCAAGGTCTTTTGGATTCAACAAGACTGCCGTAAATGATTTCTTTGAAAACCTTGAAAATGTATTGATAAAGTATACGTTAACTGCTGACCGAATATACAATTTTGATGAGTCAGGAATATCAACGGTGATGAACACGCCTAAGATTTTGGCTGAGAAAAACCAAAAACAAATAGGCCAACTTGTTTCGGCAGAGAGGGGGGAACTCGTTACATTTGGAGGAATCATTTCAGCTAGTGGTAACACAATTCCACCACTATTTATCTTTCCCAGAGTCCATTTTAAGGACCACTTTATGGTTGGTGCTCCGGAAGGTAGCCTGGGAGTTGCTACAAAGACTGGTTGGATAAATTCCAGTATATTTTTGGAGGTGCTGAAACATATCCAAAAGAAAACATTATGCTGTAAAGATAACCCCATTTTGCTCCTGGTCGATAACCACGAAAGTCACGTCACAATTGAAGCTGTGGACTATGCTCGCAGTAATGGTATTGTTTATTTGTCATTCCCACCCCACACAACACACCGTCTCCAACCCTTGGACGTCGGTGTATTTGGACCTTTTAAGGCCAAACTAAAGACTGCATTTAATGATTGGCATATAAATAACCCAGGTAAAACTCTAAATATATACCATATACCGAAACTGGCTAAAATAGCATATTTAGAATCATTTAATGGGAAAAATATAACAAGTGCCTTTGAGAAGACTGGGATTTGGCCATTTAATAAGCTAGTTTTTAGTGACAATGACTTCGCACCTGTGAGTGTTTACCATTCTGGTTCTACATCAGCCCCGAATACTGAGACGGAATAAATTATTCCTGAAGAAGTAAATCAACAAAATCTATTCCCGAGATTAGCGCATGCTTTAACTTCTTTACCGCTACAGCCGTTAGAATCCGCGCAAGGTGGACAGTCAAGTTCCGAACCAGGAACCCTACCTGCAGAAACAGAGCTTACTCAAAAATATTTTCCACGAAGCTCGGCGACCGTGTCATCTTCCCTGCTATCACCTACAACTTTGCCGACATCTTCAGAATTAATAACTCCAGAAATTATCCGACCCTATCCCAAAGCAGACAAGAAGTTACAAAAGTCAAAGAAAGGAAAATTGCCAGGTAAATCGAGAATATATACATATACTCCAGAAAAAAATAGACTAGAAGAAATAGAAAAGGCAAAAAAGTTAAAGAAGCAAGAGCAAGAGAGGAAACAAAGGGCTAAGGAGATAAAACGAGCAGTAAATTTACTATTAGATACAGATATAACAACTAAGACAAAGAGACAGACGAAAACTTTAGGGACAATTAAACCAAAGAAGCTACAGAAATCTGTAAAGACTGATAGTGAGGATGATACTGATTGTGAGGATGAGGCTAATATGAGTTTAAGAGAAAGTTCTTGTTCTCCCATCGAAGAGTCGTCTGTAGGATCGGATATAGAGAATGAAACTCCAGTTTTGTCAGAGAATATTAAAGAAGAAAACTTTGTGCTAGTAAAGTTCGAGAAAAAAAAGACTGTTTTATATTATGTTGGGCAGGTGGTTAAAAAATACAGTCCCGTGGAATACCAAATTTCATTTTTGAGGAAGAAGCCTCATACCTGGAAATTTGTCTTTCCCACAACTAAAGATGAAGGAACCGTTTATATAACAGATGTGGTATGTATATTGCCGTCATCAAAACCTGCTTTTACGGCAAGAACAGCCAACATATTTAGTTTTGAGAAAGACTTATCTATGTATAACGTTGCATAGTTCAACCATTTTTTTTTATAAGTTACTCTAATGATAAAATGTATAATGTTGATTTATTAGATCCTTTATTAATGAAAAAAAAATTAAAGTGTTGTATTACATAAATATTTTTATGACTTAGTAGTTATAAGTATTAAAATACTTAAAACAATAATTTAATTATTACTTTATGAAGATCAATCACTGTTTATTAGTTCTATTTTTATGTTTAAGCAGTTATAAGTAGTGTAAACACAATAATTGTTAGTTTACTATATGAAGGCTGATTCTGTTAACTTTGATCTCAATAAATGATTTTAATACATTGGATAAATGGCATTTTCTTTGACTGTACGGAGGTTCCCCACTGTGTACGAATGTGCCCCACATATATGTACGAAGCTACCCCATGTGTGGGGTAGTTTCGTACGTTTTCCATTTTTTAGAAAAGTTACCATAACTTTGCCATGGTAATTTGTATCGATACCGTACTTCACTATTATTAAAGCCAGATAAGTAGGGTATATAGCAGGATTGAAGTTATTTTAAAACAGGTAATAGTTTCTCTTCTATACGGCTTAAAGTAAAAATCGTACGAATCCTACCTGCTCTCCCCTACAGCTAATATTATGGCGAACGGATAATAATATGCCAATTCAAATGTATCGCTTGAACACAGTGACGTATGGCACTGCATCGGCACCGTACCTTAGTAATCGTTGTTTGAAACAGTTAGCAAAGGAATGTAAGGATGAGGTCATTGCTGGCGTCATCAATGACGATTTCTATGTTGACGATCTTCTGACGGGGCATGATGAACGCGACACATTGTTAGATATTTGCAATAATACATCCATCGTCTTATTAAGCGGTTGCTTTCCTCTACGGAAATGGACGTTCAATTTTGATGTCACTTTAGAGACCACCAAGGATTTATGCATTGATGAATATGGCCAGTCTAAAACATTAGGTGTTGGTTGGTCTAATAAGTGCGATTTATTCAATTTTTCAACAAGTATAGGCAAAGGTCAAAGTGACGTGAAGATAACTAAGCGGTTAATTATGTCAGTTATTGCACAAGTTTACGATCCACTAGGATTATTAGCACCAGCTATTACTACGGCTAAGGTTTTATTGCAAAAATTGTGGCTTACTAAAATAGGTTGGGACGACGAAGTTCCAAGTCAAATTGCACATACATGGCATAGTTTTATTCATACGTTGCAATATCTCCCCGAAATACTTGTACCCCGTTGTGTCAAAGTCAAAGTCAAAGTCAAAGTTTTTTATTTCAAGTAGGCCTTTTCAGGCACTTTTAAAAAGTCGAGACTCTAGGCGCACGGTTCCAAAGGGGGTAGGTCCTATGGAGAAGAGACCGGCAAGAAACTCCATGGATACTCTTTTCAAAAACAAAAAGTTAATTTACAATTTAAATCTTAAATTAACATGCATTATATAAGAAAAAATACAAACTTAATAGAATGCTACTTATACAATGAGGCAATACAACATGAGTTAAACAATTGTTTCGAATATAAACTAAAAACGGGATAAACAGATCAAAGCGGATAAAACAGAAATAAAAAAATACAAAAAAGAATACAAAATATTGAAACATCAAGAATGTCCAGATATGTAAAGTGAATCTAATATAAAATAGAATTAGTAGACACAATGGATAACCAGGGAAGCCACATGTGCAGAAGATATTCAACGCCACACGTCTCTATCGTCAACATAGTCTTTGATCCTATAATATGCTTTCTTTGTGAGAACAGATTTAACGTGGATTTTAAATTTCTTACCGGGAAGATCGGTTACAGTTTTCGGTAGCTTGTTATAGAAGCGTACACCGTGTCCTAAAAATGATTTATTTGTTTTAGTCAATCTAAATTTTGGCACCACTATTTTGTGTTTATTTCTAGTATTAATGTTGTGAACGTCGCTATTGATACTACACATGTGAAGGTTCTTCCGAACGAACATTATATTTTCTAGAATGTAGAGAGACGGTAGTGTTAAAATATCGATTTCTTTAAAAAAATCCCGTAAAGACTCGCGTGGGCCCATGTTATAGATCGCACGGATCGCCCTCTTCTGTAATACAAAAATTGATTCTACATCCGCCGCTGATCCCCACAACAGAATGCCATAAGACATAATGCTATGAAAGTATGCGTAATATACCATTCGGGCAGTAGCTATATCTGTTAATTGTCTAATTTTTCTGACTGCAAAAGCCGCGGAACTTAGTCTCTTCGATAGAGCTGTGATGTGCGGACCCCACTGCAGCTTCGAATCTATTGTAATACCTAAGAACACTGTTTCGTTTATTAAATCAAGTTTATTGCCATCAAGCATTATGTTTAAGCTTACTTGGGGTACATTTGACAAGGAGAACTTGAGACATTTTGTTTTAGTAGCGTTTAGTAATAAATTATTTGCTGCGAACCATTTAGAAAGGATATTTAAGCTATTGTTAACATGTATTACTTCGCTATCTTTTCTACTTATTTTAAAAATGAGGGAAGTATCATCCGCAAACAAAACAATATCAGATATTCCGCTCATCATATATGGAAGATCATTAATATAAGCCAAGAACAGGAAAGGGCCAAGAATTGAGCCTTGTGGTACGCCCATCTTCACCAGAGACCCTTTAGATAAGACACCATTTACACATATTTTTTGCTGTCTTTGTGATAGGTAGGATAGAACAAGATCGGCAGCTCGTTCACGAATTCCGTAATAGTTTAATTTGCGGATTAGTATAAAGTGGTCGACGCAGTCAAAAGCCTTAGAGAGATCACAAAAGACGCCAATTGCATCCTGTGAGCTCTCCCAGGATTCCAAAATATGAGTGATTAATTTCACTCCTGCGTCAGTAGTAGACCTACCCTTGGTGAAGCCGACGAGTATGTAATAATCCATTGGAATTAAAATGTGAAAGCATTTGATCAAGCAAAATTTTTTCAAATATTTTACTTAATGCGGGGAGAACGGAGATTGGTCTATAATTGGAGGGATTATTCTTACAGCCTGATTTGAATATTGGTATGACCTTACTATGTTTCATCAAATCAGGAAACGTACCCTTATCTATGCATTGGTTGAATATGCCTGTAAGTATGGGGGCAATAGTATCAATAATATCTACAATAACTCTAACAGAGATGCCCCACAAGTCTTCAGTGTTTTTGATATTTAGGCTTTTAAATGCTGTTTTAATTGTACTTATACAGATAGGCTTGAATTTAAAGTTAGGCACGTCTTTGCAGAAATTCTCTTTAAGTAGAGATTCAGCTAAAGTATAGGATGAGGCAAGAGTTTTTGTTAACTCTATAGGGATATTTGTGAAATAGTTTCCTAGTATGTTTGCGACTTCTAACTTATTAGTTTTAAAACCATCATGTGTTTTTAGAGACAAGTCGGTATCCCGCTGCTTGACATTCCCAGTTTCTGTATTTATTACCTGCCATACAGCCTTAATTTTATTACTAGAATTACCTATTTTATTAGTTATTAACTTAGATTTAGCAATAGTACAAACTACCTTGAATAATTTGGAATAATTCCTAACATATTTATGGAATGCTTGATCAGAGGTGTTTGATTTTTGATAGTATAAATCGTATAAATGATCCCTACTTTTCCTAATGCCTTTAGTAGCCCATTCATTAAATTTTGATTTATTAGTAATCTTGATCTTCTTAATTGGACATGTCTTATTAAATTCTTGGCATATTGTTGAGAATAAAGTGGAGTAATTTCTGTTGGGGTCTCTTGAATTATATGAAGAAGTAAAAACTTTGATTTCAACATTTTTGTTTAACGTCTGCAACTTATGTTTAGTTATAGGTCTAAATTCAATGATATTATTTATATTTGTCTTATCATTCCTTGATTCGAACTTAATTAGTTGACCCAAATGATCCGATCTGATACCGCTAATCAATGAGGACCCTTTTATCATGCAATTTGTGAAAACATTGTCTATGCATGAAGCTGAAGAGGCAGTGATTCTAGTGGCTTCATTAAATACATGATCTAGATTAAAAGATTTAAATAATGACAAGACTTTACATTTTTCTGGCGAATTGGCTAAAAGGTCAATATTCAAGTCACCACAAACAAAAATAAATTTATTATTTTTAAAAAGTTTACTAAGTATTTCTTCCATAATGTCATTTGTACTAATGTTTTAAATAAGGAATTACATATTTTTACCGATGCTTCTCAGTCCACATATGGTGCATGTGCATATATACGTTCACATAATAATATTGATGAGTCATGTGTTACCGTTCGATTATTATGTGCCAAAAGTAAAGTTGCACCAATAAAGGCGTTAAGTATTCCTCGACTTGAACTGTGTGGAGCATTGGTTGGGGCTAAATTATATACTAAAATAATTAATTCTCTTCGGCTGAAATTCGATAAGGTTTATTTTTGGACTGACTCCACTATAGTCCAAGGCTGGCTCCGGATGTCACCACATTTGTTGAAAACCTTTGTTCAAAATAGGGTCGTACAAATTAATCACTTAACAAGCGACACCATTTGGCTGCATATTAAAAGCAAGGAGAATCCTGCAGATACGTTATCAAGAGGTGTTTTCTTTGATTCATTAAAGGGAGACAACATTAGTCTTTGGTGGAGTGGGCCTGCTTTTCTACGTGAACCGACTTCTAGTTGGTTGACATCAAAATCTAATGAAACGGCAGTTAATGATAGTGCGTTACCTGAATTAAAATGTTCTAATACTATGAATTTAATAAGCATAAAGACTATTACTATAATTGATTTTGAAAGGTTTTCTAATTTCAATCGTTTGCATAGAACAGTTGCTTATCTTTTACGGTACATCCATAACTTACGTGCAGTGCGCAGCGGTCAAGGTCGCCAAACCGGTCCATTGACAGTGAATGAGATTAATAGCTCTTTAGCAGTATTAATACGTTTAGTTCAGTCACAATCATTTAGTAAAGAATATCATAACCTTAAACAAAGGGTGCCTATAAAACAAGTAAATAATAAGTCTAGTAATAAAATATCAGGTTTAAATGTGTTTTTAGATGAGAATAATATCATTCGTGTTGGTGGTAGACTAGGTAATTCGAAGTTTGATTACGACAAGAAACATCCAATGTTATTTTGTCGTAAACATAGGTTTGCATGGTTATTATGTTCATACGAGCATAAACGCCTACTTCATGCTGGACCTCAGCTTCTCGTGGCTGCCATGCGTGACAGATGGTGGGTGCTAGGAGCACGTAATTTAGCAAGGCAAGTAGTTCATAAATGCGTAACCTGTACTCGTATGAAAGGAAATGCGTTAACACCACTCATGGGTAATCTACCAGCCGAACGTTTAGAAGCTGGATTTCCCTTCATGCAATGTGGTGTCGATTACGCGGGACCAATATCTATACTGAACCGTAAAGGGAGAGGTTCACATTTGGTTAAAGGTTATATTTGCTTGTTTATTTGTTTTGCTACCAGGGCTGTGCATTTAGAATTGGTTAGTTCTTTGTCCACTCAAGATTATCTGTTGGCATTTAAACGATTTATATCGCGACGTGGTAAACCGTGTCAAGTATTCTCAGATAATGGTAGAAATTTTGTTGGAGCTGAAAGAGAGCTTTCAGCTATATTTGAAAATTCAGACGAAATCATTGATTTCGCTAGTAGCATGTAGAGTCAGACGTAACTAAATTTAATAACATTGATACCGACATTTCTTCTGATCTCAGACCGGAACTTCTTTCAGTTTTAGTTAAATTTTCAGACCAGTTCATTGTTGGTACGCCTAGTTCTCCTGCGAATACTGATCCTATGCAAATAAAACTCAAAGATCCGAATAAGACTGTTTTCGTCGTCCCTACCGATTGAGCCCCCAAGAAAGAGAGATAGTGCGCAACAAAGTTAAAGAGTTACTTGACTCAGACGTGATCCGCCCAAGCTCCTCGCCTTTCGCCAGCTCTATACTTCTTGTAAAAAAGAAGGACGGTACCGACCGCATGTGCGTCGATTATAGACAACTTAATGATAACACTGTCAAATCAAATCAAATCAAAAATCAAAATACCTTTATTTTCAGGCTACATTGGCCCATAGATATATACCTTACAGACTAACATATATATTATTATATACAAAACTTGTTAGTATATAGAACCTTAAATCTATGTTAGTATCACTTCCTATGCACTATGTCACTGTGCGCTCGGGTGGCACTTGTCCGCGGAAGCGACGGAACACCACGTCCTGTGGCCAGAAGTTCTCATCCAACACGAGGTGCAGAATACACGTTGGCACTCGCACCACGAACGCCTTGAAGTTGGCGTTATGGCGCGACTCCAGCAGCTGCACTCTCGGGGCGTACTTCAACTTCTGACGCACGTACTCTACAATGTCCTCCGCCTTAGTGGTGTAGTGTAGGCGGGAGATGTACACCGGGGTGTTCGGCATTGCAGCGCGTATTTTCATGTTGGGCTCCGCCGGAGCCGTGCCGCAGCGATTCTTGTTTGTTCGCTGACGGCGCTTCCTCCTTTGCACCGTCACGAACCCATCATCGTCAGCCCGATTCGGTTCCTTTACGGGCACGGGCTTCTTAGTAGCACCGATTGTGCTCCTGGCGACGCCGGCGTAATCTCGATGAACACCTTGATGTTTCGTCGAGACTGCAGAATCAAGCTGCTTGTCTAGCGGTCGAGCGGCTGTGACGGGAGGTCCCGCAGGGACGGGAGCGGGGCAGCGGGGCGCGCGAGGCGCGCACTGTGCCGGCTCAGCATTCGGCGGTGACAGCGGCGATGATGACAAAACTGCTGACGCGAAACTTGCACTCGATACATCGAGGCACGCTCCGCGCCGCATGTTTACGTTCGATGCACCCGCCGGTGACCCAGTTACCGTTGCCGATTTACGCAACTCATTGAGTTCGCTGCGCAAATCGGCGACAGTAATTTGGGATGCATCTAACTTCCTCTGCACATCCGCAAGACTTGCCTTTAGAAAGACGATGTCTTTCAACAGGCTTGTGACGTCGACGTGGTCGAAGGTGACGGGCGGAAGCTTATTCAGATTCTTCGCCACAAACGTTGGCACGTCGTCCGGATCGGTCTCCTTTAGTAGCGTGATGATGTCCTGGATGCTCTTCTTTGTCCCGTCACGCCGGCGGGACACCATCTGGTCGCACTTGTTGAGCAACCGGTACAGCAGCTGCTTGGAAGCAGCGACGTCATCCTCGCTGAAGTTTGTCGCGCAGATCTGGACAGCGGACACCTCGTCCATCACGTCCAGTTTCTGCTGCAGGAACGCCAGCAGTTCATTCGCCACAAGTTGTTCACTCATGGCGATTAAAAAGACTAGCAACGGCTTACGCCGCGCTTAAACGATTTGTATTAAATAAATTACACGCGTCAGCAGCACGACTGCATCGAATCGCAGCTAGTACGAGACTGTGCCTGATGGATTTCCTTTGCCAGTGATTTCTGATCAAATTAATAGACTTCATGGTGCTTTATATTTCACGACCTTAGACATGGCTAGTGGATTCCACCAGATACCTGTTCACCCAGACTCCATAGAATGTACTGCCTTTGTCACGCCTGATGGACAGTACGAGTATTTGTCCATGCCATTTGGTTTACGTAATGCCCCTTCAGTCTTCCAACGGGCAGTAACGAAGGCACTTGGAGAGCTTGCCAATACATTCGTTGTGGTTTACATGGACGATATCTTAATTATAGCTTCTAGTGTTGCTCAGGCTCTACAGAGGTTAGAGATTGTCCTGGACGTACTGACAAAAACCGGGTTTTCTTTAAATTTGAAAAAATGTTCTTTCCTAAAACAAATAGTTGAGTACCTGGGCTTTGAGGTTAGTTGCGGTGAAATAAAACCTAACCCCAAAAAGATATTGGCTCTAATAGCTCTCTCGCCTCCAAGTACAGTGACTCAGTTGCGCCAGTTTATTGGTTTGGCATCATATTTTCGCAAGTTTATTCCGAAGTTTTCCCAAATAATGGCACCCCTGTATGCATTAACGAGTACCTCAAAGGGTAACATAAAATGGGAACCCTCTCACGAAACTATTAGACAAGATATTATTTTGGCTTTGACCAGTGACCCAGTTCTGACCATTTTTGATCCAAATTGCCCAATTGAAGTGCATACTGATGCCAGTGCGATAGGTTATTGGTGGTGCAATTTTAATTCAAAAGAAGGATGGTAAACGCTGTGTGGTCGCTTACTACAGTAAACGTAC
Organism: Shargacucullia verbasci; assembly: GCA_947562105.1. NCBI lineage: Eukaryota > Metazoa > Arthropoda > Insecta > Lepidoptera > Noctuidae > Shargacucullia > Shargacucullia verbasci. The sequence continues at coordinate 5,646,806 of OX387281.1, forward strand.
CACGACTGCTGAAGCTAAGTATCACTCGTATGAATTAGAGACCCTTGCAGTTGTGAATGCAATAGGACATTTTAGGCACTATTTGTATGGTGAAAAGTTTACTGTGTTTACAGACTGTCATGCGCTTGAGTCAACACGTAAATTCTTGCAGTCGTTTGACTTCAACATTATTCATGTTGATGGAAAGCGAATGCAACACGCAGACTTCTTCTCCCGCAACCCTTTGCCTGAAAAGGTTCCTTTCACTAAAATAGAGCAAAAGAAAATTAACATAGCGAATCTTTCTTCCAACTGGCTATTAGCTGAACAGCAACGGGACGTAGAGATCTCGAAGATTATGACTAAGCTAAACGACGGAGACCTTGACGATGACGTTGCACAGACGTATGAGATTAGATCTAGTATCTTGCACCGTAAAATACAGCGTAACCATAGATCCCGAACACTTCCCATAGTACCGAGAGCATTAAGATGGTCTGTTGTTAACACCACACATGAGTCCCTTATGCACCTCGGATGGGAAAAGACCCTTGAAAAATTTTATGATCTCTACTGGTTTGATCACATGTCAAAATTTGTAAGAAAGTTTGTCGAAAACTGTGCTACTTGCAGATTGTCCAAATCTCATTCAGGCAAAATCCCCGCCGAATTACACCCAATCCCTAAGGTTGCGATACCCTGGCATACCTTGCACATCGATGCTACTGGCAAGTTGAGCGGCAAAAATGATAGGAAAGAATACGTTTTTGTTCTCATTGACGCTTTCACAAAATATGTTTTGTTGCATCACACCTTACACATAGACACAGCTAGTAGTATTCGTGCACTAAAGGCTTGTATTTCCTTGTTTGGTGCCCCAAGCCGTATCATTGCGGATCAGGGACGCTGCTTTGCAAGCGCTGAGTTTCGCGAATTCTGTTCCTCGCATAATATTAGCCTGCACTTAATAGCAACCGGTAGTTCACGCGCCAACGGTCAGGTTGAAAGGGTCATGAGCACCTTGAAAAATATGCTCACGTGTGTTGAAACGAGTAGACATCGCTCACGGCAGGACTCACTCCCCGACGTGCAATTAGCCCTTAATTGTACGATGAACAGAGTAACTAGACACAGCCCTTTGGAGCTACTTATAGGTGGGGTTGCACGACCTCTTGACTTAATGTTCTCTGATGAGGCTGAAATTGACATGAGTGCTGCGAGATCTGAAGCTGTAGTTAACATGGATCAGAGCGCACAGTATGAAAAGTCGCGGTTTGATTCGAACAAGTCCAAATTCAATCAATTTCTAGTAGGCGACTTTGTACTCCTTAAAAACGAAGAGAGGAACCAAACGAAGCTTGATCCGAAATACAAGGGACCTTTTAAGATTATTGAAGTCTTGGACGGTGACAGATACACTTTAAAATCCTTAGCTAGTAATCGCCAGTATAAGTACGCTCACGATCGATTGAGAAAAATGCCTGAAGCAAATTTTCCCCCAGAGTTTGATAATGACATAGAGTCCAACTCGTCAGATTAATTAAGCAGTGATGTTTGTTATCGTTCATGGTTGTAAATGCGAATTACCATTAAATAGTATTTTTTATTTTTATGGCTTTCATTGGTTAAGTGTTACTGTTCCGTTATCACTGGTTAGATAGCGTTATCACTGGTGTTGGATTTAGTAACGAGGTTAGATAGCGCTGGTTAAGCGTTATGTATTGTGTAGTGCTGGTTAAGTGCTACGGTTTGCTATGCTGGTTAAGCATAGTAACGAGGTTAGATAGCGCTGGTTAAGCGTTATGTATTGTGTAGTGCTGGTTAAGTGCTACGGTTTGCTATGCTGGTTAAGCATAGTAACGAGGTTAGATAGCGCTGGTTAAGCGTTATGTATTGTGTAGTGCTGGTTAAGTGCTACGGTTTGCTATGCTGGTTAAGCATAGTAACGAGGTTAGATAGCGCTGGTTAAGCGTTATGTATTGTGTAGTGCTGGTTAAGTGCTACGGTTTGCTATGCTGGTTAAGCATAGTAACGAGGTCAGATAGCGCTGGTTAAGCGTTATGTATTGTGTAGTGCTGGTTAAGCGCTATGACTTCGCTGTGCTGTTTAAGCATGGTGGCAGAGTACTGGTTAAGTACTGGATGACTTTCACTGCTGGTTAGGTGGTGATGCAGAGCACTGGTTAAGTGCTATTATTACTGGTTGGCGATGTAGTCACGGAACTGTAACCCTTAACTTAAACTGTGACTATTGCCAACGTAATTTTGATTAATTTGATTTGCAATAACTTACGTTATGTGAAAGCTTTACTGTGTTGACCTGATCCCATGTTACCTATTTACCAAAGTTCTGTTTGGGTCAGGATAGCCGAGTGGACTTGTTACTTTCGAAAATGATGTCTGTTTTCAGATACCGCATCACACGAGGACGTGTGATAGTCAGAATGGCCGTGTCACAGAGCGAAGAATCGGGAGGCCAATAGTGGAATGTCAAGCATTCATAGCCATTAATGTTAATTACATTCTGTTATTTTTATTTTGCTTGAGTGTGTTTAGTTGTGATGCGATTGCGATGACAGATGACAGTTCACAAATAAATGACGGCAGAACCAATATCAGGTGACGTGACAGTTGAGACGTCAGATGACTTATGACTTTAGAAACGTCAGGTGACGTATGACATATGTCGAGAGAGAGGGGAGTCGCTCGGACAAGGCATTATTGAATTGTGGGGGAGAGCGAACGGTCGTGATCGTAGCACAACTAACCTCACTACATTCCACGTAATTACTTCGCAATTAAATCACAATTTATTTCGTGCATCTTTTGTTATTTTGTGATCAAAGTTCGATTATTAATAAAGACTAGTGTAGTGGACAATAACGTGGTGTTATTTCAAAGCTACCTTCATGTCGGACGGACATCCAGACGGTCGTGAAAATGAAGAGTTCCCACATCCGTCGTTATATTAATTGTATTATATACGACACAACGATTAGAAGTTGGTTAAATTCGATTTCTAATATAGTTAGTTACACGTGAAGCTAATAAAATCATGTTAAAAAATTAATTCTAAACAGCTTATTATTGAGTGAACACAAACTAAAAAATGTATCTTCTTCTTAGTACAAACTATTACATTTTTGTGGAAAGTTGATACTAATTAAATAAAGCAATACCAATAACACATTTTCTAAACCAAACAGAATATATGAGTACGAAATTACTTCTTGTCAACAATCATTCATAAAGAGGCAGGCCGTGTCACAGTTTGAAACCAATACGACAATTAGGAAGTTGGTAACCATTGAAAAAACATCTCACAAACAAGTTAGCACAGCTCACTAGTGTGTGCACCTGCACACTAGTGTGTGTCCACTTCTATACATCATTATATTTAGACGAACACAACTAAAATACGCTTCCTATTGGGCAAACGCATGCATACGATGATTGAGTCGAGAGTCGTGCTATGCAATTATCGCCTTAAAGGTAAGCATGCGGAAGTTTGGTCGATAATACTTTTATTGACATCGAGGGAGCCCCCTCGATGTCAATAAAAGTATTATATTCGATAAAACGAACTTCTCCAGCATCAACGCAGCTCTATTGAGACATGGCGTCGAACCTATGCTAATAGACTGGATAACAAACATGCTCAGCAAGCGGGTGATCCGCCTTGAGGGAGATGACTCATCAGCCATAATAGCCAGAGGCTGCCCCCAAGGTGGAGTTCTATCACCCTTACTATGGAATCTGGTCATAAACGATTTGATTTCAAGGCTAAATGCAAACCTAGACTATACTATAGGATACGCAGACGACCTCGCCATCCTCATCTCAGGTAAGGTGACAGGCACCATCTGTGATCTCACACAACAAGCACTGCGAACTGTAGAACGCTGGTGTGAAGAATACGACCTGTCAGTCAACCCCACCAAAACGGAACTGGTCATGTTTACCCGAAAACGAACACTGGGACACTATCGACTACCAAAACTGTTCAGCACTGAACTCCAACTGTCCACAGAAGTTAAGTATTTAGGCGTCACTCTGGACAGTAAATTAAACTGGAGTAAACACATAGAAAACAAAATAAACAAAGCCAGTATCGCCTTCTGGCAGTGCAGGAGAATGATAGGGAAAAGATGGGGACTTTCCCCTAAAATAATCCTGTGGCTATACAAGACGGTGATCCACCCTATGCTCACATACGGCTCCATAGTATGGTGGCATAAAACCAAGGTAGGCACAATAGCAAATAAACTACAACGAACCCAGAGACTTGCTTGCCTGGCAACTACTGGCTGCATGAGGACCACTCCGACTGCAGCTCTGGAAGCCATGCTAGATCTCCCACCGCTACGCCTATTTATACAGCAAGAAGCAGCCATGTCAGCGGTGAGACTAAGGTCTCTGGGGCTCTGGAAAAACTATAAAACACTCAACACACACACCACTATACTTGATGAACTCTACGGAGACTTCCCCATCATGCAGGCAGTCAATGACCGCATACCAAAAGAGTTCATCTTCGACAAAAAATACAAAATACAACTCCACGAAGGACAGCGAAGTTCAGGGCTATGCCCTATAGAACTTCAAATCTTCACGGATGGGTCCAAAACCAGCACAGGTACCGGATCAGGTATTTTCTCGGGGGACCTAAACATACATATCTCCACACCCCTAGGGGCCCATAACACAGTGTTCCAAGCAGAGTGCATGGGCATCACTCTAGCGGCCTCAGCGGCCTTAGCTAGAGGTATTAAGGAATACCCTATTCGCATACTCTCGGACAGTATGGCGGTTCTACAAGCGCTTAACGGCTACACCGTCAACTCCGGGCTGTTATACGAGTGCCACCAACAGCTGAATAAGGTAGGCAATCATAATAAAATAACCATCCAATGGATCAAAGGACACAGCGGTATCTAGGGGTAACGATGCTGCTGACGAACTAGCACTAGAAGAGGGTCGAGCATGGACGTGGTAGGACCCGAGCCTATAGCGCCACTCCCCTTCAGTTATCTACGCAGTTTGGTAAGACAACGCACTAATGACCAACATAAAAACCTCTGGTCAGGTATTGGTGAGTGCAGGCAGACAAAAGAAATTCTCCCTGCCATAAACGGACGCATAACCAGCCAACTGCTTCGACTGACGAAGCAACAACTTCGAACAGTCACAGCAGCGTTCACCGGACATGGCTCTTTCAATAAACATCTTTTCGTTATAGGAATTACAAACAGTCCTCTGTGCAGAGTATGCATGGAGGAGGAAGAAACGGCAGCCCACGTGCTACTGAACTGCCCTGAGGTCGCCACATACAGGGCCAAGTACTTCGGAAACCCAGGTACCCTCCGGGAAATAGCCAGCAACGTCAAGCGACTGCTGGCATTTCTCGAAGAACTGGGGTGGATCGAATAAACTGATATTATTCCCACCCCGACGCAAAAAATGCGCCTAAGCGTGTATTTGCGGAAAGCAGCCCGTTATACCTATACCTATCATTTTCCAATACTGCAGTTATTTTAAATGGACCTTTATATTTTCTATTTAATTTTGTTTGGTGTCTTTCTTCAGATTTTACGAACACGAAATCACCTATTAAAAAAGGTTTCATCCTGGCTCTGCCTCTATTAAAACGAAGCGAGTCTTCCCGAGAAGATTTAATAATATTGCTAGATGCAGATGACCTAATGTTGTCCGTATTTAGTCTGTTAGTTTCGTCGTCATAGGGATTAGTGGCTATTTGAGATATGCCTAAGGAATTGCCTTGAATACCAAACATCAGTTCAATGGGAGTGAATCTCGTCACTCGAGAACGGGTACTATTGAGGGCTAGTTGAATTTCTCCCAATTGATCCTGCCATAGACTATCGGAATCACATTCAATTATTGTGAGTAGATTTTTTTAGGTACGCATTATTCTTTCAATCTGACCATTGGCCCTACTGGTTCCTGTGGCAATGAGATGTAATTGAATGTTATGATCTTTGCAAAAGTGTTAAAGTCCGAGTTGTCATATGACCGTCCACGGTCGGCTTTTATTCGTTTTGGGGCGCCAAATAGATTAACGATATTTTTGACCGCTTTAATAGCATGAGATGATTTTAATGAAGTAGTATGTTCCAAAATTACAAATTTGGTAAAAGCATCTATTGCCACGGAACAGTATTCTTTCCGTTCGCTTTTTACACTTAATTTACCAGTTAAATCTAAATGAATGGTGTGTCAAGGGCCAGCTAGTTTTGGAATCGGGTGCAATTGTACTTGTTGAGCACCGGAAGGACCTTTAGATGCCTTGCATATCACACAAGAGTCCACATATTTTTTTACGAATTTTGCCATGTTAGGAAACCAAAGTAAAGGTCATAGAGTTTATCAAGAGTTTTTTCATATCCTAGGTGTTTAATCTCAGTGTGAACATGACTAATTAGGATCCAAATTAAAGATCTGGGAATCATGGGCAGCCATTTCGAAATCTTACCACGCTCAATTTTTCGGTACAGAATGCCTCGTCTTACATCGTATGTGTGTGATATTTCGACTGGAAAACTATTTGATCTTAATTTTGAAATAACATCAGTGATTTCGGAATCCCGTTGTTGTTCTACTAATAACCATCCCTTTTCCAATTCTGAAAAGTTGACTGTCTTAGATTCTTGATTTTTTTGAGATTTATATTCTGTAGCAAAGTTACGAGAAAGGAAATCGGCATGAGCCATATTTTTTCCTTTTTTATAAATAAAGAAGAAAGAAAATACGTTTATTTGACCCAAACTAAAGGCACACAATAATAATATATAAAACAGAACAAAGAAAAAAAAGGAAAACCAACAGAATAAAGATTAATGATACTAATACCTACTCAGCTTTAGAGCTGCATTGTGTGCCTTATCAGCTGCGCCAAATAGGTCCAGTTCAGCAAAATGCCAGATAACTAGTGCCTGACGCTGGTTTTCAACTGCACCTTTGGTAGTGAAGTGTTACGGATGTAAATCAGTTTTATGGTGTGTGTGTAAATATACTTAAATAAAATAATATAATAAATAAAAAATGTGTAATAAATAATAATAGTTAAATGTGTAAATTAATAATAGTTAAATATTTTGTATTTGTGTACTATCGGCAAAACTTACGCATGCTCACTCAAGAAAATATTCCTGCGGAAGCGCAGCTAGTGACAGACCACGCCCCTTCCTTACTCCATCCAATTAGAGACAATATGTAATTGTGTGAGTGCAGTGTGTGCGTGCGCCAAAAAAAAAACAACAAACATTAGCCAGTGCCAATTTGCATCTTTCTAATTGTTCACGCTTCCTTTTCTCATCGCAATTTCATTTTATGACCTGTTTATTTCTATTGGACTGATTTCCTGCCCAACTGTGACCTCTGCTTCGTATACTGGACTGTGTATTGTGGCTATTGTGGGCTGTGACTAATTTTATCATTAACCATGACAACCCGAAACCTCAATCAAGAAGAAAGAAATGAAATTATTGTCATGCATAGGCAAGGATCGAATATTTCGCACAAGAATATGTTTTAGTTTCGATGTAAACTATTCGAAACGAGTTGCATTGAGCTGGAGTCCATCACAGACGGCCCGCAAAAATATATAATGTGCGTGTTTTAATAATAAACGAAAATATGTATGATTATATAAAAATACATTTCAAATTTTTATGTTATTAATTAGGTATTATTATTGTTGTGTATTTTATTATTACCTAATAAAACACAATTTTATGTTACAGTCTATGAAATTTTTTGTATAATGTTAAATTTTTCAATGATACTGTATTCTTATGAAAGTTTGAATAGACCTATAAAAAAAAAATATATGGAGTTGTTTTTTTTTATATAAATACAAATCCATAAAATTATTCTTAAACAGCCCACAAGCAACCAGTGCTTATATCACACTAAGATTAATGCCGGTGGTTTTACCTTTTAAACAAAAATCTCTTACTATACAGATAAGATATTAATTAAATAACTAACTAAAAAAATAGTTTTATAAAACGAAATAAAAAACACCCTTTAGTACTAAATCACATAACTTATGTCGCTGCTCTACGCCAGTGCGGATAACCACGGGTGTTATGATTTAAAGAATATTTTTTTTATTTAACTATGACCTATGATATATTCGGCTAATCGAGGTTCTCATATTTGGAGAAAACAGCGGCCATAAGATTTTAAAAGATAAGGAAGCAGCAATTTTTTTAACAAACAAAATTCTCTTTTGTTTGCTTCATTGGCGTTATCTATAGAAGTATATTAATAAACAAGTCAATAACTATTGATTTATCCACACAAAAATGCCGATTATTGTCACCTACCGATTCCTAGTAATATTTTACGCTTACCTTTTGTGTTCTTGCAGGTGCACTCCAAAGCAGATAGTAAAATAAGAATCGTATTATCTATAGAACAATAAAACTAATTATTTTACTACTTAGGAGTGCTCCTGCAAGGACACAAAGCCGAAAGTTCGTGGGAAATTATTATAAAACCTACCTAGTAACCTAGTGCCTACCTTCCGGCTCCATCATCTGAACAGTTCGATAGTACCATATTATTGTATTAATTGTATTATATACGACACAACGATTAGAAGTTGGTTAAATTCGATTTCCAATATTTTCTAATATAGTTACTTACACGTGAAGCTAATAAAAGTATGTTAAAAAATTAATCCTAAACAGCTTATTATTGAGTGAACACAAACTAAAAAATGTATATTTTACTTCTTCTTCTTCTTAGTACAAACGATTACATTTTTGTGGAAAGTTGATATTAATTAAATAAAGCAATACCAATAACACATTTTCTAAACCAAACAGAATATATGAGTACGAAATTACTTCTTGTCAACAATAATTCATAAAGAGGTAGGCCGTGTCACAGTTTGAAACCGATACGACAATTAGGAAGTTGGTGTCCATTGAAAAAACATCTCACAAACAAGTTAGCACAGCTCGCTAGTGTGCGCACCTGCACACTAGTGTGTGTCCACTTCTATACATCATTATATTTAGACGAACACAACTAAAATACGCTTCCTATTGGACAAAACGCATGCATACGATGTTTGAGTCGAGAGCCGTGCTATGCAATTATCGGCTTAAAGGTGAGCATGCGGAAGTTTTGTCGATACTACCTACGTGTAAAAAGAATAAATGGGGACCATCACATGACAACACTCTGTCGCCTTTATACCGAGAAACCTGTTTAGTATGGTGCACGGAATTGCAAACGCATTTTATAATATAACAACAAACCATGTTCAAATTTATCCACACTACGCTGCAAGCATCGCCTGCTTGCGCGACCGACAGCGATTATGTTATTTTGTGTTAAAAGAAAGAAACCTTTATCTTATTTGTTTGAGTTGTTTGTATACTTAAACGTTTTGATTGTGTACGTTATATATTAAATAAGATTTATCAGAGAAAGTGAAAGACTGAAAATATGGAGATGGACAAAGTAGAAAGAAAAAAACAAGATAAAAAGGTATGTGATATATGTATGTAACAAGACATTTACAGAAAGTGTTATAAAATCCTTATATAGGTACCTAATACGTGAATTTTGTTTTATTTAAAGTTGTCAAACTGCAGAGGTTCTCCACTGCCAAGCTTTACTGGAGGGAGGGTGAAAAAGGCGGGAAATCCCGACACCGTGCTTTCCAGTCGTATATAGGCCAGACACATTGGGTAAGTTGAGAACAGTCAGATTCGACTACTTACGAGATGGAGGATAATTTAACATAGTAATGAGATTTTGTTTTTGTCCTTCCACAGGTCTCACATCTACGATGGCACGCGGGTGCCGAGGATGAGGCAAGAGGACGCTCCGAGCCAGGGACACAAGAGACGGGGGACAAGACATACGAGCCTGCAAAGAACCGAGCGTGAGCAACACCTACCACCTACATATGTATAATTATGTAGTATTTTACAGTTTCGTGCAACCTTAATGGAATTAAAATAATAAGAAGAAAATGTAATTAAAGTAATAAGAAAAATAATAATTTAATGGGCACGATTAAGTAGGTACGTTATATAATTGAAACATTCATTGTGATCATATCGAGTTTCCGTTGCGCATCAACCAGATACTGCCGTAAGCGCCTTCGAAATGTTTCCATCGTGTTGACAACTCTGATAGGTGGTGGCAGGTTGTTCCACACTTTGGATGCCGCATAACAAAAGCTGCCTCTAAAAGCTGCCGTATTGTGCAACTGGGTCGAGAGTTGTTGTGAGCATTGCCTTCTCCCGCATTCTCGTCTACTCGCAACCCAACCCAGTCTGTCGTACAGGTAGTCCGGTTTCTGACACTTGATTACACCGAACAGAAGACAAGCCAAGTGTAGTTTGCGTCTCGATTTCATTTTAAGTGTAAAATGTTTGTTTAAAATAGGTGTTACATGACTTCTGAAAGGAATTTTATAACAAAAGCGTTTTGAACCCTTTGAATGAGCCGATCCGTACGAGCTAAAAGGCGCGGGCCGTACACTGTGTCTGCGTAGTTCAACTTGGACAAAACAATGATTTCCACTAGCTGCTCCCGTAATGCTTCAGATAAGTAAGGCCTAATCTTGTACAGAACCTTCAGACGGTAAAAACAGTTTCGTACAGAATCGGCCACGTGTTTCTCAAAACGAAGTCCGCTGTCTATAACTAGACCAAGATTTCGCGCTTCATACACTCTCTCAATTTGCTCGCCCATCAGTTCTAAGTTAAATGTGACGGGCAGTCTGGCCAGCTGCTGTCGTGAGCCAAATGCCATAAATTTGGTCTTTGTTGGATTTAGAGACAGGCAGTTCTCCCGAGACCAGGCTGCTATTCTATCAAGATCCTCGTTAAGATCCCTAACGGCTCTTTCGTGTTCATCTGGCCTAAAAGATATATAAAGTTGAACATCGTCTGCGTATATGTGATAAATAACATCAAAGTCATAAGATTGAAGAATAGCCCACCACCTGTTTACTCTTGGTGTCAGGTCTTTTTTTGAATGGGAAGCTTTTAAAGAATTACAATCGGTAAAAACTGTAAATCTACGTTCATAAAGATAATGCCTAAAATGTTCCACAGCCTTAACCACTGCCAGAGTTTCTAACTCATAAGAATGATAACGACTTTCTGCATCAGTTGTTCGATGGCTAAAATAAGCGATTACATGGGGCAAATTATTAAGTTTTTGTATTAACACTGCTCCGTAACCATCACTACTTGCATCCGTATGAAGCTCTATTGGCAAAGAAGGATCAAAGATCTTAAGAACAGGTTCGGTTGTTAAATGATTAATAATAGTTTTTAATATTTTGTCATGTTCTGGTTTCCATATAATTTTACGTTTACCTGCAGCAATTAAAGGGTATAATGGCTAATAAGTTTGAAAAATTTGGGATAAATTGCCGAAAATAAGATGCCAGACCGATTAATTGTCTTACTTGTGTAGCGGTACTGGGCGTTGATAATTTTTGTAAAGCTTCAATTTTTCGAGGATTTGGCCCGATTTGTCCAGAGGATATTACAAATCCCAGATACTCGATCTTTGTTTTCATGAACGAACACTTTTTTAAATTAAACGAAAATCCTGCTTCCGATAAGGTCTTTAATAATTTTTCTAGTCTGGTTAAACCTTCACATGTTTAGTATCAATAGCGACGTTCACAACATTAATACTAGAAATAAACACAAAATAGTGGTGCCAAAATTTAGATTGACTAAAACAAATAAATCATTTTTAGGACACGGTGTACGCTTCTATAACAAGCTACCGAAAACTGTAACCGATCTTACCGGTAAGAAATTTAAAATCCACGTTAAATCTGTTCTCACAAAGAAAGCATATTATAGGATCAAAGACTATGTTGACGATAGAGACGTGTGGCGTTGAATATCTTCTGCACATGTGGCTTCCCTGGTTATCCATTGTGTCTACTAATTCTATTTTATATTAGATTCACTTTACATTTGTCCCATTGACCCGGGTATGTCTTAAAACTGCGACCAGACACCGGAGGAGGGGCAGCAGCGTCCTCTCACTAATCGGTGAGCCACTGCGATCTCCAAGCCGCCTGCCAAGCGTGGAGATTATGGCAAACCCCCCCTTGAGGGAGGCCTTCGTTCAGCAGTGGACGTCTTCTGGCTGATGATGATGATGATCTGGACATTCTTGATGTTTCAATATTTTGTATTCTTTTTTGTATTTTTTTATTTCTGTTTTATCCGCTTTGATCTGTTTATCCCGTTTTTAGTTTATATTCGAAACAATTGTTTAACTCATGTTGTATTGCCTCATTGTGTAAGTAGCATTCTATTAAGTTTGTATTTTTTCTTATATAATGCATGTTAATTTAAGATTTTAATTGTAAATTAACTTTTTGTTTTTGAAAAGAGTATCCATGGAGTTTCTTGCCGGTCTCTTCTCCATAGGACCTACCCCCTTTGGAACCGTGCGCCTAGAGTCTCGACTTTTTAAAAGTGCCTGAAAAGGCCTACTTGAAATAAAAAACTTTGACTTGACTTGACTTGACTTCTTCAATAGTTTCTGATGCAGAAAGTACGTCATCCATATAAACTAAGATTCTATCATCATTAAGTCGTTTAAGCGAGGTATTTATGGCTCTTAGAAATACCTGTGGAGCATTTCGGAGCCCAAATGGCATGGTCAAGTACTCAAACTGTCCAGTAGGGGTAACGAAAGCAGTTTTCTCTATCGAGTCTTGGTGAGCCTTAATCTGGTGAAAACCAGACGCTATATCTATACTGGAGAAGAAATTTGCTCTATGTAATTTATTTATTTGGTCACTTATTAATGGAAGGGGATAGCTATCAGGACGTGTGTTTCTATTTAACTCCCTATAATCAACACACATACGATCACTGCCATCTTTCTTCTTTACCAGCAAAATGAGACTTGCGAATGGTGATGAGCTCTCTCGAATAATTTTGGCGTCCATTAGTTCTTTGATTTTTTCATTAACAACATCTAATTTAGAGGGAGATAATCTATAGGGTCGTCTGTAAACTCTCTTATGAGGGTCAATTAAATCGATTTTTAAGACACCGGTAATAGCTTGTGTGGTCGGCAACTTGTCAATGAAGTTGTTGGAATAATTGTTTAATATACTAATCAAAGTTTTTTTATCACGGCCAGTTAAGTCGGTATCAACAGAATGGAAACTAGTACTATTAAGTTTAGAACAGAGATTATTAAGTTTGTATTTAAAAAGGATTAATTTTGCACTGCTAATTTCAACCGAAACTCCATTTTGCAATATATCACGACCTAATAAAACCTCTTCATTTAAATATTCATCTGGTAATACGTGAAAAGTGACATTAAGGGAAAAATTTTGAACGCAAACTGAACATTTTACTTGTAAAGAAGAAATTATACTATTGCCGCCTATGCCCTTCAAAACTATCTGTTCATGAAGTCTGCTACCGTTCAATGAATTACTTATACTTTGTTTTATAAGACTACATTCTGATCCAGAGTCAAAAATAAATGATAACTTTATACCACTCGTCTCCAAAGTACCGCGAGCAGTCTTGCGGCACAGGTTGACTTGCATGCTACTTGAAGCGTCGTCTTCTGTCTTCGTATAGCGCTTGGGGCAGGTACTTTTTCCAGGTTCTTTTTTTCGATTATCAATTCGCTTAGAGTGCACCAGTTGGTAATATCGGAATCTGGTTCATCTGGATCAAAGGACACCAACTTGATGGGCGTAGATGGATTGGGACCGCTAGGAATCAAGCGGTCTGCTATTTTTTTAAAGATTGCTTCCATGCCAGAAGAGAAAAGATACATTTGCTGTTCTATATTATTAATTGCAGTTGTCTGATTTTGAAGTGGGGGTAGATCCGATCCCACCTCTCATGTAGGAAGTGGGTCAAGACATGACGAATAAAAAATGCGAATATAACGCGATAAGATAATAAAAATGTAATAATCGTTTTAATTAAATCACAATCGGATACAAAAGAAATAATTAATTGAGAAACATGAATTAAAAACCTTTCCTTATTACAAACAATCGACTATAAAATCAACCACAAATTGTAATGAGACTAAATTATAGTTATCAGTGTAACGTTACAGTGGCGCCCAGGCTAGTAGTAGGTACACTTTAAGTGGGTTTTCGCTCTGCTCAACATCCTAGCGGTGATCTTTATTCTTGTGTGTACTTTTTGTGTTCTGGTTTGCCTGATAATTCTCTATAAAATCTTGTTTTCTTAGTCTGATTATACAATTATCATTGTTAAAATGGGAACTCACCCAATTAACTTTATACACTTGAGGAAAGCTGAGCTTGAATATGAAGTGCTTATAAGGGGTGGAGAATCTGGCACCTGTCTAAATCTTAGAAAGCAAATTAATCAATTGTTTAAAAAATATTCTAGTGATGACATTCATGAATCAGGCTTGGATACTCGGGAGGATCTAGATGCTGTAGATATTACCTTGTCATACCTTCAGTCAAGCTTGTCAGAGTTCAACACTGAGGCTGGGGTGTCCAAGGGAATATCATACCGAAACCACATTAAGTACAGATTGGCACGTATTACACCCACTACTTCAGAACACAAAGCACTTAAGCAAAAATTAGAGTCTACATACAGTACACTTAATACACAGTTTACTTCACTGGAATCTAAATATAGTACTCATAACATACTACAGACAGAACCTACCAATACTAACATTACTGTGACATGTAACAGCCACATTCCGGGTAAACCAAAATATGATGGTAGGAATTGTGTGCGCTCTTTTATCCAGAAGCTAGAGGAATTTCGGGTTAGTAAGAAAATCCGAGAGGAAGACATGTTCAATTATGCTTATGAAATCTTTTCTGATAACGCCTTGCACTGGTACCGTCATATTAAGCCTAATGTTAGTTCTTGGAGTGAGCTTATACAACAGCTAAAAACTGCTTTTGATTCTGATGATTATGATTACAGACTTCTCACTGAAATAAGACAGCGTACACAGGGAGAACATGAGAATATAACAGTATACATATCCATCATGAGTGGACTATTTAGTAGATTGAACTCAAAACCAGCAGAGTCAGAAATATTTGATATTATCTCTCATAACTTAAAACCAATCTATGCAGAAGTTCTAGCAATTAGCAATGTGCAGACTTTGGACCAATTGGAATCTGTATGTAAAAACTATGAAAAGTATAGATCCAGAGCTGCTCACTATCATGAGCCTTCTAAAGCTAACCTCTCTTCCTTAGCTCCAGAGTTTGCATATGTTAAACCCATAAACAAATCTTCTAGCTCGACTTCTAGTCCCAATCCTTATAACAGATATAGATACAGCCAGGGTAACTACTATAAAAAGACAACTCCAACTTGGGTTGACTCTCAATCACCCAAGCCTATTTCTGTAATTAACAACAGTAATAGTGACTCTTCACCAAGAGCCGTACCTTTTTGCCCTCGGTGTAGAAGTAACTCTCATTCATTACGTCAGTGCGGCGCTGATCGTTTCCTGATTTGTTTCAAGTGTGGGGAAAAAGGAGTGAAATATTCAGATTGCACTAAATGTAGCTGTTCAAAAAACTAGTTAATTTGGATTGTCGAATTAATAAAAAAGATAATAAGCCGAGTAAAGCAGAGTGGGAAGATTGGTTATCTGTGGTTTCTAAATTTTCCACTGTAGTGTATAATTGGGGGTTCTGGATCACTTGCTCTCGCTTCGCTCGATCGCGTGATCCAGAACTCCCCAATCATACACTACTGTTGTGATCTGCAAGTAAATAACACTGGGCAGTTATTTTACCCTCCTACTATGATCCGTGATACAGTTCGCAATGCAGATTGAGTAAGTGTATTAATAACGTCTAACTGATGCGGTGCGGTGCTCTGTTAACACTGATGAATGAACTGACTAATAACATTTTATTCGAAAGATAATCTAGCGACTGAGCATGGGCTTCGATTCCCAAATGAATGTTAATGCTACTACACAAATTCATTGTTCTGAAACCCGGTATTAATCAAAAGCATATTTATTTTTATTACTCTAATTAGACTTAAACTGAATTGAAATCTACTGTGAAAGTGATTAGATATTCGCAATGACACCCAAGTAACTGCAAAAATCTTATTATCATTGTTACGAGTGATTGAGTACTAGATGCATTGTTTGTCAATTACTCCCCTCGTACGAGAGCCGGTGCACGACTAGTATAAATGTGTAGCGGGCTCAGTTGATGTGATCGGTCTCGCGAGGACCGCTCACATAATCATGTGTATTATGTCGGATATAATAAAGGCTAAATGTCATTGTAACGGTTTCGTTATTCTCCTCAGAAAAAAAATATTTTTTTTCCAATTCTAGTTTAAAAAAAAAAAAAAAAAATAACACTAAAATAATTCTTCATTCTTAAAACTAACACTATTAATTCATGTATTTACATTAAAACACAAATTAAAAATACATATATAAACTTAAACTAATTTAAATATTAATTCATAAGCAAACTCGGGAGGCGCGGTATGTTTAGCAGATCATGACACGATTGCGTGGAAGGATCGATGGGCGCGGCGCACTGGCCGCGCGGTGTGTAGCGATAATTTCTATTGTCTCAGAGCTACCTGGACGACACTGAGGTCGGACGTACTACGTTAGTCTCAAATTGTTTTCTTCTACCTGCGACGTGGAACAAAAATTGTTCAACTAATAATTATCATTTAAAATCGATTCGAGAATTATTTACTTACTATATAACTAGTAAAATATATTACATTTACTGTGTCGTGTTTCACCCCGAATCGGGGTTCTCTCCGGTACCGGATCTTACTGGCTGAGAACAAGATTAAGGTCTGGAATCACCTACCAGACTACCCTACGACAATCTACCGGACTACCCCACGACGCCGAAGTCTACGCTCATCAATATCTACCAGGGCAGTGGTCTTGATTTCTGAGTGCTTGTCGCACGTTGGTCTTGGGAGTACTAAAGAACCCACTAACTATATTTTATTATTATTATACCTACATGCTTCAATTTAAAAAGGCTGTTTTATTTATTTACATGTAGAACTGTTACACTGGCGCCCAACGTGGGGCCCGAAAAAGTGGAATCTATCTACAACTATCCCACCCCGAGTAATCGTAAAGAGGTGCGTCGTTTTATTGGTACAGCTTCTTGGTACCGTAGGTTTATACCAAATTTCAGTAATTTAGCTGCTCCCCTAAATAAATTAACTTCACAAGGTAAGAATGCTTCTCCATTTTTGTGGTCTCAAGAAGCTGACGAAGCTTTTAAAAAACTAAAAGAGCATCTAGTCTCGGCACCTATACTTGCTTGTCCAGACTACTCTAGACCGTTTTGTGTCCACACTGATGCCAGTGATTATGGCATAGGAGCAGTGCTAACACAGATCCTCAATAATGAAGAGAAAGTGATTGCGTATATGAGTAAGTCTCTAACAAAACAGGAACGTAACTACAGTGCCACCGAGCGCGAGGCCTTGGCTGTTCTTACTGCTATTGAACACTGGCGGTGCTACTTGGAAAACGGCATCAAATTCACTGTATTTACAGACCATTCTTCTTTAAAATGGTTTCTTAATTTAAATAATCCTACAGGAAGGTTAGCTCGCTGGGGAGTACGACTCTCAGCTTATAATTTTGAAGTCAGACACCGAAAAGGCGCTGATAACGTAGTGCCTGATAGTTTGTCTCGCTCTGTTCCTATATGTGCTGTTAATGACACGACTGACGGACCGACTATAACTACTCCTATAACAAATGATTCTTGGTTTTTGAATACTTTCAATGGTTGCCAAAATTCCCCAGCATCTTTTTCAAACTATCGTGTCGTAAACGGTAACTTGTACCGTTATATGAAATCAATCAATCCACTTGCGCGAGAATTCGAATGGAAAGAAGTGATACCACTAGAGAAGCGGCAAGACATTATTTCCCAAAATCATTCAGAACCCACTTCCGGACATCTAGGTATTTTTAAAACTTATAAGCGTTTATCCTTAAAATATTTTTGGCCTCACATGCACCATGACGTATCTAACTTTATCTCAAACTGCGATACTTGCCAGTCGTACAAATACCCAAACCATACTACTCTTGGTACAATGGGTAGACCAAAAGACTGCTGCCGTCCATTCCAAATGATAAGCGTTGATCTTGTCGGACCCTTACCCGTCACTAGAAATCAAAATACCTTTCTGCTAGTTGTTGCCTGTTGTTTCTCCAAATATTGTCTATTGTTTCCTATTCGGCGTGCTACAGCTGATATTATCTCTAAAATCTTGGAAGAGAAAGTATTTCTTATTCACGGAATACCTAGTACAATACTAATGGATAATGGCAGACAATTTATTAGTAACACAATGAAAAACTTATTTAATAATTACGATATTCCTAATGTCTTTTATACCCCACTTTATACGCCCCAAGTTAACACAGTGGAGCGTTATAATAAGACAATTATTACTGCTGTGTCCACCTTTATTGAAAATGATCATAGATCTTGGGACACTTTTATTCCAAAAATTCAATTTGCTTTAAATAGCGCAGTTAATGAGGTGACAGGTTACACACCATCATTTTTGGTATTCGGTCGCGAATTGGTAAGCTGCGGGTCTCACTATGTAGATGCCGATGTTCAGGATCATATAATTTTTGCGCCTCGTGATGCGTATGCAGAAAACCGTGGTTGTTTAAGTAAAATTTTTGATAAAGTCCAAGCTGCACTTATCAAAGCGCACTCTCGGTATAGTACAAGTTATAATCTTCGTCGGAAAAACGTGGAGTTTAATGTGGGAGACATTGTCTGGAAGCGAACCTTTTACCAAAGTGACAAAGATAATAGATTTTCAAAGAAACTAGCACCGAAGTTTATTAAATGTCGTATCGTTCAGAAAAGGTCTAAACTTGTCTATGATCTTGAGGATATGCAGGGTAATAACTTAGGTACCTGGCATGTAAAAGATTTTAAGCTAACATAGTTCAGTTTTTTTTAAGAGGATTTTACTAGGAAAAATCCTAACCTAAAAAGAGGGGTATGTAACGGTTTCGTTATTCTCCTCAGAAAAAAAATATTTTTTTTCCAATTCTAGTTTAAAAAAAAAAAAAAAATAACACTAAAATAATTCTTCATTCTTAAAACTAACACTATTAATTCATGTATTTACATTAAAACACAAATTAAAAATACATATATAAACTTAAACTAATTTAAATATTAATTCATAAGCAAACTCGGGAGGCGCGGTATGTTTAGCAGATCATGACACGATTGCGTGGAAGGATCGATGGGCGCGGCGCACTGGCCGCGCGGTGTGTAGCGATAATTTCTATTGTCTCAGAGCTACCTGGACGACACTGAGGTCGGACGTACTACGTTAGTCTCAAATTGTTTTCTTCTACCTGCGACGTGGAACAAAAATTGTTCAACTAATAATTATCATTTAAAATCGATTCGAGAATTATTTACTTACTATATAACTAGTAAAATATATTACATTTACTGTGTCGTGTTTCACCCCGAATCGGGGTTCTCTCCGGTACCGGATCTTACTGGCTGAGAACAAGATTAAGGTCTGGAATCACCTACCAGACTACCCTACGACAATCTACCGGACTACCCCACGACGCCGAAGTCTACGCTCATCAATATCTACCAGGGCAGTGGTCTTGATTTCTGAGTGCTTGTCGCACGTTGGTCTTGGGAGTACTAAAGAACCCACTAACTATATTTTATTATTATTATACCTACATGCTTCAATTTAAAAAGGCTGTTTTATTTATTTACATGTAGAACTGTTACATCATCTTATATGGATTGTTAAGATTTCTCTCGTATCGCGGAGTGCTGCTTTACATACATTTTGCAGATAGCCAGAACCAGAACTAGTTGTAGGTAGATCATACATATGCTGGAATTGAACCTAGGACACGTTGGCTAGAAGTCAATTTAACTACTACATCAATCGCATGTTTTAAATAGGCCCATACGTGGTAATTTTTCACTGTATTTGTGTCTGTCTCGTAGTAGTTATTATGTAGCAGGAAAGATATCGGTACATTATTATTTGTTAAATTAAATAATGGCAAAATAAAACATGAAAACAAAATCCAAACCGGAACAAATACTCATTTGTTCCGTGCGGAAATTGAATCCGCAAACACTTGGCGCATTAGTTGCAGCATCGATTAAACCTAATATTTACATTGTGATGTAGCGAGTCGAGCTCTTAGCCAATGCGCCAGACGTGTCGTCAAAGATGTGATAAAATATTGGATCACTTTATGCTAGCGTACATACATAATGTTGCACATAACAAATTTATAATTCCAGTGCAACCAAAAGATGTAGTTAAGACCTTTTCTTTACACTTCAATGTTTCCAGTTGTTCCTAAATCAACCTAATTTTACATAATTAAAACTGATATTGCTTTCAGTAGAAATAACACGATTTGTCAATATAATGCATATATTTAAATAACAGTTACATTAGGTAAGGAATATGTAATTTCTTAGAAGATCAATTACTCATTTAATTTATATAATTAAACATTAAATCAATGTTTATTTAATATTCACCCAGCTTAATTCTGTAATATCCTATTACGAGTTCTATAACAATAATCACTTTGTAATCCATTGCCACCTCTTTCTATTAACATTAAAATGAGCAGGACAGCTATATCTAACACAGCCTTTACGACTTGCGAGTTTAAAGAATAAGGCAACATTTCTCTATACATGACAAATAACTACCAGAGATCTCATTTTATTGGTTTCTTATATGTTTGTATGTACTCCGCCAGGGTTAATTGACACCTCATTCCTTTTACGATTTTTGTCTCCAGTTGCCTCCATAATTCTAATAAGGATAAAGTGTTGACAGTGACACTTTCCATAACTAGAGTATTGGGAAGCATTCACATTGCGCATTCAACACGACAAATGAATAAAATAAAATCTTCTTTAAGCGCTTTAGTGATAGAGATGAAATTTGAATAACAAATATTGTATTAATTAAATTGATTGAAGAAATTATTGTTGGATACTAACATATGACCAAGGCTTTAGGATTTAGGTCTATAAAAAAGGCATCTGAGATATCATTCCTTACATTTTGTCATTATTGTGCTGAAGCGCATACAGAACAGTGAGTTTAAATTTGTTTGTGATTGTTCTCAAGTGTTGCAGAAACAAAGTATGTGAGTATTATATTTTACTTAATCAATTTTTTCCTACGACTGTAATAGTTAATTGTTTAAAGACTGAAATTATTCAAGTATGTTTAGATAATACATGTATTCGTTAATTATTTCAAAACTAGTGTGCTAATAATATTTTAACAAACGTTTAATAATTGTTGATTCGTTGCTCTATCATGCGATGAACATAAGACCCGGGTTCGATTCCTATTCATTTAAATTATCTTTTCTTCTAATGCTGTAAACGTATCTATTATTCCCTGCCGTGCCTCTACCTAGCCCTTTGATGAACGAAGGTGTTGTTATTTCATTGTGCTAGGAATGTAGGTAATAAAAATATTTATTTCATTTAAATAATGTTTTCAGGGCTGAGTCAATGATTAATCCTTTTTGGGCTGAAGAAGAGGACTCTACGCCTTCAACGTCTCGAGCAACAAAAGAAAAAAACAGTGGCAGCTCAAAAAAAAAAGTTGTGAAGAGAGATAAAAAAGTGTCTCGGAAGAAGAAGGCTTTGCTTTCTAAAACCCCTTTCGCATCAGAATCAGAGTCTGATAGCGACGGGCTGCCAGTTGTTACAACACCAGCTCCAAAAAGAAAACGGGATACCGCCGTTACAGACTCTGAGGTAACTTAAATACTACTAACTTTTTCAAACAATTTACATTTCCATTTCATTTAAAAGCAATCATAAATTATATCAGTGTTTTTACAGTGTGTGATTTACTCCATAAAAGTTATACTTATTTGAGGACATAAGAGTTTAAATACTGTTTTATTTTTAATTTATCTATTTTTTTATTAGCCTCACGCTATATTATTTTTAATTAAAATTAATTTTTCTATATTATGAATTTCAGGATGAATTGTCTCGACCGCTGATCCGTGCTGCCACTCTGAAGAGCTGCTTCACTCAGCGAGTGGCTGATGGTTATACCTTCCAATCAGACCCCGGTAGGGTTGGCAGGTATTATTTCGAATTAAGAATTTATAATACGGACGAAGTAGAAAAACTTGCTCCAAACGAGCGTTGGAAACAATCTTTTGTAACGTTAAAATTATCGACTGATAAAGATAATGTTGTGTGGAAGGCTTTAACACACCTTGTGAGTACTGGAAAAGCTGAATTTAAAGAAATTCAGCCCGTTCTATACAGTAAACGTTCTTAAATTAAATTAAAATACATTTTATTCAGTTTTATACCTTATCTATATTATGTACTGCTTATGCGCAAGTTTTCATAATTTGTGAGTAACTTTAATATGAACCTGTTTTTTTTTTTATATAGATCTATTTAATCAAATTAATTTATACCGAAATATAAAAATAGATACAGTCTTTATAAAGAAATATGAGAATATTTAATTGATTTAAAATAAATATTTTATATTATACATGTCATTTTTGTCAGACGTTCAATATAAAAATAAATTGAAAATTGAGATATTTAATAACCCGAAATAAGAAATTCTAAATTAAAAACTGAGAAATTTTAATTATATTATACGTGTCATTTTTTTCAGACGTTCAATATAAAGTAGAAATTGAAAATTGAGAAATTTTAAAACCCGAAATAAGTAATTCTAAATTAAAAACTGAGAAATTTTAATTATATTATACATGTCATTTTTTTCAGACGTTCAATATAAAATAGAAATTGATAATTAAGAAATTTAAAAACCTGAAATAAGTAATTCTAAATTAAAAACTGAGAAATTTTAATTATATTATACATGTCATTTTTTTCAGACGTTCAATATAAAATAGAAATTGATAATTGAGAAATTTAAAAACCTGAAATAAGTAATTCTAAATTAAAAACTAAGAAATTTTAATTATATTATACATGTCATTTTTTTCAGACGTTCAATATAAAATAGAAATTGATAATTGAGATATTTAAAAACTCGAAATAAGAAATTAAAAAACTGAGAAATTTTAAATGAGAATTAACAACTACTAAATAAAATTGAATAACTGTGATAGAAAATACCAAATACATTTAGTAAAAATAGTTTTTATAAAATTTAAGATCAGTTTAATAAACATGTTTTTTTGTAAAGACTGTAATATTTATGTTTCAAGATTATCAGCGCACAGTAGAACAAATATTCATAAATCTAATCGATTGCTCTGCTCCGAATTCGAAAATATTCAAATTATTGCTACTGCATTTAAAAATAGAATAATAAGTTACAAAGTGAATCCAGTTAAATCTAATGAAGTAACAATAACTCCAGAAACGTTTTTAAATCAAATTTCTAAGTCTGTATGTGATATTATCAATCTTATGATTCAAAAACATAAATCAATTAAAGTCAATTTTGAATTATTTGTGTCATACATTTTGCCAAAAAATAATGAAAGCTCTATGAAATCTTTTAATACCAAGTATATGATAGTAGTTCCGAACACAGATATTTATAATATATATTTTAAATGCTCCGAAAAATTAATATCTAAATGTTTAGAGTTTGAACTTGCTGAATCTGGTTGGACTATCGATTGTATAAACCATTTGGAAGTAAACATTAACAAGTACAATCCTTTAAGAGCTGGAACATACTTAGAATTACCTAAGGTTATAAAAAACACAAAGTCATGTTTGAATATACGCAACAATGACAATAATTGTTTTTTGTGGTGTATTGTTGCCCACATGTTTCCAAAAAGACTGAATGCTAATAGAATGTAATCATACCCACACTATACGTTGCTTTTAAACATAAATGATATGTCTTTTCCACCAAGTTTCGATGATATTAAAATCTTTGAGAAAAATAACCCTTCGATAAGTGTGAATGTTTATGGTCTTGAAGCTAATAATCATGTAACGGGTCCTCTATATTTAACGCGTGAACGAAAGCTTACACATATCAATTTGTTGTATATAACTAAAGACAATAAAGCCCATTTTTGTTTAATAAAAAACTTCAGTCGCCTTGTGCACCGACAATTAACCAAACATAAATCTAAAGTATTTTTATGTGATGAGTGTTTTTTGTATTATGACAATGAAGATAAATTATTAAATCACAATTGTGGTAGAATAAAAACAATCTTGCCTGATGAACATAGCAAATTACAATTTTCAAACTTTGAGAAAACCCAAAGAATTCCAATTGTAATATACGGAGATTTTGAAAGTTTGCTTTGTAAATACTCGGACAATAATAAATCGCTATTTACTGAATCTGTACAGTCACATCAAGCATCATCGTATGCTTATTATATTTGTTGCAAATCTAAATCGGAATTAAATGATTTTGTTAGTTATAGAGGTCCAAATTGTGCACAAAAATTTATTGAAACCATCACAAATGATATAAAAAGGCTGTATAAAATTTTACAAAATGAACAGCCAATGCTACCTCTCACTTTTGATGAGTTTAAATCATTCAAAACTGCTCAATTATGTCATATATGTAAAACCAAGTTTGCCCAAAATGATAAAAAAGTTAAGGATCATGATCATTTTACAGGTAAATATAGAGGTCCTGCACACAATGCTTGCAATTTAAATTTGAAGCAATGTCAGTACATACCTATAATTTTTCACAATCTATCTGGATATGATTGTCATTTATTTATAAAAGAGCTGTCGGATATAATTGGCAAAGTAACTTTGATTCCTAAATCAAAAGAAAAGTACATATCGTTTACAAAATTCATGCCTATTGATGATAAAAATATAGTTCAGTTGAAATTTATTGATTCGTTTAACTTTTTAAGTGCTAGCTTAGATAAATTGGTAAGAACGTTACATTCAGATGATTTTCAACACATGCGCGTATTTTTTAATAATGATCGTTTATTTAATTTAGCTTGTAGAAAAGGTGTATATTGTTATGACTATGTAGACAAATGGGAAAAAAATAATGAAACCCAACTGCCAGAACAGTCAAAATTTTTCAATAAACTAACGGGCGAAAATATTTCAACTGAAGATTATCAGCATGCTTTAAACGTATGGCAAAATTTTAAAATAAAAAATTTAGGAGAATATACAGACCTTTATTTAAAATGTGACGTACTGTTATTATGTGATATTTTCGAAAAGTTTCGGGAAATGAGTTTACTTTATTATAATTTAGACCCATGCTATTATGTTTCATCACCGTCGTTAAGCTGGGATGCTATGCTATTGTATACTAAAGTAGAGCTTGATTTAATATCTGACGTGGAAATGTACCAAATGTTAGAAAACGGAATTCGAGGAGGTCTTGCCCAATGCACATTAAGATATGCCAAAGCTAATAATAAATACCAATCATCGTATAATAAAGACGAGGCAAGCACGTACCTTATTTATCTTGACTGTGTGAATTTATACGGCTTTGCAATGATGCAGAAACTTCCAATGCGTAACTTCCGATATCTTAATGATAATGAAATAAATAAGTTCAATATAAATAATGTTAACAAAAATGGTAATGAAGGATACATTTTAGAGGTAGATTTATATTACCCTCCTAACATTCATAATGCTCATTCGGATCTGCCATTTGCTGCCGAAAAATATTCTGCTATGCAAAGCAAGTGTAAAAAGTTAATAGCAAATTTATACAGTAAACATCGTTTTGTTATTCATTATATACATTTACAAGAGTGCTTAGAAAATGGCTTAATATTGTTAAAAATATATAGAATATTATCATTCTATCAAGATAACTTTTTAAAACCATATATTTTATTAAATACTTCTCTCAGGCAAAAAGCTAAATCTGATTTTGAAAAAGACTTTTTTAAGAAGCAAAACAATTCTATTTTTGGAAAAACAATTGAAAACAAGCGGAAAGAAGTTGATGTTAGGCTCGTAAAACTATGGAAAGATAAGTTAAATACAACCAACAAATTGTTTGGTGCTGAAAGGTATATTAGCGCACCGAATTTTAAAGACTTATCAATTTTGTCCGAAAGTTTAGTAGCTATTCAATTAAATAAGACAAAAGTTATATTAGATCGCCCTATTTATATCGGATTTTCTATTCTTGAAATTTCTAAAACACATCTATATAAGTTTCATTATTCTGTTATTAAAAAAATGTATGGAAATAATGTAATTTTATGTTATACTGATACTGACAGTTTACTTTATTTAGTAAAAACTGATAATATTTATGAGGATATGAAAAACAATATTCAATATTTTGACACAAGCAATTTTGAGGTTAACAATATATATGGGTTACCTAAAGCCAACATGAAAATGCCAGGCTATTTCAAAGATGAATTAGGCGGAGAGATTATTTCAGAATTTGTAGGTTTAAGAGCTAAGTTATATTGTGTGCGCACTGAAAATAAAACAATAAAGAAAGCAAAAGGAGTAACAAAGCCGATTACGAAAAAATTGGATATTGAAAAATATAAAAGGGCATTAATGTTTAATGAAAACCTTCGAGATGATATGTATGTTATAAGGTCTAAAAATCATCAAATTTTTACGCAGAAATTAAATAAACTCATTCTTAATAGTGATGATGATAAAAGGCAGAGAATTAAAGGTTGTTTCAACACTTTACCTTGGGGGCATTATAGTTCATTGCTTTAGTACGTACTCTTAATATTTGTTCTACTGAGCTAAACCTAACATTTTATTTATTATTGTAACATATATAAAGCTAATTATTATAATTAATATAAATATGTAATAAGTATTTAATGAAATAAAATAAAAATGTAATCAATGGATGTAACTATAATAAATAAATGTATAATCTATACCTACTTATTTGTTTTTTTTCCTTTCCGAAAGATTTCCGTCTTATATAAACTTTTATAGATAATGTCATGATAACGTTAGTATCATAACATATACATAACATAACACTTGTAATCCCCCGAAGGACTAGACAGAGGTGTACCTAATATCCAAATTTCGACAGTTATGTTTAAGCCCCATGCAGTATTGAACGTAAGCCTATTGCCATCAACCGGACAAAAATCGCGACTGCTACTAATGAGTTCCTGATGGAAAAACCTAATAATACTTTGTCCAACCTGGGAATCAAACCCAAGACCTCTTGTTCAGCAATCGGGCTTACGACCATTAGACCAGCGAGACGGTCATAACTTTAGTATCTATACTATACTAATTTATTGGGTGATTAAAAACGCAGTATGTAGAATCAATTTTAATTTTATTGTTTCACATTTAATTAAATAATAACTTATAAATTGTATTCAAAGTTTTGTATGTAGGCGAACTTAATTTTTTAACTATACCTTCTAGATATTCTAAACTTAAATATAAATTAAATTAACTTTATACAATAATACCAAACATTACACATTAGATTTGCTTAACTTTTTCACTATTTTACCAACTAAATGATCAGTTTCGTCCATGATGTCATCGTAATCACTTGTCACTATATACTGCACATTCACACTTGCATTATCAGTTTCAGTGTCTATTTCTTCCATATTACGACCATCCAAATCATAGACCATAATTTTTATTAGATGACGAACATGTCCTTGCTCCTTACGCATGATAAAGGATGAGTTTTTAAAAGATTTACTTTTTTTCTTCTTCAATCTACGCTCCTCTGTTTTTTGCTGTCGACTCTCTTCACATGCTTTAGCTGCTACTTCCATATACGAGCTCTCCCTGTCCTGAGCATAATAAAATGGATTGGTAACTGGGTTTGAGTCCTCTATCACATTCTGAAAGAAAACAAAGAATATTAAACATCATGAACTATGGATTCAATGTTTGATTTAAGAGAATACTAATAGTTACTTACCTCTAAATTTCGTTTGTCAACGGTATCTAAAACGGGGCTGTAGGATGGCGAGTGTGACATGATTCTGTAATAAAGATGCATTACATAATTATTATTAATAGTTAAAATAATAAATGAAATAAAATAAATAAAAAACTTACCTTGAAAATATAAAAGCGTAAACAAAATGACTTGCTTATGCAAAGAACGCGCGTGAAGTGACCACTTACTTTATAACATATGCAAAAAAAATTGATGGGCAATGTGTAACACGAGTCATTACCTAGCTTATATTTATAGGTACATACCAATCCTGTAAGATGAGAATAGAATCGATCCTGTAGTGACAAGTCTAAAGATAGTGCAAAATAAAGTATATATGTCTATGTTAGACAAGTATAAAATTAGTTGACATAATGAAGTTGATTAAACAACCCATATCACTAAACGTCAAAAATATAAATCTTGGCGAGTCTCCTAAAGAGATTAGACATAGCGCTTTGTTGCCGAATACGATTCGTTGTATAATTTGCGGTCCCTCGAATTGTGGTAAAACAAACGTTGTGATTAGTTTGCTATTGCATGAAAATGGTCTCAAATTTCAAAACCTTTACCTTTACTCAAAGACTAATTTTCAGCCAAAATATTGTTTTTTACGAGAAGTATTAAGAAGAGTGCCTCGCATAAAATTCAATGAGTTCAATGACGATAAAAATGTCATATCTCCAACTGAAGCTTTACCAAATTCTGTATTTATATTTGATGATGTTGTATGTGAAAATCAAATAAACATACGTAATTATTTCTGTATGGGTAGACATAAGCAAATTGATTGTTTTTACTTATCACAAACTTACTCAAAAATACCAAAACAATTATTACGCGACAATGCTAACTTTCTTATAATATTTAAACAAGATGTTGTGAACTTAAAGCACATCTATGACGAACATGTCAACTCCGATTTACCATGGAATCAGTTCAAAGATATTTGTAAAACTGTTTGGAATAATCCTTATAATTTTGTTCTTATTAACAAAGAGTCGTCATTAAATAAGGGAAGGTATAGACAGAATTTTGATATATTTTTTAACTTTGAATGACTATATATGTGCACATATAAGTAATTAACATACAAAATCAAATTCAGTACAATTTGTTCCTTAGCCGAACGCAGTTGTAGGTATAACATGGAGAAAAATATTAAATTAGAATTAATGAAGTCTGTAGACTCCATAAAGAATAAAATAAAACAAATGAAGGGCCAGGAACACTCAATGAACTTATCACTCGATAAAATGCTAAAACCTGTCACAGATCCCCTTAAAACTTTAGTTGGTTCAAATATAAATATGGAAAAAATAAAAAATTTAGAAACTACAACACTCACTAATTCTGGAGATATTGAAATGGATGACATTAATACTAGCTCATCTACAAAGTTTGAGGACTGTTACGAACCAAAACTTAATTCTGCACAATTGGTTAAAAAGTCTCCTAAAATGGAATTACCAGATGATTTAGAAATTTCATTAGAGGGCCATGATATCTATGATATTTATAATGATATAAATGTACCGTTTGGAATAAGAAGTAAAAACAAAACTTTATTGATGGGAAATTCAGTAGTATCATTTTCTAAAATTGACAGTTTGAATAACGATAATGTAATGTTGATTAAAATCGACGATAAATCCTACAATTTAACCCCAGGCCTGAAAGAACTTTTACTTCGAAAAAAAACCTGATTTAAAACTTATATCTAGCAAAGATAAACTTGTCTACAAGGATATATTGCATTATACAAATGCTCATAAGAGAGACTTCAATCCTAGAGGTCAAATAAAGGGTGATAAAGGAATAAAATATCGTGAAATAATCAAACCATTGTTTTCCGAAACGTCAAATGATAACATTCCCACTAAACTTGGGGGATACTTGCCAACGTTAAAGAAATATAAAAGAAATACTGACCTGGTATATTGGGATGACCCCAACGAATTAGTTGAGAGATTGAAATTATTAGTTGCTTCAAAAGATGCTGGCAATACAAACCATGATAATGAAATTTTATCGATAATTGAAGAACTAAAAGAAGCTGACGTAATTAAACAATAAATAGTAGCAATAAAATGATTTTCATTCAGTATCATTGCTGGGTTCACCACAAATGTTATATTATACTGAGTTTTGAAGATGAGTAAAGCTAATGTGGTAAACGAAATTCACAAAAATGCAAGGGTAAACTTTCCCCGAAGACATGTTATTATGAAAGATATAGATGATCTTTGGCAAGCAGACTTAATTGATATGCAATCAATTTCTAAAGAAAATAAAAATTATAGATTTATTCTTACTGTTATTGATACATTTTCGAAATACGCTTGGACCTTTCCTTTGAAAAGTAAAACCAAAGATGTTGTATGCAACTCTTTCAAGATTTTGTTGGATAAAGGGCGTGTCCCCAAAAATCTGCAAACGGATAATGGGACAGAATTTTATAATAATAAATTTCAAAAACTTATGAAATCTCACAATATAAACCATTATTCAACATTCTCAACAAAAAAGGCATCAATAGTTGAGCGATTTATCAGAACATTGAAATCTAAACTGTATAAGGAATTCAGTTTAAAAGGTTGCTATAACTGGATAGATACCCTTAATAATGTTATTTACAAATACAATCACACCTATCATCGGACTATTGCTGAAATCCCAGCACACGTAGATAATACTAATAAAGAACGTATATTATGGAGATATCTCAGGTTGGTAAAAACCAATAATAAAAAAAGCAAATTTAAAGTTGGTGATTATGTACGTATCAGTAAGTACAAAGGAACATTTGAAAAAGGATATACTCCCAACTGGTCAACAGAAATATTTAAAATTCGAAAAATACAATATACAATTCCCATCACCTACTTAATTGAAGATGCGATCAGAGGCCAGCCCATTTTAGGTGCATTTTATGTACAAGAGCTGCAAAAGACAAAACATCCTAATTTATATCTTGTCGAAAAAGTTCTGAGAAGTAAAGGAAATAGTGTTTTAGTAAAATGGTTAGGTTTGTCTTCTTCTGAAAACAGTTGGATTGACAAATCGAATATTTATTAAGTGGTCAACCCATGATACGGCAGTCTTATGATGGGTATTGGTGAGAGCAGTCTTCTCAATTGGCTTATAAATAATTTACCATTTGAATTACATTTACCAGGATACAATTATTGCGGACCTGGCACAAAATTAATTAAAAGGCTTACACGTGGAGATAAAGGTATTAATAAATTAGACGAATATTGCAAAGAACACGACATTGCCTATCACAAGTCTTCAAGCTTAAAGGATCGCCACAAGGCAGATTTAGTTTTGTTAAATATGGCAAAAAAACGAGCAGTTGCCTCGGATGCGAGTGTAGGAGAAAAACTGGCAGCACGTTTAATAAGCAGCGCTATGTCAACAAAAGTTAAAACTGGTTCTGGTCTTAAAAAAAGTAGTAAAAAGTGTTCGCGAAAAACTGCATCTGGAAAAGGGTTAAAGAATCAATTAAAAAATGTTATCAACAAAACAAAAAGACATATGAAAAAATTGAAACCAAAATGCAAAAAAGTGGCAATAGAATTAGCTATGGCCGCTGCCAGAGAGCTAGTTAATGATTCGTCCATTAAACTTCCTCGTATTATTCCTATACCAAAAACTGGGGGAGTATTACCCTTGATTCCTATTTTTGCGGGTTTATCTGCGGCTGGTGCCCTAGCAGGCGGTGCAGCTGGTATTGCTAAGACCATAAATGAATTCAAGATGGCAAAAAAATTGTATGCTGAATCGAAGAGGCACAATGAAAAGATGGAAGCTCTGTGCATTGGGAAAGGGCTACACCTTAAACCGCATAAAGATGGACTCGGAATTTTCGTATCGAAAGAAAAAAACTAAAATATCGGCTACCTAAACGAGCCCTGAGTAATTTGGACATTTTGAAGTATGGAAATAATATTCCCTATTTTAGAGGCGTCTTTATGAGAGATGAGCTCCCTAAACACCCATTTAAAAAAGAATGTGGAGTTATTAATTTAGATAGCTCTAAAAATCCAGGTTCTCATTGGGTAGCCTATGTAAAATACAATGATTATATTGAGTATTTTGACAGTTATGGAAATCTTAAGCCACCAAAAGAATTTATAAAATATGTAGGTACCAAAGTTCACTATAATTATGATAATATTCAACGTGATCATCCTTTCAATTGTGGACATCTTTGTTTAAACTTTTTGAAGAATTTTTGGTATAGTGAAAGAATAAAATAAGCAGAATCTTGTAAAAAAGTTCAGTATACAAGCATGTCTACTACGGTTACCATCTCTGGAAATAAATCGGAATTGGTTACATACTTTCAACCACCTCTACATTTATCTGGCCAATACGAGTGTGGTTTGCTATACTTTTCAGTATTAAATTCAAGACCACATATTAACAACAGCAGTCTGTCTGCAATCAGAATCGAATGTGATCTTGTGCACGGTTCATACTGCAACGGATTACCAACTCATTTCATTCATGAATTTGTATCTGATACTGCTCCAGGTCATCACTACATAGAAAAACCGCAAAACGTTATTTACTATCCAGTAAACAAAAATATAATTTCATCGATATCTGTTAGAATTGTTGATCAATTTGGTCACTGCATTAACTTTGGAAAAGAACATATTCAGCTACGTCTTCATTTAAGAAAAACAAAATGATTGTTCATTATAAAAACACTCAAGTCAATGAAAAACCTCTTAGTTCTTCTACGATTGCTAAGGTGCAAACACGTAAGAAAAAAGTTAAGAAATTGACTAAAGCAAATATAGATTTTCTTAAAGCCCTAGGGTTTAAAGTATGAATATACTACAGATTACGGAATCACCGCACTTCGACACTTCGATCGAAAGTTATGAAGTCCATTCGTACAATCCCTACAATAACAGCTTTAGAGAAAACGATGAAATCAGAATTCCCATCCACCAGCAAGACATATACGTATTACCATCAGCCAGTTCAATTTATGTCGAAGGACAAGCAAAGCTCTTCGGTAAAGATGGGAATCCGATCAAGAAAACTGTTACATTCACTAATAACTCTGTTTTGTCTTTGTTTCAAGACATCAGGTACGAAATAAATGGTATTGAAATAGACCGCATAAAAAACTCGGGATTAACGTCAACAATAAAATCATACATCTCATTAAATGAAGCAGAAAATAAAGTGGCCGCCTTATGGGGTTGGAATTAGAAGGATTTCAAAGTGATG
Source organism: Shargacucullia verbasci (assembly GCA_947562105.1). Classification (NCBI taxonomy): domain Eukaryota; kingdom Metazoa; phylum Arthropoda; class Insecta; order Lepidoptera; family Noctuidae; genus Shargacucullia; species Shargacucullia verbasci. Next base: position 5,680,044 of record OX387281.1, read on the forward strand.
GTAATTTTAGTGCTGTGATACCACTAAATAAGGTTTTAGGGTTTGCAGAGGACTACAATAAAATTGTGATAAATTGCAAACATGAACTTATATTGAACAGAAGTAACACTAACTTAAATAGCGTTATTCTTACCGATGATATTGTACATTTTCAAATAGATATAAACAGAATTCAATGGAGAGTGCCGCAAATAAAAGTATCGGACCGAGAACGACTAACACTTTTAAAACATTTAGAAAGAGATAAACCTATTCAGATGGCTTTTAGAAATTGGGATTTATATGAGTATCCATTACTACCTAAGACCATGAAGCATTCTTGGTCAGTTAAAACTGCTTCACAATTGGAAAAGCCTAGATATGTAATTTTTTGCTTACAAACTAATAGGAAAAATAATAAATCTAAAGACAGTTCACTATTCGATCATTGTGAAGTAGCAAACGTAACACTCTTCTTGAATTCACAATATTATCCATACGAATCTTTGAATTTAAAATTTTCTGAGAACAAATACAATATATTATATGAAATGTTTGTAAAATTTCGTCAGTCATATTACAACTGTCCAATAGACCCGTTGCTTGACTTAAAGGGGTTCAAAGAAAAAGCCCCCCTCTTTATTTTAGACTGCTCAAGACAAAACGACAGCCTTAAAACAGGTCCAGTGGATGTGAGGTTAGAAATTGAATGTTCTACAACAATACCAGATAAGACGGCTGCATATTGTTTGATTATAAACGATCGACTTGTGGAATATAAACCGCTCAGTAACATTGTGCGCAGGTTATCATGATTGCTATTGTAGATATTCAAGGCTTTAAAACAGAGGCAAATGAATTTATAGTAAAAGAAATTGCTATATTGCATAATAAAACAATACAAGGGTTTTTAATTAAGCCGCCGTTTCCATTTAAAAATTTAACGAAATCAGAAAAAAAGCAAGTTAGTTGGCTTCAACGTAACAGAAAGCTACATTGGAATGAAGGATTTGTGCCCTATTCCAATTATCAGATTTTGATTATAGATATTTTAAGAGATAAGTTTATCTACGTCAAAGGTTCAGAAAAAGTAATGTGGTTAAAGCATATTTTAGAAAATAGTAATCGTAATATATTCAATTTAGAAGATAAAGGTTGTTCTAGTTTGATAAGTTTGTACAATCAGTATAAATATTCTCAAGATGTATATAATTGTATTTATCATGATTCTGTATGTGCTTTAAAAAATGTATTGTGTTTAAATAAGATGTGCTTGGAAAATAAAATTTTAAAATAAACATTTTCTTGTTTCATTTCTGTAAGGTAAAATTTAATGTATCTTAGAATTTTCTATCCCCTCCTAATCCTGCTCAATCATATAAGTTGCTGACAATTTCGGGGGTAACTCATTATACGTTTATAATTATCAGTATCGAGAATTAGGAAGTAAATAAATATAGAACATGTCTCCTATTGAATACAAACCCCGATACGACATGTATAACTCGTATAAAAGGCGTGAATTTTCATTTAGTTATTATTGGGCAACAGCTGATACAAAAAAAAGATTAGTGATGGAAATGGCTGACGCTGGATTCTTTTATTATGGAAATAGTGTAAATGATAAGGCAGCATGTTTCTCATGTGGAGGTATTATTGAAGACTGGGAGATTTATGACGATCCTTGGATGCAACATGCTATACAATATCCTAAGTGTTTTTATTTGAATGCTGTGAAAGGAAACGATTATATAATTAATACGCGCATCTCAAATACAATATTAGACTCTTAGTCGTGGTCATCGTCGTTGCAGTATGATGAATCGTTCGCAGATCATAGTAGGAGGGTAAAATAACTGCCCAGTGTTATTTACTTGCAGATCACAACAGTAGTGTATGATTGGGGAGTTCTGGATCACGCGATCGAGCGAAGCGAGAGCAAGTGATCCAGAACCCCCAATTATACACTACTGACAACTCACAAAAAAAAAAAAACTCGTCGGGCAGTCTTGGCCCTGGTGTGGCACGGTACACTTGTTGTAATCCGCTACTGGCTTATCCTTGACTCTTTGGATAATTAATTTGTGCAAACGAATTATTATTATCCTGATGTAACGGTTCGGGCCGCACAGGTAGGTGTGCGGACCGTTAGCGGGAGAGGTAGGCTAGTAGTGGTAGTAAATTAAGCACAGGTAGTTTATAGAAGAGTTTATTTAGGACTTCCGGCTAGGTCGTGGGTTGGCGTAGGCACTAGTATTGGGTTTTCGCTCCAGGGTAGAAGTAATAGGGTAGAGAGGTACCGTCCCTTAGGGTCCACCAGGTAGGGCGACGCTCCGCTACTCTTCCCTGGCTGCCGGTAGCTGGCAGCCACTACAGGGTCCGCTTGGGTATCAACCAGCCGTAGTTCCGATACCGTAGCCGTAGGTTGGAAGCGCAGTAGGAAGGCGTGGCTTGGACCCGTAGATTGGCAGCGCAGATTAGAAGCGTAGACGGGAACCGTATGTTAGTAGCGTGGACTGGAACCGTAGTTAGAACCGTAGACTGAAACGTTCACTTGAACCGTAGACTGCAAGCGCTGACTTGAGCCGTAGACTGAAGGCGCTGACTTGAACCGTAGACTGAAGGCGCTGACTTGAACCCTGGAAGCGTGCAGAAGGGTGCGCAGGTTAGCGGTGCAGATCATGCAGCCCGCATGCGATGTGGAAGCTCCCCTAGTGGACCCCGAGCGGTGCAGAGGCAGGGAAAAGGAAAGCTCACACATCGCAGCGGTTTACAAGGCAGAGAGGGTGCAATTATAGTGTAGCACAATGACAGATGCGGTTATGGTGCTAAGCCTAAATCTAGCTGAGTGCAGATGGCAATCACATCACAATGATATTGCCGGAGGGCAGTAAATAGCTGAAGGCACATAGTACATTAGGTTTAAAGCTTATTGAGAGCACATGAAGTAGCCCTTGTGCGTGGAATAACCTAAGACCGCGTGGTCGGTCGAGGTCAACTATACATAATCTCACAATCACGGCGTATTTCGACTAAATCAGTTATCCAGCACACAGCACACACTTAGTTTAACAATTAAATGCAGAACTCACCCAAGATCGGGGTATATTTCCTCTAAACAGAATTAATTACGGAGCAGCCGTCACTCGGTAGCAGCGGTCAGGAGAAAAAGGCGGAGTCCAAACGTCAAACTAGGGATGTGAACTTTTGTGAGTGATGTACAAAACTTACTATTTCGTCTATGATCACTTAGTAGATTGACCATGGACGGAACGCAACGTTACAGTACCCCCTCTTCAGAGAGAGGATTTTGCCTGATAAAATCCGCTAGAACTACCTGACTACCAGCCATCTGAGACTCTGCCTGCTCATCTCTGGTCATAACACAAAGAACATCACACCAGTGAGTGAGCTAGTATGCCTAGGTTACTCTTAACAAGTAAAGAAATACATAGGGTAGAATAGATGCAAATCTCCTGTATAAGTGTAATAGTTAAGTATTATGTGTTATATTTATTTATTTGTCAACATGAGTAAACATACAAAAGCATGCAAGATCTTATATTAGGTACAAAAGTTGCAATCATGTTTGGCCTTTTTGGCGTACAAATGTAGGTAGTTAAGTTACATATTCATAGAAAGAAAACATGTAGTCAATTATCATAAAATGTCAGTCAGAAAATCATTTACGTCATAATAACACTTGTCTGTTAATAAATTTCGCAATTTTATTTTAAACAGTCTAATATTTAAATCTTTATATGTCTGAGGTATTTTATTGTAAATAACAGGTGCCATACAGAAAATACTTTTCCTCATAAAAGTAGTTTTCGCTATGTGAAGGCGAAGCCTATCTTTGTCACGTCTATTACGGACCACAGTATCAGCTAATCGTGGAAATAGTTCAGGATTGGTTTTGATAAAAGTGGCTGCTTCAAGAATATAAAGTGATGATACAGTTAATATTTTAAACTTTTTAAAGAAAGGCATACAGCTATCAGTCGACTTTAAATTAAACATGGCCCGAATACATCGTTTTTGTGCTTTAAAAGCTATATCTTTGTGTGTAGAATTTCCCCAAAACATTATTCCATAACGCAGTACCGATGCCACTAACCCATGATATGCCGTTAATAGTGCATCTGAGTTAAGTTCTGGGGCTAGTCTATACAGTGCATATGCAGAAGAACTCAGCCTTTTAGAGAGTTTCTCAATGTGTGTCTGCCAGTTCAATTTTGAGTCTATTATAATGCCTAAGAATTTCGTTGACGCAACTTCATTAATTATTGTGCTATAATATAAAACTTTAATGTCAGATGTAACTTTGGTCCGTTGTTGAAAATGTATTATGTTAGTCTTATTTAAATTAATTTTCAGGTTATTACGATCTAGCCATGATATTATTGATGTCAAAGTTTGATTAATGTCATATTCATAAGTTTCTTTATTATTACACATTATAGTAACTGTGCTGTCATCAGCAAAGAGAGTAATTGGGTGGTTAACCGTTTTAGGTAAATCATTAATGTATAAAATAAATAGTAAAGGTCCGAGGACGCTTCCTTGAGGGACGCCGAAAAAAGGTGAGCGTTCGTTTGAGAGGTAAATTTCTTCTGATTTTGTTACAAAATTGATTTTTGTGACTTCTGTGTACTGTCTCCTATTGCTTAGGTAAGATTGAATTAAATTAGAGATATTGCCTCTCATGCCGTAAGCCTCCAATTTCCGTATTAAAACATTATGATCAACACAGTCAAATGCCTGCGTCATGTCTAAGAAGATAGAGCACACTGGGACTCGCGAGTCCATATTGTTACATACCCTATGTAGAAACTCATAAATAGCCTGATTGATAGACTTTTTCTCCCTAAAGCCCTTCTGTTCATCATTTAATATACGTTTTTTCTCCACATATGCATACAGTTCTTTATAAATATACTTTTCAAAAATTTTTGAGTATACAGGGATTAGGGAAATTGGCCTATAGTTATTAATTTGTTCCTTACAGTTTTTTTTAAACAGTGGTTTTATTATAGAAATTTTTAAAGCGTCTGGAAATACACCTGAACAAATGCTTAAATTGATAATAAAACTTAAAGGGGCACAAATATATTCTGACACATATTTGATTACCCTTGTAGCAATTCCGTCATAGCCTACGCTATTTGTATTTTTTAAAGATTTTATAATTTTTTCTATATCTGCTTCTGTGCATGGCGCAACAAAGATTGAGTCCCTACGGTTAGAGATGAGCTCTGTTGACTTGCATCCAGAGCCTGGAATGGGTTGAATTTTATCTACAAAGAAGTTGTTAAAAGTATTAGCTATATTTTGAGGGTGATTAATAATTTTACCGTCTACTTTAATACTGCTGATAGGTTCTTTTGGGAGATTAGGCTTTGAATTATTTATTATGTTCCATGTTGTTTTTGGCTTATTAATAGACGTTTTTATGTTATACGTGTTTTGTGCTTTTCGGGTTAATTTTATGATCTTTCTAAGCCGTTTTGAGTAGTTTAGAAAACTAGTCTTATTTTTCAAATTTGGTTGTAACCTGTAACGCCACAGCATATCACGCTTTTTTTTACTGCATAATTTAATGCCTTGTGAGATCCACTTAGGTTTTTTTAAAACGTTAATAGTTACCAATTTAAAAGGAAAACAGAGGTCATAAAAAAGTTTAAATGTTTCAATAAAGTTATCATATGCGGTATTTGGATCATTTATTTCATATAAATCTGAAAATGTCAGTTCTTTCAGGTAATCTTTAAATTTTGTCATATTGTCCATACCGTAATCTCGTCGTTTTTTGCGCCAATATCTTAAAATATTTAATGTATCTACAGGACATTTCAATACTTGAGCTGTATGGTCAGAGAGAGCAAAATCAAAAACTTCACCTTCACACTTAGCTTTAAAATTGTGTGCAAAATTATCAATACATGTTTGACTCTGAATTCTGGTAGGCACTTTTAGAGTCAATTTTAAATCGAAACTTAATAACAGACATTCGAATTCTAATGTAATGTTATTATTTTTCATTACATCAATGTTATAATCTCCTGCCATTACAATGTTTTTGTATTTTTTCTTACACAAGTTATGAAATATTCTTTGCAATGTTTCATAAAATAAATTTAAGTTATTTAACTTTGGCACTCTGTACACACATACAACAATACTATTATGCTGTACAAGCTCTACCCCACAACATTCAACTACTCCCGTTACTGAAAATTGTGCTATTTGGGGTAAATCTTTCCATTTATGTCCACGTCTAATTAAAATACAAACTCCTCCTCGTTTACTTTCTCGTCGACAGAAAAAAGAAGCTAAATCGTAATTAGGGATCATAAGGTGGGTTTCATAGCCTAACATCATGAAATGTTCAGTAATACATAGCACGTCAATAATTATATTCTTATCTGTCAATTCGTCTAGGCAAACATTTAAAGCATCGGTCTTATTTAGGAGTCCAGCAATATTCTGGTGCATCACATGTACATAACTTTCAACGAAAAAACTGCATTTCAGTTTCTTTGACATGCGTGGGTTTGTCAGAAGTCAATGTGATGAGGTTATCATTTACAATAGTTTTGTTGAAATTTTGTATATCCATAATATAAGCGAAAAGAGCAATAAAAATTTTACGCAAACCAAAATTATTTAGCTGACCAGAGATCCTATAGAATGTGTTATAGTCATATGGTATATAAGCATTTGAATCAAAAACATATGCATAATTATGCATGTAAATGTCTTTACAAAGAATGTAATTAAAATTCCTAACTCGCCAATTATACATTTTACAGTTTCCATTATACTTATATGTAGGCAGGCACAGGATAATATTAGTATGCGTTATTACGCTAAGACTCTTTCTTATGTCCAGTATAAGTTTTGAATAATTATTACTAATTTTGAAGTCATCTTCACCAATAAAAATGACACAGTAATCACTCATCGTGTAGTGTTTGAGTTTAATGTTTATCCCCTTCAAAGGTTGAGTTATATTCCCCTCAGGTATTACATAATGACAGAAACTATATTGTGAGTTGTTGGTTTCTTCAGCAATAGACAAAACTTTGTTTTGTTTATTGGCACTCAAAATGCACAGTTTGTTTTGTTTGTATGTTGTTGGTGTTTGTAGTATAGTGCTGGCATTGTGGTTGTTTTCTATATTTGTTACGTCAAATTTTGATATTGTCTTCTTTGTTTTTGTGTCATCTTTTTTAGTTATGTCATTTTTGTCTGTTAATAAAAAGTCTGTTTGAGTCTGTTCTGTTTTGTAGCTTGCCTGATATTTTTTATTTGGAGTGTTTTGTTGAGATTTATTTGGGTTACTCGAGGATTGTTTTTTAAACAATAGATTTATCTTTGTTAATTCCTCATTTAAAAGTTTCAAACTGTTATTTTCTATAGATAATAGTTCTATCTTATTGTTAGCACTTTCCAATTGTGTGACTAGATTTTTTATTCGCTCTTTATAAATCTGTATTTGTTCGTCTTCATCATCTGATATTTCGGGCATGCTACTTGTGGTGCCCTCTAATGTCTCGGTAGTTATGTCGTTGTCATCAAATTCAGACTGTCTTCGAATTTGAGGTCGGCGAAATGTAATGTTTTCTATGAAGTTCATGTTAACAAATTCTAATAAATGTCCAAAAATTCCAACTGTTCTCCTTCATATATTGAAATAATCGAGATTTGAACTCGGAACCTCAAGATTGGCGATCGGAAGGTTATGCCTCTAGACCAAATAAGCTATTTACTTTGCAGTTATATTTGGTGACCATATACAAACAAGGCAATATTTTAATTTCTTTTCAATAGATGGCTCTTTTTTAATTATTAATTCATTCCGTAATTTATTTTCCTGGTAACACTGTTATAAATCTATAGCAACTCAGCATAGTAATTAATTAGTTGTTTACTAGATGGCGCTATTTTAAGATTTCTTACTGTTGCTATGATTTTATCCGTCACAGAATTCTCAGAATTTATTTTCTTAACGTAAACAATTAACAAAACCGATATCAATTTTTTAATAAGTTGTTTTTAAGTGGTATATTGATGCACTTTATTTGAAGATATTGCAAGAATAAGTACTTAATATCGTTCAAGCCCACTGTAATAGTATTTTTATTGATTTTTACTGTACATTAGTCCATTGGCATTTGTAATTTTAACTTTTCACATAACTTTTTGTTCTGTTTATAATTACGCACACAAACACTAGTAACTATTATTTACACTTTTACGTCTTATATAAACTTGTTTTAGCACTGATTTTTATAGTATGATGTTTTTAATTAATTAATTTGCACGGAGCTAAACAATACGTGACGTAGGTGTTACGTCATTCCATTACGTTATAGTGTAACCTTGAGTGGGTGAGTTAGCAGTTTAGAAAAAAACAATTAAAATTGCATGCAAAAGTTAATCTCAATTAAAAATTAAATTTCATTAATAGGATAATGTAGTTAATTATCAAGCAACATGCCTAAACTTGTTACCTATTTAGAATTGTATGTTACATTTGTAATAGAATGTAAGAATATTAAGAGGATTATAACAAAAGACAATCACAAAGTTTAAGGGTAGTTGTCCTAGTGACCTGCTCTGCAATAAAAAGTCATCCCTTAGGATCAACAGCATTCCCTAAGACAACGCCGGTAGCAAGACCTACATAGTTGTTACCTAGTCAGTTTGGTGCGGCGCCTAATTATAGGGACCGTCTTTTTTAAACGTTTCTTTTTAGTAAAAGAAACAACACTTAAACATAACAAAGTTCTAAGGGTAGTCACCATAGGGACCTACTCAGCAATAGAAATAGACACCCCTTGGGGCCCACAGTATTCCCCATGGCAACGCCAACAAAATATTATAGACTACCTATGTAGATGTCAGATACAACAGTGGGTAGACACAGATCATCAGGATACTCAAACTCTATAGTTAAGCTCAGTAAGCAGTTTTAGAACCACCTAAATGTCAGATTCACCAGTGGGTAGACACTGATCATCGAGATACTCAAACTCTATAGTTAAGCTCAGTAAGCAGTTGTAGAACCACCTAAATGTCAGATTCAACAGTGGGTAGACACTGATCATCAGGACACTCAAGCCCTTTAGTCAAGCTCAGTAGTTCAAGTAATTGTGCAGAAAATCAACAAGTTAGCTATAGCAAGGTATAGTTAAATTAGGTAATAGACTGTTAGGAACTGCACAGCAAGACTATAACTCAGTCTATTGTATAGTCCAGGGTGCAGAATGACCACTCACACCACCTGTGTGTGATGGTCGTAGTCACTAGCTAGGTAGGCCTACGGGACTACTGTGGATTTTTCCCTTTTAGATCTTTAATATGCCATGTACCTAATGGTTTATTCTGCACATCCACCAGATCGTATACCAATGGTGAACGCTTATTAGAAACCCTACACTTGACATATTTAGGAGCCAGCTTTTTAGAAAAATATTTATCTTTATCACTCAAGTAGTATGTACTATCGGCAAAATTTACGCATGCTCACTTAAAAAAATATTCCTGCGGAAGCGCAGCTAGTGACAGACCACGCCCCTTCCTTACTCCATCCAATTAGAGACAATATGTAATTGTGTGAGTGCAGTGTGTGCGTGTGCCAAAAAAAAAAAACAAACATTAGCCAGTGCCAATTTGAATCTCGCTAATTGTTCACGCTTCCTGTTCTCATCGCAATTTCATTTTATGACCTGTTTATTTCTATCGGGCTGATTTCCTACCCAACTGTGACCTCTGCTTTGTATACTGGATTGTGTATTGTGGTTATTGTGGGCTGTGACTAATTTTATCAATAACCATGAAAACCCGAAACCTCAATCAAGAAAAAAGAAATGAAATTATTGTCATGCATAGGCAAGGATTGAATATTTCGCACAAGAATATGACGTTTCGATGTAAACTATTCGAAACTAGTTGCATCGAGCTGGAGTCCATCACAGACGTCACGCAAAAAAATATATAATGTGCGTGTTTAATATTAAACGAAAATATGTATGATTATATAAAAATACATTTCAAACTTTTTATGTTATTAATTAGGTATTATTATTGTTGTGTATTTTATTATTACATAGTAAAACACAATTTTATGTTAAAGTATATGAATAAAAAATAATTAAAAAAATAATTTGAGTTGTTTTCTATAAATACAAATCCATAAAATTATTCTTAAACAGCCCACAAGCAACCAGTGCTTATATGATACTAAGATTAAAGCCGGTGGTTTTACCTTTTAAACAAAAATCTCTTACTAAACAGATAAGATATTAATTAAATAACTACCTAAAAATAATAATTTTATAAAACGAAATAAAAAACACCCTTTAGTACTAAATCACATAACTTATGTCGCTGCGCTACGCCAGTGCGGATAACCACGGGTGTTATGATTTAAAGTTTTTTTATTTTTATTTAACTATGACCTATGATATATTCGGCTAATCCAGGTTCTCATATTTGGAGAAAACAGCGGCCATAAGATTTCAAAAGATAAGGAAACAGCAATTTTTTTAACAAACAAATATTCTCTTTTGTTTGCTTTATCGGCGTTATCTATAGAAGTATATAAATAAACAAGTCAATAACTATTGATTTAGCCACTCAAAAATGCCGATTATTGTCACCTACCGATTCCTAGTAATATTTTACGTTTAAGTACCTATTGTGTTCATGCAGGTGCACTCCAAAGCAGATAATAAAATAAGAATCGTATTATCTATAGAACAATAAAACTAATTATTTTACTACTTAGGAGTGCTCCTGCAAGAACACAAAGCCGAAAGTTCGTGGGAAATTATTATAAAACCTACCTAGTAACCGAGTGCCTACCTTCCGGCTTCATCATCTGAACAGTCGATAGTACCTTATTATTGTATTAAATGTATTATATACGACACGACGATTAGAAGTTGGTTAAATTCGATTTCCAATATTTTCTTATATAGTTAGTTACACGTGAAGCTAATAAAAGCATGTTAAAAAATTAATTCTAAACAGCTTATTATTGAGTGAACACAAACTAAAAAAAATATATTTCACTTCTTCTTCTTAGTACAAACTATTACATTTTTGTGGAAAGTTGATACTAATTAAATAAAGCAATACCAATAACACATTTTCTAAACCAAACAGAATATATGAGTACGAAATTACTTCTTGTCAAAAATCATTCATAAAGAGGCAGGCCGTGTTACAGTTTGAAACCGATACGACAATTAGGAAGTTGGTGACCATTGAAAAAACATCTCACAAACGAGTTAGCACAGCACACTAGTGTGTGTCCACTTCTATACATCATTGTATTTAGACGAACACAACTAAAATACGCTTCCTATTGGGCAAACGCATCCATACGATGATTGAGTCGAGAGCCGTGCTATGCAATTATCGCCTTAGAGGTGAGCATGCGGAAGTTTGGTCGATAGTATGTTTCCAGACTATATCACCTACACTAAATTCTATTTTTTTCCTTCTTAAGTTGTAACTACAAGTGTTTCTAGAATAGGCCTGTAACAATGCAGATTGAACCTGATCGAAGACACTGGACAAAATTCCTAAATTTTCAGCATACTGATCCCTAGGTTGGAAAATTATTTCATTCACATCTGCATTTTGGTAATGAGAACCATCAGCAATCAATTCCCTACCATATACTAAGAATGCTGGAGTATAACCTGTAACCTCGCTAGTTGAGCTGTTCAAGGCGAACTGGACCTTTGGTACATGTAAATCCCAAGAACGTTGATCATCATTAATGAAAGTAGAAACAGCTGTTACAATTGTTTTATTATAGCGTTCCACCGTATTAATTTGGGGGGTGTATCTAGGTGTATAGTGGACACTGGGTACTTTGTACTTATTGAATAAATTTCTCATCTCATTTGACGTGAACTGAGTTCCATTGTCTAAGATAATGCATTGTGGTATACCGTGCACCAAGAATATATTGTCCTCTAACAGTTTGCAGATAGTGTTAGCATTAGCACTCCTCATAGGGAATAGTAGACAGTACTTAGAGAAACAACAAGTTGCCACAAAGAGGTATGAATTTTGTCGCCTAGACACAGGTAAGGGACCTACTAAGTAGTGTATAATTGGGGGTTCTGGATCACTTGCTCTCGCTTCGCTCGATCGCGTGATCCAGAACTCCCCAATCATACACTACTGTTGTGATCTGCAAGTAAATAACACTGGGCAGTTATTTTACCCTCCTACTATGATCTGCGAACGATTCATCATACTGCAACGACGATGACGACGACTAAGAGTCTAATATTGTATTTGAGATGCGCGTATTAATTATATAATCGTTTCCTTTCACAGCATTCAAATAAAAACACTTAGGATATTGTATAGCATGTTGCATCCAAGGATCGTCATAAATCTCCCAGTCTTCAATAATACCTCCACATGAGAAACATGCTGCCTTATCATTTACACTATTTCCATAATAAAAGAATCCAGCGTCAGCCATTTCCATCACTAATCTTTTTTTTGTATCAGCTGTTGCCCAATAATAACTAAATGAAAATTCACGCCTTTTATACGAGTTATACATGTCGTATCGGGGTTTGTATTCAATAGGAGACATGTTCTATATTTATTTACTTCCTAATTCTCGATACTGATAATTATAAACGTATAATGAGTTACCCACTGGTATATCGTCTGCGCGCTCCCCTAGGGGAGGGCGAGGAATCGGGTTCTGGGCGTGTTGCCCACTGCCCGAGGGGGCGAACGCGACCCATAAAAGTATGGGTCGGTCGTGGGGTTTGGTCGGACCACTGGCCGCGGATGGACTGGATAATAAACAATCCTACGTTTGTGTGGCTGCTGGTGTTTCTGCAGGGGCACCCGATGTGTTTCACGCCACCCAGGCGGTCCGTACTCCGCCGGGTGAGACCCCCGGGGGGTCCCGGGGGAGGCCCGGCGGGAGTCTGCCGACGCACATGGTGGCGACTTTAGGTGGCGCCCCCTACAGAAGGGGTGGGTTGACCCGTGTTTACAACGCACTCGGAGCTAGCCAATTACGTTGCAAACACGGGACGTTGCTGTGTGTATTGGGCGATTTGTCTGTTGTGAGTCATCGCCCAATGTGTGCATTGGCTTGTGCTCACCCGCCCGTGAGACACGTCCTTCGCGTGAGTCATATGTGTATGAGGAGTCTGTTGTGTGTGTGAGTGGGCCGTTTCCTGCGCCGCGGCTATGTAAACATAGGTCGCGGCGCAGTGGCGGCGGGTGCTATTTTGTGTTGTGGAGTCTTATTGTTCGAGTGCGCCGCGTGTAGTGTGGGGCGGCGCACTCGGGGTCAGTCCGGTGGTGGGGGCGGCATTGTCCGCAACTAGGTCGCGCGGGAAACGTTTGGCGTCTGGCGGGCGTGCGTGCCAGGGGGCCAGGTCCTTGACGTGGGGCCAGGCGGAGGCGTCGGCGCGAAGAAACATCTTCTTCGCCATCCCCTTGACGAAGTCGTCCACGCTCTCGACTCGCAGATCGCGGCTGATCACCGCGTTCCTCACGTAGCGAGGGGCGTCGGCGATGTTGCGCAGCGAGATGTTCTGCTGCGCACGGAGCTTCTTGCGGTGGGTCTCGCACGTGAGGGCGAGCCAAGCTGGGGCAGCGTATGTCAGCTGCGGGCGGATGTACGTTTTGTACACCCCCAGCTTGACGCGTAGCGGGAGGCGCGAGGTGAGCACGGGACGGAGGAGATGGCGGGTCGCCCGTACCCGCGCGACAGTGTTGCGGACGTGCGGGCCCATGGTGAGCCGACGGTCGAGCGTCACGCCAAGGTACTTGGCGGTCCGCGTCCACTCGATGTCAGCCCCCAAGAGTCGCAGTTTTGGAGGGAAGTGGCGTGCGCGCGTGGTGACGATCATCGCCTGTGTTTTTCCCACGTTGACCGACAACCTCCACTTGCTGAGCCAGTCGGGAAGTTCGTCCAGGGCGCGCTGCATTTTGACGGCCGCGTGTTCGGCCGTGAGCGAGGTGGTGATGTACGCGGCGTCGTCAGCGTACAGCGCGAGCGTCGATGTGTTCGTGGCGGGAATGTCGTCGGTGTACAGTGAGTACAACACAGGCGAGAGGCAGCTGCCTTGCGGGACTCCAGCGGTGATGGGGTGCGCGGCAGACACTTGGTCCTCAACTGCGACCCTGAATGTCCTGTCCGAGAGGAAGGAGGAGACCACGTGTATCAGGCGACGGGGCGCTGTGGTCCCGGTGAGCTTGTATACGAGACCGGGGTGCCATACCCGGTCGAATGCCTTCTCCATGTCGAGGAATACTGCAGCGGCGTACTCCCGCTTGTTGACGGCCGCGGTGAGCAGGTGCAGTACCCTCGACAACTGGAGCGTCGTGCTGTGTTCGGCGCGGAAGCCGAACTGTTCGCATCGGGGGGTGAGGTGTGGTGTCAGGTGGCGCAGCAGGAGCGCTTCGAACACCTTGGAGGTGGTGGGCAGCAGGGTGATCGGCCGATAGCTCTCCGGCTTCTGTGGGTTCTTCCCGGGCTTCGGGATTAATATGACGCGCCCCTCTTTCCACGCGGAGGGGAACGTCCCGGTGCGGAGAATGCCCGTGTATAGCCGGGCTAGGGCCGCTGTGGTGCGCGGTGGCAGGTGTCGCAGCGCAATATTTGTGATATTGTCCGCACCGGGGGCCTTTCTGGGCTTTGTGCGTCTAATGGCCTCTCTCACCTGGCCCGGGGAGACGAACAACGGGTCCTCCTCGGGAGCTATCGGCGTGGAGAAGTACTCTCCAAGGTGTTGCTCGACTGCTGCGGTGTGTGTGGCGTCATCCGATGGGTTGGGTGTGAACTGACGCTCCAGGTGCTCGGCGAAGATCTCCGCCCGGTCTGTGGCGGTGTATCTGAGCGCCCCGTCGCTGTTTAGCAGAGGACGCACCGGAGTTGGGGTGCTTCGGAGGCGGCGGCACAGTCTGTGGATAGACGGCCAATCGCTGTCGGCCGCCTCTATGCAACTCTCCCAGCTCTCGGTGGTGTGGGCCTGGAGCTCGGCCTTCACCTTCTCGGCGAGCCGGTTGAGCTGCGTCTTCAGGGACGGACATCTCGTGTGTTGCCACTGCCTGCGCAGGCGCCTTTTGTCGGCGATCATCTGCGTGATGTGTGTGGGGAGCGCTGAGTAGCGTCCCCGGGCCCCGCTAGTCGCCGTGGTCGCCGACTCTAGGGCGCTCTGTATGCAGGCAGTGAGGTCGTCCGTCAGCTCGTCCACCTCAGCGGCCGAGGTGACCGGCCGAGTAGGCGTTGTGGCCTCCATCCTTTTGTTGAACACAGCCCAGTCTATGTTCGGCCGTGGCGCTTGACGAGCGAGTCGGGTGGTGGTGGCTTCCAGGACGACGAGCACGGGCTGGTGGTCCGACTGTAGCTCGTCGTCCAGTACGTGCTGCGCGATCTGGCAGTGTAGGCCCCTGTGCACGACTATGTCCAGCACGTCGGGTTGGTGGGCGGCTCGATCCGGGTAATGGGTGGGGTTCTCGGAGCCGGACACGTCGTATCCGTGGGCCTCGGCGTCGGCGAAGAGTCGGTTCCCCGCTGCATTGGCGACGCTTGAGTTCCACGCTGGGTGCTTACTGTTAAGGTCGCCGGCGATGATGGTGGGGTGAGGCGAGTCCAGTAGTGTGCGTATATCGGCGGGCTCCAGGCGGTCACCGGGGGCCTTGTATGCCGAATATACGCACAGGTGGTCGCCCGCGACATGCAGCTGGACACCCAGCGCGTAGGTGGTCTTCAGGGTGATGGTGGGCAGCTCCTGGTGAACGACTCTCCGCTTGACAATGACCGCCAGACCGCGGTAATTTGTGTGGAGTGCCGACTGCTCGTCTTTCCTATAAACGAGGAAACCCGGGAATTTGATTTTGTCTGCAGGTCCCAGGTGCGTCTCGCTTATGAGCGCCACGTCTATGTCCTGTTCCTGCAGGAGGGGTCGAAGGAGGGCGGCCTTGTTTTTGAGGCCGCGGGCGTTCCAGTGAATGATTCTCAGCGGCCTAGCCATTTGCATTGTAGTTAAAATGCATAAGTGCCGCTAGGCCGTTGAGTACCACGCGTATCGGGTCCTCTCTCCTGCGTAGGGCGATGAGGACGTCCTGAAGGACCCGAATCGCGACCTCAATCAGCACGTCTTGTGCGTTCTGGTTTACTGCGCCCGCCGGTAGGGGCGCGGAGGTCGCCGGTGTGTATGTATGCGCCGCCGTTCGTGTTTGCCGCTGGGCTTTTATTTGGTCGGGCGCAAAAGTTGGTGTTTTTGTTTCCTCTGCCCGGCCTGCCAGCGGCGCGGCGCGATGGTTGACCTCATTCTTTGTCGAGGGCTCGGCTCGGGAGGCGGGGCGACCTGTTGCGCCGCTCGCTACGCTTGTCGGGCGCGCAAGGCCGCCTATGTTCTGTCTCTGTCCCCCCGGTGCGGTGGTCGGGGGGGGGCGTGGCTTAGCCGGTACGTCGCCGCTTGCCAATTGTTTATTACAATCGGCGGCGTTCTCGGCGGCGACGTAAGTTGTCTCTGTGGCTTTTGGTGTCTTGTTTCTTTTGCCGCGCCTTCTTTTCCTTCGACCCTGGATGGTGGAGGAGGTGGCCGCTCCGTGCGCGGTGGGCCCATTTGCGGCCGCCATCAGCGTCGCGGACTCGGCCTCTTCGAGTGGCGTGGGGTTTAGCTGCTGTTGTTGTGTTTGCGGGTGGCTGCGGAGATTTTTGTTTGAGCGCCTCTCTCCGCTGATGGCAACCGTGCCCGCTCGCTTGTTGCGCACCTCCTTGCGCAACACGGGGCAGTTGGTATAATTTGCCGGGTGAGCGCCACCGCAGTTCTTGCAGGTGGCGGGCTCCTCCCTTGGGCGTGGGCAGTCTGCGGCGCGGTGTTCGCCGCCGCACTTCACGCAGGCGAGCGGGCGGTGGCAGAGCTCAGACGAATGTCTGAAGCCCTGACACTTATGGCACTGGGAAGGGCCCTTTTTCCCGCGCCATGCCTCGATTTTGATCCCGGGCATGCAGAGGAGCTCTGTCACTTGGTATATGCCCGGGGTGAGATCTGGGGTTTTTTTGATAACCGCGTGGAATATGCAGCCCGGTCGTCCCTGTCGTGCCTTTATTTGGCGGACGTACTCGGGCTCATACCCCAGCGCACGGAGCTCCTCGCTGATATCGTCGGGCTCGGTGTCGTTGGGCAGCCCCCTGATGGCCACCTTAAGGCTCTTCTC
Source organism: Shargacucullia verbasci (assembly GCA_947562105.1). Lineage (NCBI taxonomy): Eukaryota > Metazoa > Arthropoda > Insecta > Lepidoptera > Noctuidae > Shargacucullia > Shargacucullia verbasci. Next base: position 5,697,258 of record OX387281.1, read on the forward strand.
CGCTGGTAGGGAGTAGCTAAACCACACAACGTTCTCCTGCTTTTCGAGTTCTGTTAGGTATCGTTGTGTGGTGCGGCATTCGTCCTCTGTTTGAGGGGTGAATCTCACCCCGTTTCCATAGGGGCGGGCATTGGGCGCGCGGCCGAGCTTGGCCTTCAGGGCCTTGAAGTGGCGCGCCCAGGACGGTAGCTTTTCCACTACCAACGGCGGGTAGCGTAGCTTCTTGGTTTTTGCGCCTTCTCCCGTTTTGTTGCCGCTGCTGGAGGTGGCAGGGCGGGCGGGGGCTGCGGAGCCGGTGGGCAACCTGGGTGGGGTGCGGGCCGCCTGCGCAAACGATGCGTGAGGGGGCGGCGCGTCCACGCAGGGCCGTTTGGCCTCTTCTTCGGCCTCGTCGCCGGGGCTACGTTGGCGCCTTTGGGCGGCGCGCGGGGGGTCGTCGAGCACTATACACGTGTCAAAAGTAATGGGCACTCGACTTACCTGGTGCTCCATCGGTGACAGCTGCGGTGACAGCTGCAGGTTGGGCAGGGATCCGGTGTTCAACAGCCCCGGCGACGGTCTAGTACGCGGCAGTGCTGTTCTGGGCGTGCTACCGTTGCTGGAAGCGGCAGACGCGACCGACGAGCTCGACCCCGCCAGCGATGAGTAAGCCGATAGTGAGGCCGGCGATGCGGGGGCCGAGCCGCGGGGTGGCGGCGGCGACGTTAGCGCGATCTGCCTAGGCACAACAGATCGGCTGGGCGTTCGCGTCACGGGTGCATTGTCTTTCGCGGCGGCACTTGGTGGCACGCTCGACGTCGGCGTACGTGTCGACGGAGCTCCACGGGTGGCGGCGCGGGAGGCAGGCGTGGGCGCGGGCGCGGATGGTCGCGCAGATGACGGGCGACGCGATGGAGGTCCCGAGGTCTCCATAGGCACCGGGCGGAACGCGGGCGGGCGGACCGCCGTCGCGGGCGTTCTAGACGCCGGTGCACACGCGGACGCGGGGGTCGCTACCTGCGGGGCGGCGCAGGGCGCGGGCGCAGAGTCGGTCTCGCGCGGACGACGGGGCGCACCGTCACTGGCCGAGTGACGTGCTGCCGTTCGGAGGTCCGGGTATGATGATGTCCGGCCGCGCGGGGCGTCTTGCGTCTGTTGTTGCTGCTGCTGCTGTTGCTGCGGCTGGTGGTGGTGGTGGTGGCCCTTATAAGGGCCGTTTGGGTCGGGGCCCGGGTCCCCTGGGGGGCCACGGGCCGACATCCCGGTGGGGCGTGGCCTGCCGCGACCGCGACGACGTGTAACACGTCGAGCGGCGACGGTGGCGGCGGTCCCACTGTGCTTACGCCGGCGTTCGCAAGCGAGCTACGGCGTAGGCACAAGTGGTGCGCGTTTGCGGTCCGGGCGGTGTTGTTTTTCTTGAGTCTTCGGAAGGGTTCCTCTTCAAACTGTAGGTCCACGTAGCAGTCCCATGAGTTACCCCCGAAATTGTCAGCAACTTATATGATTGAGCAGGATTAGGAGGGGATAGAAAATTCTAAGATACATTAAATTTTACCTTACAGAAATGAAACAAGAAAATGTTTATTTTAAAATTTTATTTTCCAAGCACCACTTATTTAAACACAATACATTTTTTAAAGCACATACAGAATCATGATAAATACAATTATATACATCTTGAGAATATTTATACTGATTGTACAAACTTATCAAACTAGAACAACCTTTATCTTCTAAATTGAATATATTACGATTACTATTTTCTAAAATATGCTTTAACCACATTACTTTTTCTGAACCTTTGACGTAGATAAACTTATCTCTTAAAATATCTATAATCAAAATCTGATAATTGGAATAGGGCACAAATCCTTCATTCCAATGTAGCTTTCTGTTACGTTGAAGCCAACTAACTTGCTTTTTTTCTGATTTCGTTAAATTTTTAAATGGAAACGGCGGCTTAATTAAAAACCCTTGTATTGTTTTATTATGCAATATAGCAATTTCTTTTACTATAAATTCATTTGCCTCTGTTTTAAAGCCTTGAATATCTACAATAGCAATCATGATAACCTGCGCACAATGTTACTGAGCGGTTTATATTCCACAAGTCGATCGTTTATAATCAAACAATATGCAGCCGTCTTATCTGGTATTGTTGTAGAACATTCAATTTCTAACCTCACATCCACTGGACCTGTTTTAAGGCTGTCGTTTTGTCTTGAGCAGTCTAAAATAAAGAGGGGGGCTTTTTCTTTGAACCCCTTTAAGTCAAGCAACGGGTCTATTGGACAGTTGTAATATGACTGACGAAATTTTACAAACATTTCATATAATATATTGTATTTGTTCTCAGAAAATTTTAAATTCAAAGATTCGTATGGATAATATTGTGAATTCAAGAAGAGTGTTACGTTTGCTACTTCACAATGATCGAATAGTGAACTGTCTTTAGATTTATTATTTTTCCTATTAGTTTGTAAGCAAAAAATTACATATCTAGGCTTTTCCAATTGTGAAGCAGTTTTAACTGACCAAGAATGCTTCATGGTCTTAGGTAGTAATGGATACTCATATAAATCCCAATTTCTAAAAGCCATCTGAATAGGTTTATCTCTTTCTAAATGTTTTAAAAGTGTTAGTCGTTCTCGGTCCGATACTTTTATTTGCGGCACTCTCCATTGAATTCTGTTTATATCTATTTGAAAATGTACAATATCATCGGTAAGAATAACGCTATTTAAGTTAGTGTTACTTCTGTTCAATATAAGTTCATGTTTGCAATTTATCACAATTTTATTGTAGTCCTCTGCAAACCCTAAAACCTTATTTAGTGGTATCACAGCACTAAAATTACCATCACTTTGAAATCCTTCTAATTCCAACCCCATAAGGCGGCCACTTTATTTTCTGCTTCATTTAATGAGATGTATGATTTTATTGTTGACGTTAATCCCGAGTTTTTTATGCGGTCTATTTCAATACCATTTATTTCGTACCTGATGTCTTGAAACAAAGACAAAACAGAGTTATTAGTGAATGTAACAGTTTTCTTGATCGGATTCCCATCTTTACCGAAGAGCTTTGCTTGTCCTTCGACATAAATTGAACTGGCTGATGGTAATACGTATATGTCTTGCTGGTGGATGGGAATTCTGATTTCATCGTTTTCTCTAAAGCTGTTATTGTAGGGATTGTACGAATGGACTTCATAACTTTCGATCGAAGTGTCGAAGTGCGGTGATTCCGTAATCTGTAGTATATTCATACTTTAAACCCTAGGGCTTTAAGAAAATCTATATTTGCTTTAGTCAATTTCTTAACTTTTTTCTTACGTGTTTGCACCTTAGCAATCGTAGAAGAACTAAGAGGTTTTTCATTGACTTGAGTGTTTTTATAATGAACAATCATTTTGTTTTTCTTAAATGAAGACGTAGCTGAATATGTTCTTTTCCAAAGTTAATGCAGTGACCAAATTGATCAACAATTCTAACAGATATCGATGAAATTATATTTTTGTTTACTGGATAGTAAATAACGTTTTGCGGTTTTTCTATGTAGTGATGACCTGGAGCAGTATCAGATACAAATTCATGAATGAAATGAGTTGGTAATCCGTTGCAGTATGAACCGTGCACAAGATCACATTCGATTCTGATTGCAGACAGACTGCTGTTGTTAATATGTGGTCTTGAATTTAATACTGAAAAGTATAGCAAACCACACTCGTATTGGCCAGATAAATGTAGAGGTGGTTGAAAGTATGTAACCAATTCCGATTTATTTCCAGAGATGGTAACCGTAGTAGACATGCTTGTATACTGAACTTTTTTACAAGATTCTGCTTATTTTATTCTTTCACTATACCAAAAATTCTTCAAAAAGTTTAAACAAAGATGTCCACAATTGAAAGGATGATCACGTTGAATATTATCATAATTATAGTGAACTTTGGTACCTACATATTTTATAAATTCTTTTGGTGGCTTAAGATTTCCATAACTGTCAAAATACTCAATATAATCATTGTATTTTACATAGGCTACCCAATGAGAACCTGGATTTTTAGAGCTATCTAAATTAATAACTCCACATTCTTTTTTAAATGGGTGTTTAGGGAGCTCATCTCTCATAAAGACGCCTCTAAAATAGGGAATATTATTTCCATACTTCAAAATGTCCAAATTACTCAGGGCTCGTTTAGGTAGCCGATATTTTAGTTTTTTTTTTTCTTTCGATACGGAAATTCCGAGCCCATCTTTATGCGGTTTAAGGTGTAGCCCTTTCCCAATGCACAGAGCTTCCATCTTTTCATTGTGCCTCTTCGATTCAGCATACAATTTTTTTGCCATCTTGAATTCATTTATGGTCTTAGCAATACCAGCTGCACCGCCTGCTAGGGCACCAGCCGCAGATAAACCCGCAAAAATAGGAATCAAGGGTAATACTCCCCCAGTTTTTGGTATAGGAATAATACGAGGAAGTTTAATGGACGAATCATTAACTAGCTCTCTGGCAGCGGCCATAGCTAATTCTATTGCCACTTTTTTGCATTTTGGTTTCAATTTTTTCATATGTCTTTTTGTTTTGTTGATAACATTTTTTAATTGATTCTTTAACCCTTTTCCAGATGCAGTTTTTCGCGAACACTTTTTACTACTTTTTTTAAGACCAGAACCAGTTTTAACTTTTGTTGACATAGCGCTGCTTATTAAACGTGCTGCCAGTTTTTCTCCTACACTCGCATCCGAGGCAACTGCTCGTTTTTTTTGCCATATTTAACAAAACTAAATCTGCCTTGTGGCGATCCTTTAAGCTTGAAGACTTGTGATAGGCAATGTCGTGTTCTTTGCAATATTCGTCTAATTTATTAATACCTTTATCTCCACGTGTAAGCCTTTTAATTAATTTTGTGCCAGGTCCGCAATAATTGTATCCTGGTAAATGTAATTCAAATGGTAAATTATTTATAAGCCAATTGAGAAGACTGCTCTCACCAATACCCATCATAAGACTGCCGTATCATGGGTTGACCACTTAATAAATATTCGATTTGTCAATCCAACTGTTTTCAGAAGAAGACAAACCTAACCATTTTACTAAAACACTATTTCCTTTACTTCTCAGAACTTTTTCGACAAGATATAAATTAGGATGTTTTGTCTTTTGCAGCTCTTGTACATAAAATGCACCTAAAATGGGCTGGCCTCTGATCGCATCTTCAATTAAGTAGGTGATGGGAATTGTATATTGTATTTTTCGAATTTTAAATATTTCTGTTGACCAGTTGGGAGTATATCCTTTTTCAAATGTTCCTTTGTACTTACTGATACGTACATAATCACCAACTTTAAATTTGCTTTTTTTTTATTATTGGTTTTTACCAACCTGAGATATCTCCATAATATACGTTCTTTATTAGTATTATCTACGTGTGCTGGGATTTCAGCAATAGTCCGATGATAGGTGTGATTGTATTTGTAAATAACATTATTAAGGGTATCTATCCAGTTATAGCAACCTTTTAAACTGAATTCCTTATACAGTTTAGATTTCAATGTTCTGATAAATCGCTCAACTATTGATGCCTTTTTTGTTGAGAATGTTGAATAATGGTTTATATTGTGAGATTTCATAAGTTTTTGAAATTTATTATTATAAAATTCTGTCCCATTATCCGTTTGCAGATTTTTGGGGACACGCCCTTTATCCAACAAAATCTTGAAAGAGTTGCATACAACATCTTTGGTTTTACTTTTCAAAGGAAAGGTCCAAGCGTATTTCGAAAATGTATCAATAACAGTAAGAATAAATCTATAATTTTTATTTTCTTTAGAAATTGATTGCATATCAATTAAGTCTGCTTGCCAAAGATCATCTATATCTTTCATAATAACATGTCTTCGGGGAAAGTTTACCCTTGCATTTTTGTGAATTTCGTTTACCACATTAGCTTTACTCATCTTCAAAACTCAGTATAATATAACATTTGTGGTGAACCCAGCAATGATACTGAATGAAAATCATTTTATTGCTACTATTTATTGTTTAATTACGTCAGCTTCTTTTAGTTCTTCAATTATCGATAAAATTTCATTATCATGGTTTGTATTGCCAGCATCTTTTGAAGCAACTAATAATTTCAATCTCTCAACTAATTCGTTGGGGTCATCCCAATATACCAGGTCAGTATTTCTTTTATATTTCTTTAACGTTGGCAAGTATCCCCCAAGTTTAGTGGGAATGTTATCATTTGACGTTTCGGAAAACAATGGTTTGATTATTTCACGATATTTTATTCCTTTATCACCCTTTATTTGACCTCTAGGATTGAAGTCTCTCTTATGAGCATTTGTATAATGCAATATATCCTTGTAGACAAGTTTATCTTTGCTAGATATAAGTTTTAAATCAGGTTTTTTTTCGAAGTAAAAGTTCTTTCAGGCCTGGGGTTAAATTGTAGGATTTATCGTCGATTTTAATCAACATTACATTATCGTTATTCAAACTGTCAATTTTAGAAAATGATACTACTGAATTTCCCATCAATAAAGTTTTGTTTTTACTTCTTATTCCAAACGGTACATTTATATCATTATAAATATCATAGATATCATGGCCCTCTAATGAAATTTCTAAATCATCTGGTAATTCCATTTTAGGAGACTTTTTAACCAATTGTGCAGAATTAAGTTTTGGTTCGTAACAGTCCTCAAACTTTGTAGATGAGCTAGTATTAATGTCATCCATTTCAATATCTCCAGAATTAGTGAGTGTTGTAGTTTCTAAATTTTTTATTTTTTCCATATTTATATTTGAACCAACTAAAGTTTTAAGGGGATCTGTGACAGGTTTTAGCATTTTATCGAGTGATAAGTTCATTGAGTGTTCCTGGCCCTTCATTTGTTTTATTTTATTCTTTATGGAGTCTATAGACTTCATTAATTCTAATTTAATATTTTTCTCCATGTTATACCTACAACTGCGTTCGGCTAAGGAACTAATTGTACTGAATTTGATTTTGTATGTTAATTACTTATATGTGCACATATATAGTCATTCAAAGTTAAAAAAAATATCAAAATTCTGTCTATACCTTCCCTTATTTAATGACGACTCTTTGTTAATAAGAACAAAATTATAAGGATTATTCCAAACAGTTTTACAAATATCTTTGAACTGATTCCATGGTAAATCGGAGTTGACATGTTCGTCATAGATGTGCTTTAAGTTCACAACATCTTGTTTAAATATTATAAGAAAGTTAGCATTGTCGCGTAATAATTGTTTTGGTATTTTTGAGTAAGTTTGTGATAAGTAAAAACAATCAATTTGCTTATGTCTACCCATACAGAAATAATTACGTATGTTTATTTGATTTTCACATACAACATCATCAAATATAAATACAGAATTTGGTAAAGCTTCAGTTGGAGATATGACATTTTTATCGTCATTGAACTCATTGAATTTTATGCGAGGCACTCTTCTTAATACTTCTCGTAAAAAACAATATTTTGGCTGAAAATTAGTCTTTGAGTAAAGGTAAAGGTTTTGAAATTTGAGACCATTTTCATGCAATAGCAAACTAATCACAACGTTTGTTTTACCACAATTCGAGGGACCGCAAATTATACAACGAATCGTATTCGGCAACAAAGCGCTATGTCTAATCTCTTTAGGAGACTCGCCAAGATTTATATTTTTGACGTTTAGTGATATGGGTTGTTTAATCAACTTCATTATGTCAACTAATTTTATACTTGTCTAACATAGACATATATACTTTATTTTGCACTATCTTTAGACTTGTCACTACAGGATCGATTCTATTCTCATCTTACAGGATTGGTATGTACCTATAAATATAAGCTAGGTAATGACTCGTGTTACACATTGCCCATCAATTTTTTTTGCATATGTTATAAAGTAAGTGGTCACTTCACGCGCGTTCTTTGCATAAGCAAGTCATTTTGTTTACGCTTTTATATTTTCAAGGTAAGTTTTTTATTTATTTTATTTCATTTATTATTTTAACTATTAATAATAATTATGTAATGCATCTTTATTACAGAATCATGTCACACTCGCCATCCTACAGCCCCGTTTTAGATACCGTTGACCAACGAAATTTAGAGGTACGTAACTATTAGTATTCTCTTAAATCAAACATTGAATCCATAGTTCATGATGTTTAATATTCTTTGTTTTCTTTCAGAATGTGATAGAGGACTCAAACCCAGTTACCAATCCATTTTATTATGCTCAGGACAGGGAGAGCTCGTATATGGAAGTAGCAGCTAAAGCATGTGAAGAGAGTCGACAGCAAAAAACAGAGGAGCGTAGATTGAAGAAGAAAAAAAGTAAATCTTTTAAAAACTCATCCTTTATCATGCGTAAGGAGCAAGGACATGTTCGTCATCTAATAAAAATTATGGTCTATGATTTGGATAATAATAATAATAATAATAATAATAATAATAATAAATTTATTAGAAACTTTCACAAAAATAATACATAATAATTTCAAAGTATTTAGTAATTAGGTAGATATATGTTAGTAGTTTCTTATATGAGGTTAGTGTGTATTTTAAAATATGAAGTTATATTACAAAAAGAAAATACTTATTTCTAATTATACTAGAAGCAGCCTGCCTGAGCTAGGTTGTTACCAACCTGTGTTTCAGGCCGTCGCTTGTCTATGCAATATAAAAAGGACTACAATTATAATGTTTAAAAACATTATATCTTAACAAGTATGTATACAAAAATAAAATAAAATAAAATTCAATACTCACAATGTCATGGGCGATATAATTTATAAAAATTACAAAATTATTCTAAGACGTCTAAGAGTTTTTCTGTGTCTGTGTAATTTAAGTGCCTTAAATACTCCGATAGCATTTTATTGCAATTTGTATATGTAAAACTATATAATTTAAGGATCTTATCAAGCTTATTATATAAGTAAGGACCTAGGAAAACGTAAAATCTTTTAACAAATGCATGTTTCGTTTGGGGCCTTGTGCATACCACATCTTTTCTTCTCCTGTCAGAAGGTATGGGAGCAAAAGGTAGTTCAGTGTGCTGTTGTAGAACGATGTGCAGTATGAATAATTGTCGAACTGTTAGTACCTTACATGCCGCGTAAAGCTTCTGAGTGGGAAACAAAAAAGGTCGAAAAGTGGCTACCTTGAGAACTGCTCTTTGAGCACGTTCCAAAGGGAGCAAAATTGTTTTTGCAGCTCCACCCCAGGATGTTATGCAATATGTTAGTATGGATTGGCATAAAGCTAAATAAACCTGTTTTATTAAGTTATAGTCAGCTAGGTTACGTAAATTCTTAAAAACATAAATTAGTTTACGAACTCGGGTACATAATGAGTCAATGTGTTTACGGAAGTTTAAATTTGTGTCAAGCGTGACACCTAGGTATTTCATATAGTCTGCGTTAACTAAAGTGGGGCATGCGCATGCAGTGTCAGCATTTGATTTACAATTATGTGCGTATATGTTTATGTTAGTCATCGGTATGTTAGTATTCCTCATACTAAATAAAATGTACTTGGTTTTCTCGACATTTAAAGTTAGTAAATTATTATGGAGCCAATTTGTGACCATATTAAAGCCATTCTGAGCACATTGGAAAACCTCAGTGCGGGATTTTGCTGTAAATAATAACGCTGTGTCATCCGCATATGACAATGTTATGCCATTTTGGAGTGACAAGTTGCACAGATCATTTATATAAATTAAAAATAAAGTAGGGCCCAAAATACTGCCTTGAGGTATTCCGTAGCAACTGTTTTTTACTTCAGAACTTATAAATTGGCCAATTTTCACACATTGATGCCTATCGCTAAGATAATCAGTCAAAAGTTTTAGTTGTGTTCCTCTTATCCCAATTTTTTCAAGCTTGTGCAAAAGTATAGAGCCAGAAATTGTGTCGAAGGCTTTGGCAAGGTCTAAAAAGATCCCAATTGTATGCATGCTATTGTCTAGATTGGTCGTAATATAATCTGTCAATTGATGTACTGCTTGACTGGTAGATTTATGCGGTCTAAAGCCAAACTGTCTGTCTGAAAGTAGTTTATGCTCCTCTAAGTACTTTATTAGTCTACAGTTTATAATTTTTTCTAAGATTTTTGAGATACCTGTTAAAACTGAAATTGGTCTATAGTTATTAATACAGTCTTTGTCTCCAGATTTGAAAACAGGGGTCACTATAGCTTTTTTAAGCAACTTAGGGAAAACACCTTTGGTTAAACACAACTGGAAAATGTGAGTTAAAGGCGGAGCAAGCAGAAATTTATATCTTTTTAGGATATTATTAGATATATTATCCCACCCAACAGAACAATCGTCTTTTAACCGTGTTATTATTCTCAATACTTCATCGATGTCAGTATTTAACAAAATGATGGTGATATGGTGGATGATGGTCGTAATATGGAAGAAATAGACACTGAAACTGATAATGCAAGTGTGAATGTGCAGTATATAGTGACAAGTGATTACGATGACATCATGGACGAAACTGATCATTTAGTTGGTAAAATAGTGAAAAAGTTAAGCAAATCTAATGTGTAATGTTTGGTATTATTGTATAAAGTTAATTTAATTTATATTTAAGTTTAGAATATCTAGAAGGTATAGTTAAAAAATTAAGTTCGCCTACATACAAAACTTTGAATACAATTTATAAGTTATTATTTAATTAAATGTGAAACAATAAAATTAAAATTGATTCTACATACTGCGTTTTTAATCACCCAATAAATTAGTATAGTATAGATACTAAAGTTATGACCGTCTCGCTGGTCTAATGGTCGTAAGCCCGATTGCTGAACAAGAGGTCTTGGGTTTGATTCCCAGGTTGGACAAAGTATTATTAGGTTTTTCCATCAGGAACTCATTAGTAGCAGTCGCGATTTTTGTCCGGTTGATGGCAATAGGCTTACGTTCAATACTGCATGGGGCTTAAACATAACTGTCGAAATTTGGATATTAGGTACACCTCTGTCTAGTCCTTCGGGGGATTACAAGTGTTATGTTATGTATATGTTATGATACTAACGTTATCATGACATTATCTATAAAAGTTTATATAAGACGGAAATCTTTCGGAAAGGAAAAAAAACAAATAAGTAGGTATAGATTATACATTTATTTATTATAGTTACATCCATTGATTACATTTTTATTTTATTTCATTAAATACTTATTACATATTTATATTAATTATAATAATTAGCTTTATATATGTTACAATAATAAATAAAATGTTAGGTTTAGCTCAGTAGAACAAATATTAAGAGTACGTACTAAAGCAATGAACTATAATGCCCCCAAGGTAAAGTGTTGAAACAACCTTTAATTCTCTGCCTTTTATCATCATCACTATTAAGAATGAGTTTATTTAATTTCTGCGTAAAAATTTGATGATTTTTAGACCTTATAACATACATATCATCTCGAAGGTTTTCATTAAACATTAATGCCCTTTTATATTTTTCAATATCCAATTTTTTCGTAATCGGCTTTGTTACTCCTTTTGCTTTCTTTATTGTTTTATTTTCAGTGCGCACACAATATAACTTAGCTCTTAAACCTACAAATTCTGAAATAATCTCTCCGCCTAATTCATCTTTGAAATAGCCTGGCATTTTCATGTTGGCTTTAGGTAACCCATATATATTGTTAACCTCAAAATTGCTTGTGTCAAAATATTGAATATTGTTTTTCATATCCTCATAAATATTATCAGTTTTTACTAAATAAAGTAAACTGTCAGTATCAGTATAACATAAAATTACATTATTTCCATACATTTTTTTAATAACAGAATAATGAAACTTATATAGATGTGTTTTAGAAATTTCAAGAATAGAAAATCCGATATAAATAGGGCGATCTAATATAACTTTTGTCTTATTTAATTGAATAGCTACTAAACTTTTGGACAAAATTGATAAGTCTTTAAAATTCGGTGCGCTAATATACCTTTCAGCACCAAACAATTTGTTGGTTGTATTTAACTTATCTTTCCATAGTTTTACGAGCCTAACATCAACTTCTTTCCGCTTGTTTTCAATTGTTTTTCCAAAAATAGAATTGTTTTGCTTCTTAAAAAAGTCTTTTTCAAAATCAGATTTAGCTTTTTGCCTGAGAGAAGTATTTAATAAAATATATGGTTTTAAAAAGTTATCTTGATAGAATGATAATATTCTATATATTTTTAACAATATTAAGCCATTTTCTAAGCACTCTTGTAAATGTATATAATGAATAACAAAACGATGTTTACTGTATAAATTTGCTATTAACTTTTTACACTTGCTTTGCATAGCAGAATATTTTTCGGCAGCAAATGGCAGATCCGAATGAGCATTATGAATGTTAGGAGGGTAATATAAATCTACCTCTAAAATGTATCCTTCATTACCGTTTTTGTTAACATTATTTATATTGAACTTATTTATTTCATTATCATTAAGATATCGGAAGTTACGCATTGGAAGTTTCTGCATCATTGCAAAGCCGTATAAATTCACACAGTCAAGATAAATAAGGTACGTGCTTGCCTCGTCTTTATTATACGATGATTGGTATTTATTATTAGCTTTGGCATATCTTAATGTGCATTGGGCAAGACCTCCTCGAATTCCGTTTTCTAACATTTGGTACATTTCCACGTCAGATATTAAATCAAGCTCTACTTTAGTATACAATAGCATAGCATCCCAGCTTAACGACGGTGATGAAACATAATAGCATGGGTCTAAATTATAATAAAGTAAACTCATTTCCCGAAACTTTTCGAAAATATCACATAATAACAGTACGTCACATTTTAAATAAAGGTCTGTATATTCTCCTAAATTTTTTATTTTAAAATTTTGCCATACGTTTAAAGCATGCTGATAATCTTCAGTTGAAATATTTTCGCCCGTTAGTTTATTGAAAAATTTTGACTGTTCTGGCAGTTGGGTTTCATTATTTTTTTCCCATTTGTCTACATAGTCATAACAATATACACCTTTTCTACAAGCTAAATTAAATAAACGATCATTATTAAAAAATACGCGCATGTGTTGAAAATCATCTGAGTGTAACGTTCTTACCAATTTATCTAAGCTAGCACTTAAAAAGTTAAACGAATCAATAAATTTCAACTGAACTATATTTTTATCATCAATAGGCATGAATTTTGTAAACGATATGTACTTTTCTTTTGATTTAGGAATCAAAGTTACTTTGCCAATTATATCCGACAGCTCTTTTATAAATAAATGACAATCATATCCAGATAGATTGTGAAAAATTATAGGTATGTACTGACATTGCTTCAAATTTAAATTGCAAGCATTGTGTGCAGGACCTCTATATTTACCTGTAAAATGATCATGATCCTTAACTTTTTTATCATTTTGGGCAAACTTGGTTTTACATATATGACATAATTGAGCAGTTTTGAATGATTTAAACTCATCAAAAGTGAGAGGTAGCATTGGCTGTTCATTTTGTAAAATTTTATACAGCCTTTTTATATCATTTGTGATGGTTTCAACAAATTTTTGTGCACAATTTGGACCTCTATAACTAACAAAATCATTTATTTCCGATTTAGATTTGCAACAAATATAATAAGCATACGATGATGCTTGATGTGACTGTACAGATTCAGTAAATAGCGATTTATTATTGTCCGAGTATTTACAAAGCAAACTTTCAAAATCTCCGTATATTACAATTGGAATTCTTTGGGTTTTCTCAAAGTTTGAAAATTGTAATTTGCTATGTTCATCAGGCAAGATTGTTTTTATTCTACCACAATTGTGATTTAATAATTTATCTTCATTGTCATAATACAAAAAACACTCATCACATAAAAATACTTTAGATTTATGTTTGGTTAATTGTCGGTGCACAAGGCGACTGAAGTTTTTTATTAAACAAAAATGGGCTTTATTGTCTTTAGTTATATACAACAAATTGATATGTGTAAGCTTTCGTTCACGCGTTAAATATAGAGGACCCGTTACATGATTATTAGCTTCAAGACCATAAACATTCACACTTATCGAAGGGTTATTTTTCTCAAAGATTTTAATATCATCGAAACTTGGTGGAAAAGACATATCATTTATGTTTAAAAGCAACGTATAGTGTGGGTATGATTGCATTCTATTAGCATTCAGTCTTTTTGGAAACATGTGGGCAACAATACACCACAAAAAACAATTATTGTCATTGTTGCGTATATTCAAACATGACTTTGTGTTTTTTATAACCTTAGGTAATTCTAAGTATGTTCCAGCTCTTAAAGGATTGTACTTGTTAATGTTTACTTCCAAATGGTTTATACAATCGATAGTCCAACCAGATTCAGCAAGTTCAAACTCTAAACATTTAGATATTAATTTTTCGGAGCATTTAAAATATATATTATAAATATCTGTGTTCGGAAATACTATCATATACTTGGTATTAAAAGATTTCATAGAGCTTTCATTATTTTTTGGCAAAATGTATGACACAAATAATTCAAAATTGACTTTAATTGATTTATGTTTTTGAATCATAAGATTGATAATATCACATACAGACTTAGAAATTTGATTTAAAAACGTTTCTGGAGTTATTGTTGCTTCATTAGATTTAACTGGATTCACTTTGTAACTTATTATTCTATTTTTAAATGCAGTAGCAATAATTTGAATATTTTCGAATTCGGAGCAGAGCAATCGATTAGATTTATGAATATTTGTTCTACTGTGCGCTGATAATCTTGAAACATAAATATTACAGTCTTTACAAAAAAACATGTTTATTAAACTGATCTTAAATTTTATAAAAACTATTTTTACTAAATGTATTTGGTATTTTCTATCACAGTTATTCAATTTTATTTAGTAGTTGTTAATTCTCATTTAAAAATTCTCAGTTTTTTAATTTCTTATTTCGAGTTTTTAAATATCTCAATTATCAATTTCTATTTTATATTGAACGTCTGAAAAAAATGACATGTATAATATAATTAAAATTTCTTAGTTTTTAATTTAGAATTACTTATTTCAGGTTTTTAAATTTCTCAATTATCAATTTCTATTTTATATTGAACGTCTGAAAAAAATGACATGTATAATATAATTAAAATTTCTCAGTTTTTAATTTAGAATTACTTATTTCAGGTTTTTAAATTTCTTAATTATCAATTTCTATTTTATATTGAACGTCTGAAAAAAATGACATGTATAATATAATTAAAATTTCTCAGTTTTTAATTTAGAATTACTTATTTCGGGTTTTAAAATTTCTCAATTTTCAATTTCTACTTTATATTGAACGTCTGAAAAAAATGACATGTATAATATAATTAAAATTTCTCAGTTTTTAATTTAGAATTTCTTATTTCGGGTTATTAAATATCTCAATTTTCAATTTATTTTTATATTGAACGTCTGAAAAAAATGACATGTATAATATAAAATATTTATTTTAAATCAATTAAATATTCTCATATTTCTTTATAAAGACTGTATCTATTTTTATATTTCGGTATAAATTAATTTGATTAAATAGATCTATATAAAAAAAAAAAACAGGTTCATATTAAAGTTACTCACAAATTATGAAAACTTGCGCATAAGCAGTACATAATATAGATAAGGTATAAAACTGAATAAAATGTATTTTAATTTAATTTAAGAACGTTTACTGTATAGAACGGGCTGAATTTCTTTAAATTCAGCCTTTCCAGTACTCACAAGGTGTGTTAAAGCCTTCCACACAACATTATCTTTATCAGTCGATAATTTTAACGTTACAAAAGATTGTTTCCAACGCTCGTTTGGAGCAAGTTTTTCTACTTCGTCCGTATTATAAATTCTTAATTCGAAATAATACCTGCCAACCCTACCGGGGTCTGATTGGAAGGTATAACCATCAGCCACTCGCTGAGTGAAGCAGCTCTTCAGAGTGGCAGCACGGATCAGCGGTCGAGACAATTCATCCTGAAATTCATAATATAGAAAAATTAATTTTAATTAAAAATAATATAGCGTGAGGCTAATAAAAAAATAGATAAATTAAAAATAAAACAGTATTTAAACTCTTATGTCCTCAAATAAGTATAACTTTTATGGAGTAAATCACACACTGTAAAAACACTGATATAATTTATGATTGCTTTTAAATGAAATGGAAATGTAAATTGTTTGAAAAAGTTAGTAGTATTTAAGTTACCTCAGAGTCTGTAACGGCGGTATCCCGTTTTCTTTTTGGAGCTGGTGTTGTAACAACTGGCAGCCCGTCGCTATCAGACTCTGATTCTGATGCGAAAGGGGTTTTAGAAAGCAAAGCCTTCTTCTTCCGAGACACTTTTTTATCTCTCTTCACAACTTTTTTTTTTGAGCTGCCACTGTTTTTTTCTTTTGTTGCTCGAGACGTTGAAGGCGTAGAGTCCTCTTCTTCAGCCCAAAAAGGATTAATCATTGACTCAGCCCTGAAAACATTATTTAAATGAAATAAATATTTTTATTACCTACATTCCTAGCACAATGAAATAACAACACCTTCGTTCATCAAAGGGCTAGGTAGAGGCACGGCAGGGAATAATAGATACGTTTACAGCATTAGAAGAAAAGATAATTTAAATGAATAGGAATCGAACCCGGGTCTTATGTTCATCGCATGATAGAGCAACGAATCAACAATTATTAAACGTTTGTTAAAATATTATTAGCACACTAGTTTTGAAATAATTAACGAATACATGTATTATCTAAACATACTTGAATAATTTCAGTCTTTAAACAATTAACTATTACAGTCGTAGGAAAAAATTGATTAAGTAAAATATAATACTCACATACTTTGTTTCTGCAACACTTGAGAACAATCACAAACAAATTTAAACTCACTGTTCTGTATGCGCTTCAGCACAATAATGACAAAATGTAAGGAATGATATCTCAGATGCCTTTTTTATAGACCTAAATCCTAAAGCCTTGGTCATATGTTAGTATCCAACAATAATTTCTTCAATCAATTTAATTAATACAATATTTGTTATTCAAATTTCATCTCTATCACTAAAGCGCTTAAAGAAGATTTTATTTTATTCATTTGTCGTGTTGAATGCGCAATGTGAATGCTTCCCAATACTCTAGTTATGGAGAGTGTCACTGTCAACACTTTATCCTTATTAGAATTATGGAGGCAACTGGAGACAAAAATCGTAAAAGGAATGAGGTGTCAATTAAACCTGGCGGAGTACATACAAACATATAAGAAACCAATAAAATGAGATCTCTGGTAGTTATTTGTCATGTATAGAGAAATGTTGCCTTATTCTTTAAACTCTCAAGTCGTAAAGGCTGTGTTAGATATAGCTGTCCTGCTCATTTTAATGTTAATAGAAAGAGGTGGCAATGGATTACAAAGTGATTTTTGTTATAGAACTCGTAATAGGATATTACAGAATTAAGCTGGGTGAATATTAAATAAACATTGATTTAATGTTTAATTATATAAATTAAATGAGTAATTGATCTTCTAAGAAATTACATATTCCTTACCTAATGTAACTGTTATTTAAATATATGCATTATATTGACAAATCGTGTTATTTCTACTGAAAGCAATATCAGTTTTAATTATGTAAAATTAGGTTGATTTAGGAACAACTGGAAACATTGAAGTGTAAAGAAAAGGTCTTAACTACATCTTTTGGTTGCACTGGAATTATAAATTTGTTATGTGCAACATTATGTATGTACGCTAGCATAAAGTGATCCAATATTTTATCACATCTTTGACGACACGTCTGGCGCATTGGCTAAGAGCTCGACTCGCTACATCACAATGTAAATATTAGGTTTAATCGATGCTGCAACTAATGCGCCAAGTGTTTGCGGATTCAATTTCCGCACGGAACAAATGAGTATTTGTTCCGGTTTGGATTTTGTTTTCATGTTTTATTTTGCCATTATTTAATTTAACAAATAATAATGTAGCGATATCTTTCCTGCTACATAATAACTACTACGAGACAGACACAAATACAGTGAAAAATTACCACGTATGGGCCTATTTAAAACATGCGATTGATGTAGTAGTTAAATTGACTTCTAGCCAACGTGTCCTAGGTTCAATTCCAGCATATGTATGATCTACCTACAACTAGTTCTGGTTCTGGCTATCTGCAAAATGTATGTAAAGCAGCACTCCGCGATACGAGAGAAATCTTAACAATCCATATAAGATGACATTTAGCCTTTATTATATCCGACATAATACACATGATTATGTGAGCGGTCCTCGCGAGACCGATCACATCAACTGAGCCCGCTACACATTTATACTAGTCGTGCACCGGCTCTCGTACGAGGGGAATAATTGACAAACAATGCATCTAGTACTCAATCACTCGTAACAATGATAATAAGATTTTTGCAGCTACTTGGGTGTCATTGCGAATATCTAATCACTTTCACAGTAGATTTCAATTCAGTTTAAGTCTAATTAGAGTAATAAAAATAAATATGCTTTTGATTAATATCGGTTTTCAGAACAATGAATTTGTGTAGTAGCATTAACATTCATTTGGGAATCGAAGCCCATGCTCAGTCGCTAGATTATCTTTCGAATAAAATGTTATTAGTCAGTTCATTCATCAGTGTTAACAGAGCACCGCACCGCATCAGTTAGACGTTATTAATACACTTACTCAATCTGCATTGCGAACTGTATCACGGATCATAGTAGGAGGGTAAAATTACTACTCAGTGTTCTTTACTTGCAGATCACAACAGTAGTGTATGATTGGGGAGTTCTGGATCACGCGATCGAGCGAAGCGAGAGCAAGTGATCCAGAACCCCCAATTATACACTACTGTTGTCTCTCGCAGTTAGCTAAGGGAGCTTTTACTGCTTAACCGGGCAAATGGCGAGACCAGAAGGGCCTCCAGCCGAGCAAATTAAATAATACTAAGCAACACTGCTAAGGGTGTCCAATAGTGGGACTCGAACCTCGGCTTAGGGCGTTGCTGGGGGGCAGACAAGAGAGGACTTGCCGGATCTGATTGTGATTATTTAGGGACATTTGATTTATTACTACTGGCTCAGCGCGGGCTGGCTCGAGCAAGGGTCGGGGTGGAGGCCCGACGAGTCAGTAGATCGTCTACGCGCTCCCCTAGAGGAGGGCGAGGAATCGGGTTCTGGGCGTCTTGCCCACTGCCCGAGGGGTCAAACGCGACCCATAAAAGTATGGGTCGGTCGTGGGGTTTGGTCGGACCACTGGGCGCGGAGGATGATAATAAACAAAAACCTATCCTATTTGTGTGGTTGCTAGTGTTTCTGTAGGGGCACCCGAAGTGTTTCACGCCACCCAGGCGGTCTGTACTCCGCCCGGTGAGACCCCCGGTAGACCCGGGGGAGGCCCGGCGGAGTCTGCCGGCGCACATGGTGGCGACTTTAGGTGGCGCCCCCTACAGAGGGAATGGGTTGACCCGCGTTTACAACGCACTCAGAGCTAGCCGATTACTTTATTTATTTATTTATTTATTTTAGGAAAGCTTACAGCTAAATTACAATTTTGGAGAATCAATTAATGTAAACATTTGCTAATTACAAGCTTTCACAAATAGATTTTCAAAGCACTTTAAAAATAGCACATTTATGTTTTTTAAAAATAGAACAATGTATGTTATTCAAAAAAGGGGGTGGGGGGGAACAAATAATTACCAAGGATAAAAGGAAGGATACAAAAAAAAAAAAAAAACAAGGTAAAGGACTGCAGCTTGATAACTATCGGTCGGTGTCTTCGAAGAAATCTTTATTAAGTATTTTTCTGATTGATTTGGAACTTGTACAGAATAGATCAATTTCTAATTTTAGAGAAAGATTGTTAAAGCTTGTTGCACTGCGCAGCAAGAAAGCATTTCGCCTGTAATTTGTTGAGGTGAATGGTACAATCAATAAAGGGCGCTGTCTAAAGGCTAGTTGATTGGTACGAAGGGTTATTTTGGAGAGAAGTTCAGAACAATCAATAGACCCATTTGCAATGTTCACCAAACAACAAATATCGTTGACGCTACGTCTATATTCGAGGGGTAAGAAATGGTATCGTTTACAACGGTCAATGTAATCAGCTGAACACTGATGTACTTTGTAATCAAGGTAACGCATAAATTTTCTCTGTACGCCCTCAATGCGAGATATATAGACTTGATACTGCGGATTCCATACTTGTGAGGCATACTCAAGGTGGCTACGCACGTATGAGCAGTACAAGATCTTGACTGGTTTTAGGGATCGAAAGCAGGCAGTGGATCTGATAACGAAGCCGAGGGCTTTATATGCTTTTTTCACAATATAATCAATATGATTATCAAACAAAAGTTTGCTATCGAGTATTACTCCAAGATCTTTAATATTGCTGACTCGGGTGATAGACTGATCATTTAGTGTGTACCCGTGACCAATACATGACGTTTGTCGTGTGAAGGTTATATAGGAACATTTAGATACATTTAACTCTAATTTGTTATACCCACAGTAGGCCACGAAACGGTCTAGGTCTTCTAGAAGCAGTTTCAAGTCAGATAAGCTGCGTATGACTTTGAAAATTTTCATGTCGTCGGCGTATAACAATATGTACGAATTTATAAAACAAGATTTAATGTCTGCAATAAATAAGGTGAACAAAAGAGGACCCAGAAGTGAACCTTGTGGCACACCAGATGGGACAATACACCAACCAGAAGTGTAGCCCTTGAGAACCACAGCCTGCGTTCGGTTATCTATGTATGAACAAAACCAGCGATACAAGTCACCGTGTATGCCAGCCACCAATAACTTTTGCAGAAGTACCCGATGATCAATACGATCGAAACATTTGCTATAGTCAGTATATACTACGTCTACCTGTGCCCGCTGCTCTAATCCCTTTGTGATAAAATCAGTGGACAGAATTAAGTTGGATGTGGTCGATCGCTTGCGTAAGAATCCATGCTGTGCAGCACCTAGGTTGCTCTGTACAGCTGAGTAAACCTCATTATATACGATCCGTTCGAGAATTTTAGAAAATAAGCATAGTTTCGAAATAGGACGATAATTTTCTACGTCGGACTTATTACCTTTCTTTAGGACTGGTGTAATGAAGGCTGACTTCCAGATGTGAGGAACTATACCTTCTGTTAACGATCGCTTATATATTATACAGATCGGTAGGACTAAACTTTCAGCGCAGTTCACTATGAATACGGGTGGTATCTGATCTGGACCGCCAGATTTGGATAGGTCCAGCGTTTTCAGTAGCTTTAAAACACTTTCAGGCGATATATTTACGGAGCTGATGCAGTTTACACTAGAATAACTATCACTTGCAGAGAGCGAATCATTGAGACTTGTGTTTGGGTCCTGGAAGGTGGATTGAAAATATTTTGCGAATAAATTACTAATTTCTACACCAGTATCGGCGGACGTATCTCGATATCGCATTATATTAGGGAATGTAGAAGCATTCTTTTTATTTTTTATAAATGACCAGAAACACTTAGGGTTAGTGATGATTGAAGATTCGACTTTTTCAATGTAGGTGTTAAAGCAGTTTTGTTCCAGCTGAACAGCCCTAGCACGCAGTAGCGAAAACGACTGATAGTCTGATAAATTTTCGTACAGTTTGTACTTGCGATGGTGCTTGTGTTTTTCTTTTAAAACTTTTATTAGTGCAGAATTGAACCAGGGAGGATGTGTTGAGCGACGTATTGATTTTTTGGGGATAAATAAATCTCTAATTTCATATAATTTATTATAAAAAAGTGTAACTGCATGGTCCAGTGGCTCCGAACTCAAGAGTTCAACCCAGTTGACCTGGTGAAGTGCAGATCCAATGGCATCATAGTCACCCTTGTGAAAGAGATACTTGGTAATTATCCTTTCCTCGAGTTTATGTAACTCCACAAAGTCAGCCTGGACCAACAAAGGCTTGTGATGCAAATCTACAGGCACTGCTAATGGTACACCGCATTCATTTACAGTTACAGAGCCATTCGAAAAAACCAGGTCTAAAAGTCTACCATTCGCATTTCGCACGTTACTAAATTGTGCTAGGTTGCAGGTATTTACAGTGTCGAAAAATTCGGTAAGATAATGGCAGGAATAGTTTATTGGGGACAGTTCAGTACTATCATTATTGGTAGTCCAGTCCACTTGATTACCAAAATTAAAATCTCCTATTATAACAAACTTGTCAAGCAAATGTGATAACATTAGATGATTAAGGTTTTCAGTAAAATTAGCTAGCTGAGTATTATATGAGTTACCTGCATTTTCCTTACACAGATACAGAGCACAAATATGCACATTGTAGGCAACTGTGGGTCTAGACCTCTTGATAACTAAAGATACCCAAATATCTTCTGCAGTACTACGCCAGTCACACCTCTCCACAACGGTTAGATCACATCTCACAGCAATTAATACACCACCACCTCGCGTCTGCGACGTACGATTGTAATCACGATCACGTCTCCACACTAAGTATCGACCATCAAACAACTCACTGCTATACACACTGTCCACCAACCAAGTTTCCGTTAATATTATAACGTCATATGAATTTAAACAGATGTTTCTAAAGAAACTGTGCGTTTTCGTGCGTAGTCCACGCACATTCTGATAATATATATTAAGGGATGCCATTTTTAAGCTTCAATTTCACCTATTTTAACCATTAATATAAAACAATGCAACACTAATAGCATGCATTGCAAAGAAGATTTATAAGTTAAACGGAAGCAGGTAGACGGCAAAAACACGCAAACATTTACTAGGCACAGCAAAGCACGGTAACCAGTACCACATTTGGTTTGAGTATTCATCGCCAGTAGCTTATGAATAGAAACAATACAACGCGTAAACAAGTTCATCGAGCAACAATAAGTCATAACCGATAACAAGAAACAAGATAAATTGCGTTCTAAACCCATTACTTTAAGTTTCAATATCGAATAGCATAAGATAATTAGAAAAATATTATATTTAAATACTTTGTTAAGAAACACCGTGCAGAGACACACTGACCGATGGAATACGGAAGGTTCATGCCGAGACCTACGGTTCTCAAACTGCAGTCTTACAAAAAGTTTTGTGAAGTAAGTAAATAAGATGTACGCAGCTATTATTGGGTATAAAGTTAATAAGAACAATATCACACAATTTTTACAAGGTCCCGTTCCGTTTTCACCATTATTACATGAGAGGTGTCGGTTTTTCTTGCGTGGATCTTGGCATGCTTGACCCAAACATATTGAAAATTTATTTCAGCAGCCGCCTTTTTAGTTTTAGACAACAGGGCCTTGTTCTGATTAGTGAGATGATCATTGATATAAATTCTGTGACTGCCTGTCAGGCCAATATATCCAGTCGTGAGTGGACACGCCTTAGATGCACTTCTAGCTGCAGCCACGAAGTCCTCCTTCACATATCGATTGCAGAAACAGACTATAATCGGTTTCGTATGCCCTTTTTCACGAGTAGGCACTCTTGTGATGAAATTGATCTGGGTCTTAGCTATGGGGTATTGAATCTTAGACCCAATACTAAACAGGATATTAAGAAGGTTTTCATTGTTAGCTTGGGGTATGCCTTTAATTTCTACATTATTCATTCTCGCCCATTGTTCGTTTGAATTTGAATCCTGCTCGATTTTATCTAGGCGAGCAAGAATTAGGTCTACCTGGCTCTGGATTGAATCGACCTGATTCTGAGCTTTCTCTACCTGTTCCAGACGTTGCTCAACATCCTTGATTCTGGCATTGAATTCTTTTATCTGAGTATTTGTGTCATTAACAGAACATTTTAGGCTGGCCAATTCTGTTCTTAGAGCAATAACTTCTTCTTTTAGACTTTCGAGTGGTGCTAGTTTATCGGAGAGAGCTCTTATCTCCTTTAATATAAGAGAATCAGGCTCCACTCTAGGGGAAGACGGTGGCTGGCTGGAGCCAGACTGCTTGCATTTACCGCATCGCCATATAAGCTTCCTGTCTCCTAACTTGCGATATCCAGCTTCAGTTATGCCAGCACAATGGAAATGCAGCTCCAGATCACACACCGTGCAATGAGCACCTGCATATTCCACATTTAGTTGTATCCATGGCTGTTGAGGTCTCTTCTTCCTTACTATTCTTAAATCGAGATGAAAAAGTTTGGGAAACACTGGTTTAGATGGACAATACGATTAGTGCGTATAATAGAACGACCGTACAGCACAGGGGCGCGCGGTGAACTGATTACGTTGCAAACACGGGACGATGTGTGTGTATTGGGCGATTTGTCGGCTGTGAGTCGTCGCCCAATGTATGCGACGGCTTATGCTCACCCGCCCGTGAGACATAGCCGTCGCGTGGGATATATATGTATGAGGAGTCTGTTGAGTGCGTGTGTGTGCCGTTTCCTTTGCTGTGGCTATGTAGACATAGGTTGCAGCGCAGTGGCGGCGGGTGCGAGTTTGTGTTGTGGAGTCTTATTGTTCGGGTGTGCCGCGTGTAGTGTGGGGCGTCCCCGGGCCCCGCTAGTCGCCGTGGTCGCCGACTCTAGGGCGCTCTGTATGCAGGCAGTGAAGTCGTCCGTCAGCTCGTCCACCTCGGCAGCCGAGGCAACCGGCCGAGTAGGTGTAGTGATCTCCATACTTTTGGTGAACATAGCCCAGTCTATGTTCGGACGTGGCGCTTGACGAGCGAGTCGGGTGGTGGTGGCTTTTAGGACGACGAGCACGGGCTGGTGGTCCGACTGCAGCTCGTCGTCCAGCACGTGCTGCGCGATCTGGCAGCGTAGGCCTCTGTGCACGACTATGTCCAGCACGTCGGGTTGGTGGGCGACTTGCTCCGGGTAGTGGGTTGGCATCTCAGGGCCGGACACATCGTATCCGCAGGCCTCTGCGTCAGCGAAGAGTCGGTTCCCCGCCGAGTTGGCGGTGCTCGAGTTCCATGCTGGGTGCTTGCTGTTTAGGTCGCCAGCGATGATGGTAGGGTGCGGCGAGTCCAGTAGTGTGCGTATATCGGCAAGGTCCAGCCGATCGCTGGGAGCCTTGTATGCCGAGTATACGCACAGGTGTTCGCCTGCGACCGACAGCTGTACTATCGACAAAACTTCCGCATGCTCACCTTTAAGGCGATAATTGCATAGCACGGCTCTCGACTCAATCATCGTATGCATGCGTTTTGTCCAATAGGAAGCGTATTTTAGTTGTGTTCGTCTAAATATAATGATGTATAGAAGTGGACACACACTAGTGTGCAGATGCACACACTAGTGAGCTGTGCTAACTTGTTTGTGAGATGTTTTTTCAATGGACACCAACTTCCTAATTGTCGTATCGGTTTCAAACGGTGACACGGCCTACCTCTTTATAAATTATTGTTGACAAGAAGTAATTTCGTACTCATATAATGTGTTATTGGTATTGCTTTATTTAATTAGTATCAACTTTCCACAAAAATGTGAAATATACATTTTTTAAGTTTGTGTTCACTCAATAATAAGCTGTTTAGAATTAATTTTTCAACTTGCTTTTATTAGCTTCACCTGTAACTAACTATATTAGAAAACATTGGAAATCGAATATAACCAACTTCTAATCATCGTGTCGTATATAATACAATTAATAAAATAATATGGTACTATCGAACTGTTCAGATGATGGAGCCGGAAGGTAGGCACTAGGTTACTAGGTAGATTTTATAATAATTTCCCACGAACTTTCGGCTTTGTGTCCTTGCAGGAGCACTCCTAAGTAGTAAAATAATTCGTTTTATTGTTCTATAGATAATACGATTCTTATTTTACTATCTACTTTGGAGTGCACCTGCAAGAACACAAAAGGTAAGCGTAAAATATTACTAGGAATCGGTAGCTATTGACTTGTTTATTAATATACTTCTATAGATAACGCTGATGAAGCAAACAAAAGAGAATATTTGTTTGTTAAAAAAATTGCTGTTTCCTTATCTTTTAAAATCTTATGGCCGCTGTTTTCTGCAAATATGAGAACCTCGATTAGCCGAATATATCATAGGTCATAGTTAAATAAAAAAAAATATTCTTTAAATCATAACACCCGTGATTATCCGCACTGGCGTAGCGCAGCGACATAAGTTATGTGATTTAGTACTAAAGGGTGTTTTTTTATTTCGTTTTATAAAACTACACTGACAGGAAAACACCTGTTTATGGCTGTTTTCTTGATTTGTCGAAAGCCTTTGACCTGGTATCGTATGATATTTTGTGGCAAAAACTGTCCGATGAAACGGACTTACCCGCTGAACTTATTAGTATTTTTAAACACTGGTACTCAAACCAAAAGAATTATGTTCGGTGGGCAGGTTCTAATTCTGTTTCTTACGGCCTGAATTGTGGGGTGAGGCAGGGTGGGCTAAGTTCACCTAGTTTATTCAATCTATATATAAACAGTTTGATTGGTGAGCTGAGCAGCACTAGGGTTGGCTGCTCTGTCGATGGAAAAATGATAAACAATATAAGCTACGCCGATGACATGGTGCTGCTTAGCCCATCAATCTGTGGTTTGAGAAAACTGTTGGCCGTCTGTGAGGGATATGCGGAGACTCACGGGCTGAGGTATAATGCCACTAAAAGCGAGGTGATGGTATTTAAAGCGCACAACAAGAGACCCGCGAATATTCCACCGTTATTGTTAAGAGGCACACCGCTCCAAGTCGTCTCGCGTTTTAAGTACCTCGGGCACGTGATCACGGATTGTCTCGCAGACGACCAAGATATTGACAGGGAGCGCAGGGCGTTGGCTGCCCGAGGCAATATGCTTGCTCGTAGGTTTGCACGATGTACTACAGAAGTCAAGCTGACTCTGTTCAGGGCATATTGCCAGTCATTTTACTCGTGCAGCCTGTGGGTCAGGTATACACAGAAGGCTTACAACGCTCTGCGCATTCAGTACAATAATGTGTTGAGAATGCTGTTGGGGTTGCCCAGGTTTTGCAGCGCATCAGGCATGTTTGCTGAAGCGCGGCTGGATGACTTTTATGCTATCATGCGTAAGCGATGTGCCTCGGCGCTGCAGCGACTTAGAGTCAGCACCAACAGTATTCTCGCCACGTTGGCTGATAAAATTGATGGTCCATTTCTCAGGCACTGGGTAGGTGTACATGTGCGAGAAGGTGTGCATGTACCAAATTAGCGTTTTGTGATTTCATATATTTCTACTAACATTATTTTTTAAGTTTGTACCTACTAACATATTATATGGATCTATGATCTGAAATAAAAACTTATTATTATTATTATTATTAAAACTATTTTTTTAGGTAGTTATTTAATTAATATCTTATCTGTATAGTAAGAGATTTTTGTTTAAAAGGTAAAACCACCGGCATTAATCTTAGTGTGATATAAGCACTAATTGCTTGTGGGCTGTTTAAGAATAATTTTATGGATTTGTATATTTAGAAAAAAAAACAACTACAATTATTTTTTTAATTATTTTTTATAGGTCTATTCAACATTTCATAAGAATACCGATTCATTGAAAAATTGAACATTAAAAAAATATTTTCATAGACTGTAACATAAAATTGTGTTTTATTAGGTAATAATAAAATACACAACAATAATAATACCTAATTAATAACATAAATAACTGACCCGGGTATGTCTTAAAACTGCGGCCAGACACCGGAGGATGGGCAGCAGCGTCCTCTCACTAATCGGTGAGCCACTGCGATCCCCAAGCCGCCTGCCAAGCGTGGGGATTATGGCAAACACCCTCTTGAGGGAGGCCTTCGTTCAGCAGTGGACGTCTTCTGGCTGATGATGAATAACATAAAAATTTTGAAATGTATTTTTATAT
This sequence comes from Shargacucullia verbasci, assembly GCA_947562105.1. Taxonomy (NCBI): domain Eukaryota; kingdom Metazoa; phylum Arthropoda; class Insecta; order Lepidoptera; family Noctuidae; genus Shargacucullia; species Shargacucullia verbasci. The sequence continues at coordinate 5,725,126 of OX387281.1, forward strand.
AATCATACATATTTTCGTTTATTATTAAAACACGCACATTATATATTTTTTTGCGGGCCGTCTGTGATGGACTCCAGCTCGATGCAACTCGTTTCGAATAGTTTACATCGAAACGTCATATTCTTGTGCGAAATATTCAGTCCTTGCCTATGCATGACAATAATTTCATTTCTTTCTTCTTGATTGAGGTTTCGGGTTGTCATGGTTAATGATAAAATTAGTCACAGCCCACAAAAGCCACAATACACAGTCCAGTATACAAATCAGAGGTCACAGTTGGGCAGGAGATCAGTCCAATAGAAATAAACAGGTCATAAAATGAAATTGCGATGAGAACAGGAAGCGTGAACAATTAGAGAGATGCAAATTGGCACTGGCTAATGTTTATTGTATTTTTTTTGGCGCACGCACACACTGCACTCACACGATTACATATTGTCACTAATTGGATGGAGTAAGGAAGGGGCGTGGTCTGTCACTAGCTGCGCTTCCGCAGGAATATTTTCTTAAGTGAGCATGCGTAAGTTTTGCCGATAGTACACCCAGCGCTTAGGTGGTCTTTAGTGGTGGTGTTGGGATAGGCAGCTCCTGGTGTACGACTCTCCGCTTAACGATAACCGCCAGACCGCGGTATTTGATGTGGAGTTGCGACGGCTCGTCTTTCCTGTAAACGAGGAAGCCTGGGAATTTAATTTTGTCTGCAGGTCCCAGGTGCATCTCGTTTATAAGCGCCATGTCTATATCCTGTTCCTGCAAGAGGGGTCGAAGGAGGGCGGCCTTGCCTTTGAGGCCGCGGGCGTTCCAGTGTAGGATTCTCAACGGCCTAGCCATTTGCATTATAATTAAAATGCATAAGCGCCGCTAGGCCGTTGAGTACCACGCGTATCGGGTCCTCTCTCCTGCGTAGGGCGATAAGGACGTCCTGTAGGACCCGAATCGCGACCTGTATCAGCACGTCTTGTGCGTTTTGATTTGTTGCGCCCATCGGTAGGGGCGCGTAGGTCGCCGATGAGTGTGCATGCGCCGCTGTTTGTGTTTGTCGCTGGGTTCCTACTTGGCCGGGCGCAAAAGTTGTTGTTGTTTTTGCTTCTGCCCGGCCTGCCAGCGGCGCGGCGCGATGGTTGACCTCATTTGTTGTGGTGGCGAGGCGACCTGTTGCGCCGCTCGCTACGCTTGTCGGGCGCGCAAGGCCGCCTATATTTTGTCTCTGTCCCCCCCGTTGCGGTGGTCGGGGGGAGGCGTGGCTTAGCCGGTACGTCGCCGCCTGCCAGCCGTTTACTTTCAGTGGCGCTCTCGGCGGCGACGTAAGTCATCTCTGTGTCTATGACTTTTGTCTTTTTGTTTCTTTTTCCGCGCCTTCTCTTCCTCCGACCCTGGATGGTGGAAGAGGTGGCCGCTCCGTGCGCGGTGGGCCCATTTGCGGCCGCCATCAGCGTCGCGGACTCGGCCTCTTCGAGTAGCGTGGGGTTGAACTGCTGTTGAGTTTGCGGGTGGCTGCGGAGATTTTTGTTCGTGCGCCTTTCCCCGCTGATGGCAACCGTGCCCGCTCGCTTGTTGCGCACCTCCTTGCGCAACACGGGGCAGTTGGCGTAGTTTGCCGGGTGAGCGCCACCGCAGTTTTTGCAGGTGGCGGGCTCCTCTCTTGGGCGTGAGCAGTCTGCGGCGCGGTGTTCGCCGCCGCACTTCACGCAGACGAGTGTCTGAAGCCCTGACACTTATGGCACTGGGAAGGGCCCTTTTTCCCGCGCCATGCCTCGATTTTGACCCCGGGCATGCAGAGGAGCTCTGTCACTTGATATATGCCCGGGGTGAGGTCTGGGGTTTTTTTCAGTACCGCATGGAATATGCAGACCGGTCGCCCCTGTCTTGCCTTTATTTGGCGGACGTACTCGGGCTCATACCCTAGCGCACGGAGCTCCTCACTGATGTCGTTGGGCAGCCCCCTGATGGCCACCTTAAGGCTCTTTTCCGCTGGTAGGGAAGTAGGAGAACCACACAACGTTGTCCTGCTTTTCCAGCTCTGTAAGGTACCGCTGTGTGATGCGGTACTCGTCCTCTGATTGAGGGGTGAATCCCACCCCGTTTCCGTAGGGGCGGGCATTGGGCGCGCGGCCGAGCTTAGCCTTTAGGGCTTTGAAGTGGCGCGCCCAGGACGGTAGCTTCTCGACTACCAGCGGCGGGTAGCGTAGCTTCTTTACGATTTTTGCGCCCTCTCCCGTTTTGTTGCCGCTGCTGGAGGTGGCAGGGCGGGCGGGGGCTGCAGAGACGGTGGGCGTCCTGGGTGGGGTGCGGGCCGCCTGCGCAAACGAGGCGCGGGGGGGCGGCGCGTCCACGCAGGGCCGTTTGGCCTCTTCCTCGGCCTCGTCGTCGTCGCCGGGGCTGCGATGGCGCCTTTGGGCGGTTCGCGGGGGGTCGCCGAGCACCAGGACAGTGTCGAAGGTAATTGGCACTTCACTTACCTGCATCGGTGACGGTGACAGTTGCAGGTTAGGCAGGGAGCCGGTGTTGACCAGCCCCGGCGACGGTCTCGTGCGCGGCAGCGCGGTCCTTGGCGCGCTGCCGGTGCTCGATGCAGCAGACGCGATCGATGAGTTCGACCCCGCCAGCGATGAATACGCTGACATCGATGCTGGTGATGCGGGGGCCGAACCGCGGGGGGGTGGCGGCGACGTGAGCGCGATCTGCCTGGGCACGACAGACCGGCTCGGTGTACGCGTCACGGTTGCACCGTCCTTCGCGGCGGCACTTGGCGGCACGCTCGACGTCGGCGTACGTGCCGACGGAGCTCCACAGGGGGCGGCGCGGGAGGCGGGCGCGAGCGGTCGCGCGGATGATGGGCGACGCGATGGAGGTCCCGAGGGCTCCATGGGCACCGGGCGGAACGCGGGCGGGCGGACCGCCGTCGCGGGCGCTCTAGACGCCGGTGTATTCGCGGACGCGGGGGTTTCTGCCTGCGGGGCGGCGCAGAGCGCGGGCGCGGAGTCGGTCTCGCGCGATCGGCTCGGGGCACAGTCATTGACCGAGTGACGTGCTGCCACTCTAAGGTCCGGGTAGGACGAGGTCCGGCCGCGCGGGGGGTCTTGGGGTGTTAGCTGCTGTTGCCGCTGTTGCTGCGGTTGGCGGTGGTGGTGGTGGTGGTGATCCTTATGCGGGTCTGGGTCTGGGCCCGGGTCCCCGGGGGGGGCCACGGGCATCCCGGTGGGGGCCACGGGCATCCCGGTGGGGCGTGGCCCTCCGCGACCGCAACGACGTGTAAGACACGTCGAGCGGCGACGGTGGCGGCGGTCCCACTGTGCTTACGCCGCAATCGCAAGTGAGCTACGGCGCAAGGCACTAGTGGATGCGCGTAGGCGGTCCGGGCGAGGTTCCTTCAAGAGACTTGAGAGTGTTCGCTGAGTTTTTGACGAAACTGTAGACCACGTAGCACTCCAGGCCCGACGATCGTGGTAGATCGTCTACGCGCTCCCCTAGGGGAGGGCGAGGAATCGGGTTCTGGGCGTGTTGCCCACTGCCCGAGGGGTCAAACGCGACCCATAAAAGTATGGGTCGGTCGTGGGGTTTGGTCGGACCACTGGGCGCGGAGGAGGATAATAAACAAAATCCTACTTGTTTGTGTGGCTGCTAGTGTTTCTGTAGGGGCACCCGAAGTGTTTCACGCCACCCAGGCGGTCCGTACTCCGCCGGGTGACACCCCCGGGGGGTCCCGGGGGAGGCCCGGCGGGAGTCTGCCGACGCACATGATGGCGACTTTAGGTGGCGCCCCCTACAGAAGGGGTGGGTTGACCCGTGTTTACAACGCACTCGGAGCTAGCCAATTACGTTGCAAACACGGGACGTTATTGTGTGTATTGGGCGATTTGTCTATTGTGAGTCATCGCCCAATGTGTGCGTTAGCTTGCGCTCACCCGCCCGTGAGACACAGCCTTCGCGTGAGTCTTTCGTGTATGAGGAGTCTGTTGTATGTGTGCGTGGGCCGTTTCCTTTGCCGCGGCTATGTAAACATAGGTCGCAGCGCAGTGGCGGCGGGTGCTATTTTGTGTTGTGGAGTCTTATTGTTCGAGTATGCCGCGTGTAGTGTGGGGCGGCGTACTCGGGGTCAGTCCGGTGGTGGGGGCGGCATCGTCCGCAACTAGGTCGCGCGGGAAGCGTTTGGCGTCTGGCGGGCGTGCGTGCCAGGGGGCCAGGTCCTTGACGTGGGGCCAGGCGGAAGCGTCGGCGCGGAGGAACATCTTATTCGCCATCCCCTTGACGAAGTCGTCCACGCTCTCGACTCGCAGATCGCGGCTAATTACCGCGTTCCTCACGTAGCGAGGGGCGTCGGCGATGTTACGCAGCGAGATGTTCTGCTGCGCACGGAGCTTCTTGCGGTGGGTCTCGCACGTGAGGGCGAGCCAAGCTGGGGCAGCGTATGTCAGCTGCGGGCGGATGTAGGTCTTGTACACCCCCAGCTTGACGCGTAGCGGGAGGCGCGAGGAGAGCACGGGACGGAGGAGATGGCGGGTCGCTCGTACCCGCGCGACAGTGTTGCGGACGTGCGGGCCCATGGTGAGCCGACGATCGAGCGTCACACCAAGGTACTTGGCGGTCCGCGTCCACTCGATGTCAGCCCCCAAGATTCGCAGTTTTGGAGGAAAGTGGCGTGCGCGCGTGGTGACGATCATCGCCTGCGTTTTCCCCACGTTGACCGACAACCTCCACTTGCTGAGCCAGTCGGGAAGGTCGTCCAGGGCGCGCTGCATTTTGACGGCCGCGTGTTCGGCCGTGAGCGACGTGGTTATGTACGCGGCGTCGTCAGCGTACAGCGCGAGCGTCGATGAGTTTGTGGCAGAAATGTCGTCGGTGTACAGTGAGTACAACACAGGCGAGAGGCAGCTGCCTTGCGGGACTCCAGCGGTGATGGGGTACGCGGCAGACACTTGGTCCTCAACTGCGACCCTGAAAGTCCTGTCCGAGAGGAAGGAGGAGACCACGTGTATCAAGCGACGGGGCGCTGTGGTCCTGGTGAGCTTGTGTACCAGACCGGGGTGCCATACCCGGTCGAATGCCTTCTCCATGTCGAGGAATACTGCAGCGGCGTACTCCCGCTTGTTGACGGCCGCGGTGAGCAGGTGCAGTACCCTCGACAACTGGAGCGTCGTACTGTGTTCGGCGCGAAAGCCGAACTGTTCGCATCAGGGGTGAGGTGTGGTGTCAGGTGGCGCAGCAGGAGCGCCTCGAACACCTTGGAGGTGGTGGGCAGCAGGGTGATCGGCCGATAGCTCTCCGGCCTCTGTGGGTTCTTCCCGGGCTTCGGGATTAGTATGACGCGCCCCTCTTTCCACGCGGAGGGGAACGTCCCGGTGCGGAGAATGCCGCCGCTCGCCGGCCGGCAGCACCTACAAACCAGCACGCGCGCATGAGCGAAGTATCTTCCCATCTCCCTGTGTCTGAGTGGGATCTCTGGATTGCTAAGGTACGTGGGCATTATTGCTGCTATAAATTCGGTGTTATTGGTTTACTCGAGGATTCATCATTAGGGATTTTAATTTCGTTCTTGAAGTCCGCCATTTTCATAACAGGTTCTTATTTCAAATCTTTTCGCTTTTCCCCCCTTTTACCTTACACAAACACATATCGCCCAATTTGCTCAAAGGTGAGGCTATTTGCACGCATCACCATAATTTTGGTCCTTCATATACCGGATAAATGACCTGATACCTAGATTTTTTACGTAATTATTTGGTAAAAATCATATAGGTTCAATAACTCACAATAGGTACGTATTTACGTAAACATTTGGTAAATTATTGCCTATAAAACGCATAAACATAATTGAAAATAGATTTTACGTAATTTGTTGGTAAATCTGTTCAATTAATTCATAGAAAATTACGTATTTATTGGTAAAGTTCATTATATGTAGGTATTCGCATTTAAAATTTCGCTTTGATTATATGGAAACAAGTAGGTAGTTAACCGTATAAGTAGTTCATCTCGGCTTTGTGCGTAATAGATAAATAATACTCATAGGTGTTAGTTGCGTTGCTATTGCAAACCGCCTGGTAGTTGTTTTTTCTGTTAGTTTGTTTTGTTGTTATTTAACAAAATGCCGGATAAACAATCAAAGCCCGAGGATTTATTGACCATTCTTCATGAAAAGAAAGGATTATTATATAAACGCATTAACCGATTATATGATTTATCGAAAAATATATCGTCGTTCGATTCGAGGAAGAATGAGAGTTTTATGACTGAGTCAGAGACAATTGTTGACATTCGAGATAAATTTGAATCGTTTGTCGATCAAATTAATCAAATAAACATTAGTTTAAAACCTGGTACAAGTCCCGACTATGCTTGTTTAGAATCCTTTGAAGATTTGTATATTCATGTTAAACGCGTTAGGAATAAAATAAACAATAGTCAATCTCTATCAACATCCAGTAGTAATTCAAAGACTCCTTTTGCACCGCTTAAAATAAAGTTGCCTCCTATCGCGCTGCCATCGTTCGACGGTAAAACGGAGAATTGGCCTGTTTTCTATGAGTCGTTCAAGTCAAATATTCACGATAATGAACAGCTGACTGACTCGCAGCGTGTGCAGTACTTAGTGGGTAAACTTACGCATTGAAAGTTACCGCTGGAATTGTGCCTACGGGTGATTCGTACAGAATTTTGTGGGACAGTTTAGTTAAAAAATACCAGGATAAGCGCACACTGGGTACACATTATTTGAATAACATATTTGATTTAAAAGGTTGTTCTTATAACGTCTCGATTTTTTCATAGAAACGTTTAGTGCCTCTATTTCTGCCTTGAAACAACTTGGGATTGCGGATCTTGCGGATTTTATTCTCTTGCATTGTGCAATGAGAAAAATAGATTCACAGACTACTCAATCGTTTGAACTTTCCATTCGAGATATTGAAATTCCCACAACAAAATTATTGATAAGCTTTGTTCAAGATCAGGCAAAGATATTAGCACGCTCGAATTTATCTCATTCGAACGCGAGAAATAATAGTAGGCCGCCCGCTGCCGGACATCGCGAGTCGCGTACACAGACGAAAGCGTTTGTTGTGAGCGAGTCAGCTACGTCTTTTCCCGCGACCGCGGTGTCATGTTGCGCGTACTGTAATGATAACGCCCATGTTCATTTGTATAACTGCGCTAAGTTTAAATCCTCGTTGACTCCTAGAACAAGGTTCGAGTTTATTAAATCCAAACGTGGATGCGCGAATTGTTTGAGTACATTGCACGGTTTGAGTAACTGTAAGTCGACATCAGTCTGTGAATTATGTAAAAAACGCCATCATACATTATTGCATTTTGATAAAGAAAATAATTCCCGACACACAGCTGATGTTAAAGCGACGAATTGCAATGTAGTTGTCGCGTCGCCTCCCGCGCCGCTGTCTCCCGCACCTCCCGCGCCGCTCTCAATCCCCGTTGCGTGTTTGTCTGCCCCGGCTCCCGCCGCGGTGCCTCGCTCTTACGTTCCTTGCAATAAGAACGATATTTCTACACGGGTGACTGCGTACGACTCGTGTGATGTGATACCTGCGTCTCCGGCTCATAGTACGGCCGTGTTGTTAGCAGCTGAAGCAAAGTCTAAGGCGACAGTGCTGTTATCAACAGCTCAGGTTTATGCGCGAGCTACAAGTGCGGGCCACAAAACAATAGTGAGGTGCTTAATCGACAACGGTTCGCAGAATAATTTAATAACTACAACCTGTTGTAGAAAACTTAATTTACTGATAATTCCTTTGAGTAATTCTTTTGTCAAAGGAGTTGGTTCTGTATCGCGACCGATTATAGGATACGTACATTTAAACATCGAGTCTCGCGTATACCCGCATCAAAAATATACTATAGACGCGTTAGTAGTTGAATGCATTACGGACCAGCTACCATCGCACCATGTTAAGTGGGATAGTCATGTAGACTTCCACTCGCTTCCGCTCGCTGATTTAAGCTGGAATATTCCAGGAGATATTGACATAGTGTTGGGCGCTCAATTGTTTCCGTACATTTACTTAGGGAATAGGGTTGACCTTGGTTCACGCGCCCCGCCTGCATTGTTGACCACATTCGGATATGTCTTCATGGGTGATTTTCCACATAATAGTGATAATTTAAATTTATCTAACACTTCTTTCACGGCATTGGCTCTTAATGATTTATTACAAAAATTTTGGGAATTGGAAGAAGTTCACAATAAACGTTTTTTCTCCCCTGAGGAAACCGAATGTGAGAATATTTTTGCCTCGTCCGTGTCACGTGACGATGCGGGACGTTATACCGTCGCATTACCTTTTAGTAAGGATCCCGCAGAGTTGGGTAACTCCCGCACCGCCGCGTACCGTCGGCTGAATGCGCTTGAGAGAAAACTCCGCCAATCGCCGATGTTGCGGGAAAACTATAACGCAGTGATCAAAGAGTACATTGACAGTGGTTACCTCAGTCAAGTCGACGAATCTGCCGTTTCGGATGATGGGTACTACATCCCTCACCATGCTGTCGTTCGGCCGGACAAGCCGATGCCGCGCATTGTATTGGATGCTAGTGCTAGGACTCATACGGGTTTGTCTTTAAATGATGTACTCCATATTGGTCCCAATTTACAAACAGATTTGTTCCTTTTATTAATCAATTTTAGATTATTTCCCATCGCTATAAACGCGGATATTAAACAAATGTATTTACGCATTGGTGTACCCGTTGACCAGCGTAAATATCTACGCATTTTGTTTCGATTCAGTGAGAACGAACCTGTGTTAACCTTCGCTTTTAATCGCTTACCTTTCGGACTTAAGTCGAGTCCTTACATAGCTATGCGCACTGTGCGACAGCTGGCCTCTGACAGTCCGCATTATCCCGAAGCTGCAAAAGTGGCAGAGACCAGTCTCTACATGGATGATTTGGTGTATTCTGTGAATAACGAAGATACCGCCAAACAGCTATCGCATGATCTTATAAAGATGTTTAAATCGGGTGACTTTGACCTTGTAAAATGGTGTAGCAATTCACCCACTCTTTTAAACAGTCTTCCCGACTCGCATCTTAAGTGCCTCGATTTTCACGCTGGGAATGATGTGTCCAAGGTTCTAGGCCTTTCGTGGGAACCTTCGCAGGATGACTTCTTCTTCACTTCCGCTCAAGTAGCCGAGAAATGTACTAAGAGAAATATACTCTCGATAGTCGCACGCTTATTTGATGTTCTCGGTCTAGTCTCCCCCGTGATCTTTTATGCCAAGTTGCTCATTAAACTCTACTGGTCCGTCCGGTGTCGTAGTCCGCCTACTTTGTGCGAAATCAAAGGTTTCACCTACCAAAATCACAACTCTTGCACGTCTGGAGCTATGTGCCGCCGTGCTCATGTCAAAGTTGGTAAAAACTGTTCTCGATACTTACGCTTTACGTGTTCCTATTGCAGGAATTTATGCCTTTTCAGATTCCACGATAGCTTTATCTTGGATACACTCTTCTCCGCATCGCTGGTCAGTTTTTGTCAGCAATAGAGTCGCTCAATGTCAGGAGAACTTGGGTGCTCAACATTTTTACCATGTGGCAGGTGTTGAGAATCCAAGCGATTGTCTTTCCCGTGGCATCCTCCCTTCCCAATTAGTGTCCAATGAGCTTTGGTGGAACGGCCCCTCTTGGCTTCGTTTGGATCCTGATTATTGGCCTGTCAAACCGTTCAGTCCTACTAATTGTGGGGAACTTCCCGAGCACAAAGCAAATGTTTTAACAGTGACCTCGCAAGTAGAACAACCCCTTTTATGTCAACTGGCACAACGTACCTCATCATGGGATAAATTGTTGCGCATCGTTTCCTACATACTGAAATTCGCTAGACCGAAGGCTCATTGTGAACCTCGTTCTATTCAGGGCTTGTTAGCTGCGGAACGAGCTATCATCTATGCTGTGCAATCTGTACACTTCGCAGATGACATTAAGTTCATCAAATCTGGCAAATTGCTGCCAAAGAAACTCCAAAGTTTAGCCGTCTTTTTAGATGAGGATGATATTACGCATTGGCGGAAGGCTTTCAAAGTCGAACCTTCCTTTTTACGCTAAGCATCCTTTTTTACTTCCCAAACATGACCATATTGTGGATCTAATAATCCGTCATTATCATGTGATGAATTGTCACACTGGACCGGGGCTACTCATGTCTATTCTACGACAGCGCTTTTGGATATTGGATGCCAGGACTGTCATAAGGTCAAGGTTGCAACAATGCAACACATGTTTTAGAGTAAATCCGACGCATCCTACTCCAGTGATGGCGGACCTCCCTGAATACCGTGTATCGGAATCAAAGGCATTTGTCCACACCGGAGTGGATTATGCTGGTCCCATACGCATAACCCTCACTCGTCGCAGAGGTCAACACGCCCAGAAGGCTTATATCTGTTTGTTCGTGTGCTTGGTGACCAAGGCCGTCCATGTAGAGCTAGTCTCTGATTTAACTTCTGATGTCTTTTTAGCCGCGTTTAAACGCTTTATCTCGCGTCGAGGGCCAGTATCTTGTCTTTATTCGGATAACGCTACCAATTTTGTTGGTGCTAAGGCCCAATTGGATGAACTTTATTGTTTCTTATTAAATTCAAGTTTCAATTCATCTCTTTTACATGAGTTATCAACCCGCCGCATAAAGTGAAAAATGATCCCACCTCGCTCCCCACATTTCGGCTCCATGTGGGAAGCGAATATAAAAACATTAAAAACGCACCTTTATCGCGTGATCGGAAGTCAGCTTCTCACTTATGAGGAATTACAAACTGTACTCATTCAAATAGAGTGCATTATGAACTCGCGCCCTCTGAGCGTCTTATCTTCCGATCCTCATCCCGAAGTTATTACTCCCGCTCATTTTTTGATGTCGACTCCATTGCAGTACTTGCCGGCAGCCGATTTGTCTGGTCAGCGCATTAATCTGTCACAGCGTAAACAGTTATTAGATAGTATGGTCCAATCCTTCTGGAAGAAATGGCACCTAGAATACTTGCATACGCTGCAAGTTAGGCAAAAATGGGCAACTCCGGACAAACCTGTAGAAGTTGGAACTGTCGTACTCGTGGGACAGGATAATTCAGCTCCGCTAAGTTGGCCATTAGGAGTTATAACTGAGGTTTATAAAGGCACAGATAACATCGCTCGCGTTGCAATGGTAAAGACAAAGTTCGGTAACTTTAAACGGGCTGTCACTAAATTATATCCTATTCCAACGCAATAAAAGTTAACTCTTAGATGATACTCATAGTTTTAAGGTTTATAAATTAGTCTTAAATAACTTGTGTCTTTTGTTTCTCGCTCTCAGTCATAACGCTTAAACTTTTCTGATCATGATCTAGGTCAGTAAATTATTATAATATGCATTTTCCTTTTTTTGAAAGCACTTTGCGTCCTTCCAAGGCGGGGAGCATGGTGAAGCGTCAATGCCTTTTTCATTATTAAAATAAATTAATAAAAAATAATTTAGGAATTTTCCACATAATACAATATGTTAGTTTATAAAATGAAATAATTTAACTTCTGATTTGATGAATCCTCGCGCCAATATTTGTAGCCGCAACGCCCAAATGTATCGAAGCGTCTTGAGTTTTCTCGCAAAGCCAATAGATGGCATTAGCGGGCGAAGAAAAAACTTCCTTTTCCGCCGCCGCTCGCAATACTGTGTTTGCGCATCGCTCCGCTCTTTGATAATTCGGTTATGGTGAAACCTTGAAGATTCTCATGAAATAAGTGGACCTGCATCTGTGCTTGATAGTGTACTTATAGTGCAGTGTTGATTTTTGGAGTTTATACCAGTCCACCGGTGGATTTAAGAAGATTTTGCTCGCCGGCCGGCAGCACCTACAAACCAGCACGCGCGCATGAGCGAAGTATCTTCCCATCTCCCTGTGTCTGAGTGGGATCTCTGGATTGCTAAGGTACGTGGGCATTATTGCTGCTATAAATTCGGTGTTATTGGTTTACTCGAGGATTCATCATTAGGGATTTTAATTTCGTTCTTGAAGTCCGCCATTTTCATAACAGGTTCTTATTTCAAATCTTTTCGCTTTTCCCCCCTTTTACCTTACACAAACACATATCGCCCAATTTGCTCAAAGGTAAGGCTATTCGCACGCCTCACCACCTCTATTTGCTTGAGCAACGTGGAATACTCTTCAAAGGTGAGTTTTTGTTCTCCTATGACTCTCCTGAGGTAAAATTTGAAGCTTTTCACTGCGGCTTCCCAGAGTCCTCCTGCTGATGGCCATGAAGGTGCATTGAAATGGAACTTGATTTCCATATCAGCTAACTCTTGATAAAGTTCCTCGTTAAAAACTTCCATTATGTTGCTATACTCTTGTTGTAGTACTCGACTGGTCCCAACAAAATTTGTCCCATTGTGACAGTAAATGTCACTTGGTGTTCCTCTTCGTGCGGACATCCTGCGTAATGCCGCTATGAATGAAGAAGTTGACAAGTCTGAGACCAACTCCAAGTGGACAGCCTTTGTTACCATGCATACAAAGACCGCTACATAACCTTTCGTGGTTTTGATCCCACGTCCCTTGTTGGACTTCACGCATACATGTCCCGTAAAATCTACGCCGGTATGCTTGAAAGGGCGCGAGGGATTCACTCTTGCTGCAGGTAAGTCTCCCATTATTTGTTCTTGCATAATTGGCTTCTGCTTTTTACAGGTCACGCATTTATGTATGTATTTTTTCGTTGTTCGGCTGCCGCTCAATATCCAATATTTTTGTCGAGTAAACGCTAATGTAACCCGAGCCCCGCCGTGATAGGTAAGTTTGTGTGAGTGGTTTATTATTAACTCTGTAAGGCGATGATTTTGAGGAATAATAATTGGATGTTTTCTTTCAGGGTCAATGTAACCGTTATGCAGCCTCCCGCCAACACGGAGAATACCATCTTGGTTTAAGAAAGGATTCAACTTCACTATCTTGCTTTTCGATGATATCTGTTTCTTGTTTAATAGACTTTGCACCTCGTCCTCAAATACTTCTCCTTGAACTTGTTTTATTATTAATTTCTTTGCTTCGCTTAATTCAGATAGAGACAACCATGGCGTTCTAACTCTAGCTTGTTTCTTCTTTACAAATCGGCGCATCCATGCTAGTACGCGTACAAGTTTTGTAAACGAACTGTATTTGCTTAATAGCTCTTGAATCATACTATTATTCTTTGTAACGATATTTTCTTGATTAATAGATGATTTGACTTCTTCGTTTGTTGTATATACAGGAAGAATTTGATAGTTCTCGTATGTAGGTAGCCATTTTGGGCCTTGCTACCATAATGGATGTTGATGTAATTGGCTTGCTGTCAATCCTCTGCTCGCACAGTCAGCGGGGTTCTCGGCCGACTTTACATATCTCCAGCAGTCCGGTGGCATAATTTTGGTGATTATGCTGACTCTATTAGAAACGAAAGGCTTCCAGCGATTGGGATTTCCTTGTAGCCACCCCAACACGGCCATAGAATCTATCCAACCGTAGACCTTGAGGTCATGGTTTGATGTTACTGCTTGTTGAATTTTTTCCATAAGTTTAGATAGCAGGAGAACTCCACTGAGCTCCAACCTCGGTAACGAAACTTCTTTATTGCACGGGACCAATCTTGATTTTCCGGCAATTAATTTTATTTCGGCTTGACCTGCTTTTATTATTTTGCTGTAAACTACACACGCGTATGCTTTTTGCGACGCATCGCAAAATCCGTGTAACTCGAGCTGACTCATCACGTCCGTACCCAGCCATCGAGGTATTTGTAAACAATTAATTTGTTCGATATCTTCCTTGATTTTCTGCCATTCTAAACTGATATCTTCCGGGAGCTTGTCATCCCATGCCAGTTTTGATGACCATACTCGTTGAAAAAGGAGTTTCAATATGGTTGAGAGTGGGGTCAGCCATCCCAAAGGATCGAACAACTTAGAAATTTCAGAGAGTAGGGACCTCTTTGTATTCTCTCTAACCTTGTTTTCCTTGAACTTCGATTCGAAAACAAAAATATCTTGACTCGGGTTCCAATTCAAACCGAGAGTTTTAGTTGACTCAGTGGCTTTAAAACTGTAGTTATCTTGATCTTGATTATTTGGGTCTTGTACAAGCTCTTGAAAATTTGAACTCCATTTCCTCAGATTAAAGCCTCCTGAGTTCATAAGATGGATAAGTTCTTGTTTTAGTTTTAAGCCAGACTCAAGAGTATGGGCCCCATGTAGCAGATCATCCATGTAAAAGCAATTTTCTACCACATGCGCTGCTTCCGGGAATTTTTCTTTCTCGTCACTTGCTAGTTGATGAAGCGTCATCATTGCGAGGAATGGTGCGGCCTTGGTGCCGTATGTAACAGTGGTCAGTTGATATTCTCGCAATATGTCGGTAGGGTTATCTCTCCATATTATTTTTTGAAGGGCTTGATCCTCTTGATGCACCCAAATTTGCCTAAACATCTTTTCAATGTCAGCGGTGAAGGCAACCTTGTACTGCCTCCAGCTCAGAATCAGCATCATAAGGTCTTTTAAAGTAAGTCTTTGTAAGTTAGGACCTTTAAACATGCAGTCATTGAGGCTTGTCCCACTAGAAGTTCTTTTCGATGCATTGAATACTACACGAAGTGAAGTTGTTGTAGAGTGTTCCCGTAGCACGCAATGGTGCGGCAAATAATACTGCAGTTTCGTGTTACCGTTGTCTGCGAGTTTCATATGACGCAATTCTTGATATTGTTGTATAAATAATTTGTATTCCTTTTCTATGTTTTTCTTGTTAAGAAATTTTCTTTCCAATTGTCTAAATTGGGCGATAGCTTTCTGTTTTGACTGTCCTAATTCTTCAATGTTTTCCTTTAGGGGCAGTCTGACTTGATATCTTCCGTCATTTAACCTTTTTGTGGTTGACTTGTAAAAATCCAAGCATATGGTTTCTTCGGTCGAATGAGCTGTATTTTCAGAGATATCCTCGATTTCCCAAAATCGATGGATTTCTTCAATGTTGATTATAACAACGTTACATTGAAGAGTCTTGATTTTTCCACACAAAATCCACCCTAGTCGCGTTTGTTGCGCAACTGGTGTCGTGTTATCAACCTTGTAGATGATGTATGATGATCCATGATTATATTTGCGTAAATATCGGCTCCTAAAAGGATATCAATTGACTTGCTAATGTGAAAGTCTGGGTCAGCAAGACGTATTTTTCTTAGGAATTCCCACGATGGTTTTCTGAATGACTCATTGGGTAAGTTTCTTGTCAAACTTTTCATTATGTAGGCATCTGTATTGAACATGAAGTTTTCAGTGTAGGAACAGCAAATTATATTTATCATCCCACTACAGGTGTTGTCCTTGGTGCCAACTCCTGTAATAATGCCTCTACACTTTTGTCGTGGGACACCCAGGAGCTGTGCGGCATTCGCAGTGATCAGAGACACTTGTGAACCTTTATCCACGAGAGCCCGCATTATTTGGAATTCCCCATCTGCTCCTTGTACCTTTATCAAAGCTGTAGCCAAAAGAATTTCTGGAGCATCATGTTGTTGTGCTACATGTGATGAACCACTCGGTCGTTCACTCTTTTGAGTCGTTTCCACAGTATTGACTATAT
Source organism: Shargacucullia verbasci (assembly GCA_947562105.1). Lineage (NCBI taxonomy): Eukaryota > Metazoa > Arthropoda > Insecta > Lepidoptera > Noctuidae > Shargacucullia > Shargacucullia verbasci. Next base: position 5,740,725 of record OX387281.1, read on the forward strand.
GTTTTGACGTCATATCTGTATGTGTCGTTTTATTTTTCGAACACGCTGCATGCATTATAGTGTTATGAAATCCATTGCACTCGCGGCATCTTTTGCTTGATGTGAGTGATTTTCCATTATGGTTATATAGGCAATTATAACAAAAGTTGAGTTTTGCAATAGTTTGCCGTTTCTGGGTCGGTGACATTTCCAAGAACTGTTTGCAGTAATAAATTCCATGTTCTTCACTATTACAAATTGGGCATTTTATTTTGTAATATCTTGAATTAATTGATTTTGTAGTTGCCTTGTTGCTTGAAAAATACTTGAAATTTTCTTGTTTGTTGTTTGATGGCATGGACTTCTTATGATGATAATTTTCTTGTTTACGACAGCCCGATTCCAACGTAGTAAATTTCAGCTCCAGATATTTTAGGAATTCTTTGAGTGTAGGCAATTCCCTTGATTGTTTCAGCCACGCTTGATAATCATGGTAGGTTTCCGCGTCCAATTTTTGTACCAAAATATACACCAAAATTGGATCCCAGGTACTCGTGTCTATGCCCAAGTTCTTGATTGCGTTAAGACATTCAGTTGTGACGTCATGTAATCGCTTGATGTTGTTCACATGCGCTTGTTGCATAGCTGTGACGTTCATCAGTGTGTCCATATGGTGATTGAATATCATCTTCTTGTTGTTATAACGATGATTCAATATATCCCAGCTGTCAACATAATTTTCAGAACTGATTTGTAGATGCTGAATCAAACGGTCAGGCTCTCCCTTTAGCTTGCTCTTAAGGAATTGCATCTTCTGCGCATTTGATAATGTTGGGTTACTGTGGATAGCTTCAGTAAATAAATCCTTAAATGACGTCCACTGTTGGTAGTTACCATTGAACACGGGTATGTCGAGTTTAGGAGTGGATTTTTCACGATGAGAAACTGACCACATCTTGCTGTTTATAGATCTCTTGATCTCAAGATACTTTATCTCATACTCAGTGAATCTTGACTCATACTGCTTGTTAGATCCTTCAATTTCACTGTCTAGTTCCCAATGAAGGGTATCTATCGCTTGCCAACGCGCTTTAAGAGCCTTCAGATAATCTTCAAACTCCCATTTCTCTTGCATAGCTTCTACATTTAGGTTGGAGACGGTTCTTGCAAACGCTTTGAAGTTGCTTAACTGCTTTTTCAGTTTTTCAGCCACTTTACTTTGTTCAAAGGAGCTTACGTTCTGTTTGCCGACACTACCTTGCACACTTGATAGCAGATTATTTTCTTGTAAAGTGTTTTCTTTCTTCTGCGGGGAAACCTCTCGTGTTTCTGACGTATCCTCAATCACTTGTTCAGCCCAACTCTTGATATCTTCAGATGGGCCCGGCAGAACGTCTCTAGGTTGTTCCGCCACGATAGAGAGTCTTGTTTTCTCAATATATTCGTACACAGTCGTATATTCTTGCCTTGTTCGCTCGTAGTAATTTTGGTTAAAATAATCATCTTCCGGAGGCAAATGGTTTTCAAGCTTGTCATGATTTTTCCTGTATTCCGTCCAGAGATTATCTAACGTATCCAGACGTCTTTGAATGTACTCTGGAGTTTTACGGAGTCGACCATCTTTCTTGAAGTTGATCAATAGTTTCTTGATTTCTTCAGCTATTTTCATTTGCTGATAGAGTAAGTCGTTTACATCCATGATTGACATAGCTTGACTTACTGGTTAGAACTTGATAATAGATAACTAATTCCACTTGTTGTTAAGCTTCTGGTAAAGAGTTAGACGTCGTCACGTCCTGATATCTTGCTTGCTTGATATAAAATAATTGGTAGGTACCTTTCTTATTTCCAGTGTGCACAAACTTGCTGTGAATGTGGACTTGTTAGTAAAAACAACCTTCCACAAACAGGACTTGATTTCCACGGAACTTGATTTCCCTTGCTGTCTACTTCTTGCTGAAGTAATGGCTTGATAACTTGATAATCTTCGATTTTCTTGCTCACCGTGCGGTGCTTTCTGAATCAATAATCTCGAAGGACCATAAAGATGTACAGTCTCTTGGTAAACTGTACAATCTCGTCTTGATAGTCTTGATTTAAATGATACACTTGATAAGATTTATTCCGTTTATTGTCTTGTCACAATAATTGAAATAAAATTACTTGCTAAACGAGTACACGCAAACGTGCTATTACGTGAACTGACATACATAAAAATATGCAAAATTAACAAAGTGCTGACGCGAGTAATGTGCGGTTGTAAACCGTACATGGACTTTAAAATAGACTTTGACCCCTGAGTTTGTTTCGGCGTTTCTTCTCAGGGATAGTCATAGGAAATGCCGACGCCATCTATTTTAAAAAAGACGTGTAAAAGTGATTGAAAAATCCTAATTGCAAAATAAATAATTTCATTTCATTTCATTTCGAAGGTTAAATTGCGTATAAAGCAATTTACTACAGCAGATAGTTTAATACAACGTGTACAAAACGCGGGCGCCCGATATTGTTTCAGCATACCCCGGAGGAGTCACGTTACACCATATTTAAATCAAAACCATAGAATAATATGTTAAAAATGGCATCAAGGAGAAAGCTACACATATCAAATTTATTATTTGGAGTCATTCATACAAAACAACCAGAATACCTATTTCAAAAGCTTAGTTGGCGACAGGATCACTTCAGTTATTCCATTCGATCCTCGTCAACCCCGCTCTCGATACCAAAATATAAAACAGCAGCCTTCAGGGGATGTTTTAAGTATGCCGCCACTCGTTGCTGGAATGATATACCACCGCCGATAAAATCCCTGAAAACAATTGCAAGCTTTAAATACAATTTAAAAAAATATCTACTACTTGAACAGAAAAGCAAACAGCCTGTATATGTATAAAACAGTACTTACCTATTTATTCATTTGTTCTCATCATCTATTGGCAAGATAGGTACGTCAGTCAAACTGGCGAGGGGCCGCATTAGTAACATCACAAACGGATATTTCTGGCGGCTATTGATATCCATAACTATTCTATGGGTTGATATAATTTAAAATAAAATAAAATAAAGAGTTGTGGGAAGGTGATAAATGGACAAGGATACAAATGTAGGTATATGAGTCCATTAGTTTCTGATTTAAAAAAGTTATTACGCAATGTTTTTATCACGCGACTACACTGAAATCGTGCGCTTCTCGGACTGGAAGCAAGTGGTCGGCACGCTCAGTCGCTAGGGCGATGGCGCGTGCGGTGAGCCCGAGTGATATTAAAACAAAATGTACATATGTATATGTAGTTTATGTATGTATATTGAATATTTCATTTTATGTTTAACGGAACCATTGGTTTTATGTTATTATATTGGGTATTTATTTCGCGTTTGTTCGTTACTTGGGGTTAACAACGAAAACCAGCGCTGTGTTGTGGCGCATGCAGCACGCAACACAGCATAATGCTGATTGGGAACCTCGTTGTCACAGATGCGGCGTGTACTGTCAATGTTATCATATAAATGTTGCAAATTATGGAAGGTATTTTTTAATTAAGATTTTTTTTGTATAGCATATTGAACGCACGTTTTGTTTTTTTTTTTTGTGACAATAAATTCAATTTTCTTTCTTTCTTTCTATTTATTTTATTTGCCTAGGATATGGTACAGAAGTTGTTATAAATATTAATGATCAACACATCCGCCTTTAACAGGCATGCAAATATTTACAGTATTAGAGGATTATTAAACTATATAAACTACTACTACAACTATATAAACTTCTCTTTACAATTAAAAAAATCAGTAATCGTATAGAAGCACTTTTCAAGAAGCCATGTTTTAAGTTTAAATCTGAGTACTCTTAATGGAAGTTCTCTAATTTTTTGAGGAATATGGTTGTAAACTTTTATACATATTAGGTAGCTATTTTTGTGATGAAGAGTGCTTCTACAGAAATCATTTTTTAGCTTAGTAGGGTCCCTTTTGATAAATCTACTATTTTCACTGACCTTAGTAAACACGTGTGAGTTATTTCTTACAAACATACCGATCTCTAAGATATATAACGATACCAATGTCAAAATCTTCAGCTTTATAAAAATGGATCTTATCACTGTACAATTTTCTATAGAAGTCTGATGCCGCGTTAATAATGTCAGTTCGTTTGAACAAAGTTCTGTCTTGCTTTCCTAATCCCTCTATCCAAGTCTTGCTTGTACTGAGTTCCTTAAAGGCCTTTTTTGTGCTTCCTGTGTGTTGTAAATGACTTTCTATGGTATCTTGTCTATATCTAGCATAATCTCTTTTTATGTATTTATTTGTTATTTTGTAGAGAGCGGAGAGTTCATTTTTCATAGATCGAGTTTTATTTTTTGTTTCTTGTAGTTCTTTTCTTCCTTTTAATAACATAGCTGTACTAATGATAGATATTAATGGCAAGAGATCTTCGGGATCTGAGGTCACCATGGGCGTCCCGCAGGGTTCAATTCTAGGTCCAATTTTGTTTCTAGTTTATATTAATGACTTGCCATATTACGTACGGGATAATCACGAGGTAGTATTGTTCGCGGATGATACTTCCCTAATATTTAAAATTCGACGACAATTACTAGATTTTCGCGAAGTTAACGTTGCACTATCTCATGTAGTTCATTGGTTCAATGTTAATAATCTTCTCCTTAATGAGAAAAAAACCAAATGTCTTAAATTTTCAACGCCCAATGTCCGACAAGTACCAATCAATGTTAAATTGAATGGAGTGGAACTGGACATTGTGGATTCAACTGTTTTTCTAGGCATCACTATAGACGCCAAACTGCAATGGGGCCCGCAAATAAACAAATTATCGGGTAGGCTTAGTTCTGCCGCGTTTGCTGTCAAAAAAATTCGGCACTTAACTTATGTGGATACAGCTAGAATAGTTTATTTCAGTTATTTTCATAGCGTTATGACTTACGGCATCCTCCTCTGGGGAAACTCTGCAGACATCAATACTATATTCGTCTTGCAGAAAAGGGCTGTCCGAGCTATTTATAATCTTGGTCCAAGGGTGTCGCTGAGACACAGATTTAAGGAAATTAATATTCTAACTGTAGCGTCACAATATATATTTGAAAATGTAATTTATGTTTATAAAAATATCTCTAACTTTGTCAAACTCTCTGATACTCATTCTTTGAATACTAGGAATAAACACAACCTTGCTGTGCATGCTACGCGCCTCCACAGAATTAGCAACTTGTTCATGGGACAATGTATACGCTTTTACAATAAACTTCCCAATGATATACGTAATTTAACATTGAAGAAGTTCAAAATTGTAATTAAATCTAAACTTTGTAAAAAAGGATACTATAAAATTTCGGACTATTTAGATGACAAAAACGCTTGGGATTGAACCGCTCTTTAGCCTTTCCTTTTTTTTATATACAATTTTTGCCATTAATTATTATATTATTTACTTCATTATTTTGATATTGTAATGTCGTTTAAATTGAAATTATTTCTTATATATAACGTCTATACATTGTAAATGTGAGTGAGATCTAGGCTGAACGCTCTTAATTTCATTAATTCTCACGATAACTGATGCATGCTTGCACTCTGTTGCGACAGGTCGTCTATGTATTCCAAAAACGAATACTGCCTTAATGTATAAAAGTGTCTTTCACATGGCACCAGTTATATTTAATAAATTGCCAAAAGAGCTGAAAAAACTGCATATTAATTTATTTAAACAAAAACTGAGAATTATGTTGTGCAAATGTTATTATAGTGTATCAGATTTTTATTAGATAAATTTTGACACTGTGTAATTGCAGTTTTAGTAATTTGCTTCTTCGACAATATTGTAATTACAAATCATATTTATTATTTGTAACCACCCTTGTCACACCCTTGTTTGTCAGTCACCCGCTGCATGCGTAGCGAGACGGTCGTATAAGCTCGTACGCGGTCGTGGCACCAAGCGAGGTCATTGACCCTAGCTAATTGACGATGTCGCAAAACATCGTGAAGTGTAACTCGTGCAATATAGTGATAAGTGAGATTCTAGCATTTGTGCAGAATAAGATAGACGTAATGGACAATGTAAGTCTAATACAAATCTGCATCACTGCATACAAAGAAGAAGAGATAGAAAATGCTAAGTGTTTACTTTTCCAAGCTATACCTAATGCAAAACGGATGGTATCTCGTAAGAAAAAAGGAAAGGCGACGCGGGACATGGAAGATATCATAGACCTATTTAAAGTTACCAACCCTGAAGTGATACCGATTTTTGTAGCCCGTGATCTTCATAAGTTACCACCCGTGAGTTTTGATCACGTAGACGTGACAAGGCTATTAAAAGATATTATAAATTTACAAACGGAAATTAGGTCCTTAAAAGAAAACTATGTTACCAAAGAACAACTTGAAACATTGATTCTGGCCACGAAAAACGAAGGCGAAAAGTTGTTTCCTGATGATTCTGAATGCTATTTCGTGAATATGAAACGGGGTACGCAGGCCACAACTACAACTGTGCGTCATAATGATGACAATTTATTAGAATATTCCAATAATAACACACCTGCAAAACGCACAAAAAATTTGAATATAAAAAGTACAACGGACGGGTCGATGACGGAGCGCTTATCAACACCAGAACCAGTTGTCAATACATTACCGCTGTCGGCGCAGGCGCATATACCTGTCTCACTCCAACCTGTGCGTAATGCAGACAGCGATCCTACTCATCAACAACGCGTGGAGAGGCGCACCGAGCTTTCGAAACAATCTACAGCAGAGCAAGGACACGTGGAGGCCTGCACTGCGGTTGCGAACAAACCGGCCGTAATGAGTAATGAGTCACAGTTGTGTGTGATGAAGGCGTTGCTTATGGCGGCGGCAGAGGTGGGAGCTAAGCGACTCGAATCATCGTTAGAACGGGTTACGAATGAGCGGAACAGTTTGAATAGCAAAACATTGGCCGAAATAGTCCGAAATGGTGTCAACAATGCGGACGTGGATGGGAAGAATGATTGGACCGATGTAACATATAAAAGGCAACAGAAAAATAGGTTTATAGAAAATAGAGGAAAGGCATCAATTGAAACTAGCGGAACTTTTAAGTCGGCCGATGTAAATATACCATTCTATATATATAATGTGGACAAAGGAGCGTCGGTGCAAGACATAGCGAGACATATACTAACTAAAACTCAGGTTGAAGTTGTACCGACAAAGATAAAAATGAAACAGCCCAAACAATACGAGGCGTACATGTTCTATATACCGTATAAAAAATTATCTATTTTTATGGACGAAAACATCTGGCCTGAAGGTGTGGCCTTCCGTCGATTTATTTATTTTAAACATAACAAAGACTCAGAGCAGACATTTGAACCTGTTAACAAGTCAGCTAGGTAAATGGATGTGTATAAACAAAGGCTATCTAAGTTTATAAGTTTTAACTGTAAAGGATTAAAAAGGTCATACGAATGTGTTAAATCGCTGTGTAAGTCAGCTGATATGGTTGTCCTGCAAGAAACCTGGTTACTGCACCATGAAATACCAATGTTGGCGGAGGTTGATATAAACTTCGAATACACAGGGAAGTCGGCGGTTGACTTATCTACAGGTATTCTTCTTGGGAGGCCGTTTGGTGGTGTGGCCATTCTATGGCGGAAAGGTACGTTCAGTGATGTATCCGTTATATCGTGTAATAGCAATCGCCTCACGGCTATTAAAGTAAACACATTAAGTGGCAATCCATTGTTGGTTTTTAATGTTTACATGCCGACTGACTCGGTAGACAACTTAGTGGAATTTAGTGAGTGTCTAAGTGAGATAACGGCTATAATTGAGAACCAGAATATAGAATCCGTTTATATGATGGGAGACTTTAATGCACATCCTGGTGAATTGTTTGAGAGAGAGTTAGATAATTTCTGTCGTGACCAAAAATGGATATGTGCTGATGTAACCAAACTTGGACGTGACTCGAATACTTTTACGTTTATCAGTGACGCTCACGGAAGTCGACGTTGGCTCGACCACTGTTTGGTTACTGAGGCAGCATGGTTAACGGTTGGTGACATCAGGGTGCGTCATGACGTATACTGGTCGGATCACTTTCCGTTAGAGATGAGTTGTAACCTTAATATAAGTAGACCTAAGATTATACTTACTAGTCATGATAATAATGTCAACCACAAAGTAAAATGGGGACAAAGGAATTCTAGTCAAAAGAATTATTATTATCAATTATGTACAAATAGATTAAGAGATATAGATTTCCCTTCGCCTTTGAGTGAGTGTTGCGACAAAATGTGTAATATTGTAAGCCACAGGGCACTCATTAATGATCTATACAGTACAATAGTTGACTCACTGAAGCAGGCAGCTATATGTAGTCATGAGCTGAAGAGGATCAGGAGGGGTCGCACGGTGTTAGGCTGGAATAAGTATGTCAGAGAGGCACATAGGGAGGCTCGTGAAAAATTTCATATATGGAAAATGTTTGATATGCCGTCTTCTGGCCCCATATATGAAGATATGGACCAGACTAGAAAGACTTTTAAGAGAAACCTAAGGTACTGTATCAACCACAAAGAACAAATACGTATGAACATTATAGCTGAACATCATCAAAATAAACGTTTCTCTAAGTTCTGGAAGCTCACCAACAACCTGAACCCGAAAGCGGGCTTCCCTGTTTGTGTGGATGGTGAGACGGATTTTAAACGGATCTCAAACACCTTTAAAGATCACTTTAGAGTCCAGTCTCAGATGTCGCCTGGGTGGAGAGGCGTCGATGCTGGGTCCTGTGGATCGGAGACACCTGTTGGTTTTACAGCTAAAGATGTTTCCAAAGTTATAAAAAGCCTGTCCAAAGGTAAGTCTCCTGGACACGACGGACTGAGCATCGAGCATCTTCTCTACGCTGGACCACATATCTCTCGAGTGCTGGCAATGCTGTATACTTTTTGTATACGGCATTCGTATCTACCACCTGAATTGATGGAGACCGTTGTGGTACCAGTCATCAAGAACAAGACGGGTGACATTTCTGACAAAAGCAATTATCGGCCGATTTCCTTAGCCACAATCATTGGTAAAGTGCTTGACGGTATGATTGAGCGCCAACTTAGCGGGCACCTAAAACTTAATGATGGACAATTTGGATTTAGAACTGGACTCTCAACAGAAAGTGCAATACTGGCGCTTAAGCAGACCGTCAGGTATTATACCGACAGAAAAACGCCGGTCTATGCGGTCTTTCTTGATCTCTCTAAGGCCTTCGACCTTGTCTGTTATGACAAGCTGTGGGAGAAACTTGTAAAGCTGAAAGTACCTGGTGAGTTAATTAATTTATTGAAGTTTTGGTACACTAACCAAATTAATAGGGTAAAGTGGGCAAACTGCTCCTCTGACCCATATATGTTAGAGTGTGGTGTCAGACAGGGCGGGATTACATCGCCTACTCTTTTTAATATTTATGTTAATCAGTTGATTGATGAACTCAGCAGTGCCAATGTTGGCTGTTCAATAGACGGAATTTCAGTTAATAATTTGAGTTACGCAGACGACATGGTGCTGCTGGGTCCATCAATCAACGCTGTAAGAAAACTGATTTCTATTTGTGAACAGTATGCAGCTTCCCACGGACTCATTTATAATGTCAAAAAGAGTGAGTTCCTCCTGTTTAAGGAGAGAAACCGAGTGTCGTCCGAGATTCCTTCGATTACATTGAATGGGGAGCCTTTGAAACAAGTGTCCCAGTTCACTTATTTGGGCCATGTGATGACGGAGGATCTCTCGGATGATGCAGACATGGAGAGGGAGCGTAGGGCATTGTCGGTCCGATGTAATATGATAGCCCGCAGGTTTGCACGTTGCACAGAGGGTGTAAAGATAACGCTTTTTAAAGCATTCTGTCAATCTTTCTACACCTGCAGCCTGTGGGTGAAATATACGCTGCGGACCTACAATGCCCTACGTGTGCAATATAATAATGCCTTCAGGGTGCTGTTGGGTCTCCCCCGATACTGTAGCGCATCTGCAATGTTTGCAAATACGCGTACAGATGATTTTTACGCCATCATGCGCAAACGAATCGCTTCAGTTATGGTCAGAGTGAGGGGGAGCTCTAACATCATCCTGAAGACATTGGGTGATAAATTTAATAGCCCTAATCTTGGACACTGGGTACACACGCATTTGTGTACTCGGGGTCCCACAATTTGGAGAGCCTTTAGTTAAGTTTTATAAATATATACAATACTAACATAGTTCATAAGACATTGTAATTACTAACAAACATATGGATAAAATAATGTCCGAAATAAATATATATTGAATTGAATTGAATTGAATTATTTAAAATCGGAATTATTTGACATTAATTTAACAAATTGTTTTGACCAAATTTTTATTTTTTTATTTTTTATATTATAATTAGCTTATTTGATAATATTATAATATAATTGCAAATCATAATTATTAAAATCCGAATTATTTTGACATTCATTTAATAAATTATTTTACTTCTTGACTAAATTGTACCTAGTAATGAAATATTGTAATCATTTATTTAATTAATTTGTAATTTTAAGTGTTAAAATTGTAACTATGTATGTTCTTATGTTTGTATGCCTATAATAGGCTGATCATAGAGCACTTTAATCTCAAATATGATCAACCGCTGTACCTATGTATCACAAATAAAATATTTCTGATTTCTGATTTCAGGTTAGCTCAAATAGTTATGGCACTTTCTTCAAAAGGCTATTCCATCCTATATTTGTCTCACATAAACCCTTACATCATTACAATCTGTCTGGACTTTAAAATAGACTTTGACCCCTGAGTTTGTTTCGGCGTTTCTTCTCAGGGATAGTCATAGGAAATGCCGACCCCATCTAGTTTTAAAAAGACGTGTAAAAGTGATTGAAAAATCCTAATTGCAAAATAAATAATTTCATCTCATCTCATCTCATCTCATCTCATCTCATCTCATCTCATCTCATCTCATCTCATCTCATCTCATCTCATCTCATCTCATCTCATCTCATCTCATCTCATCTCATCTCATCTCATCTCATCTCATCTCATCTCATCTCATCTCATCTCATCTCATCTCATCTCATCTCATCTCATCTCATCTCATCTCATCTCATCTCATCTCATCTCATCTCATCTCATCTCATCTCATCTCATCTCATCTCATCTCATCTCATCTCATCTCATCTCATCTCATCTCATCTCATCTCATCTCATCTCATCTCATCTCATCTCATCTCATCTCATCTCATCTCATCTCATCTCATCTCATCTCATCTCATCTCATCTCATCTCATCTCATCTCATCTCATCTCATCTCATCTCATCTCATCTCATCTCATCTCATCTCATCTCATCTCATCTCATCTCATCTCATCTCATCTCATCTCATCTCATCTCATCTCATCTCATCTCATCTCATCTCATCTCATCTCATCTCATCTCATCTCATCTCATCTCATCTCATCTCATCTCATCTCATCTCATCTCATCTCATCTCATCTCATCTCATCTCATCTCATCTCATCTCATCTCATCTCATCTCATCTCATCTCATCTCATCTCATCTCATCTCATCTCATCTCATCTCATCTCATCTCATCTCATCTCATCTCATCTCATCTCATCTCATCTCATCTCATCTCATCTCATCTCATCTCATCTCATCTCATCTCATCTCATCTCATCTCATCTCATCTCATCTCATCTCATCTCATCTCATCTCATCTCATCTCATCTCATCTCATCTCATCTCATCTCATCTCATCTCATCTCATCTCATCTCATCTCATCTCATCTCATCTCATCTCATCTCATCTCATCTCATCTCATCTCATCTCATCTCATCTCATCTCATCTCATCTCATCTCATCTCATCTCATCTCATCTCATCTCATCTCATCTCATCTCATCTCATCTCATCTCATCTCATCTCATCTCATCTCATCTCATCTCATCTCATCTCATCTCATCTCATCTCATCTCATCTCATCTCATCTCATCTCATCTCATCTCATCTCATCTCATCTCATCTCATCTCATCTCATCTCATCTCATCTCATCTCATCTCATCTCATCTCATCTCATCTCATCTCATCTCATCTCATCTCATCTCATCTCATCTCATCTCATCTCATCTCATCTCATCTCATCTCATCTCATCTCATCTCATCTCATCTCATCTCATCTCATCTCATCTCATCTCATCTCATCTCATCTCATCTCATCTCATCTCATCTCATCTCATCTCATCTCATCTCATCTCATCTCATCTCATCTCATCTCATCTCATCTCATTTCATTTCATTTCATTACGATCTGATAGTATTTTGTGATGTTTATATGCCTCTCTCGCTCCTTCTCGAACTTTTTTCAAGCTCTGGCTGATAGCATCTTTTATTTTATCGTAATACGTTTGTACCGAGGTGTTTCGCAAGTTGATGGTTGGGTAGAGTAACATTGCCATTAAATTTTTATTATATCTTGTTACTTCTTTTTTCTTTGGTTGGATTACGTTTTTGTTTGTAAATTTGACTCTGTTTAGCTTTTGTTTGGCAATTTTTACTGATGCTCTAATTAGTCTATGGTCTGACGGATAGTTTAAATTCATGACTTCGAAATTTTGGAATATTTTTCTTTGGTTGGATAGTATATAGTCGATCTCGTTTTTGTGCTGTCCATTTGGGGATCCATCTTCGGTTATGGTTTTTCTTGAAACACGTGTTGATAATGTTTAGATTATATTCAAGTGCGTAGTCTACAAGTCTCTGCCCTCTATCGTTTCTTTCGCCATGTCCATGTTGTTGTACTGTTAAATATTCGCCTTCTTTGGGAGCACCAACCTTCGCGTTAAAGTCGCCCATAAATATAATGTTTTTATATGTTGTTTCCATGGCTTTGTCGATGGTTTTATAGAATTCCTCTATTTCTTCCTCACTCGCGGTGTCAGTCGGTGCATATTTTGTATAATGGATATCATAAACCCTTGAAGGCTTAAGTTTAGCGTTGCAACACGATCTGTGAGTCCGATAAAGCTTTCTATGTTGTTTTTAAGAGACTTGTTTATTATGCCTACACCATATTTACCTGGTGTACATCCTATTTGGCAGAGCATTAAGTTCTCGTATTCCTCTATTTTGTTACCAAGTCGTCTCACTTCAGAAATGCCTATTATGTCGTATTTAATTTCCTTGATTGCTTCTTCTAGTTTCAGTAAGCGTTCGTATGACGATAAGGTCCTGACATTATAAGTTGCAATTTTTAAATGAATTGGTTGTTTATTATTTCTGTTCTCCGTCTGTGTGGTTTCCTTTGGAGGGTTGTGGTCATAATCTTCCTCGGTGACCAGCCGGGTTGGATGATGTTTAATTTTTCTAGTTCTAGTTTCTTTTTTGCTGAGATCTATGTAGGAGGAGGGGCTTAGTTGCTATATATTCGTGTCGTTTTTATCCTGAGGGTTGTTTGCCTTAATTCTATTTTTATTTACTAAAAAGTTTAACATGCCAGGTTTTATTACTCCTTCTGAAATGCTATTTGATCTTTTAGCTGTCGAGCCTAATTTTCGTGGCTTGTTCTTTTTATGGGCTTGAGTAGTTTTGTCCAGTTTTGGTACGGTACTGTTTTCAGATGTTAAAGAAAGTTTTCTTTTATTCATGCTTTCAGTAATAATCAGTTTATCATATTTGATTGTGGCTGTGTTTCCCTTTTCTCTCTCTAATTTCAGCTGTTCTTTTAATTCCTTCCTCTTTTCTAGCACGTGTTTTCGATAGTCCGGTTGGATATAATAGGGAGTATCTTTTAACAACTGTTTCTGCTTAAGAATTTTTATTTTTATTCCTAGCGTTGGAAAAGTCACAACTATTGGGCGTGGTCTGTTGCTTTTCTTTCCTAATCTTCTGACTTCTTGTAGATCATTATAAGTTATTTTAATAGAGAAATATTGTTCTATCCAGTTCATACGCATTTTTTTAGTATGTTTTCATATTTTTTGTAATAGCTTTTTAGGGTAGGGTTGTCGTTTAGTGTTATAAATATTTTTAGTAGACGCTTTTGTTTGCAAGATGATTTTAGTCCGGATGTTAACCATGTGGTTTTACGTTTATACTTTATTTTTATTCGCGTTTTAGGAAAACATTTGTTTAATATATTATTTATTGTATTGTGGAATGATTCGTAGTTAGTGTTTACATTATTGTTTTTAGTGATAGTTGTTTCCCAGTCTATTTTTCCTAGTTCTGTTTTGAAATTTAGTGTATTTGTTTCGTTAAATATTCTTTTATTTATGTACCAAGTTTTCCTATCAATAGGTACCATATTATATTTACTGAGTAGTATACCTTTATGGTCTGAGATTCCATATTCATTAACAGTTATTTTGATATTCTTCACGTCAAAGTTTGTGAAGATTAAGTCAATACAGGTGGCACATGTACTTGTTATTCTGGTTGGTTCTTTAACTTGTTGGTGGAAGTTGAAGCTTTTCATTAGGTTTAATAGAGATAAAGCTGTTTGGGAATTTTCTAAGATATTAATATTAAAGTCTCCTCCTATTAATATGTCTTTTTTACTGTCTTTTAACAATAATATGTTTAATAGTTTTTCGAGTGAACTATAAAAAATATCTGGATTCCTATTTTTTTGAGGCCAGTAAACAACTACAATTACAAGATTTTGTTTGACTATTTCTATTGCACATGTTTCAAATATAAACTCGACCGTCATATCATCTATATCTTTAGTCTTAAGTAGATTGATTTTCTTTTTATTGCTTATTATGCATAGTTTATTTTTGTCTTGTTTTTATTATTGTTCTGATTGTTACCATTTTGGTTCGTCGTTAAATAAATCTCTGCGTCATATTGTGTTGATTTATTTACAGTTTTTGGCAAATTGGCAATTTTGTTTTGGACTATATTTACGGGAGTATTTGTTATATTGTTATTTGTTATTCCTTTTTTCTTAGGAGTTATGATGCTATTGCTGTCATTCACTATATCAATAGTGATCTTTTTGTAAATATTATTTTTCTTTGTCAGATTATCAATCGTATTTTTTAGGTGAGTATTTTCTATGTTTAAATTCTCCACCTCTCGATGCGCAGCTTCAAGTCCTAACGTTAGCTCTTTTATTTGATTTTTTAATCGGCTAATTTCATCACATTTCTCGTCGTCTGACATCTCAGGTAGGCTGTTACTAGTGGTAACATCTAGTTCTGTTTCATTAAGTTCTTCGCATTTTGTATCGGAATGTCTTCGGTGACGTCGCTGGGTGATATTTCCGAAGATATTCATATTTAGCTTGTAGAATAATTAATTTTAATACAAAAATTGTTAACGGAAGGTGCTTCTCGAACGTGCGCCTCATGCACGCCAGGCGTCTACTCGAACCTCCACACTAATTTTACAAGTAACTGAGTTGTTATAAATGTTGACTGTATCTAACAAGAAAGTGTTTCAAATGTTGAAAAGTTACCGATGAGTCATTGGAAAGGAATTTTTTCTCACAACACTCAGTACACTTTTGGATTCCGTGAATGTATAAGTTTGTTCACTATTTAGCACTGTTCCTTATTGTTTCTGCACTAATATGTAGGTAAGTTTAGTAATTTGGACGTTCTTATTGTATATTTTTGTCTTTGTTTGTATTGTCAACACAATTACACTTGCTTAAATATCTTTTTAAATACCAAAGCTTTTTGTTCATAACGTTTTCACATAATATTTGTCACACAATGAATGGTTTTTATTCACTGAAAGCGTCTTTTTTACTTTCTTTACACTAAAATATATTTTTTTTTAATTCTGGATATCACTTTGTTTGTATTTACTGTTACGTGTGTTACGTGTTTTATCTAATAATATGTGTAATTTTCTAAAGAATATATTTATATCAGAATCTGGTGTTCTGTAAAGACAGAATAAGTTCAGGTTATATTGTTTTATCTTAATACCGCATATTTCAAAATGTTTTTCCATCGCAATACCATTCAACCACTCCATGTTTTCAAATTCAACATCTGCCTTCATTAGTATACATACTCCACCTCGCCTTTGGAAAGTGAAATAAATAAATTCTAGTGCGAAATAATTACTTTTGAAAATTTCCTACAAACATAACCTTAAAGTTTGTACTCTAATGACTTGCATCTACAACTCAAGATTAGAGCGACATACAGCGCCATCTAGTAAAACCGGGCGGTACTGCTACGCTATACGAATCGATCAGTTTACGAGTTGTGCTCAATAGTAGAGATGTGTAGGTCCGGATGGATACGAATCCCGGACCCGCATCACTCGTTTTAAAGATGGATGTACATCCAACCGAATTCGAGACACCCATCCGCCAGTACCAGTGTAGTCACAGTTGACAGTAGTATAGTAGAATTACATTTTCTGTGGTACTGACCGGAGCGGTAACAACGGAACTGAATCGAGAATAGCGGACCGGGGACGGCGGGTTGGAGTGAAACGTACGGGGGAACGGAACGCGATCTGATTGGACGTTTTGAACTGTGGCGCGCAGCTCGCTCTAAGCGTAATATTATTTATGATAACGGTCCGTTATAACCATAATTGTACGTACTTAGTAAGTACCTACTTATAAATTATGACTGATTTCGTGCCATATTAATTTTAATAAATATTAATCGTAAATAATAACTAGGAGCCATATTATTTTATTTTCCTATATTATTATAATTAATTAATCAAAATGAAAAAATAATCAATAACACTGATTAAGGAATTAAATTTCTTAAGAAATAGGTAAATAGTTCATTTGTGCTCATGTTTCATTTTTACATTTATATCATCGTGTTTTTCTGGTGTGTACATAAATAAATAAGGAACCCAAACTATCGGTATCAAGACGTTAGCATTCCATTCTCGCACTCCGCCATCCACTGAACACGGTTTGGTTGGGCCGCCGCCGCGCCGGACCCATATGGGTCCGACGGACACGGGACCTGGATGTAGATCTTTAGAGCTGGATGTACATCCGGACCCGACTCCGAAATATCCTCGGACCTACACATCTCTACTCAATAGTACGAAGGCGCACCACCAAAGGGCACATAAACAAACACTGGTACATAAACAAAGCTCGGATTCACGAATTTTATCATAATGGAGGAGGTTTTGAACGCACTAATACAAATACAAAAGGAATTGGATGACCAAAAAATAACGATTCAGGAAAACGGAAAAAACGTGATTGAACAAGTTACACAGAACATTAATAAGATGTTAGAAGATAATTTTTTTATATGGGAAGAAAAGCACGAAAAATTGAAAGAATTAGTGGAAAATCTGGAGAAAGGAATCTCCTTTTTGGAAAAACAGGCTAGGCAGAGAAACGTAGTTTTTTTCGGTATCAAAGAAACAGAATCATCATATGCAAACCTGGAAACAAACATTATGAACTGGATAGAACAATATTTCTCTATTAAAATAACTTATAATGATCTACAAGAAGTCAGAAGATTAGGAAAGAAAAGCAACAGACCACGCCCAATAGTTGTGACTTTTCCAACGCTAGGAATAAAAATAAAAATTCTTAAGCAGAAACAGTTGTTAAAAGATACTCCCTATTATATCCAACCGGACTATCGAAAACACGTGCTAGAAAAGAGGAAGGAATTAAAAGAACAGCTGAAATTAGAGAGAGAAAAGGGAAACACAGCCACAATCAAATATGATAAACTGATTATTACTGAAAGCATGAATAAAAGAAATAATAGCAAATACATTTAATGACTTCTTTGTTAAGGTCGGAGGTACACCTGGCAACCAACCAGGGCGCCCAGTCCTAACGCGCTTGGAGAACTCCATATACTTAGAACCGGTTGACCCTCTTGAAATCTTCTCCATAATAACAAACCTTAAAAACAAACAGAGCTTCGGTCACGACGAACTCCCTCCCACACTAATAAAAAAATGTGCCGAACAACTCGTGCTGCCACTGGTGTATCTGATAAATCAATCATTTTCAGAAGGTGTCGTCCCGGACTTACTTAAAATATCCATCATAAAACCAATACACAAAAAAGGCGACGTAACTGACTGCACAAATTACCGTCCAATAGCCCTTCTGCCAACCTTTTCAAAAATAATAGAAACCGCAATTTCAAAACGCCTTTATTCATTCTGCGAGAAATTTAACATCTTTGATGAAAATCAAAACGGTTTCAGAAAGAACAGATCTACCACCTATGCAGTATACCGATACATCCAACAAGCTCTTAATTACATAAATGACAGAAAATATGCTATAGGTATTCTGCTTGATATGAGTAAAGCCTACGACAGGGTTTCGTATAACATCTTGCTGAATAAACTGGAAGGCATTGGAGTTCGAGGTGTTGCCTATGATTGGTTTTCCTCTTATCTCAACTCTCGCACACAATATGTTGAAATTGAACACCTTAATTCACAAACCGGTGAAATATCACATGTCCGTTCAAAAAAGAATGATATAAAAAACTCCATCCCGCAGGGCAGTGTACTAGGCTGTATATTGTTCCTGTTATATATTAATGACCTTCCAAAAATCATAGATTCAAACAGTATCCTATTTGCGGACGATATATCAGTAATATTTCCATGTGAAAACACATTAGATTTAAGCTCTAAAATTAATCAAACCCTTTCCGAAATTGTAGTGTGGCTAGAAGACCATAACCTTAAAGTTAACTTTACTAAAACCAAAATTATGCAGTTCAAACCATATCAAAGACGTCCACTAGTAATCAACTATACCCACCATAACACAACAATAGAATGCGTTGATTCTTTTAAACTATTAGGCCTACACATAGACACTAACCTAAATTGGAAATGCCACATCCATAACATAAGCGGGAGACTATCCAGGTTCACATATGCTTTACTCCAATTAAAAAAAACTACAGACCTAAAATCAGCAACTGTTGCTTACTATGCATATGCAAACTCTTGGCTTGTGTATGGAATTATACTATGGGGTAACAGCACAGACGCAGATGTTCTATTCAAATTGCAGAAGAAATGTGTAAGAATCCTCGCAAACATCGACGGAATGGATAGCTGCAGGCCACACTTCATTGAACTTGGCATACTAACATTACCATCTATGTACATCTTTGAAATCTGTCTATTTGTCAAAAAACATATCCATCTATTTTCCTTAAAGAAAGACCATTACTCACAACCTCGTAACTTAAGAAATAAAAATTCACTCGCTTTACCGACATCAAAGTTATCCATATTTCATTCTGGGCCATATGTAATGTGTATTAAAATATATAATAAAATACCACAACAACTAAAAGAAACCTCCAGCTTCAATATATTCAAGAATAAATTAAAAAAATACTTGACCAAAAAATGTTACTACAGTATAAAAGAGTTTTTCGAGGACAGAACTAAACTGTTAGAGAGTGTGAATTATAAAAATTAGCTTAAATATAATATTTTAAAGTAAATAATATAAATATAATGATAGAATAATAATAATATAGGTATATATAAATATAATAATACATATAAATAGACATATATATGTATAATAAAAGATTGATTAAATAGTAAGTAATTTTATATTAAAATTGTGTTGCTGCGCCCTAACAGGGTATCATGTATGTACTTTTATCTTTTATAACATCCTATGTATCTACTCATGATCGCAATAAATATTTGAAGTTTGAAGTTTGAAGTTTGACTATTGAAGATACTTTTGAGGAAAATTATGAATTTTGCCACTATCGGTACACAGATAGTAACATTCAAACACTATTGCAAGGGATAGATAACAAAATAAAAAGCTTCAATAAAAATCACTACTGTGTTATATTAATGGGAGAATTTGACTGCACACAAACAAAGAATTATTACGACGACATATTTCTTATTAGAGAGACCTTAATAAAAATAAAACACACTAATGTGATTATATGTCTACCTACGTACAGATGTGGCGACTACACTAGAGATGTGTAGGTCCGGATGGATACGAATCCCGGACCCGCATCACTCGTTTTAAAGATGGATGTACATCCAACCGAATTCGAGACACCCATCCGCCAGTACCAGTGTAGTCACAGTTGACAGTAGTATAGTAGAATTACATTTTCTGTGGTACTGACCGGAGCGGTAACAACGGAACTGAATCGAGAATAGCGGACCGGGGACGGCGGAGTGGAGTGAAACGTACGGGGGAACGGAACGCGATCTGATTGGACGTTTTGAACTGTGGCGCGCAGCTCGCTCTAAGCGTAATATTATTTATGATAACGGTCCGTTATAACCATAATTGTACGTACTTAGTAAGTACCTACTTATAAATTATGACTGATTTCGTGCCATATTAATTTTAATAAATATTAATCGTAAATAATAACTAGGAGCCATATTATTTTATTTTCCTATATTATTATAATTAATTAATCAAAATGAAAAAATAATCAATAACACTGATTAAGGAATTAAATTTCTTAAGAAATAGGTAAATAGTTCCTTTGTGCTCATGTTTCATTTTTACATTTATATCATCGTGTTTTTCTGGTGTGTACATAAATAAATAAGGAACCCAAACTATCGGTATCAAGACGTTTGCATTCCATTCTCGCACTCCGCCATCCGCTGAACACGGTTTGGTTGGGCCGCCGCCGCGCCGGACCCATATGGGTCCGACGGACACGGGACCTGGATGTAGATCTTTAGAGCTGGATGTACATCCGGACCCGACTCCGAAATATCCTCGGACCTACACATCTCTAGACTACACAGCCATATATAACACTAGAATCGAAACATTTAATAATCTTCTGTATCAGGACAATATGACACATGAATATGCCTACGTAATGGACTCGAATGCTGAACTACCTACGACCAAAAAATGTTTTCTGGACAGCAAGGCAACCTGAATGATTCTGGAATTCAAAATATTTTTATGAATCTCAAAAAAACGATTACTGACATTGAAATTGAAAATAATGAATTGAAATTTCTAACGACCGACATACAAGATATTGACATTCAAAATAGTGACATTAACAAAAAAGAGGAAAATAAAAACGATTTTTTATCTTAACTAAACATATGTATGTATCCTTCTTATTTTCTATTGCACTGCATCAATGATTAGGCTCATTCGGGTCTTTATAAAAAGAACAGTGGACTGTATAAAATATGATTTAATACTGTAACAATAAGGAGGTGAAACCAAGAAATGCCCGTAGTTCAGTGCGTCTGTGAACGGAGTGGTGAAAGGCACGGCGGCGCGCGCGCAGCCGGGTTCGGTACCCCGGTCCCCGCGCCTTCGCCGGTGTCGCCTACACACATACATATGTGATGCGCCGACATATTCCCCGGGTTGAAGGGAAATCTTCAAATCTTCATTCGTCGACTGGAAGGGGGCAGATGCAGTTGAAGGCACGACGAATAGTGCCCCTCTTCGTCTTCAACTCAGCCACTCTCGTAATCCCGTCTACGCCAGGATAAGTCTTCGTTCACCATAGCTGTGGACAGTAAAACATGCGCAGAAGTAGCAAGCTGCATTGTATTGGCTGAAAGCACAACATTTGAAGAGGAAGGCGAAGCAGAAGGCATAGCAAAAGGCAATGGATTGGCAACAGATTTGGGCTCGTTATCTTCTAAATGCAAAAGCGTATTATGTTTTATTTTGCAATATTTGCAACGTGAAAATGTACACCTCTTAGGAGTATGTCTAAAGCGTAAGCAATTTATACAAACATTATATTCATTAGCTTTTTGAATACGATCTTCTATGGACAGTTTTCTAAAAGATTCACATTTATACAATGTATGTGCTTGGGAGCAAAGTGGACATTTGTTATTTTTATAACTATCGGATTTTTTATTAATTTGGTTAGCTTTCGAATCCGTTTTATTTATATGACTATTATTTAAGGCAACAATAGTAGTCGCTCCTGAAGAACTACAATTCGACTCCACTGACTCTAACCAGTCCGCTTTCTTGCTTAAAAAAGAACAAAATTGTGTTAAAGTAGGATCATCTTTTAAAATATTGTTCCTATGCTCTTCCCAATCACGACTAGTCATTATATCTAATTTTTTAGTCATAAAGTAAATAATTATATCATCCCAATATTGAGTGGGCCTTTTCAATGTAGTTAGTGCCCTAATATTCTTATTAATTATATCTACAAGATTTCTAATTGAGACACTTGACTCGTTGAGTATTGAATCCACATCAAATAAAGCTTGCAAATGATTCTTGAGAAGAAGTCGGTTGTTATTGTACCGATCACACAACAGGTCCCATGCAATTTTATAATGATCAGCTTTAAAATCTATATTTTTAATAATTAAAGCTGCGTTTCCCTGCAGTGAAGCTCGCAGGTAATGGAACTTATTAATGTCATTTATGCTAGTGTTATCGTGAATCAATGACCCAAAGGTATCTCTAAACTCAAGCCAGCATTGGTAGTTCCCATCGAAATGAGGCAAATCTATTTTAGGCAAACGAACAAAACCATTCCTAAATGAATTATGTGCACCTGAGTCAGCATCTTTGAAGCCCGCCTCAGACCCTCCACCGTTGGACGAAACACCAAGCAAGCTGCGCGTGAGTGCCACCAGACTGAAGAACTGGCGGTCGAAGTCCTCACGCTCAGCAAACGCAGACTCGGCCTCGTCGACAAGCACTTCAATTTGTGTCTGTAAGTCATCAAAGTCGGTGTGTAAGGTCTGAAATTTATTGAAACGTTCCTCTAAGTCTAAACGCTGTAACTCGGATATTGCGGAACTACTTTTTATTAAGTTTAAATAGTTGCTGTAGATAGTAACTTTTGATTTGATCGAACTACGTTTCTTCATCAATGTTTTTAAATCTGCCATTTTAAAGTGAAATCACAGCAAGACGTATTAATCCTAAAGATATTAATAAACAATAACTGCAAAACAGCTGTGCATGAACAAAAGGTGTCGAGAATCAGTGTCAAGGTCAACGACTCAACACGTGTTAACGTAGTTATTAGCTAATGATCAAGCGTTTTTGCTACGAATTATTCGTATTTAAACATGCAGTGCAATAGAAAATAAGAAGGATACACTAAAGGGCAGCACTAAATGTACACTGAAAGATTTGGAAGAAGCAAGAACGATTTTTGGCAAGTAAAGAACGTAGAAAAAATAACTAATTGGAACGGACTCACTCAAATACTGTATTATACTCCCAAATAATGACTCCCACGATGACAATGCAGGCTGCTTCGGGAACGACTTCTTTGTTTCAATCTTCTTGGCCGTACCACGTTGTGCTCGCGAGCGGTCAAAGTCCGTACGGCTCGCACGACGAGCGATTACGTTGATGGTGTTATAGCAAAACTGGTATTTATTTTTGCGATATCGAAGGACCAATGATTAGGCTCATTCGGGTCTTTATAAAAAGAACAGTGGACTGTATAAAATATGATTTAATACTGTAACAATAAGGAGGTGAAACCAAGAAATGCCCGTAGTTCAGTGCGTCTGTGAACGGAGTGGTGAAAGGCACGGCGGCGCGCGCGCAGCCGGGTTCGGTACCCCGGTCCCCGCGCCTTCGCCGGTGTCGCCTACACACATACATATGTGATGCGCCGACATATGTTATGCATCAAAATATTGCAGGATTGCTAGTGAAATCAGACTTACTTACAGTCTGTTTACAAGAGCTCATAGATAAAAACATACATGTAGATGTGTTATGTTTTACGGAGCATTTTATGATGGAAACATATGAAAATCATCTCAACATACACAATTATAACTTAGTTGCCTGTTTTAGTCGAAAAGAAAGCAAAAGAGGCGGGGCATGTATACTGGTTAAAAACGGACATCAATGGAGAGAATTACCTAATATAGGAAAAATATCAGCAACTAGGATTTTTGAATGCTGTGCCATCGAACTTATTAATTGCAAAACTGTGATTGTATGTGTTTATAGAGTACCAAAACCTAATAACTTTTATGAATGCATTGATAAATTAGAAATGATTTTACTAGCCTTAAAAAAAAACGTTATAAACATGTAGTGGTGACTGGAGATTTTAATATTGACATACTTAAGAAAAACAAACAATCAACAGAATTTATAAATATGTTACTAAGCTTTAACTTAAAACTGGCACTTCACGAACCGACTCGACATGTGAGCCAGACATGCATTGACAATTTTGCGCATAATGTCAATAGTTCCTGTAAAGCAACAGTACTAGAATTAGCATTGTCTGATCATTCGGCACAATTACTGAAATGTCCAATTAATACAATATGTACTATAAGTCGCTGGCGTAAAGTTAGACGGGACTATAATAAAGATAATATCGATAAATTTAAATCGTACTTGAATAGCCTTACCTTTTCAGAGGTTTACGATACTAAAGACCCTAATGAAGCCTATAAAGCCTTTATAGAAATGTTCCTAATACTCTATAGACAATGTTTTCCGGAAATCTTAGTTTTTATAAATGTAAATAAAAAACAAAAATGGGTATCTCGTGGTACCAAAAAATGCAGTAAAAAGAAACGCCATCTTTTGTGGCAATTTAGACTTAAACCTACTCAACTAAACAAGAAACGACTTTCAAATTATTTAAAAAAATTATAAATTTGACACAAAGAGCACAAAACAATTATAAAATAACGACATCTAATAATAAATCTAAAACTACATGGCAAATTATTAATGACACGAAATTAAATATACTCAGGAATAATATTGACAAAATACGAATTAATGATGAAGTTGTTACGGATTCCAAATACATAGTAAATTTATTTAACGATTATTTTATTGATAAGATTGAACCGAAAGCGAATGCGGGGACTAGAGTTACAAAATATATTGCAAACAAAAAGGATTCTATGTTCATGTCTCCTAGTGTACCCCATGATATATTTAGAATCATATTAAATCTCAAAAATACAAACAGCGTAGGGTACGACGGCATATGTACTAAAGTACTTAAAGCTGTAGCGTACGAAATAAGTAACCCTTTAAGTCATATTATAAATCTATCTATAAACGAAGGTATATTTCCGGAAGCACTTAAACAATCTGTAATAAAACCATTATTTAAAAAGCAAGACAGAGAGTCAATGGAATGTTATAGGCCTATCGCTCTAATCCCAAACATTTCTAAAATATTCGATAAGTATATTTATAAAGAGCTTAACGCATATTTAGAAAAAAATAACATCTTATGTAACGAACAAAAAGGATTCAGAGAAAAAAAAATTTAAACATGGCCATTTATGATTTTTTACACACTGTTATGATAAACGTAGATAAAAACACGCCAGTCTGTGCTATATTCTGTGACATGACGCTGGCATTCGACTATGTCCAACATGAGATCCTTATTAAAAAACTTGAGGCATACGGTGTAAGAGGAAATGTACTCAAGCTCCTTCAATCATACCTAGATAACAGAAAACAAGTAACTGAAATCGGTAAATTAAATACAAACACTAAAAGAGAACAAATTTTCTCTTCTAGGGAACGCCACGTAATCAACGGCGTTCCGCAAGGAAGTGTACTGGGACCTCTTCTTTTTACACTTTACATAAATGACTTGCCTATGTCCACCGAATTCCTATGACACTATTCGCAGATGATAGTAAGATAACGATACCATGCAATCAAAGAGACTTATATAATAATAAAATAAACAATACATTAACTAGAATTCTAGAATGGTTAGAAAATAATAATTTGAAAATTAATCTTAATAAAGCCGTGACAATGCATTTTAGTAATCGTTCATGGACATCTCCTAATCTTGACATAAAATATAATAATACTACTATTGATGCAGTTAATATTACAAAATTCTTGGGATTAACAGTTGACCGAAATCTGAATTGGAAGGCTCATATAGAGACTGTATGTAAAAAGTTAAATAATAGTGCTTATGCGCTTTACACATTATCACGAAAAGTAAATATAGATGCGCTATTAACTACATATTACGGTATATCTGAATCCATTCTCAGATATGGCATCATCTTTTGGGGTAACTCAACGGATAAGGAAATCGTGTTTAAAGCACAAAAGAGATGTCTCAGATCAATTTTCAAACTGAAAGTGACGGATAGTTGTCAGCCGTTCTTTAAACATTTTAAGATATTGACATTACCTTCCATCTATATTCTAGAAATTGCTATATTTGTCAAAACCAATCCAAATTTATTTCCGCGCATGGCAGAAGTAGCTTCCCGTAACAGACGGGATAATAACAAGCTCTGTTTACATGCTACAAGAACTGCACTTATGCGCAAAGGCGTCTTCTGTATGGCAAGTATTTATAATAAGTTACCTAAAAGCTGGAAAGAGCTCAGTAACGAGGCGTTTAAACGAAAAGTAAAAGCATTTCTAATTGGGAAAGCATATTATAAAGTGACTGACTTTTTGACGGAAACAACTATAATATGATCTGACATAATAATAATGGCTATACATTTATGAACTATGCATAATAATAATGACATATTGTATAATAACTTAATATTCTAATGCATTGTAAATTCAAAATAATTTTTGCACGCCATTGCTGTGGCAAACATGTTTGAACTTTCTCGCAATACTTCGTCATGCATGCATTTTGATTATTCATTATTTTGTATGTATACACGTGTTTTAGCAAATAAATTATTATCTTATCTTAACAAAGACAAATATAAAAATATTCTATGTGGCGACTTTAATATAGATATTTTAAGCGATAGTAAATATAAGAATACATTTATCGATATTCTATACAATTATGACTTAAAAATACACATAAGTAAACCAACTCGACAAAATTCTTGCATTGACAATATTATAAGTGACATCAAAGAAGCAAAAGAAGCACATGAATTAGGGCTATCAGATCACAATACCGGACAAACATTATCAATAAAATTAAAAACGGAAAGTAATATATTTCGAAAGCATTTGTTTGCATACAAAAGGGACCTGGGCAAAGAAAATATAGAAAAATTTAATTACTATATTAGTAAGCAATCATTTTCAGAAGTATACTTGGAACCAGACGTAAATAAAGCCTTTTTATTATTGCACGATGAACTTTGTCTCTTCTATGAACTGTGTTTCCCATTGATTAAAATTAAGATGAACTCTAACTCTCTTAACCCAAAATGGGTAACTAAAGGTCTAAAAAAGTCATTTATAATGAAGAGGAAACTACAAGGCATCTTGTAATACTTTATACCCCACAAGACGCCTGATATTTTATGAAGGCGCATTTACTTCAAAACTCCAATATTGACTTCTGTTTAGTTACCTTTGTATGGCACTAGATGGCATGAGTAGTCTAAAAAATTCGTAACTATTTACAATTAATTTGTCAATGATGTCATCATTTCAATATTCGACTCATTGTTAATGTTTTAACAAAGTTTAATCAATTCATTAATATGCTTTTCTTTTTATTTTAGACTGTTTAAATTGTTTATAAAATAATCTTACATTAAAAATATAAACATTATTTTATTTATTTATTTATTGAACAAAGTGATACAATTTTTCTCTTAAATCTATTTCGCCAAACTGCATGACAGTTTGTTGGCGAATACTGAGCACTCACTTAAGCTTATACTCGTAACAATATCACTTTAAATCGACATATGTATAATACATTAATTTAGTTTTAAATTACTTATAAATATAATTATATATTAGGTAAGTTTATTGACATTAAATCCGTGCAATTTACATGTTTATTTTTACATCAAATGCATGCAGTAGCAGTTGTTTTACTTTATTTTTAAATACATTTTTAGACATTTGCTCTTCTTCAATTGACATTTTATTAAACAATCGTGGAATAATGTACATACGCGTTCTTTCACCATAATAGTTCCTTGCTGTAGGTTCTTTATACTTATTTCTGACAACTTTTCTGAGCATACAATGTGTGGCTTTTGGTGTTTTAAACTCTGAGTTTCTATACTGCTCAATAGTTAACAGATACTTTACTTTTTCATGCACTGGTAATACATTACATATTTTATAATGTTTCATGTAGTTATTGTTACATTTGTTTTTAACATTTTTATCGACCATTTCTTTTAAGAATCTAGTCTGTATGCCTAAGACTTTGTCTAAATATATTTTAAATGTACGTCCATACGAACTTAGACCGTAACTCAGTACTGAGTCCACCAGTGCATGGTACAAAACATACAATATGCGCCTATTTGTTAAATACTTAAGTTGCTTGAATTTACACAAAATTGATCTCAGTTTATTGCACACATTATCAATATGGAGTCTCCAGCTAAAATTATGATCTATTGTTAGTCCTAAGTATTTATATTGGTTTACAAGTTCTATATGATTACAATTGACACACAGTTGTTTATTATTATGTAGGCATTCATATGTGTGACCAATAATAGATAGGTTTCTACTAGGTTTTTTAATATAAGGTGAGTGTGGGAGCATACATTTAGTCTTAGCTACATTTAATATAATGCCATTATCGTGTGACCATTTAATAACATTTTCAAAATCCATTTGTATATTTTTTTCTATAATATCTATATCGGTGCCGGCGTACATCATGCACGTATCATCAGCATACATATAAACAGAACAGTTTTTTATTACTCTGACCATGCTGTTTACGTGCATGATGTACCCCACAGGGCCATAGACTGACCCGGTGGGCACACCGTATTTAATAGTTTCTTCTTGTCCTATTTCTTCCCTAATCCTTGTACGAAGCGTTCTGTTCGTTAAATAGCTTTGAAACCATTTGCTGAGTGGTCCACGAATTCCACATTCTTCCATGGCTTCAATTAATTGTTCATGATCAAGGGTATCGAATGCCTTTTTAAAATCGATATATAAAACAGCTACATAGTTTTTATTGTTTAAATTGACATTAATATCATCTGTAAACTTAGATAATGCCGTGGCCGTACTATGTGACTTTCTAAAACCATGTTGCTTCTCCGAGATTAAGTTATTATTTTCTAAAAAATTACTAATTCTTTTTACAATTACTTTCTCTACAATTTTGTTGATTACGGGTAAAATAGCTACTGGTCTATAATTAGAGTATTCTAAGTGATTTCCACCTTTGTATATAGGCCTTATTATTGCCTTTTTTAAATAATCTGGATAAGTTCCACGTTGTACACACAGATTAACAAATGTCGCTAATAATGGGCTAATTTTTTCTTTTATATATTTTATATCCTGTATTCTTATTTTATCAATCCCTGGTGACTTTCTACTACTTAACTGGTCTATAGTTTTTTCAATTTCAGTAGATGTTACTTTTTGATAACGAAGTGATATGTTACCAGGGATTACATAACTGTCGCGTTTTAAAAATTTTATACTACAGTGATGTTTTATTTTATCAATTTCTGTAGTAAATACTTTCGCAAAATTTGTACATATATTACTAATAGTATCTGTTTTCCCTAGGTATTGCATTACTACATAGTCTAAATTAGATTTCAAGTTACCTATCCAGTTATTAATGGTACCCCAAATCTTTCTAAAGTCCCCTTCACACAGCTTTATTTCATTATGCCTAAACTTATTTTTTTCTCTATTTACAATTTTGTTTGTCCTATTTCTGTGTCGTGTATACTCCAATCTGTAGTTATTATTTTTTGGATTGGCTTTCCACCTCCTAAATAGCTCATCTCTACGATGTAACATTAACTCAAGCTTTTTTGTAATCCACGGCTGTGATTCTCTTTTGTTCTTACAAGTTATAACTGTAGTCGAGCTGTCATAAATAGAATTAAATATACAATAAAGCTTTTCGTACATTACCAAAGGACAGTCCAAGTCTAAGAATCCACTCCAGTCAACTTCACTAAGTTTTTTCTGCACCAATTTATTACTTAACACACACTTCGCACTGTTATTGTTCATGTTACGTACCATTTTACTGCACTTCTCATTAATCGCTAAATTCACACCAACCATGTAGTGGTCAGACAACTTGCAGGTAAGCATGTGTGCGGTGGCACGCATTGTGCTACGCACCCACACGTGATCGATGCACGACGACACCAGCCGGTCACCCATTATTTCTTCCCGCGTTGACTCATTGATAACGCTTTGTAGGCCATATCCACACAGGTCGCTTTTGTACTTCTCAGTTATTTGATTGCTTTTCAATAGATTTATGTTCATGTCGCCTACAATTATTACAGTTTCTCGTTCTGGTATTTGTCTTAGTAGTTTATTTAGCTCCTCTATAAAACACAGCTTATTAGTATTTGGCGGTCTATATATGGCTATGATATGAATTGTTTCTCTCTGTATTTTAATGTGACTCTGTATCAGCTCCATTGCATGTGATTGTGTATTTATTGTAAATTCCGCCTTCTGCATAGATTTTGTGTAACATAGAAGTCCACCTCCACGCCGTTCTTTACGAATGTTTGCATGCAACTCATACCCTTGGATATTGTACATTGATAACTCATCTTGTTTGATATTTATCTCACTAAGTATAATTATATCAATGCTGTACGCACATTGATTCAATAAAATGAGCAATTGATTGAAATTCTTTCTGAGCGATCTAATATTCAGGTGGACAATTTGTAATTCTCCATCCGTGCTTTTCAAATACGAGCTCCATTTATCCGCATCTTTATATTTTTGGAATACAGTATCATTTTCTATGTTAGATAATATATCGTTGAATTTTAACAAATTAAGATTCGCATAGTGTGTTCACGCGCAGTCACAGCTGATTGCGACTTGTTTATTTACTCATCGCCACTGAAACATATTTTGTTTATGTCATCAGTTGAACGAATCGGACGAATCTTGGAATTATCGTCCTTTTTAATCAAAACCTTATGATCCTGTACCCAAATGTATTTGTATTCATCTTTGAGCATTTGTTTAGCATTCCATAATACTTGCCGCATATTCTTAGTTAGATTTTCATTGATGTATACCCTTTTACCGTTACTATTAGAAAGGATATCATCGTTAGTAAGGCATGTTTTTCTGTGTTGATACCACTCTTTTTTGGCAGCTTTCGAGCGCAAGGTCACAAC
The DNA here is from genome assembly GCA_947562105.1 of Shargacucullia verbasci. Classification (NCBI taxonomy): domain Eukaryota; kingdom Metazoa; phylum Arthropoda; class Insecta; order Lepidoptera; family Noctuidae; genus Shargacucullia; species Shargacucullia verbasci. Next base: position 5,771,789 of record OX387281.1, read on the forward strand.
AATCGTTCGCGGATGATTTTCGCCCTCTTTATTTCTTCCTACCCTCCTAGTTTCCTCAATGTTACTGGAATCTAATTTTAACTTTTGCGCTATTGTTTTCACTAGTTTCGTAGTGTCTTCATTTTTGTTTTCATCAAGACCAAAAATCTCAATGCACTTCTCTGTTTCCTTTTGTTCTAACATTGCTACCCTTTCTTCCAAAGCACTATTAACTTTTTGCAAGTGGGTATTCTTATTTTCTAATGATGCGATCTTTTTCTCTGCGTTTTCCTTAAAAACTACCATCTGCTGGTACTGTTCAGCGTAGAAATCAACGTGTTCAGCTAAGTCATCAATTTTCTTCTGTGTTTGGTATATGATCTCCAACTTGTTGTTGACCTCAGCCAACAAGGATTCCACTGTCGCCTTCTTCACGTCAATGGCAATCTGTGGTGCCATTGTCTTCGGGCTTTTTTCATTTCCAGCACATACCTCACACATTTCACTTCTCTGAAACTGTTTGATATTTTGTACGCACTTTTTATGGAATACAGCCTCACAAGTGCCTTTACATTTAAGGACTTCGTCTTTCGCAAGGGATAAGAATAACTTGCACTTTTTACACTGTACCATCTTTGCAAATATATTATACGATTGTATATCTTATTGGTTATCCGTGACTTACTTTCAATACGTCCGTACGCAGAGCGCGCGCGCAACGAACTGATTTGTTCCATGATTCTATGCGTTAGCATCGTAAAACTAAACGTAATATTTTTATAGAATCTGTATTTTTCTAGTTCGTCATCAGAGATGTGTAATTTCATTATGTCATTCGATTGTTTATCAAGTCGATATTAAATCGTTTGCTTTGATAGTTTATATCAAAACAGTGTTTGTAATACCTGTTGAATACATAAAATTGTGACATATTGTTGTGATATTTTAGTGTCAACGAACTTTCAGTTGTCAAGACATTGTCATACAATTGATTTCGTAAATATTGTTAATAACTATTGATCCATTGCCTGGATCGATATTAAATCGATTTTCGATTAGGATCGTACTTTTTTACCCTAGTTGGTGCAACGTAGGTCGCGTTCTCTTTTGTTCCGGCTCCCTTGGAAGAAGGTCGAGGTCCCGGGATGAATTAGCGTGTCATCGACATTTCAATAATGTGAGACAAACTGGATCCCATTGGATGTAGTAAATACGGCGATGGCGTATAGCCAAAGCCCGTACATTGGCCATTAAGGCAATGTTTTGTTTGTTTAAATAAGTATTTCTTCACCCACCGACAATGTGGTAAGTCTCCATTTTGTTCCTTTTTTAAAGTGTACATGGTGTAAATCTTGTTGTGAAATACGCGTCCAGAATATTTATCATTTTTCCCTCTATAAATAACTGATTGTTGCGGATTATAGCATATAAACCTTTCTTTCTTGCTTAAAGTATTTCGTCGCGTATTTTTTGTCGTTCTTTTCGTGCATTTTCGTTTAGAAATTCGGATACAAACAATCTAGTGCCATGAAAGTATTGATTGTTATCAATGATGTACTTGGTTATCCTTTTGCTTATCAACTCTATAACAAGCGGCCGATTTCTTGTACCAGTTTTGCCTACTCGATATGTATCTTCAATATAGCCCAATAAATCTACGTGCAGGACATCACGGAATAGTTCAATTATTCTGCTATGAAGGTCATTAGCAGACTCTTTGTAGTGTTCGGCGAAGCCGTATAGTACCATTTTTTTAGAATAGGTTTCAGTGCAGTTTATTTCGGGGGTTCTTGTTTTTAGATGTTTAATTTCATTTATTAGTCTTTCGTTTTCTATTTATAGGGTCTCTATTTTAGTATTTATTTGTTGTATGTATTTTCTGAGTTCGTCTTGCTTCGATAAGGCTTTAGTTTCGCGCTCTACATCTTCTCTTAATTTTGTGACGGCTTTGTTTATTTCTATTTGAATAATGTTGTGTAATTCAGAAATGACTGATTTGTTGTTTTCTTTCAGGCGAAGTACTATTATTTCGCGTAAGTTCTGTAGTGTCAATTCTGCTTGTGTATTAGTATGTAAGGTGGTTTCTTTGCCTTGTATGTAGATAGAAGGTATCCCCTAATTGAGCAGAAAGATCGTCGGAGCTAGCTGTGTCATTGTTGACAATTGTAGTCCTTTTTCTGATAGTGACGTTGTTTATTTCAGGTGAGGAGGTAATCTGCGGAGTCAGATCTCGATCTCGGGGACGTATTGGTGTGTCTATATTACATGTCCTCGGTATTTTGCAGAGGCACGCTTGACATTTCCATGTATTTTTATTCTCTAGTGACATCTTGTTATTAAAGCAGTTTTGAGAGACATTGGCACACGTTAAATCATACTGGTTTTTACATAAAGCACAAGTAAGCATTTCCTTATTAGGTATTTTTGGTTGGCAGCCTGCACATTTGGGTGCCATATTATTATCATGGAGTTTGTGGTGAATTTGTTACAGGTGGCGTCCTCTAGCGGGGAGAGGTGTCCAACTTGTATCTGATTCCAATATGACTAGGAAGTTTAGTTATTAGCCAATAGATGGCGCTATTATAGTAATTTATCTATGAATGATTTGCAAGAAAAAATCTTCGATGTTTATTTTTTAGGTTAGTAAACTTTTGGGGATAAGATAACACTCCGGGATGATTGTAGCACTAGGTTTAGTTACCTTCCTTAGTATTCACTTTAATGATCTGGTTAAGTTTTAAGTGTTAGATATTGATAAAAAGTGATAACTTTCCGATGTAAAGACACTTATTATTATGTTGGTTTTTTACACTGTCGGATCACTTTAGCACTTTGATTTATATATTTGCTGATGATTTTATCCACGGTGTAAGCACTTGTTTTGCATTTTTTACTTATTTCGCCAGATGACAATTTATGTGCAAGTTTAGAACTGCCCGAATGGTATATTACGCATACTTTCATAGCATTATGTCTTATGGCATTCTGTTGTGGGGATCAGCGGCGGATGTAGAATCAATTTTTGTATTACAGAAGAGGGCGATCCGTGCGATCTATAACATGGGCCCACGCGAATCTTTACGGGATTTTTTTAAAGAAATCGATATTTTAACACTACCGTCTCTCTACATTCTAGAAAATATAATGTTCGTTCGGAAGAACCTTCACATGTTTAGTATCAATAGCGACGTTCACAACATTAATACTAGAAATAAACACAAAATAGTGGTGCCAAAATTTAGATTGACTAAAACAAATAAATCATTTTTAGGACACGGTGTACGCTTCTATAACAAGCTACCGAAAACTGTAACCGATCTTACCGGTAAGAAATTTAAAATCCACGTTAAATCTGTTCTCACAAAGAAAGCATATTATAGGATCAAAGACTATGTTGACGATAGAGACGTGTGGCGTTGAATATCTTCTGCACATGTGGCTTCCCTGGTTATCCATTGTGTCTACTAATTCTATTTTATATTAGATTCACTTTACATATCTGGACATTCTTGATGTTTCAATATTTTGTATTCTTTTTTGTATTTTTTTATTTCTGTTTTATCCGCTTTGATCTGTTTATCCCGTTTTTAGTTTATATTCGAAACAATTGTTTAACTCATGTTGTATTGCCTCATTGTGTAAGTAGCATTCTATTAAGTTTGTATTTTTTCTTATATAATGCATGTTAATTTAAGATTTTAACTGTAAATTAACTTTTTGTTTTTGAAAAGAGTATCCATGGAGTTTCTTGCCGGTCTCTTCTCCATAGGACCTACCCCCTTTGGAACCGTGCGCCTAGAGTCTCGACTTTTTAAAAGTGCCTGAAAAGGCCTACTTGAAATAAAAAACTTTGACTTTGACTTTGACTAGATACGGAGCCGACGTAAACAGTGGCACAGCAGCGCCCTCTATATTACTGCTACTCAACATACAAGATTTGATTCCCTTCTTCACCACCTTGACATAACTTTCTGCCCGCCCGTTACTAGCGGTGGGCTGTAGCATCTTTTTTGGATAACGAAACGCAACTGTCTATCGGATATCAATAACGGTTATTAAAAGGCGCTATCCTGCTATCCTGCTATTGGCCGTTACTTGTTATAGCGACTAATAGCGGGATAGCGCGTTGCACATCAATGAGCAACACGCAATATGATAGTAGCTTTCACTGATGCTCAAAATTCGCGAATTGTCGTTGTTGTTCCAACATAAGCAAGAATGAATGGATTTGGGTGGCCCCGTAAGGTTTTGATGACCTTTTTTTTTTTTAGCTTTCATATTTACTCAAAATTCCCGAATTGTCGGTGTTGTCTCTTAGCAAGGATTAATGAACGGCTCCGTGAAGTTTTGATGAGCTTTTTTTTTTTTTTTAGCTTTCATTGATGCACTTTCATTTCATTGGATAACGAAACGCAACTGTCTATCGGATTCTTTGGATGTTAGCTACTTTAGCGTTAGCATGTTAGCAGATTAGCAGGTTTTTCAAATAATCTGCTAACCGTTATTATGACGATAGCTCGTTTCAATAACGTTTAAGTTGCGCAACGACCACCGCTACCCGTTACTAGCCGGGTGATAAGCCGGCGACGTCACATGCGATATACCGTTAGATGTACAAAACATTTTTAATTCAGATGAAGTAAATTGCGTGCCATTATCACTGACGATAGTATGCGGTAAACCAAATCTTGCCATGTACTCATACAATTTATTAATCACCGATAACGACGACGTACTCGACCCCATATCTTACGCTTCTAACCACTTTGAGTACGCATCCACAATAACAAAATACGAACGGCTATGAATCGGCCCGAGGAAATCAACATGAATACGATAGAACGCCTGCGACGGGTGTGGCCACACCGCCAGCGGTGCACGCGCAGGTAACTGTCTCAACTGTAAACAAACCTCACAATCCGCAATCATTTTCTCTACGGCGTTATCTATCCCTGGAAACCAAAATCTACTACGCACTTCCGCTTTAGTTTTCACAATACCTAAATGTGATTTATGAAGCTCTGATAATAATTTAGTTCTAAGTGCCTCTGGTATAACTACTTTGTGTCCTCGCATAATACAACCGCCTTCATACGACAACTGGGTTTTACATAAAAAATAAGGCTTAATTAATATATTTGACAATCGTTCAGGCCATCCATCGATAATATATGAAACGACTTTATTTAATACTGCATCTTTACGAGTTTCATTACAAATTTCGCTACGCGTAACCGGTAAACTACCATCGATAACAAAGTTAACGTATGACGCACGATCTTCTACGGGTACTAAACTGCCAATACCGTCGGCCTCGTGGCCGCACCCCCCGCTCGCCACCGTTGAATCATTGTCAGGTAAACTAGCGCGCGATAAGTAATCTGCGCTGTTGTCAGCGCTGCGTATGTATTCGATTGAGTAATTATAACCACTAAGAAACATAGCGTAACGCTGCAACCTATTAGCAGATACCTCTGGAATTCCACGATATGGACCAAATATTGATAAAAGGAGCTTGTGATCTGTACGAAGTACGAACGGAACCACCCTTCCGTATAAATACTGATGAAAACGTCGCACTCCGAATATAATAGCCGTAGCCTCTTTTTGTATTTGTGAATACCGCTTTTCCGCTGCATTCAGTGTACGCGAGGCAAACGAAACAGGACGTTCAACTCCGTCAGAAACTATCTGCGATAAAATTGCTCCCAATCTACTGGGTGAAGCGTCCACTGTTAAAATTATTTTTGCCTTCTAATCAAAATGTGCAAGAACCTGATTTGAAGCTAAACATTGCTTAATTGCCTCGAATGCTTTACTATGACTGGCCTCCAATTTCCATTTATTGCCTTTTTGTAACAGAGAATAAAGCGGGCTCAATATTGAAGACGCGTTAGGGACAAAGTTTCTGTAATAATTGACTAATCCTAGAAACGACTGTAGCTTATTGGCGTTTGTTGGTATAGGTACCTCGACAATTGCCTTTTGTTGAGATTTTTTTAAGTCGTTCTTATCTATGGTATAACCTAAATATTCTATTTGGTCTTCGAAAAATACACACTTATCTTGACGAAGTGTTAGCAGTGGCGTATTTTAAGATTCAGCGCCCTGGGCCTGTAAGGTTTGCCGCCCCATAAATTAACGGAAAAAGCAAAAACTTTTAATTTATAAATAAAATCCAGCAGTATGTTGATGTGCGCTGAGAATGATGATAATGAATGAAGAAAACTAAAAAGGCCAAACAAAGAAATAAATAAACACCATTTATTAACCGACTTCAAAAAAGGAGGAGGTTGTCAATTCGACTGTATGTTTTTTTTTTTGTATGTTTGTTACACGATCAATCTGTCAATTACGGATTGATTTTAAAAATTATTTTTTTGTTTGAAAGAATATGCCAAGATGTTCCCATTGTCACCAAATTAGGATCTGATGATGGGATCTTAGGGAAATCGAGGGATACCCTCAACTATTGTAGGACGAATAGCGCGTCTGAGCTCTTTTTCTTAATAAGTCAGCTGTTGGCGTCTGAAAATCATCATTTCATGATGCTGAGCTGATGATGGATGTCGTAGTACTCCTCAATGGTAAGGAGTTAGGGAATGAAACTTCCGAGTTTGGGATCACTCGATATATTTTGATGAGTCCCGTATATAACATTTGGTATAGAGGAACTGATGACGGAGCCAGAAGATAGATAGTGGAACTCTTCAGTAACTACTAGTAAACCCCTCGAGTTTGGGCTCATTATAAACCGCTAAAAGGCAAGACTATCACTGTAATAGTTACAATAGTCGTCTTAATCTTTCCATATCTCGTAACGCGTTTTCATCATGTCAGCTAAGTATTTATTTGGTTTCAAATCACAAAGTGCAATACCATCTAAGGTTTTCACTCGACTAGGCGCAAAATACATTTGACCTTTGTAAAGTTTTTAAAAGAGAAGCGTCCTTACTAGGTCTACCCATCATTCAAAATTGAAAAATAATTAAATTTTTAACAAAATTTAAAAACCGACTTCAAAAAATTCAAAAACAAAACTAAAAAGCAAAACATAAATGTTTTATTATACAATATAGTAGTTGAAGAATACTGAAGTCCGTGCCAAGTAAAACATGCAATGATAAACTGACACGATTGGCGAAGTGCATTTATCGTGTCCGACGCACAATTCGTCTCGCACTCGACAATTTTTACGTGAACTCGTTGTTTCAATGTCGCTATTATAGCAGCTATTACTTTTATGTTTTACTTGGCATTGAATTCAATATTCTTCAACTACTATATTGCATAATAAAACATTAAGTTTTTGCTTTTTAGTTAGTCTTGTTTTTGAGTTTTTTGAAGTCGGTTTTTTTTAATATTTAACTTTTTTTCCGATGGTTGGATGGATGTTCAGATTGGTTAATAAATTCTTCAATTACAGTGTCATGATTAACGGATTTTGTCAAGTCAGCTTCTATATTAAGAATGGCTAAACTATTTAAACGTTCTTCACTTATACGGGAACGTACATAATATTTATTTCTTTTAGGTAAGGAAAACGAACTGTAAGGATGGCGGCCTGTGGGTCCTTTTAAAGAAAACACTTTGGTTGCTACTACTCAAAAAGTTTATTAAATTTCACAGCACAAAATTTGGACAAGACAAAAAGATGGTAATCGGACACAAGTTGTAGGTTGACTGTGTTTGCTTAACATGAATCGTCAGTTTTATAATATTCATCTTTTGTTACATCAGCAATTTGGTGTATTATAGAATTGTACATAACATCTCCCCCCTTAAGACGGAGCTTTATCAAAAAATAAACGAAGGATGAAAACCAAAAACAATATCAGTTAATCAAATAAAAACAGAAAAGAATTACATGACAATTACTTTGTTATAAAATTATTACAAATTATTTTATCAAATAACTTAAAATCTAAATAAGTCCTGAAACAGAAATCAATAATTTACGTTTTTTCTTTTTTTTTAATAATTACTTAAATTTCGAGCAGATAATACTCTATCAAAATTTCCAAAAGCTACTTTATTTCTGTTTTTATTAATTTCTATTTCTGGTAGACTCTTGATTGATTTCTTATCGCATTCAACAGAGTCATCGGAAATGTTCTTCAATTCAATGGAAGTATCAACCTTTGAGTTATGCTCAGTTGGTTTTTTATCATAGCATTGATTACATGTATGAATGCAACAAGATGAATCCTTATTATTAAAAAGACATATTTAATAGATTTTGTATATAATAAAGCTTAAAATAACAACAATTATAATAATAGTAAATGTTGAATAATAATGTCCATACTTGATAATGTGGGATTGATTTTCAACTTGATTGATTTGATTTTCCAAATGATCTAATTTATGTGACGCTAATTTTAAGGATTCTAAATCAACATCTGTTAATGTAATCTGAGAAATCATATGGGCACTATTATTTATAATTTTGTACTTACAACAATCGTCTTCAATAATATTAAAGTCAATCATTAATTGGCTTGATAAAATTGTCTTATAAACAAGAGTCGGATTAAACTGCAACGTTTCGAAAAATGCTACACAGTTGTTATCTAGGGACAATATTCGTTGTACATTTAACAATTAATTTTTAGATAAAGAGGTTTAGATTGTATGTAAATAAATCTTCCAGCGTTAAGTTTTTGCCATAAGTTAATATTGCCATAAATTATTTTTTTAATTACAACCTTCAGGAAGTGACAAAGTTACATCTGTTAAAAGCTTAGTTTCACAAGTAGGATTATTTACAGTAGACAAAATAGAAGGTAATGGACATATTATATATTCGTATTTAACATTCTTACAATCACTAAAAATATCTAATAATGCGTAACTTAATCTGTCATCCGTTACAGCCATGTATAATTTTGTGGAATGAATAAGAACATATACTCGTATTATTAAGTTATGCCGCGGGGTAGGTGACGGTAAATTCTTATGGATGCTATACTTAATAGAATAATTAGAGGTATTTGAATAACAAATACTAATTTAATATTATGAAAATATGAAGTTACCTTAGATAAATCTACAATGCTATGTATGCTCTGTAATGATAACGATACAGAAAAATCAAAATGTATTTTAACAACTTTGCTATTAGAGAGTTCTTTGTACGGGTTAGTAGGAATTAAAAAATAAGGATATAAAATATTCGCTTTCCCAAATAAAAAATAATTTAACACTGTATTTGAAATATTAGAAACAGACAAAAGCGAACTTTCGATGAGGTAAAAAATATAATTAATTTTCGCGATATTAATTAAATTATCTTTATCATTAGCATTATTTGTAAACATGTAATTAAGTTTGTCTATTTGCTTAAGAACCCTTTCAGAATAGTTAATACTCAAACAATTTAATTGATGAACAAGTTCATGTTGTGTTTCGTCTAATGTGGAATTGAAATGATTAATTTTTATCTCGGACTCCGTAGTATTTAGCACAGAAACAATGCAACTACCTAAAAATATACAGTTACAAATGTTTTTATTTAAACTTAAAGCTTCTTTAGAATTATAAATATCAGCTAAATTAGAAATTTGACACTCAATAACCATTTCTGAACGCGGAGGTATAACATATGAAGACTCACTAAAACAAATAGGTATCATATGTCCTTTTAAATTAAGAGAATTAGTAGAATACTGAACATCTATTTTAAAATTCTTTATGAAATCATTACCGATAATTCCATCATAACATAAGTTAATCCTATCGTCGATCGCGTGGAACATATAATTGAATACTATTTTATTTTCCGGAGAAATTGGATGATCAAAATTAAGTATAATAGTTCCAATAGATTTACAATAAGATTCATTGTCACTAAGACCCTTAATTGTTATAACTTCAGACTCAAGAACTGGTTGGTTTAACAATTTAGAAAATTTTACGAGGGAAATTGTAGAACCAGTGTCAATTAAAAAACATAAGCGTTTATTATTAAAGTTAGTTTTTAAGTAAACGTGAGGTAAAGAAATGTTATTAACATTATTTATAGTATAAATTTTCTCACGTGAGCAATCCATTAATATAGAACTCGATTTTTCACAAGTTGAGAGATTGCGTTTTGAATTAGACGTATTTAAGTTAGAAATCTCGGAATTTTTAGATTCTTGTGTTAAATATAACTTAGGAACACAAGGAATAAGCCCTTCAGACTTAATAAACTGAGTGTTGGGTAACTTTTTCTTGTTACAATTAGACTGAATCGACGGCTCATTAACCTGTGCAACAGAGAATTGACCACAAGGAGAATGGCTTTGAGACTTCAGTGATAACTCAGTAGAATTAAAACATTTTTGTGACATCCGTGTTTTAGATAATTTAGGAACACGGCCTTTAGATAAATTATTAGAAGATTTCGTGTCGTTAAAATTGTCTTTAGGTTTCGGCAGACACGAGACCGAAACCGAATTTAGTTTAAATTATTATCACTAACACTAGTATCATTTAAAATGTCAATAACATGTACATTAGTATTTGCAGAGTTATTAGAACTTGATGCATGTGTACCGGATAGTGTCGCGTTACGAGAATCGTTGCGCAAATTATTTTCATTTTTAAACTTTAGCTTGCGGCATTCGCCTATCAAATGACCGCGTTTTTTGCAGTACGCGCACATTTTATTATAGTTAAAAGAATTTGAATCATTTATATAATAATTATGATCTTCTGAATTTACTTGATGTACATTAGGGGTAGAATGCCTAGTTTTATTTTTATAACACTCGGAAGCTATGTGGCCAAACTTTTGACAGATTGTGCACTGTTTAGCAGAACGTTGAGATACTTTAGAGAGCTTAAATATCTTTTCCTCTTCGGTAGCATGTGTAATCGCGTCGGACAAGTTTTTAGGATTCCGACAGCGCACAATGTGTGAGAAGTTAGTATTCAAACCTAACAAAAATGTATTTAGGGCCAAATCTTCCATTGCTGCTAATCTACCTATAAGTTCTTTGTCGTCCTCACAGCTGTAATGGATGTCTGATTGGATACGCGTAAGGCACGATTCTAAACGAAGAGAATATTGTGTCACATCCTCAGAAGGTAATTGCTTGCAATTTTGTAAGTCCATAAGTAAATGGGACGAGTGTTTTTTCTCCCCAAAAGTTGATTTTAAAAATTGCTTTATTTCAGGCCAAGTATTAAATCTTTTCAAACATATTGCTAACTGTGCCTTGCCTTCGAGTTGTGAAACAATATATTTACACATAAAATTCTGTTGATCTGTACTGGCAAGCGAAATTGCATTTTCGCAATTCGTCAAAAACGCGGGTAAAGACTCGCGATCGCCATTGTATGGTTTAATAAATTTGGTTAATACTGAAAGAGTGTATTTGTCAGACATTTTACGTTTTTGCTTCTTAGGCACTGAACTTAGTTCTGTCAAAGAGCTATCTAAAGAATCAGAATTTGAACTCTCAACTTCTTCAGCTTTAACCTTTTTTGGAGGCATTAATAGATATTAAATAATTTAAAACAGTACAAATCATCAGAAAACACACACAATAAAAAAATGGAATAATGCATGCAAATTAGGCAATAAGTAAAAGTTAGAATTAATTTAAGAAAAATCACTTTTACTAAAATTCACTTTTAAAACTTTAGGAACTTGAATTAATTACGAAAACAGCACTCACGAACATTTTGGAGACTTCCAAAAACCGTGAAATTTGAAGCAACACGTGGCTAGTTGTGCAGCGATGACGTTTATTGAGTTCGGTGCCCGGCGTTTTGATGACTCAGGAGTCGTATTACAGCGGTACCTCGAAGTCACGTTGCGTCGCAGGTGAAAATTTGGTCACGTGGAGGTCTACGTGGAGGTCTTCGTGAGGTGGTGATGGTGAAGATGACGAGTCAACTGTCCGAATGTGGTGATGAACCACAACTCCGATGTAGGGTGTTAGATGGTGCAGGAAAGCGTGATGCGGGCTCACACTCGAAAGTGGAGGCTTACCATCGACCACGGAGTAGCGGCAGGAGTGTTCGGGTGGTGATGCGGGCTCACGCTCTACAGCGGAGACTTACCGTCGCTCACGAGTGCAGCAGCGCGGGCTTAGGCTTGTTTGCCCAAGGCTTAACGTCGACGGCTATAGCACTTCCTAAAAGGACTTTCTTCCACAAGGCCACTAAATGGTATCAGGCGAGAAATCGTTTTCGCGACGCGCCTAACACCTAAGAATCCCAGTACTTATGCGTTTTCCTGAGATCTCACTTCTGACACCAATTTTGTAAGGATGGCGGCCTGTGGGTCCTTTTAAAGAAAACACTTTGGTTGCTACTACTCAAAAAGTTTATTAAATTTCACTGCACAAAATTTGGACAAGACAAAAAGATGGTAATCGGACACAAGTTGTAGGTTGACTGTGTTTGCTTAACATGAATCGTCAGTTTTATAATATTCATCTTTTGTTACATCAGCAATTTGGTGTATTATAGAATTGTACATAACAGAACGTTCCGCACTGCAATTTGTTTGTTGTTTTGTTTTAATCCTTTTTGTTTGTGTGAAATTTCGTCAAAATCCTTTGATTTAATTAAAATTTTGCTGTTTGATTGTGTGATTCAGTCAAAAAAATTCAAACTTTCACATTAGTGGGATTAGTAAGATTATCGTTTACTAAAAAACCTACTTCAAAAGACTAAAAAGCAACACTAGGTAACTAAAAAGCAAAAACTAAATGTTTATTGTTACAATATAGTAGTAGAATATTGAAGTCGGTGCAAAGTAAAAAGTGATAAACCGACGCAATTGGCGAAGTGCATTTGTCGTGTCCATTCCACAATTCGCCTAAAATTCGAAAACTTTTACGCTGACTCGTTGTTTCAATGTCAATATTAGCGGTTTAAAATGAGTCCAAATTCGAGGGGTTTACTAGTAGCTACTGAAGAATTCCACTATCTATCTCCTGGCTCCAGCATCAGACCCTCTAAACGAAATGTTATATACGGGACAAGTAATCTCAAGCTCGGAAGTTTCATTCCCTAACTCTTTATCGTTGAGGAATACTATGACATCCATCATCAACTCAGCATTATAAAATGATGATTTTCAGATACCAACACTTGACTTATTAAGAAAACCTTTTTCTGAAGGGAACCACAAACCAAAACGTCATCTGTGTATATATTTATTGTTTTGGTTGATTTTTTCAAAAAGCTCTGATTCAATTTCAATAAAATTTATATGGGACCTCTGAAGACCTCTGACCTCTGAAGTATGACATACCAAACAAAAAAAGAATATCAAAATGAATTCATAATTGGCGCAATAATCGCGTAACAAACATACAAAGAAAAAAAAACATACAGTCGAATTGAGAACCTCCTCCTTTTTGAAGTCAGTTAAAAACTTGACACAAGTGAAGCACGAATTGCTTCACCCCCGCCGCCGCCTGCGCCGCCCCGCGCCCCACCCGCTTTCGCTTATGGATATGAACGAAACCGACACGAGCAACGTCGAAACATCCCAACTAGTCCCGAGTCACAATGGAGTCCGACGGACACGGCGCCGCCGCAGGCATACGATAGCCTCGCGTCTTAATGTCTATCAAACTTACAACCACATGAGTTTTAGTTTTTGTTAATTAGGTAGGCTTTTTTTAAATTTCTTCAGGCGTATAAAGTCCAAAAGAACGTCGCACAAAGCTGAGCGCGAGGTGCGGCTTGCGCCGCCCCTCGCGGCTTGCCGCCCCGGGCCATGGCCCTTTTGGCCCTAGGGTAAATACGCCCCTGAGTGTTAGGCCTGCATCTTGCAGTCTTTGCAAAACCACATTTAATCTTTCTAAATATTGCTGTTTAGTTTCTCCCGTTACACAAATATCGTCAAGCATACACATAACACCGTCCAATCCCGATAACAAACACTCCATTGCCCGTTGAAATATAGCTGGAGCACTAGCAAGACCAAAAACTAACCGTGTATATATAAATAAGCCAGCCATGAGTATTAATGCAATATTCTGAGATGCCTCGTCCAACAAAAATTGTAAATAAGCTTGTGTTAAATCTAATTTGCTAAACTGTTGGCCTCCGTGTAGTTTTGTAAAAAGTTCTTGAGCTGTCGGTAACGGATACTGTTCTACAACCAACTGTTTGTTTACACTTACAGAATAGTCAACACACAACCTAACCGAACCATCGCGCTTTAGAACAGGCACAATAGGTGAGGCGTAATCAGAATACTGAACCGGTTTTAGCACCCCTATACTTACTAACCGATCTATTTACCTTATCTCTCAGAGCAAATGCTATAGGCCGAGCTTTGAAAAAAACCGGTTTCGCGTCATCTCTTAATTGTAACTTGACTCGATACTTTGAAAATACCCCTAGCTCGTCTGAGAAAACAGATGGATATTGTAATTTTAGCTGTTCCATAATATTATTAGATTTATTTGCAACATTTGTAATCTAAACAAACAAATAAAATCCCTGCCTAAAATAGGAGGGCCACCGTCACGTATCACTCGCACGTTAACTGCGTGCGTTTTGTGCGTGTTGTAAGTATGTAAAAGGCAATTGTACAATTCCTACACAATGGATAACCCGCCCTGTATACGAAAACAATTGATCCGTAGTTTGTGATAAAGGCAACAATTTAGAAAAAATCTTATATACTTTCTCGGATATCGCTGTGACTGCCGATCCGGTATCGACTTCGAACTTTAGCTTAATATCTTGTATTGAAACTACTAAAGTCATAGGTTCACCCTTATATGAACATATTTTATTTGTCTTACCGTAATCGTCACTCTCGCCTGACCCGCCAGTTCCTACGAAATTTATCTTTTTGCACATTTTGCGTAGATGACCTTTTACGTTACATTTTTTACACGTATAGCTGTTAAAATAATTAATCGCAAACCATACCACGCGGCATCTATAGTGATATTTATGGTACCTGTGTCTATGAAGAGGGCGATCCGTGCGATCTATAACATGGGCCCACGCGAGTCTTTACGGGATTTTTTTAAAGAAATCGATATTTTAACACTACCGTCTCTCTACATTCTAGAAAATATAATGTTCGTTCGGAAGAACCTTCACATGTTTAGTATCAATAGCGACGTTCACAACATTAATACTAGAAATAAACACAAAATAGTGGTGCCAAAATTTAGATTGACTAAAACAAATAAATCATTTTTAGGACACGGTGTACGCTTCTATAACAAGCTACCGAAAACTGTAACCGATCTTCCCGGTAAGAAATTTAAAATCCACGTTAAATCTGTTCTCACAAAGAAAGCATATTATAGAATCAAAGACTATGTTGACGATAGAGACGTGTGGCGTTGAATATCTTCTGCACATGTGGCTTCCCTGGTTATCCATTGTGTCTACTAATTCTATTTTATATTAGATTCACTTTACATATCTGGACATTCTTGATGTTTCAATATTTTGTATTCTTTTTTGTATGTTTTTATTTCTGTTTTATCCGCTTTGATCTGTTTATGCCGTTTTTAGTTTATATTCGAAACAATTGTTTAACTCATGTTGTATTGCCTCATTGTGTAAGTAGCATTCTATTAAGTTTGTATTTTTTCTTATATAATGCATGTTAATTTAAGATTTTAATTGTAAATTAACTTTTTGTTTTTGAAAAGAGTATCCATGGAGTTTCTTGCCGGTCTCTTCTCCATAGGACCTACCCCCTTTGGAACCGTGCGCCTAGAGTCTCGACTTTTTAAAAGTGCCTGAAAAGGCCTACTTGAAATAAAAAACTTTGACTTTGACTTTGACTTTGACTTTGACTATGCCTATGTCTATATCAACTTGTAAAAAAAAAAAAAATATATACTGTGGTTTTTGATATTCTTGTACATCGGTGTTTTATTTGCTAAACTAGTAAATTAGATTATTAGATCACTAATCAGAAATATTAGGACTATTCAAGAGGTTATGGGCTATTGTTGCTCCTCAAATAATAAAATTAGTGTTCTACCGAAATAGTTCCGCGGTTCAGTTGGATAGTTCACGTAACCTCATAAAAGTGCAACCGCGTTGCAAAAGGTATTTTTTTTTCTTCAGTATTTTTTTCAGCTTAATTGTTATAAATCATGACCTCACAATTATCCATGGGTACCATTGAGAAGCTGCTTGGGAGGGAAAACTATCCCACGTGGAAATTTGCAGTCAAAAATTATTTAGAACATGAGGATCTATGGGATACAATTGAACCGAGTGCGGGTTATGTACAAGACGGTAAAAAAGATGTAAAAGCAAGGTCAAAAATAATACTCCTGATTGATCCTATTAATTATGTCCATGTGCAGGAAGCGACTACGGCGAAACAGGTATGGTCAAAGTTAGAAAAAGTATTTGATGACTCCGGGCTAAGTAGAAAAGTAGGTTTATTACGTGATCTGATTTCAACCACTTTGGATAACAGCTCTAGTGTAGAGGATTACATTAATAAAGTAATGACAACAGCTCACAAGCTCAGAAATATCAATTTTGTAGTTGGAGACGAGTGGCTTGGTACATTGCTGCTCGCTGGCCTCCCGGATGTCTACAAACCGATGATTATGGCTATTGAGAGCTCAGGTGTGTCAATTAGTGCTGATTTTGTAAAAACAAAGTTGTTACAGGATGTTAAAGTGTCTGATTCTTCAGCCTATTATATTAATAAATCGAATAAGTCTCAAAATATGTCAAAGTCTCATAAAGATTCACCCGATAACTACCAAAAGAAAGGCCCACGATTTTACAATTGTAATAAACACGGTCACTTTAGTAAAAACTGCTACTTACAGAAGAAAAAGAAATTATATTCAGATAATAGCACTACGAATAATGGATATTATACTGTTTTTTCAGTGGCAGAAACATTGGACAGAACGCGATGGTACATTGACTCAGGAGCATCACAACATATGTGCAGAGAGAGAAAGTGGATGTATGATGTTTCTCCTACAACAGTAAATAATATAAAGGTGGCAGACAACAAGACTGTGCGAGTAAATGGGTGTGGTAGCGTGAACTTGCAAATTAGAGACTGTGATGGCAGACTTCAGACAATTCAAGTAAGAAATGTGCTATATGTACCTTCCCTGACAACTAATTTACTCTCTGTAAGCCAGATGACAAAAAATGGGTGTGAAGTTAGTTTTGAGAAAGACTGTTGCAAAATTCACCAAAATAAGAAAATAATTTTGACAGCTATGCAATATAATAACATGTACATATTGAAAGACTTTCCTGAAACTCCTGCATTGTTGTCAACAGTAGATGATCATGATATAAATTTATGGCATCAGAGAATGGGTCACCTAAACTTCACAGACTTACAGAAATTAGAGGACAGTGCAGAGGGTTTAGAATTATCTAAGAAGGGTAACCAGATTTGCACAACATGTTTGGAAGGTAAAATGAAAAGACTACCTTTTAAAAATATTGGTACCAGGGCCAGTGAATCTCTCCAATTAATTCACACTGATTTATGTGGTCCGATGGAAACTAGCTCTTTAGGAGGTGCCAAATACTATGTCACTTATATAGATGATTATAGCAGAAAAGTGTATGTCCACTTTATGAAAAATAAATCTGAGACTTTAGAAAAGTTTAAGGAATTCAAAAACTTAGTAGAAAATGAGACTGAAAAAAGAATTAAAATATTGCGATCAGACAACGGAACAGAATATATAAATAAAGAATTTAAATTGTTTTTAAATAAATATGGCATCCAACACCAAACCACCAACCCGTATACACCAGAACAGAATGGATTAGCAGAACGAATGAATCGCACTCTTGTAGAAAGAGCCAAATGTTTGATTCTGAGTTCCAGACTTGAAAAACTATTTTAGGCTGAAGCAGTATCTACAGCTGCTTACATAATAAACCGGTCACCAACCAAGGCCATGGATTACAAGACGCCATATGAAAAGTGGTCAGGTAAAAAGCCAAATATTAAGAATATGAACATTTTCGGTTGTGATGCCATGGTACATGTGCCCAAAGAGAAGAGGCAAAAATGGGACTCTAAAGCAGTCAAAATGTTATTTGTTGGCTATTGTGAGTACACAAAAGGGTACAGATTTTATGATAGAAATCGGAAACAAATATACAAAAGTAGAGATGCAATTTTTCTTGAACATTCAATTAAAAATAATAGTGTTATTGTGCCGCTATCTGAATTGCAGAAAAATGAATCTGACAACTCATCTCAAATGGAGGAAAGTCGCAGTGAGTCTTCAACTGACACACCTGAGTGTTCAAGTTTAGAGAACACAACTTTGAATGAGAGTACAATGAAAGAGGAACCATCTGAGGATGATGATAGCTACCACACTGATAATGCTGATGATGAGTACATACCAGATAAAAAAATATTTGATGTACCATCTCGTAAGATAATGCTGAGACCAAGAAATAAAAAACAAAATACCTACTTATGTGAAAGCTCAAATGATTCAAAACAAGCAATAGCTTTATTGGCAAATGAGCCAGATACTATGGAAGAAGCTCTTTCGGGCTTGAATGCTAAAGAGTGGAAAGATGCTATGAACAATGAATATCAGTCACTCCTGCAAAATAATACATGGTCATTAGTACCTCTACCATAAGACAAGAGAGCCATTCCATGTAAATGGGTCTACAAATTGAAAACTGATGCTAATAGTAAAGTTGTACGATATAAAGCAAGACTAGTCATTAAAGGTTTTATCCAGAGAAAAGGAATAGAGTATAATGATATATTTGCTCCGGTAGTTCGTCATACTTCAATCAGATATCTATTAGCATTGGA
Organism: Shargacucullia verbasci; assembly: GCA_947562105.1. Classification (NCBI taxonomy): domain Eukaryota; kingdom Metazoa; phylum Arthropoda; class Insecta; order Lepidoptera; family Noctuidae; genus Shargacucullia; species Shargacucullia verbasci. The sequence goes on from OX387281.1 coordinate 5,790,546, forward strand.
TGTCAAGTACAATTTGTATATCGAACAAATGGATGCAGTTACAGCTTTCTTGCAAGGGGATATTGACACAGAAATATACATGTTTCAACCACCATCATTTGAATATGGAGAAGATGTGTGTAAATTAAATAAATCCATTTATGGATTGAAGCAGGCAAGCAGACAATGGAATCTAAAACTTACATCTGTGTTAAAAGAACTAGGACTGAAAAGCACATATATGGATCCATGTATATACCACAAAACATATGATGAAAACATTATATTTGTACTTATTTACGTTGATGATCTGTTATTATTCTCTAATAATGAAGAAATAGGAAAAAAATGAAGCAACAATTAAAATGTAAATTTGATATGAAAGAACTTGAAATGAAATGAAATGAAATTATTTATTTTGCAATTAGGATTTTTCAATCACTTTTACACGTCTTTTTTAAACTAGATGGCGTCGGCATTTCCTATGACTATCCCTGAGAAGAAACGCCGAAACAAACTCAGGGGTCAAAGTCTATTTTAAAGTCCAGACAGATTGTAATTATGTAAAGGTTTATGTGAGACAAATATAGGGTGGAATAGCCTTTTGAAGAAAGTGCCATAACTATTTGAGCTAACCTGTCGCAACAGAGTGCAAGCATGCATCAGTTATCGTGAGAATTAATGAAATGAAGAGCGCTCAGCCTAGATCTCACTCACATTTACAATGTATAGCGGTTATATATAAGAAATCATTTCAATTTAAACGACATTACAATATCAAAATAATGAAGTAAATAATATAATAATTAATGGTAAAAATTGTATATAAAAAAAAAAGGAAAGGCTAAAGAGCGGTTCAATCCCAAGCGTTTTTGTCATCTAAATAGTCCAAAATTTTATAGTATCCTTTTTTACAAAGTTTAGATTTAATTACAATTTTGAACTTCTTTAATGTTAAATTACGTATATCATTGGGAAGTTTATTGTAAAAGCGTATACATTGTCCCATGAACGAGTTGCTTATTCTGTGGGTGCGCGTAGCATGTACAGCAAGGTTGTGTTTATTCCTAGTGTTCAAAGAATGAGTATCAGACAGTTTGACAAAGTTCGAAATATTTTTATAAACATATATTAAATTTTCAAATATATATTGTGACGCTACAGTTAGAATATTAATTTCCTTAAATCTGTGTCTCAGCGACACCCTTGGCCCAAGATTATAAATAGCTCGGACAGCCCTTTTCTGCAAGACGAATATAGTATTGATGTCTGCAGAGTTTCCCCAGAGGAGGATGCCGTAAGTCATCACGCTATGAAAATAACTGAAATAAACTATTCTGGCTGTATCCACATCAGTTAAGTGCCGAATTTTTTTGACAGCAAACGCGGCCGAACTAAGCCTACCCGATAATTTGTTTATTTGCGTTACTTGGTTTTGTGCATCATTTTGTTGGTTGGAGGATCAAACAAAACCTATCAAGAAATGAAATTAGCATTGATCAGACTACCTATATTGAAAAAATTCTAGAGAGATTCAAGATAAGTGATTGTAATCCAGTTCATATGCCATGTGATCCTGGTGTGAAATTGATTAGTACAGAAAATAGAGAAAATATTCTTACAAACATACCATATCAAGAAGCTATTGGAAGTTTACTGTATTTATCCCAAGGAACTAGGCCAGACATATGTTTTATAGTGAATAAACTAAGTAGCTTCAATAATAAACCAGAAAAGCAGCACTGGCTAGCTGTTAAGAGAGTGCTACGCTACATAAAAGGAACCAAGGATTATAAAATGATTTTTAGTCAAAACAAAGAAGAAAAAAGGGTGTTTGGCTACTGTGCTTCTGATTGGGCTTCAGATATTAATAGCCGGAGGTCTTGTTCTGGCTACATTTTTATGTTTCAGGGTGCAACTATTTCATGGTGTTCAAAACGTCAGAGCACTGTTGCCTTGTCAACTATGGAGGCAGAGTACATGTCACTTGCAACTGCTACACAAGAAGCAATGTGGCTTAGATATTTGGAGTCTGAGCTGCACCATGATATTGAAACTAAACCCACTGTTATATATTGTGATAATCAAAGTGCCAGTAAATTTGCAGGTACAGAATCTTACTGTGCCCGTAGCAAGCATATAGATATCAGATATCATTTTCTACGAGAGAAAATTGCCAAGAATGAGATGGAAGTTAAATATGTTGGTACAGAGAATATGGTGGCTGATATCCTGACAAAATCCACTTCACAAATGAAGATTGAAAAGTGTTCAAGAGCTATGGGTTTGCGCTTACAGGGAGCATGTTAAAATAATTAATCGCAAACCATACCACGCGGCATCTATAGTGATATTTATGGTACCTGTGTCTATGCCTATGTCTATATCAACTTGTAAAAAAAAAAAAATATACTGTGGTTTTTGATATTCTTGTACATCGGTGTTTTATTTGCTAAACTAGTAAATTAGATTATTAGATCACTAATCAGAAATAATAGGACTATTCAAGAATAGCCAGCAAAACGACACTGAAACGTTTTATGATTTTTGTAGCCGCACACGGAACACTTTTCTTTGTTAGCACTGGAGTCATTTGTGGTGGTCGCGATCTTAAACAGCGTCTCGGTCGTCGATGGTGACTGCGCCTCTGCCGCTGAAGATGCTGCTGCTCCTTTACGTGCACTGTGCACGCTCTCCGCCATCTCCACTGCTTTGGCCAGTGTTAACTCTTGAAACACCATACCCATAACAAACCGATCACGAAGCGCCTCTTCTACGTTTAGGAACCCGCATGTGTAGTGAGCCCACGAAGCCTCGCAGCCCACTGCAAGAATGTTTCTTGCAGACCTTGAGTAGCAGCATAGAAATTATACCACTCGCCAAATCCACATTTTCTCGGCGTAAAATGACTGTCGAGAAGTCTGAGAATATCCTCGTATGGCACCTGGGTTAGTTCCTTCGGTAACGCTAAATCAGCCGCCAGTTTGTAAGTACTGTCGGCGAGTGCGCTCAGTAAAATTGCACCTGTCTTCACACCCGTCACATCTTTTACATTATCGATGTCGTTCGCAATGTACCACTGTGAAATTCGTTGTTTATAGTTTTGCCACGTATGGATATTGTGATCAAAACTAGATAAAATAACAAAGTGTGACATTTATTTTTTTGTTAAACGTGGGTAATCGTCGCCACTGTTAAGTATGCCAATAAGGGAACAGGTGAAACGGCGTATAGCTAGTAGCACACTGAGTTTATTTGACAAGCGACATTGTTCATATAGGAGTGAATGTGAAATGTGAAAACCAACTAACTATATAACATTATCACACCGAACAGTACAAATATATAAATGCATACAAGTACCCAAGAAACATAACAGTCCTTTCTTAACCAGTCGTGTAAAAATATAACAAAACAAGATACTTTTTTTTGCTTGCGGGTAGTTGAAAACAGAAGTCTAAATAAAAGTCGCTCCATTTAAATTTTTTTATTTAAAATATTTATAATCATTTTTTAATGACTTAAATGCTATATTCTAAAAATTAATTATTTCTACCTGCCGGACAAGTGTTTTCCTTTTTCTATCTCACTATTTACATATTTTTAATTTTTCTTCAACTTTCATCAACCTACAATACCACATACAATACATTCCAATGGAGTCCATCAGGGTCAACATCACTGATATGATGGATATGTTCAACAAGAGAATGACAGAATTTGAGGCTGAACTTCACAAAACGCCAGTTGCCACTACTTCTAACACCACTTTGGCCGCTGAAATCTCAACATTCCGGAATTTCATAATGGAAGCACTTGGAGTTCTTCAGCAACAAGTACAGCTGCTTTCTCATAGTGTGGACGATCTGGAGATGCGTGGTCGTAGGAAAATGTTGTTGTTGCATGGAGTACCAGAGAAAGCCAAAGAGGAGACTGCTCAGGTTGTGATCCAAGTTATTCGAAATAATTTCAAGATGGATGACTTCTCAATCGCTGACATAAAACGCTGCCACAGGATGGGACGAACCACTTCACTCAAACTAGGTCTATTGTAATCAAGCTTCATAGCGTTGTTCTGCGTGACACAATCTGGTTTGATAAAAACAAACTGAAGGGCACAGGCATCACAGTCTCCGAGTTCCTAACGAAGGTACGGCATGATCTCTTCATGACTGCTCGTGAGATGTTCGGCGTCACAAATTGCTGGACTAAGGCCGGAACTGTGTATGTCCTTGGGACTGACGGCACAAAGCATCGCATCACTTCCAAGCTGGAGTTAAGTAACATCGGGCACCAGCAGCAGCAGTCCCAGCAGTCTCAGTTGCAACAGGACGCCGTTAACAATTTGCAGCCGGCACATGATGTTAAAAATGCAGCTACTAAGTTGAAGCGCGCTGCTGCTAGAAAGTAACTGTATTTTTCTTGCTTACTCCTAGCTATTTCTCCGTGAGTAGTAACGCTTAGTATTCTTTTTCAAGATTTGATTTTTGTTTCCGTGTTCTGTGCACCCTCATTCTTACTTTTTTCATCTTATATAAATTATTAAACTAAAAGAAGGTGCCTGGCCGTATGATACTCGTTTTTATTCATTGTTTGTTGCTGTCAGCAGTGTCAGCTGTCATGAGCTGTCATTACTTCATTAATGTCATTCTATTTCTGGTTGCGTTTCGTTCCACGCATTATTAATTACTTTTCTTTACTGCGTTGGCAAAAGGAGTTGAAACTAAAAGCACCACCCTTAATTTTTTTTACTATTCCTTCTTCTATATTTTTATTTGTTTTGCATGATAGTTTTTTTTTGTGACATAGTTTATTTACATAGGTATCTTTGTGTTTATGGTCGTTTTGGTCAAACAGTGTATTGTTGATGACATTTTGAACACAACCGGCAGGTGGATAAGTAGCATTTTTTTTTTGTTTATTAGTTTAGTTAGATATTGTACTATATATTTTTCATATATACATATATATTTACATCATTATTTAAATTTTCATGTCTGAGTGTAGTTGTGATAGTTTTTACTCTGCTAGTAGTGACGATGAAAGCTTTGCGAGTATTCCTACTTTAGCTGATTCTCTTGTCTCACAGTTTTCTGATGTCGCAGGGAATTTTAATGCTGTCCATATCAATGCCCAGAGTATTCCGGCTCATTTCCCCGATATGCTCGCGTGTTTCGACTGTAAGAATATCCACGCCATTCTAGTCTCCGAGTCATGGTTAAAGCCATGCCTTGCCTCGTCTTCTTATTCTCTTCCTGGCTTTCAGCTCATAAGAAATGACCGCTCGGTTGGCGGTGTTGGCGGTGTGGCTATATATCTTCGTAACTACATTTCCTTTAATATTGTCAATATGTCCTCACAGCCACCCCCGTTCAATGCCGGCGAGCATCTTTTCATAGAAATTGAGCTTCATCATACCAAACTCCTTCTTGGTGTATACTATTGTCCTTCACTGCGTATAAATTTTTTTTCTTCCTTTGAAAATATCCTTGAAAGTTTAACCCCTTCTTACAGTCATACAATAATAATGGGCGACTTTAATACGTGTCTCCTTAAAAAAGACTTTCGTGCTTCCTCACTCTCTTCAGTTGTAGAGTCTAATAATATGTCCATACTAGACCTAAGTGCTACTCATCATTTCCCAAATTCAGTCCCTTCACTTCTCGACCTTATATTTGTCTCGTCCAAAAATCATGTCTCTAAGCATGGACAGTGTTCAGCAGATTCATTTTCTCATCATGATTTGATTTTTCTGTCGTATAAAGTACGCCCCTCTAAAAGTCGTCCTAAAACCCTTATGCTTCGCAACTTTAGTCGTATGAACTTGGTTGGCCTTCATGCTGATGCTAGCAACATTGACTGGACTTCTGTTGTTGCATCTACATCGGTTGATGAGCAAGTTGATCTGCTTGTTACGAGCCTTGTCCAACTTTATGATCGCCACGTACCTATTCGGGCAGTAAAAGTAAGGCATGCTCCAGCACCCTGGCTTACAGAGGAGATACGGCTTTTATTGTTTAAGAAAGCAGCTGCAAAATACAAACTTAAGCGTCGACCCAATAATCCGAACATTAAAGAGCAATACATCTCCATCCGAAATCGCTGCAATTTAGTGTGTAGGGATGTTCAACGCCAACACATCCATAAATCAGTACATAATGGTGACCCAGCTAAAGTCTGGCAATTTCTTAGATCACTTGGGGTCGGAAAATTGAAGCACGACAGAATTCCCAAAGATTTAGATTTAAATTTGCTTAATCAGCATTTCTCTTCGTCGTCTGATTTCGATAGGACACTTAAAATTGGTACCTTAAATTATCTTTAAAATCTTCCGACACCCGATTTTTCCCCATTTGTCTTTGATCAATTCTCTGATTGTGATGTCAGGAAGAGCATTGTATCCATTACATCCAATGCAGTTGGTTCTGATTGTGTCAGCCGTGGTATGATCCTTCCTATCCTCGATGAAATCCTCCCTGTCATTTCCCATATCCTAAATTGCTCAATAAAAACTGGTATCTTTCCCCGTGCATGGAAGGATGCCCAAATTATTCCTTTGCCCAAAATCTCTAAATCTTTATCCTTTCCTGATTATCGCCCTATTTCCATTTTATCATTCCTATCGAAAGTCCTTGAAAGCCTCATCCATTCGCAACTCTCTACGTTCCTTTCCAGAAATTTTCTCCTTAACCCGCTTCAGTCTGGTTTCCGTCGTGGTCACAGCACCGCGACAGCGCTAGTTCATATCACGGATGACATCAGGTCGGGCATGGAAGCTGGAAATCTGACCGTACTGGCGTTACTAGATTTTAGTAATGCCTTTAATACGGTGGATTTCGATGTCTTGTTGGGGATCCTTTGCTCTCTTAACATATCTCCAACGGTGATTGATTGGTTTCATAGTTACCTGTCTGGTTGCCGGCAACGTATCTGCCTTGAAGATTTTAAATCCTCTTGGTGCAATACTACAGCTGGTGTACCTCAGGGTGGCGTTCTTTCTCCTCTACTTTTCGCTATATTTATAAATTCTATCTCTCTTCAACTCTCTTCTTCCTACCATCTTTATGCAGACGATCTTCAAATCTATTCTCAGGCGCCAATTGAAAAACTGACTGAAGCAGTTGGTAGCATAAATGAGGACTTGGCTCGAATAGGTGACTGGAGCTCTAAGTTTGGTCTGAAGGTTAACCCTACCAAAACTCAGGTGATTGTCATTGGTAGTTCAAGGATGATCGCTAGAGTGAACTGGTCAGTACTTCCTCAAGTAGTGTTTGATGGATTGACCATTCCTTTAAGTGATAAGGTAAAAAACTTGGGAGTCTACATTGACAGAACCTTATCATGGACTGCCCAATTGAAGGAAGTCAGTCGAAAAATGTTTGCATCGGCATCATCTTTGAAACGATTACGAAATTTTTTACCAACTGCTACTAAAGTTGCACTGGCACAATCCCTTCTCCTCCCGATTTTAGACTATGCTGATGTGAGCTATCTTGATCTCACCGCAGAGCAACTGGATAAACTTGAGCGACTTCAAAATTTCTGTATTAGATTTATATTTGGATTACGCAAATATGATCATGTCTCTGAATTTCGTACTAAGCTCAAATGGTTGCCCATCCGTTTTCGCCGGAAGACTCATATCCTTTCGTTACTGTACAATATATTGTTCAATCCCTTTACTCCTTTTTACCTGAAAGAACGGTTTGAGTTCCTCTGTGACACGCATTCTAGATCCCTGAGGTCATCAGAAAACCTGGTGCTTAAAATCCCAGCGCATACTTCCATGTTTCGGAGTAAGTCTTTTTCCGTACAAGCTGCTTGCCTGTGGAATGCGCTTCCAATTAATGTGAGACGAGCACAATCTCTACCAATATTTAAAAATCTCCTTAAGAAACATTACCTGGTGCTATTATAGATTACTCCAGACTTGCTTCTTCTTGGCTTGCAATTATACTTATGTATTCGTTGTGTTTATGTATCTATTTATATTTATTTATAGTATGTATATTACTTTAGCTTCATATTTTTTTTTTTTACTTTCATTTTTTTTAATTGTACATCCAGACTGCCCGTTGTCTTTTTAACCTGCTTCCATCAACTCCATTAAGTTGCCTGGAAGAGATCGCATTAAGCGATAAGGCCGCCCCTTGTACATTGTCTATTATGACTCCTTTTGTTAATTTCTTTTGGTGTACAATAAAGAGTATATTATTATTATTATTATTACTCCTCGAGATCAAGAAGTTTCTAGCACGAAATAGTAAAAAGTACATTGGCGTGTGTTATTATGTTAATATTTGTTAACTACAACATTACAGAGTAAATCAAATATAAAAACAAAATTCTTAACGATAAGCTTCCTTCCTAACCTTTATTTTTTTTTATTTTGACAGCACTATAAGTTTTTTTTTCTTTTTTGCACATTATTATGAACTGTCTGAAAAAAATGAATTGAATTTAAGTTGGAGATTACATTAATAAAACAATTCAGAAAAAGAAGAAAATAAACGACTATATTTACGTACATATGTATATATTTCTTTCCTAAAATATAATCGCATTAGAATATCATAGGAAAATACATATTATAAGCCAAACTTTGTGTGAGCAGTTTCGATCCCCACCACCTCCTATAAAAGCGAGCGCTCAGTTGCGTCCGGTTTCTCCCCTCCCCCCGGTCACACCCGATGAGGTTCTTACTCTCGTTAAGAAACTCAAACCCAAAAAAGCCCCTGGCTCTGACGGGATCACCAACAGAGTGATCAAACTATTCCCCGCCCCGCTCATCGTCTTAATGACTGCCATCTTCAATGCGGCTTTAAGCAACAATCTCTTTCCACAGTCATGGAAAGAAGCTACCGTTATCGGTATTCCGAAACCCGGTAAACCCAAGTCTGAGCCGTCCAGTTACAGACCCATAAGCCTCCTAAACGTCCTTGGGAAGATTTATGAGCGTCTGATCTATGTTCGTTTAATGGATTACGCCGAATCCAACAAACTCATTCCCGACGAGCAGTTTGGTTTTCGAGCCAGACACTGCTGCGTCCGTCAGGTTCACCGCATAGTAGAGCATATCAGTGCTGGTTTCCAAAAAGGCCTCAAGACAGGCGTTCTCTTCTTTGATGTGGCGAAAGCCTTCGACAAGGTCTGGCACAACGGCTTATTATATAAGCTGTATCAGCATAAAGTGCCCGACCGTCTCGTGCTCATCATCCGAGACTTCTTGTCGAACCGCAGTTTTCGCATAGAGGGTGCGCTCTCGTCCCCTCATCCGATCCGAGCCGGAGTCCCTCAGGGCTCAGTGCTCTCCCCGCTTCTCTTCACGCTGTACACAAGCGATATCCCGATCAGAGGCAAATGTCGATTAGCCTTATTCGCTGACGACACAGCCATCTTCTACTCCGGCATTAATCCGGACTGCATCTCCCGATCCCTCCAGACCGCAGCCAACGCCCTAGGGAAATGGTTCACGAACTGGAGGTTCGAAGTCAACCCGACTAAGAGCGCCGCCGTGCTCTTTTCGAGACGCGGCGTGGATCCTAGTGTCATAAGTCCCATCTCCATGTTCAGCCAACAGATCCCCTGGAAACTGACGGCCAAATATCTCGGTGTGACCCTCGACCACCGACTCAAATTCACCGAGCACATAAAGACGGTTCGCCACCGCGCCGCCTTTGCTCTCGGTCGCTTCCATTTCATCCTCAATGCGCGGAGTAAATTAGCACTCAAGTCCAAGGTGCGAATTTACACCACATGCATCCGCCCTATCATGACGTACGCTAGCGTCGTGTTCTCACACGTAAAGACGTCCAGACTTCATAGGTTGCAAATCCTTCAAAACCGTTTCTTGCGCAAAGCCACAGGCTCGCCCTGGTACGTTCGCAATAAACAGCTCCACGCTGACCTAAACCTCCCGACCATCAGATGTTTCATGAAGAAAGCGTCTAAACGCTTCTTCGACTCCGCTCCCTCGCACACAAACCCCTTAGTGGTATCTGCCGCCAATTACACCCCCTCCCGCATATCCAAAATTCGCCGTCCTAGGCACACTCTCACGTACCCAGACGACGATATCACCCTCCATCAGGAGGCGCTCCGATTGGTTAGGATAACTACCAACACTACACACAACCGACCGTCGTACCGTCCTCGCCGGCGAGGCCCGTCGCGAAGACCCGTTCATTCTCCACCCCGACCCTTGCTCGAGCCAGCCCGCGCTGAGCCAGTAGTAATAAATCAAATGTCCCTAAATAATCACAATCAGATCCAGCAAGTCCTCTCTTGTATGCCCCCCAGCAACGCCCTAAGCCGAGGTTCGAGTCCCACTATGGGACACCCTTAGCAGTGTTGCTTAATATTATATAATTTGCTCGGCTGGAGGCCCTTCTGGTCTCGCCATTTGCCCGGTTAAGCAGTAAAAGCTCCCTGAGCTAACTGCGAGAGACAACTCATAAAAAAAAAAAAAGCGTCCGGTTTCATTTGCTGCTTGGTCGTTGAGTAGAAAGGTGGTTGGCGTCGATACTGTAAGACTGTTCTTTTTGCTTATCTTTATTTTTCCCATTAATTGTGCTGATTTTGTGTTGGAGAATTAACGGTTGTTTTGTGAATTATTGTTAAATTAAGTTAATTTGTAATAAAAACTAGTTAAGTTCGTTGTGATCTGTCTTTTTTTTTAATATTTAACACTTCTGGTTCCTAAAAATACATATTTAAATTACAATCACATCATAATTATACAAAAAAATAATAATCACTTGTATCAAGAAGTGTTGGTTGCGCTATATTCTTGGCGAACTGGCGAGATTACGTGGCGCACAAAGTTTTATCAGCTAGCGGTACGTCCTCCCTCCGTAAGCGCTTAGCGCGGACTAAAGTTAAAGCAAGGTGGATCGTCTACGCCCTCCCCTAGGGGAGGGCGAGGAGTCGGGTTCTGGGTGGTTCCGCACTGCCCGAGGGGTCTATCGCGGCCCAGAAAAGTATGGGCCGGTCACGTGGGTTTAGCCGTATTTTGACTATGGGTCTCGAGAGGGAAGATAATCAAATCAAATCAAATCAAAATCAAATCAAAATACCTTTATTTTCAGGCTACATTGGCCCATAGATATATACCTTACAGACTAAACATATATATTATAATATACAAAACTTGTTAGTATATAGAACCTTAAATCTATGTTAGTATCACTTCCTATGCACTATGTCACTGTGCGCTCGGGTGGCACTTGCCCGCGGAAGCGACGGAACACCACGTCCTGTGGCCAAAAGTTCTCATCCAACACGAGGTGCAGAACACACGTTGGCACTCGCACCACGAACGCCTTGAAGTTGGCGTTATGGCGCGACTCCAGCAGCTGCACTCTCGGGGCGTACTTCAACTTCTGACGCACGTACTCCACAATGTCCTCCGCCTTAGTGCTGTAGTGTAGGCGGGAGATGTACACCGGGGTGTTCGGCTTTGCAGCACGTATTTTTATGTTGGGCTCCGCCGGAGCCGTGCCGCAGCGATTCTTGTTTGTTCGCTGACGGCGCTTCCTCCTTTGCACCGTCACGAACCCATCATCGTCAGCCCGATTCGGTTCCTTTACGGGCACGGGCTTCTTAGTAGCACTGATTGTGCTCCTGGCGACGCCGCACGGTGGGTTGCGGGCGGAAAAAAGTCAATTTTTTAGTAGTTCTCTATAAGGAAGTTTATATTTTATTTTTAAAAAAGACACCTGTGGAAACGTATAACAACAGGGATAAAACATATAACTGTTTTTGGTACTGAATAAATTGCACACAAAGTAACACTAAACCGAACGAGTTCTTTTTAAGCAAGTTTTTGTACTATTTTGAACATGATATACTCAAAACTCGTGTATTTTTGAATTGATTTCGATGTTTATTATAAATTGTCATACCTTTGTTAATATAAAACCAGTATTGTTACACGATTATATTCTGATTTTATATTTAATTCTATTTATTATATCCCTAAGCAATTTTTTTTCTCTTTTTCTGTCATTCTAAGCCCATAAGTATTGATCTACCGGGGCAACCCTCACAAACAAGTAGACACCAAATTCAACTGCCACCATCTGCCCCTTGATGATAAAGCTAACATTAACTAGCCTAGAGTAAGACTGACAAAAATTAGTGGTATTGAAAATGAGCTATGAAATCATTATCTAATGTGACGATTGCTATCTAAATTCAATAGAAGTCATTTATTTAATCGTTCCATATTATTTCAATACTAAGAAATCTATATTTTAGGTAATTTCTTAATTAAAAAAGAAATTCAATTAGCTAATTACTACCCTCAATTAACAATTATCTTATGTTACCTAGGACCTATAAATTGGAAAGAAATTATATGTTTTGTCATTTACCTTCGTCAACCTGAGAAAGTAACAACAAACCATGTCAACTTTAACATTTTTATATTCGGAAATAGCCGAAATCGCGTTGTCTTACAATAGAGACCCAGAGAAGTGCATTGAAGCTTTAAAATGTAAATATCCTAACGTAACTGGAAGTGCTCTTGAGAACCTCAAAACAGAACTAAAAAAAAAATTTCAAGGTTTACTCAAAAGTGGCAAAAGCCGCTTTCTTACCAATAATCAGGAATGGTTAGCTCTAAGCCTTACAATTCCTGCAAGTGCTGCTTCTGTTAGTGATAACGACGACAATGATTCAGCGGGACCTTCCAAAAGGTCATGACTACTAAGTGGACGACCAGAGAAGCCATTTGAGGAATGTTGTTCTCGCATAAGACGCTATAAAGTGAAGAAATTGTGTGAAGACAATCCAGAGGACTTAATAATGACAGTTGCAGAAAAATTAAATAAATCATTGGAAATCGCTCCGTTAAAACCAGAAAAAGCTTTGGCATTAATGCTAGATGCCGCATTATCGAAACACCAATACGAACTTATAAGGAAGGTTGTGAAAGAGACGGGTTGTGACATTTTCCCTACCTATGACAAAGTTCGAGCGAACAAAAATGAGCGCTATCCACAAGACATAGATGTGTCTGAGAGCTATTCTTGTGTTAGCTAAAGGTTATAAGAGAAGAAAAATATAGTTAGTAGTATAGTTAGTAGTGGGTGTACAATAGTACACCTCTGCCTAACCCTTCGGGGAATACAGGCGTGATGCTATGTTATGTTATGTAAATATAGTTAATTTAAAATATATCGTAAGAAAACCCATTGTACGAATTTTATTCCTTTGAAACCTTGGTGTAAATACCTAAAAATAGGTTTAGTACATACATATTAAAATTATACTGCAAGAATATTCATTAACATAAAAAAATATTAAGAAAAAATAGACATTAGGTTACGTATCAAATAAATAAACAATATTTTCCGCACGCCCATACAAAGAACCCCACTGTGCGCCGGCGTAATCTCGATGAACATCTTGATGTTTCGTCGAGACTGCAGAATCAAGCAGCTTGTCTAGCGGTCGAGCGGCTGTGACGGGAGGTCCCGCAGGGACGGGAGCGGGGCAGCGGGGCGCGAGAGGCGCGCACTGTGCCGGCTCAGCATTCGGCGGTGACAGCGGCGATGATGACAAAACTGCTGACGCGAAACTTGCACTCGATACATCGAGGCACGCTCCGCGCCGCATGTTTACGTTCAATGCACCCGCCGGTGACCCAGTTACCGTTGCCGATTTACGCAACTCATTGAGTTCGCTGCGCAAATCGGCGACAGTAATTTGGGATGCATCTAACTTCCTCTGCACATCCGCAAGACTTGCCTTTAGAAAGACGATGTCTTTCAACAGGCTTGTAACGTCGACGTGGTCGAAGGTGACGGGCGGAAGCTTATTCAGATTCTTCGCCACAAACGTTGGCACGTCGTCCGGATCGGTCTCCTTTAGTAGCGTGATGATGTCTTGGATGCTCTTCTTTGTCCCGTCACGCCGGCGGGACACCATCTGGTCGCACTTGTTGAGCAACCGGTACAGCAGCTGCTTGGAAGCAGCGACGTCATCCTCGCTGAAGTTTGTTGCGCAGATCTGGACAGCGGACACCTCGTCCATCACGTCCAGTTTCTGCTGCAGGAACGCCAGCAGTTCATTCGCCACAAGTTGTTCACTCATGGCGATTAAAAAGACAAGCAACGGCTTGCGCCGCGCTTAAACGATTTGTATTAAATAAATTACACGCGTCAGCAGCACGACTGCATCGAATCGCAGCTAGTACGAGACTCCGACCGTAATGTGTGGCTGCTAGTATTTCTGTAGGGGCACCCGAAGTGTTTTATGCCACCCGGACGGTCTCCGCCCTCCGCCAGGTGAGACCCCCAGGGGGACCCAGAGGAGGCTCGGCGGAAGTCTGCCGACGCACATGGTGGCGACTTTAGGTGGCGGCCCATACAGAAGGAGTAGGTTGACCCGTGTTTACAACGCATTCAGAGCTAGCCAATTACGTTGCAAACACGGGACGATATTGTGCGTGTTACGTGCCGTTCTAAAATATTCAAAAATTCTTGATTTATTTAATAATACACCCTAGGATATCTTTCACCCCACAACATCCTTATTTTATTCATTATGTGAATTGGGTTGGATTTGGTCAAGCTGCCATTTCCTCATTCGGACACCCGCTGAGCTATCTGATTGGCTGCTGGTTCGTGTTTTTTACTACGCAACTCTCTCTCGCTCCGGCGCTCCGTACTTTTTTGAAGAAAAGTGTCGTTTTCGTTACCTTTGGGCCAAATTACTCCCACACAATTTTAAGAGAATATCAACCAGCGCCTGTGAAGTACATGTGCAGAAGGATTTAGCTGAATTCAGTGTCTCATAGCCGATTGACCACGCCGCCGAGCCCTCGGAGCGCGAAGCGGTTTCTGGTAAGTTTGTTTCCGAATTCACACCCTTTTCTATCGCACATAATTGTTGATCCGTTCGAACCGGATTTATTCTCGTATTTGTTGTGGGGTTGCGTACTTATTCCGTGTTTTTTCGTCGTTACATTCACGTCGCTCCGCGGCTTTCAAAATGGCGGAAATACAGCAAGATATTTTCGAACAAGAGATAATCCCCGATGATCTCCAACGTTGCAATTCATTGATACAGACGAAATACAGTTCAAATCACGTTCTAAAGATTTAACCTTGCAACAAAGGAAATTCTAGCTAAACTTCAAGCTAAAATTGAAAAGTCATTAATCAAATCAAATACTCTCATTAAAGAGGAACAATTGAAAATTCGTAACGATTTTAACGATTGCTATTATGCTATAGTTTTTCACTTAAACAAACTTAAAGAGGAAGATAATGAGCGTAAACGTAGGATGTCATCAAGTACTTCTATGAACCCAAGTAACACAAAATCGATATAATGGAAATAGTGGAGACCAGAAATTTTCTTCTAGCTTCATTAGAGAATTTAAAGGGTTTTAGCAACGTCTCTCTTCTGTATAGCAGCATTTTACTAACTTTATAGTTCTGTAGCGACTACTACTCGCAACATGGCAAAAAGTAAAGCGCCATCTATCGGAGTGAAGATACAACAACAAACCCTGAATCGCACTATGAAAGTTTACAACGATTCTAACACATATACGAATATCCGACATCAACTGTCGGGCTTCGGCCCGCCAGGCTAACCACCTTGCCTGGTCGGAGGATCCTCCCTTTTCAATGGAGGAACACCATACCTCGTTCCTCCATAGTTCCTAAACCTATATAATCCTCTTTTTCAATCTTGTGTGCAGCTAAAGATTTTATTTTAGATATTATTTATGCCTCTGTACAGCTTCTAATACAGCTGTAAGCATAATACAAAAGTATAAGCCTTATGTATGCATTAATTACGGCTTAGGCTATTATAAAGCATATTAAAATTCTTTAATACTGCTTCATGTCTTATATCGACCATTGATATGGGTAACGACTGTTTAACGGTGTACATTGGTGCTGTTTTTATGCCAGCTGTTTAAAAGCATTTCATCGTAATATTGTATAGTCTTTATTTGTATAAAGATATACCGAGTAGAATTTTAACAAGCAATAAGTCCTATATCCAGCATCAATAAAGCCAATAACTAGCTTCTTATAGTTCGCGAAGAGTATTAAAAAAAGTGGTGGTCTCACTTTCGTAAGAAGTTATGTATATGGACAACATCATAAAGCAGATTCTCCCCTGCTACAGTTGCCCTTACGATTTTGAGAAATTGGCCCGTGTAACTTCTATGTTAACCTATGTTGGCACAGAGGTTTTCCCAAAGGCAAAGGTTTTACGAAATTTATGCCGAACCCTAAAACGTTGCATTACAAACTCTTTGAACGATGCTCTAATCAAGCTCTACTACAGCCTAAAAATATTTTAAAATCCTTGTTAAAGCTTTTACCAAGCTAAAAGAATTACAAAGAATGTAACTAATGTCTCAAGTTTTTAATTATGATAATAATAATAAATCGTTTATTTCGGAAACTTGCTCCATAGTTTGTTAGTGATACAACTTACGTAACTATGTTAGTACTTATTTTTAATTAAAAACAAACTAACAAAATAAAACCTACAAGTATTCAATTCATGTATTTTCCTGCAGTATCAGACCCGTAGGTATGCATACGGGTCCAATACTCCAGGAAAACGCCGTCCAGCCTATCCCCAATCACCATCAGGATGCCATTGGCACTCCCACGAATCCTGCGTAACAATGATGCCGTTCTTGTCCTCATGATTGCTGAAAAACTATCTGTAGTAGATTCAGCAAACATGGCTGACGCGCTACAGAATCGCGGCAGCCCCAACAGCACCCGGAAGGCGTTGTTGTACTGGACACGAAGAGCGTTGTAGGCCCTCTGCGTATGCTTGACCCACAGGCTGCATGTGTAAAATGACTGACAATAAGCCTTGAAAAGGGTGATCTTAACCGGTCTCGTACATCTTGCAAACCTACGGGCCAACATATTGCATCGGACCGACAACGCCCTCCGTTCCCGTTCTATGTCCTGGTCATCATTAAGATCCTCGACTAGTATGTGTCCAAGGTATCTAAAACAAGGCACTCTGTTTAGAGCAACACCATATAGGTACACCGGCGGTACTGACCTGTGACCCTTTGCAGTAACCCCAAACACCATGAACACACTCTTCTTCACGTTGTATAATTATAATTATTTCAATCTAATTCTAATTTCAAATATTTAATAGTAATAATAATTAATTTACTCACGATATTGTAAATATATTCCACCTTGTATTTATAACAATTATAGTGTATCGCCTGTGGATGGACTCCCACAAGTTTCCGCCCTTTGAGTTTGTCATCTGGACCTGCTATTAACGCCTAGCACGAAACTCACTAATACTACAATAACAAAAATAAACTATGCCGAAACACACCTACATAAAATTACACAATGTTGAAATAACAACACATAATCAGTTGCGTAATTGATGCAATGACATTACTGATTACGTAATGGCAATTTGTCTCTGCCACAGTCGTACTAACTGACAGCTGCACGCACAGATAACTTTACTGCGCGAGCGTCGATGGCGACCAATGTTACCACACTAATTATTTTGTTTTTTTATATATCTCTGTTTTTATTTTATATTTAAACTATATTATGTATTATTTAAAATCTTATATATTTAAATGTATGCTTCACCGATTAGCGTCAACATGTCAACGCCGGCTATCACTGAAAATCAGCGCTGTGGCACCCTGTCACAGCAATATGCTGAGTGACGGCCGTTTTTGCGCGGATGTGGCGCATATTTTCCTCAGTTGTTTTTCGTATTATTTTTTATTGCTTTTTTTTTATGCGTCACATCATGGCGGAAATAAACAAATTTTCTTTCTTTCTTTCTTGTACAAGTAGGCCGTGAGTCAAGGCGTATCTCTCACAAACCTCCAGCAATCGTCTGAGTGCCTCAATCGAGGGACTCAGCAGCACCATGTCGTCCGCGTAAGATATGCTATTTATAATTTTACCGTCTACCGAACATCCAATCCCTGTGCTGCTGAGTTCCCCGATCAACTGATCAACATACAAACTGAACAGCGCTGGGGAGGTCAGACCACCCTGCCTTACACCACATTCCAGACCATACGTCTCCGACAAAGCACCCGACCTTCTGACCTGGTTAATCTGGTTATTATACCAATACCTGAGAAACTCAACTATCTCCTCAGGTTGTTCCCGGTCACGCAACTTAGTCCATAGGACGTTATAATTAACCAGGTCAAATGTCTTCGAAAGGTCTAAAAATACAGCATAAACAGGTGTATTCCTGCTGGTGTAGTAACTGACCGTGTGCTTGAGCGCCAAAATAGCTGTTTCTGTAGACAGCCCAGCTCTAAAACCGAACTGTGCGTCATGTAAATTGAGCTGTCCAGACATCCTACGCTCGAGCACACTGTCAAGCACTTTTGCAGTTATAGCATTACAATGAGATCGGTCGATAGTTCTCCTTGTCTGAGACGTCGCCTGTCTTATTTTTTACTATAGGTACAACAATCGTCCTCATCAACTCAGCAGGCAGGTATGAGTACTTAATACAAAAGTTGTATAACATAGAGACCCTAGGAAGATGCGGACTGGACTGGACCCTAGGAAGATGGATGTTGGAAATGTTCTATACTAAGGTTATCATGACCAGGAGACTTACCCCTAGTCATGGTTTTTATAGTTTTAATTGTCAATCAGCAAAACGCTCTATTGATAACATCCGAACAATTTGTGCGTGGTCAGATCTTGTAGCCCTCCAAGAGACATGGCTTCTTCCTCATGACATATTTATGTTAGGGACCATAAGTCAAGACTTTGAATTTACTGGAAAGTCAGCGGTTGATACAACCATCGGACCGTTAAGAGGAAGGCCCTTTGGGGGAGTGGCCATTCTATGGAGGTAGGGCTTGTTTGAGTCGGTTTCTGTTTTGGACTGTAGCAGTGAACGGATTGTAGCCATTAAGGCTGTTATTGGTGAGCGCTCTATTCTTGTTTTTTCTGTCTACATGCCTACAGACTCGCCGGAAAATTTGACCATCTTTACGAATGTTTTAAGTGAGATAAATGCTATTGTAGCAAGTTATGAAACTGAGAATGTGTTTATATTGGGTGATTTTAACGCGCACCCAAAACAAAACTTTTATAATGAACTGACGAGCTTCTGTACGGAGCAGTCATGGGTTTGTGCTGATATTGAAATTCTAGGTGTTGAGCAAAATCACCACACATTTATTAGTGATGCGCATGGGTGTAGGAGATGGCTTGATCACTGTGTGGTGTCTTTATCGGCATGGGACACTGTTATAGATGTAGGTATTAAAGAGGATGTATATAACTCTGATCATCTGCCCATATATATTGTATCTGATTTCGTCAAAACTGATGACTCAGACAGTACCTCGTAGCGCGATTATATGGGGTGAAAGAAACTGTTCCGAAATTGACAGATACCGGTTAATGTGCAACAGTAAATTGTGTGATATTGATTTCCCCCAGGAACTTACGGAGTGCAGTCATGGGTCATGTAGTTTGCCTGAACATAAAAGTGTATTGGATGATTTGTATGATCGGATTGTGAACGTGCTTTGTGAGGCAGCTGAGCAATCTAAAGAGAAGAGTAACTGTAAAGTTCACAGAAAATATCGGTCTATGTGTGGCTGGAATTAACATGTACATGATGCTCACTGCGAGGCTAGGCTTTAATTTAAATCCTGGATAGAACATAAACGACCGACTGACGGTTACGTTTATGAACAAATGAGAGAGTCTCGCAAAATTTTCAAAAGTCGCTTGAAATGGTGCCACAATTATCAGGAGCAAATTAAAATGGATTTGTTAGCAGAACAACGAGCTACTAAGAATTTTGGCAAATTTTGGAAATCCACAGGTAAATTGGGTGGTGGGCCTGGCCTCGCGGTGAGTGTGGAGGGGAAGAGTGATCACGGGGATATTGCAAACTTGTTTATGAAACATTTTCAGGTGCAGTCTCCCCTTGGTCCCTCAGCTCTTTCTGCTGGCGCCGAGTATTGTTGTCAGGAAAAGGAGACGCTTGTGCTTTTCTCTGCCAAGCAAGTCAAAAGCGTCATAGAAGGAATGAGCAGAGGCAAGTCTCCCGGTCATGATGGACTCAGTATTGAGCACTTGAAATATGCAGGAGTGCACATGCCGAGGGTCTTGTCACTGTTCTATACGATGTGTTTAAGCCATTCATGCCTGCCAGAAAATCTTATGAAAACAATTGTGGTTCCCATCGTTAAGAACAGGGTAGGGGACATATCGAATAAGGGCAATTATCGCCCGATTTCATTGGCAACGATCATGGCAAAGGTATTTGACAGTCTGCTTGATTCATGTTTGAAAAACAATTTAAAACTCCATGAAGCACAGTTTGGATTTCAGCCCGGACTATCAACTGAAACGGCTATTTTAAGTCTATATACAGATCGTAAGACGCCGGTGTACGCCTGTTTCCTTGACCTCTCAAAGGCCTTCGATCTCGTCTCCTATGATGTGGTTTGGGATAAGTTGAGGGACAGAGACTGCTGAAATACTCAAAACTTTCCAGTACTGGTATGCCAATCAAAAGAACCAGGTAAAGTGGTCTGACACTCTCTCTCCAGCGTATAGATTGGAATGCGGTGTGAGACAAGGGGGTTTGACATCCCCTAGACTATTCAATCTGTATGTTGATGGCCTCATCACCGAGCTCAGCAGCATGAATGTTGGATGTCGAATAAATGGAGTGAGCGTCAATAACATCAGCTACGCGGACGACATGGTGCTGCTGGGTCCGACTGCTGGGGCAATCAGAGAATTGCTCAAAGTCTGTGAGACTAATGCTGCCTCACACGGACTCATTTATAATGTCACCAAAAGTGAATATATGGTTTTTAAGGCCGCTGGTAGATATCCGGACTCTGTTCCTGAGATTATAAAACTTAATGGACTACATTTAAATAGAGTGTCCAAATTTAAATATCTTGGACATTTCATCACCGACGACCTTAGGGATGATATAGACATTGAGAGGGAGCGTAGGGCACTGGCGGTCAGGGGTAACATGTTGGCGTAGATTTGCTCGTTGCTCTAACCTAGTAAAAATTACTCTTTTTAAGGCCTTCTGTCAGAGCTTTTACACGAGCAATCTATGGGTCAACTACACCAAGCGATCGCTGGATGTCCTACGCGTGCAATATAATAATGCTTTCAGGATGTTGTTGCGACTGCCCCGTTTCTGCAGCGCATCGGAAATGTTTGCTGAGACCCACACAGATGGCTTCCAAGCCATAATGCGCAAAAAAACTGCGTCGCTGCTGTGCAGAGTACGGAGCAGTCGCAACTATATCCTGAGAGCTGTGGCTGAGAGCTATACTCCAGATATACGACATTTTGTGCAGAGGGCGATTAAATAGGAAACATGTTTTCCAAGCTGGTCATCCTCGGCACACAGTGTTTGTACAATAATTTAGACTTTTATTTTTATTAAACCAATGATACTAACACTAGAATATAAGCTTTTTGTAATACTAACCCAATATGGATCACTGTTGTCTGAATTAAATGAATTTGAATTTGAATATAACCTTCCCTATCTCCTTTGCCGAGATGTAAATCGGGCTAGACGACCCAAGTCTCTCCCCACCGCACCCCTCCTGCTTATTGACTTGCAACCGTGGTGTCACAGAGAAATGCACTCTAAACATGTCCGCTATCCCCACTGGTTCAGACACGCCATTAACGCTCAAAGGTTTAATTTTTAATTTATTCATCAAAAATAAGAGTACAATAAGTTACAAATGTAATGCTATACAGAAGTTGTTGTGTACACAAAAGTTTAAACATCTGAAGCCAAACTAGGCAATAGCCTGTATTTCGGCTTTCAGCGCCTATCCCCTCGAGTAGCAAAATATAGTGACATCAAATTTTAGCATTTTGTTATAGGTAGGTAGTTTACAGACCGTTGTACTTTGTTGTTATGTTAGAAGTGTAGTGTGGGTGAGTGTGATGGTGTGTGATGAGTGTGAGGGTGTGTAGGTGGTGGTGTGATAGTTGTGTGCATGGGTGTGTTATTGTATCTATCCACTATTTAGGAATAACAAGCAGATTTTCAGTCTCCTCAAAAGATAATTTTTGTAGATATTTGGATACTTTATTCTTACACTGCACCTTATTTAATGGATATATATTTAGTATTTTATTAACCTTATTGTAGATGTATGGACCAATGAAATTTATGAATCTCGTAATAAACGTAGTTTTATTAACTTTGGGTTGAGAGCAGACCGTATATTTCCTGCGCCTATTAAGAATCTGAGGGTTATAAGTTAGTTTGCAGTGCTGGATGAGTATTGTTTTTTATAAAAATAATTGTCTAACGGACATTACACCATAGGCTTGATATAAAAGCCTGGTGGAGAACAGTGTTGATTTAAACATACTGACCTTAAGAACAGCTCGTTGGGCAATTTCAATCGACTTTAAAGTAGTTTTAGGGGCTCCCCCCCAAGCACTTATGCAATACGTTATGAGAGATTGGCAAAGAGCGAAGTATATGCGTTTTAGGATTAATGGGTCAGTGACATGTCGCAGATTCCTAAAAATATATATAAGTTTTCGAATCCTGCCGCATAAAGCTTTAATATGTTCCTTGAAATTCAATTTGCTATCAATAATGACACCCAAATATTTATTCCAGCTAACTCGTTCCAGATGAGTACAAGAGCAGTTCTTTTCTTGCAGACAGTCATGTGGAATGATAGCGAGAGTGTTATTTACAGTTTTATCAGTGCGAATATTAAAGCAGATGTACTTCGTCTTGTCAACATTTAGGGTTAGGATATTTTCTCCTAGCCATTCTCTTACAGTACTGAAACCAGCTTGGGCAGCAAGGAAAACCTCATCCCACGTATCAGCGGCGAAAATGAGAGCAGTATCATCTGCAAAGGAGATAATTTTGCCATGGGCGAGTTTAAGATTTGTGAGATCGTTAATATAAATCAGAAATAAGGTTGGTCCTAGTATGCTGCCCTGTGGAACACCATGTGTCACTTGTAAGTATGAACTTGTATATCCACCCACTCGTATTGACTGAAGACGGTTTGAAAGGTAACTCTCAAATAATTTTAGTTGAGTACCTCTTATTCCTAGTCTTTCGAGCTTGTTTAATAAGATGGGGACAGAAATCGTATCAAAGGCCTTGGCTAGATCTAAAAAGATAGATAGGCATCGTTTCCTTTTGTCCATATTTTCACTGACGTAGTTGATAAGAGCGTTAACGGCCTGTTCAGTGGATTTGGTAGCGCGAAAACCATACTGATTAACTGATAAAAGGTGTTTATTCTCCAGATATCTGACTAATCTTACGTTTAAAAATCTTTCCAGGATCTTGGATAGTGAGGGAAGTATAGATATTGGTCTATAATTAGCGATATGATTTCTGTCACTACTCTTATGGATCGGAAGCACTTCAGCCTTTTTTAATGAATCAGGGAAGACACCATTTTCTAGACAACAATTAAAAATAAAGGTAAGAGGGGGGACTAATACATTTTTGAATTTTTTTAAGAGCTTACTACTAATTTTATCATGGCCAGTTGCAGAGTCAGTCTTTAGGTCTGTGAATAGTTGGTGTAGTTCCTCCTCATTTGTGCCATCCAGAACAAATGAGCTTAGCTGGGTGTTGTGAGCAGTTTTTTTGTGGCGGGACGTATTAATCCTTTTTGAGTTCATAATGTGGTCTGCTAGGGTCCTTCCCACATTTACAAAGTGATTATTCACTTTATCCAGGGACAGCTGAGGTGAATTGCATAGTGATAGTAACTCGTTTGGGTGGTTTTGTGTTTTATTGGTGTTAGTGATTTCTTTTACTATTTTCCACAATTTTTTGCTATCTTTTTGAGCATTTTGGATTTGGTTTTTTTCATATGCTCTTTTAATTTTTTTAAGTAAGGCATTACAAAAGTTTCTGTAGCATGTGTATGTCGATTTTAGGACTATATTATCTGAAGATTTTTTAGATTTGTTATGTAGCTTATCCTTATTTTTTATACAACGTAACAAGCCTTGCGTTATCCACGGTTTTATAACTCTTTTTCTATTTGATAACTTAACCTCTTTAGTGTTGTTTTTTATAGCGTTCTGAAGACATAGAGTGAGATAGTTTAGAGAAGTATCTGGATTTAGTGACTCATAGATTGGATTTAGGTCGATTTTTAGGATATCTTGTTCTAGTCCCTTGTCGTACCTTGTCGTAACTTTAGTAATAGTTGTTTTTGAAAAGCGACATTTTTTAATTCATACATAGTATAACAGAGCTATGATTAGTTACAGATGTATTTGCAACTATAGTGATGGTAGGGCTTTTAGATTTAATTAAAGCGTGGTCAATGCATGTTCCGCTCTCTCTACGTGTTACCAAAGTGTGAGCTGGTAACATGCCATGAGTAGCAGCAAGAGTTAAATATCGCTCGCTGTTGTGATCTATTTTGTCAGAATTGATAGGTATGTTTATGTCTCCCATAATTATAACATTTTCAAAGGAAGAATACTTGTTAAGTATCTCATTTAACGATGCGAAAAATGGGTCTAAATTATGGAAAGATGGCGATCGATAAATAGCAATTATAGCAGTATGTTTGTCAAGTATTGCAATCAAGCAGTTTCCCTTCTCAAAATCGGGTTCTTCTACTGATATGTTTATATTATCTTTGCAATATAAAACTACTCCGTCGTTCTGCTTGATATTTTTATTAGTTGCATAATAACGATAGTTTTCTAGGTCAGGAATTAGGGAACTACATGAAAGCCAACACTCTGTCAGGACAATTACGTCACATTCCAAACTTAGTCTTGCAAGTAATATTTCCAGATTTGGCATATTACAGTTTATGCTACGTATATTTTGTGTTAGTACTACGAGTCGATTTGAGGAGGGATTTATTATTTTGTAACAATCTTCAGGGTCCGCAGTTAGCGCTTTTGAAACCGTTAAGTCATCAATGTCTTTTGATAGTTCATTTAAATTATCGAATGTATGTTGATATTTATATTCTTGTCAAATGTAGATATCATATTTAAATATAGAAAGTAATAATGGTCTTGAGCAATATAAAAACCATGAAACTGGTAAAAAATTAAATATTGAAGAAGTTGCATACTATGCACTAATACTAGTAAAATATCTACTTGCAGATGTACAATTTGCAAAGAAATATCTACATTGGATAATTGTTGCTTTGGGATGGATCGTTCTATTTGTATTATGGCTATGTATGTGTATTTGAGTAGATAAAAATGGGGATTAAATAGACTTTTGGTGATGTGTCGTTTTTTGGGATGGAGTATTTATGTCGTTCATTTAATTCATTAGCGACGTAAAACGTGTGATGTTTTGTATAAAGTTTGTGTAGGGACGAGTGCATTTGTTGGGTAAAGTTGTGTATGTTGTTAATTTTTTTGTACGTAAGGTTAGTGTAACAAAGTAAAAAAAAAAGAAAAAAAAATTGGCATGCATTAAATGATAAAGTAAAAAATAACTAATCTTATCTATGTATAGTCATTCCGAGTTTCTGAGTTTCTCTATATCCGATTCATTTGTTATGCGGATTTGGGTCGTCTCTGCACTTTTCTATAAGTAAACAATGCCGTTTGTGGTCCAGCAGAAGGTGTAGCCGTGACTCTTCTTGAACAATCTTGCCAGATAGTACAGTCTGTGTGTTCTATGTGTTAAGGTCTCAGATACATATATTGGCTTGATTTGGTGTTGGGAGCTGAGATGAGTAGTGTTCAGTTTATCGGCCTTTATTTTTTGTTTTGTTGAAATTCTTAACACCTCTAGTAAATTTATCCTTTGATAATACAGTGGTGAAGTCGACGATAATTGGATTTGTAGCATCTTTGGAGCTTAGTCTGTACACGTCTCTTATGTTTATGGGGTCAATGTCGACATCTACAATTTTTGCTAAGTTGACGACAGTATTACCCAGGATTTCCTTCGATTCCCCTGTTATTTTTGGAACATTCCGAATCTCAATACCGGATATACGGGACTTACGCTCAAGCGATTCTAGCTTTTCTTCCAAGTCTCGAATTGTCTTTTTATCTTCACGCCTTTCCGTTTCAAGAGATGAGATTCGTAATAAAAATTCATCGTATTTGGAAGACATCATATCTACACTCTCACTTAATTTAATATTTTGCTCCTGTATGTTATTAGTAGTGCTTAGAAGTTCCTGGAATCGTTTCTCTTGCTCCCTAGAGAAGGCAGAGAACATCTCCTTTATCGTAGCTGAAAAGTTCGTGTCATCATCGTCATACTTCCTTTTTTTGCGCTCCGTTATATGTGCTGTTAGTGAAGGAAGATCGGGTGCTGACTCACAGTGTTGCAAAGACGTCTCTTTCACCGCAGTTTTTAAAATAGTAGTATTTTGTATAGCCTCCGGGTTCGCCACTAATGTCGAAACGGACGGTGAAGCAGGGGGAGTTCTATTGAGAGGCATAGCGGTTTTCCTTAGTCACTAGGACTATAGAAGCTGTTAACAATTGGCAGTACAGTACACCAAAATATATTATTTAGTGCAATTCGCGAACAGCGCTCGGCAACTACTAGGATCGCAGAAATCACCGCAGGCCACCTCGACCGCGCCTACACAAGTAGTGCTTGTGTGCGTAACTACACCAACAACATAAGCGGGTGCGCAGTCATTGACGCCCGGTGGCTCCGCCCCAATGCTGGTAGTGTGTTGAACGGTGGGCGTTGACAATTTGGGCGGCGCTAGTGTCTAGGAATATGGTGGATGACTCACTGGTTTGAGCGTCACGTTGAAGCGATATGTACGCAGAATTGTAAGCTCCTCGTTGGTTATGCACTCCTATTTTTTCAGTTATTAAATACAATCGAATTTAAATATTTTTTAAAAGAATATTAATATGCGGTTCACTTTACACGTCTGTACTGCACAGAGATCCAGGGGGAAGGGGACAGCAGGTCTGGTGTTTAACTTCTAAGTTGACTTCCAAAATTTATTGAACTGCTTTTTCTTATGTTCTGAAGCTATAATGTCCAATTTAATTTGTTCTTCATTGTCCTGGCAATATTTAAGTTGTTGTTTAAAGACTTTTCTCGTTTCTCGCATATCTATAAACAACTGACCAAATTGAGGTTTCCCGTGCCAAACCCAGTTTTTAAAACCCTAGCGCACCCATGAGCGTCCCTAACGTGTCTATTCTACCCGATCACAGTACGTTTATTAATACTTTTTCTCACATAACCAGTACTGCCCTCAGCCGCCTCTCGCAGTGACGTAACAATATTCTGGTACAGATTATCAATTATTACAGTGTGCTCTTTATTCAAGCGGAAGTTATCGCAGCAGTTGCTTAACTCTGCTGGGAAATCGACCAGTCTAAGCTTTTGCATACATAGTTGGTAATAGCAATTTATTTGGTCAATACATCTTTCCCCCCACCTCACTTTATCTACTACCTTGCCCTCAAGATTTGCTGAGGCATCCGTTCGCCTCACCATCCCCAGGTTGACCTGAATGCAGAGTGGGAAGTAGTCAGCGTTATGGTACACTTCCACCTTCTCCACTGATTTCCACGCTGCTTCAGAAACCAGGCAATGGTCAAGCCAACGTCTACTGCCACAGGCATCACTCACAAAAGTAAAAGTGTCCGAGTCTATACCTAGGTTCTTATAGTCAGCACAACACCAACTCTGCTGATCACAAAAAGATAACATTTCTTGGCTAAACAATTCCCCAGGGTGCGCATTAAAATCCCCTAATATATAAACAGACTCAACATTCTCACTCTCAACGATAGCAGCTATTTCACTAAGACATTCACAAAACTCGCTTAAATTATCTACAGAGTTAGTCGGCATGTAAACACTAAACAATAACAAGTCACGGCCGTCGCTTTAATAGCCACAATACGATCGCTAGCACACGGTAAAATAGTTACGGACGTTAACAACGATTTCCTCCACAAAAGAGCCACACCTCCGTATGGTCTTCCCCTTAATATCCCTAGCGACGTATCCACAGCTGATTTACCAACATAACTGAAATCTAAATCTAAGTGACCTAGAATTGATATTTCATGTGGCAACAACCAGGTTTCTTGCAGCGCAATAATATCCACATATTTACGGAAGTTTTTTATACACTTGACCGACCTCTTTAAAGATTTACAGTTAAAACTTATCATCTTAGTAAATAATATCGCCTTATCCATTAGTTTGATTTATTTTTATCTATTCTGTCACTCGATTTCACTTCACTATGCCGCGGTTCGGTCGTACTGTTATAATACACAAACCTACGGAAAGACACTCCAGCCGGCCATAGGTCCTCATTCATAAAAACATTCAATTTTTGTTTTGGTATTGAAAACTTGTATGCAGCGTATCCCTTGATCCTCTTCATATCTATCTTGTTTAGGGACACATCTACATCAGTTTTCGATTTTATGTATGACACTATATCGTCCATGCTTGTATCCCTGTTCACATTATAGATATAAAAAGGCACATTTACCTCCGCTGCTCTAAACGTTGACTGAGGTCCTACCTCCGCCTTCCCCTTCATCCCAATAAAACGGTTTTGCATCCTTTTCCGCTGTACTTTAACCCATCCTTCGTTAGGTGATTTATTTTTCCAGTCACCGTGTTGCAAACCTTCCCGCAAAACATCTGACATAAGTCTACAATCTTGTCTTGTCGGTGTCGATGACCTCTGCGTTGTTACACGCCCAGGTGTGTCCGTGCTCGAAACCACGGTGGGCCTCCTAGTCCTATTGCACGCATTCTCTGACGTTGCGCGCGTCGTTTGCGTCGCTGTCCTTGTCTCGCCGCTGTACTGCTCCGCCGAAACCGCAGTAGCGGCCTCCACGCGCTCGACGCTGCCCCGCTCCTCGCATTTGGTTTTTTCCACAGCGCGCGTATTGTCCTCCACCGATGGGACGATACCGCCCGTGATGCCGCTGTTTACAATTGTATCGTCAACGTCATACACCTAATTCATACCACTCTCACAACCGCTTTTCATTGCTGTCGATAACCCTTCTGTCGCATAATGCGTAATCAAGCCTACTGGACCACTCTCATATTCAAAATTATTATCTAATAGGCCTGGGGGCCTAGACAATGTGTCATTTTCGTTAACGATAGCGAACTTATAGTTTTCTTATTTAATTAGCTCTCTTATATTATTAATCTAATGTCCTACTTAAATAAATAACTTAAAAATATTTAGGCACATACACTTAAAAATAAACTACTTACTCATTATGTAATTAAAACAGAACTTAATATAATTATAATTATCAATACTTAAAAAAACTATTAGTACTATAAACAAATATAACAACTAATCTACATTTAAAATTCTTAAAAATCTGTAAATAGCTGAAAATAAAATATTTCCAATATAATTTTAAATATTATCTATGCGCCCTGTGTTGTCCTTACTGGTGGTAGTGGTCAAACCAATCATATTCAAAGTCAATCGTGTCTTATTGGCGCATGGCAGGTGGTGGAGTAACGGCTGGTGTTGGGGATGAGATGAATTGTGATGAACCCTGAAAAAAGTTTCGTTTTAAATCTTTATGTTAAGTAATACCTAGATATAATTAAATAAATCATTTACCTAACTAAGCATATCATTTTAAAAACCCCATGCGTCGTAATATTGCTCATAACATTATCATTACTACTCATGTTATATAGGTCCTGTCATACTATTTTCTAATAAGGCTTTCAAAGTTTAACAAGCAAGGTAACAACAGGAGGTTCAGACAACACAGGCCTTTCTTTACAAAACAATAAAATAGGTAGATATATGCATATTCGTACCATCCACAATGTAAACGTCGATTTATTTCCTCCACCACCAATAGAATTTAACATAATCGCCAACTGGCACCACAGAAGCTCAGATATCAGTCGTCCTTGAGGTCCACCTCGGGGCTTGGAAAGATCGCCGTGACTGTAAATAAAGAAAGAATAGGGCAATAAGCAACGGACTGTTAGAATCATTAGGATCACGTCATTGTTTACATTAAGCATTCTCAAGTGATACGAATTTAATCAAGTTCATGGTCTCCGGGAGTACTTTCTTACCTTTCTATGAATTCCAAAAGGGTCGAAAACTGTTCACTGCTGGCTCGCACTTTTGTTTCCATTGTTATTATCCTTAAAAATGAAAAAAGAAACAATCAGTTCCCGCTTGTATATAGTATCATAAAATTTTTGTAATTTTGGAACTTAACATTATTTAACGAAGTTAAGGAAGTTACCTATGAATATTTTAGTTAATTAGTTAATGTTATCACAACTGTTCGTCAATTACACTTTCACCGAACAAACTTTATTTTAATAACAAACCAAATGTAGTTTGTTTATATTTGGCGCGGCCCGGTTGACAGAATTGACGTCTTGAATTTGACGTTTCATTACGAAACCATAGCCAAAAAGCTGTTTTTTATCGAAAGAACGCTTCGACTTATCGTTCGGTTTGCTGATGTTACTTTGTCTACCACTTGGCGATCGACATCGCTTAAGCGATATCGATTTTCGAAATGGAATCGACACGGAAGGATTGCCACTTGTCTAGGCCCCCTACACCTCTTTTCCGATTTACATTCATACTTCTATAACAGGGCTCAATAGCTGCTTTCATGTCATTGATATCATCCATTGTAACATATTTTTCCTTGATTACCGCCACATCTTCTTGCAGTTTTATAATATCCCTCAGTATTCTAGTGGCGTCCAAGTGATCAAACGTCACGGGTGGGAGTTTATGAAGATGTCTTGCTACGAAAATCGGCAGCAGCTCCGGATCAATCTCCTTTATTAGTGTGATGATGTCCTCAATGTCACGCTGACTCTTCCCTTCTTTCCTACGTTTTATTTTTCGACGAGAAGTCTCCATCGACTCAAACAACAGCTTTTTTGCCAGTGTTATCTCTTCTTTAGAAAAAGCAGTGACACATAACCGTGTCATACTCTCATCATCCATAATTCCCGCCTTATTTTGAATAAAGGCAAGCACTTCGTTTATCACAATATTGCAATTATTACATTTTATCGCGTCAGACATTGTCGCCTCGTAAAGGTCAATGACCGCTCGGTTAAAATCCTTTTACCGCGCACGCAACGCGCGCTCGCACACGTAGCTGCGAGCGGACTGTTTACGCCATTTGCTTTGTATTTCGATATTATTTAAATTGAATTTTATTGTTAATATAATGTTTTAAAAAGGATTTCAGCCTATGGTATTGACTGGCCGCTACAAAACAAGTATCATAATGACTAAAACTAAACATTTCTTCGTCAAAGCATATTTTTTTTTTTACAATCCTAAAATTTTTTATAATATTTTTATGCCAAATAGCTCTTTATTTCGAGGGCGCATGAAATATTTGATACAAATATACACACACTTTCACGGTAAACTGATACTCGCAACCCTAATTCATTCATACAGAAAAAAAACAAGAGTTCAACACTTATATTATTTTGTTGAAACAGTTGAAAGAGTTATCACACACACCATATTCTTTTATGACCAGAAATTCCAAATAACATTTTAAAATGTTTTTATTTTGCCCTTTTAATGATACAATCTGGTATAAGAGCCGCACTTAAGGTATGCGCACTGCTTTAACTTGTTTTCGCAGCCCATATAATGCGTTTATCCTTCCGGTAGACAGCGAATATAATGCTGCTAAAATGTCATTCCAAAACCAGTCTGTATAATTTGTGCCCAAATTAGCATTAAAAGAGCTGTATAGCGGTTTGTAATGCCTAATTTTAGACTTCTTTTAAAGCTTTGAGAATAGGCAAATTCTGTTATCCATCCATTATAAAGCGATTTTGTTCTACTTGGGAATAATTCGGTCGTACATGTACCGTCTAATAATCATAATAATTGTGCAAGTAGATAACCTACTCTTCTCATGCCTAACTTTTCCGGGGAGAACACGGATTGGCCTCGATACGATTTATTTCGATCATAAGTACATAACAAAAATACCTACATGGACACGGAAAAGTTTCGTTATTTGTTATTATCGTTGAAAAATGAACCCTATAATCTTATTAAGTCGATTCCTATTACTGACGAAAACTACAGTGTTGCGTTAGGTATGTTGCTTTCGCGATATGACAACAAACGAGCCATCGCTACTAAACATCTCGAAAAAATATTGAATATCGAAGCTAGTTCTGATAAAATGACTCAGTCTAAGAAATTTACTTAATGTTTATCAGGAAAATGTCAAAGCATTAGAAGTCATGCAGTTTCCTATTTCTGAGTGGAGTTTCATTTTTTTTTTTTATTATCTTTATTACATTTAGGGTCTTCTGGTCACAATACAACCATGCCAGCCCCATCATAACCTAATACAAGTAATTCTTATTGTTAACTTATTCCTTTAACCCTTTCCTAACTGACGGTACCAATTTGTACCGGGTGATTCCCCGTCCATTATTTCGACAATACGATCGCGCATTACCTATTTGACACTGACGATCCTTTCGAGTACTGCTACGCTAGTCAATAACAGTGATTTATTTCAATTTTGCCTATTTACCGCCAGTAAGTGACACTTTCAAGTTTCGACCTGTTTCGGATTTGAGAACTGCGGATTGCTTTTGTTTTAAAAAACATTTAAAAATAGAATAAACGGGGTAAGTGTTATTGTTTTATATTATTATATTAGATTGTAGTTTTAACTATACAATTAATATAGTTTTAGATTATAATTTTAAATTTCAGTGCTTCAATAACGGTAAAAATGTACAAGGACTTATGAGTACCGTCAGTGACTTTGGTTGATTTTTTGTTAATTAGATCGAATATATTATGATATTTGTTTATCCTATATTACAGATATTTATAATGAATATTTCGAAGAATACGGCTTTTATAGAAGCCTTACTTATGGAAGATCTTCCAGATTGTTCCGAAACTTCAGATGTGGAATTGTCTGACGAAGAAAACATTCCTGAAGAACAACTACCCTCAACTAGGAATTTTGATGAAAATTTTGAGGCAGCATTAGAAGAATATATGCTGAGCCAAGCTGAACCTAATACAGGACATGAGGCAGAAGATCCTAGTGCGGAAATAGACCAAGAGGTAATTGTATATTCTATTCCCAAAACTGTTCCAGATAATTTACAGACTGAGGAAACTGTTACATCAACACATGCACAATCCAAAAGAAAAACTATTGAGCCTAATCGTAAATGGAAGAAACGTGATGTAGAAACGTATTTACCAGAATATTCTGCAAACACGGGGGTAGTTGACGAATATTTTGCTGAATGCACTACGCCAACTGATATTTTTTTAGTCTTGATTAGTGATGTACTGGATAATATTGTGTATCAAAGTAACTTATATGCAACACAAAGAGATAAGATTCTGAACTTGAAAAAAGAAGAACTATTGGCCTTTATCGGAATGAACTTCTATATGGGGTACAACACCCGGCCTTCGTGGACAGATCATTATTCATCGGCACCTGATTTAAATAACCCCCTGATATGTAAAACTATGCCTAGAGACAGATTTGCAGCAATTTTGAGCAATCTTCATTGCAATGACAACACACAAATGCCTTCCAATTGTAAAGATAAATTATATAAAATTAGACCTTTCATTGAGGCACTAAATAAAAAATTTCAAGAATGTTATTATGGAACCAGAGAATTGAGTGTAGATGAGTCTATGGTCAAATTCAAAGGCAGGTCGGTATTGAAACAATACCTCCCTATGAAGCCGATAAAAAGAGGGTATAAGCTATGGTGCCTCGCTGACCAACGCGGTTTTATCAAAAAGTTTATAATTTACCAAGGAAAAGATGAAGAAATAGCTTTAAAATTTGCAGATTATTCATTAGGAGAAAAAGTTGTCCTAGAGTTAACAGAAAAAGAATGGGGTAAACAGAAAGTTATTTATTATGATAATTTTTTTACATCCATTGCTTTGTTAGAAAAATTGAAAACAGAAGAAACTTATGCCTGTGGAACTATAAGGTCTAACCGTAAAGGCATTCC
Organism: Shargacucullia verbasci; assembly: GCA_947562105.1. Classification (NCBI taxonomy): domain Eukaryota; kingdom Metazoa; phylum Arthropoda; class Insecta; order Lepidoptera; family Noctuidae; genus Shargacucullia; species Shargacucullia verbasci. Next base: position 5,824,563 of record OX387281.1, read on the forward strand.
CAATAATCTGGTAGCTGACTCTAAACTGAAGCGTGGCCAATATGATTATAGATTTTCTAATATGAATATTGCATATTATAAATGGAAGGACAACAAAATTGTACATTTGGCTTCTAATTTTCATGGCAATGATGAAGCTACAGTATCGCGCAAAGAAAAAAATGGGTCTAAATCTACAATCACGTGTCCAAAGGCCATCAAAGACTACAACTCTTACATGGGAGGTGTAGATACAGCAGATAGATTGAGAGCACTGTACTGCGTGGACAGGAAGTCCCCAAAATGGTGGCACAGGTTGTTTTGGGGTATTCTAGATATTACATTTGTAAATGCATATATTATTCATGGACTCATAATGGAAAAGATACCTGTAAAAGACTTTAGGAGATCCATTGCGCAAGGGTTGATGTCTATGAAGGACATCAAAGATAACAAGAAGAAAAGGTTATCAAGAGACTCTGTGCCTAGCCCTGGGCCATCTAAGAGGCGCAAAACTGGTTTCTCAACGTTGAAAGACGTTCGTTTAGGAAACCGCGGCGTACATTGGCCTACGTTTGTGCCAAATAGAGGGAGGTGTGAAGTATGCAGCATGAAGAAAGTGCAGTCAAAGCCTCACTCAAAATGTTCACACTGCAATATATTTTTGTGCATAAATGAAAAAAAGAATTGTTTTGCAGAATACCACGATGCTAACGTTTAATTACTTTTTACTATTACTTTTTATTATACTTTTACTTTTTATTATTAATTCGAGCCAAAAAGAAGTACTTCATGTTCCTATTTTATTAGTCATTTTGTGACCCAAAGTTCCTGACGGTACTTGTAAGTCTAGGTTATAAAAATAGTACCTAGATATAATAAAAAAATCTGAAAAAAAATAAAATGATTTCTTTACTACCCCTTATCCATATAGAATCATAAAAACTTTATTTTTCATTATTTTTGGTATATTCGCTAGGAAAGGGTTAACTAGACTTTAACACCTTATACACTATTTTGTAAACTAAGATAGCTGCATTAGAGAGAGGTTCAGATAAAATACTTTGAATAAAGCCAACATCTATCAAATTAATTTTGAAAATATTCATCAGTGCCTCTCTAACAGCTCGGGTTCTGACACACTCCACCAGCAAATGATGGACATCCTCTATGGTTCCACATTCGGCACAATTGGGGCTGTGACATTTGCCCATTAGGTGCCGAAACCTGCCGAGTGGAACGTGTCCTGACCGAAGTCTATGGGCTACTATTATAAACTTTCGTTTAAGCTTGGTATCGGCAAACCAAGGAATACGAGGAGGCTCACTCTGTATTGTCTTATACCATATTCCCTTTTCTAATGATGTTCTATCAAAATATTCTTTCCAATCTTTGCTACATTCTATTTTGTACTTAGGTAGGAGTTCAGAGTAGCTTGGGGTGATATTCAACTCAATACCATCAGATATGGCCATCTTGGCCAAAAGGTCGACCTCCTCGTTCCCCAGTAAGCCCACATGTGCTGGAATCCATTGCAATATCAAATTTACGTTATTAAATGTGAAGTAAGATATTTGTCTTAGTATAGCATAAGCTGTCGAGACACCTCTGTAACCAGAGGAGCATCGAGCTACATGCTGCAGAGCACTTCTGCTATCTATAAAAATGACTATACTATCGTTATCGACCTCCTCATTCTGAGTTTCATTTTGGTGACGATTTTATTACGTAAAATTCCGCTTACTACTCGTAAACGTTTCGAGTTGTCATTGACTAAACCATCTGATATACCTGACGTTAGCGAGTTAATAAATTTCTTACAACGCGAGTTGTCCGCAAATGTATTCTCTTCACCTTACCCGCAAACCAAAATTAATAACTTCGAAAAGATAGGTACTTCGCGAACTCCGCCATCGGCCGCTCGCGGCAGCGCGATCCCGCGCAGAGCTCTTGCTGCTAACGTCACTCCGTCGAGTAGCGTAAACAAAACGGACTTCCAGTCTTACAACCAAAATAAATTAAGAGATTGCATATCGCTCATTAAATACAAAAGGGCCATAAATCCGAAAAATCTCAAAATCGTTTTATTGCAAAAATGTGATCTAAATACATGATATTTTATAGTTCAAAAAAGACACCCATCAATTTGGCTTCAAATATTATCGAACCGCATGAGCGCCTTTTTTGCATTTAGCTGTTTTGCTACCTAATTTCAGTGCAAAGCAGCCATTTTTACAGTTGCAAGCCGATAGGTAGCGTAAACGCATGTCAGTTTTGTGAAAAAGTGCCATAACACAAAATTTTACAAACGTTTAGCAACATTAGAAAAAAGTGTCGGAAGACTAGCCTCGTAGCAATATTAGAAAAAAGTGTTGGAAGACTAGCCTCGTAAACAAGTGCTCCACACATTTAAAATAATTAAAAATTGTTTTCTTTCGTAATAAGTCGTAATTTATAGTAAAATAGGAAGTTAAAGTGCCAATTCAGGTGTACAAGTGTTATCTACGCTAAATATCAAGAACAAGTGACTTTAAAACGTTTAATCAACTCAGTGCCTAAAGACATAAACAAAAGTAAAAATAAAAATAACTCAACATTTAAGTGAACAATACCAAATACGTCCTAAAAAGAGAACATAACACAGGCCTACAAAAAAAAAAATTTTTTTGGTGCCTACCTAATTGCCTTATAACTTCAATATCTACTGCCTTTAAATGCAAAAAGTGGTATTTAAAGGTCAAAACTACGTGTAGTTTTAGAAGGACCCCCACTTAATTTTTTTTCGTACAAATTACTAATTTTAATAGTTTGTATACATCATTTCTTTAATTATTAACGTTTTCAATCAAAATTTTCAATATGTTGCCGTCGAGGAGAAGGTGCTTAAATAATCCAAACACATTTTGTTACATTTGCGTGGAATATGTAGTGAAAAATTGTCGAAAAACTATATCTGACTTTATGAAAAATGCATACTTTGCTTCCTTTAAAATTCATATTACGGACCTTACAAAGCCATGGATTCCAAATAGGTTTTGCAAATTGTGTTATGAGCATTTAAGGCAATGGGTAAATGGAAAACGAAGCCATTTAAAGATTGGTGGACGCATGATTTGGAAGGAACCGAAAAATCACTACAATGATTGTCGTTTTTGTGCCGTCAAATTAAATGGCGTTAATCGAAAATAAATAACCTACCCTTACCTGGAGTCCGCTAAAAGGCCTGTGCCCCACTCAGCAGATACATTATTTCCCATTTTTGAAATTTGCCAGTTATATTGGACACAGAAATGGATACTATTGGCGCTTCACAAGCCAGCTCTGAAGTTAAAAGTGATAGCGATTTTGAGAAGACATTGCGATCGTCGGAGTCTTTACTTTCACTCAAGATGCGTTGAATGATCTGGTAGGTACGAGATTAAGACCTTTCAAAAGAACGATATCAATGAATGACTTAGAGTCGGTGGCCTGGATGACTTTCGTCGGCGTCGCGAAAAACTTTTTAGGGAATCATAAGTCAGTAAATTACCAAGAATTAGTGCTAGACCTGGTGGAAAACTTTAAAAGCTTGGGTGTAATATGAATATTAAAGTCCACTACCTTCATAGCTATCTGGACAGATTTCCTGAAAATCTTGATAGGTACCAAAGTCGATGGGATGAACATATGATGGCACATTACTGCTGGAGTATTACCAGAGAGTGTTCCAAAGACATCCATGCGAAAAAGTCTCGAAAAAGAACTTTTATTGTGTAGAATAAAATAAACAATATTAAAAATTAATAAAATTCGTATTATTTCGGTATATGCTATATCACAAAAACTACACGTAGTATTAATTTTTTATATATACAGTTAGAATCCATATAACTAACAAATAAGAAAACCACTTTAGTCACGGCGGCACCAAAACCATTGTTTTTTTTTTTTTTTTTTTTTTTTAAACATTGCCCCACACTAGGATTTCTCCTGTATCGTGGGTACAGTTTACAAACATAGATGCACAAACAACCTGACCCGAAACAACTATCTGTAGATCATACAAATATTTGTTCCGTGCGGGGATCGAACCCGCGACACGTAGCGCAGAAAGATAATCGCTTAGCCACTGCGCCAACCGTGTCGTCAAGTGTCAAGTTGTAGACCTGTGTAATCATCCAAACTAAGCAGTGTATAAATTATTGCAAGAATTGTGAAATTTTGTTAAAATAACATCGTGATTGAAAGTTGTTTACAAAAATTCAAACAGAATGTTAATTAACGGTAATTAAAGAAAACGTAAGAGCTATTCCGTAATTTCATCGAAACATATAATCACACCGTGGCCTTGAGGCTTCGCTTGACGACTACAAATCATCATAGACGGGCAACCTCAGGTTCAAACCCCGATACGATGAAGGTCTTTTTGTACATGTTTCTTGAATATAAGTACCTTTGTAAAGAATACGAACATCATTCTGTCGTCGGAATCTAACGATTTGAACTAAACACTTTACGTAGAAATTGTCTGCAGTAGACGAAAGGGGGCGGTTATTGTCTCATCACTGGCCAATCTTCGAATATCTACAACATTATCAAGGTATTAGAATGGCAGATGAAAATGTTACAATACGTCGGCATAAAACAATGTTGAACGAGACATTTGATCTCTCTTTTGAATCTTCAAATTCAGAAGTAAGAAGACATAGTTTACCGGACCTGTCAACTGGATATGATAGTGATAAAGAAGACTGGATGAAAGAATTATTACAGCTTAGAAACGAACTCGAAAGCGCACATTTAGAAATAGAAAAACTCAGTGAAGAGAACCTATCGTTAACACTTTCACTGCCACTGACACGCCTGTCGTGTTCTCGTTAATTTTTTCGAGGTGCCGGCAACATGCCTGGCGTGTATTTAATATTTTATCGATATTTCAGTCATTTTGCTGTATTTTCTACTGAAAATGATAGCATAGTTTTATAACTTCATATATTTATAACGTTTGAAGTGGTTCGAGTATTGAGACTGTTTTAATATTTTATAAAAAATACATCGTTATGCTATGCTGTTAACACGCTAGGCGTGTCAATTATCGGATGTAGACATAGATCGTCAACTATGGGCATATGGGTAGGTCAAAAATTATTATTCTTGGGAATAGCGAAATTAAGATGCCATATAATGATACCTAATGGTGTGTGTGTTTTTTGTGTAATTAAATGAATTCAAACTTATTTAGAATTTTATTTATAAGTTAATCATATCTAAAATTATAAGAAATTTTAAACATAAAACGTATTGTGTGAGTTTAAAAAAATATTGAAGTTATTCCATATCGGACCTAAAAAATCATGCTTTCTGATTTTGAATATAATTTATAACTCTGAAAAGTTTTTATAAATTTATTTCATTTTTTAAATGACAATTATAATTTATATCGCGTACGCATATATTTAGTAAGTAAATGTTGAACTTATCCTTAAAATACCTGTTTCTGAACGCAACAATTATGCCATAAGTATATTTATTTCATGCTACCCTCATACAATATTTTTGTATTCTTCTTCTATTGAAAACTTTAAACGTTTGTTAGTACCGTAGTTTAAAGTGATAAAGTGATTTATTGGGTAAGTAACGTTAATATTACCACCAGATAATACTTTTTGAAAAGAAAATACCATTCCCAACAACGTCGGCTTTGTAATTAGTAACGAGTATTACAAAGTATTACAACATCATATTTTGTAATCATTGAACAGAAATACTTCTTTTACAATGTTGTTTATACTAGATCCTACTAGGCGTTTATGCGTGTTATCGTTGGTAACAAACAGATATTTGTGGTATTTTGCAAATTTTGCTACTTCGTAAATGTAAATACTTGGAACAGTTAAAAGATTCTTTGATTTAAATACGGCTCTACAGGATTCTGACCACTCCATGTTAAATAATGCACGAATGCACTTCTTCTGGGCTATAAAAACCCTCATGATTTCGGAAGAATTTCCCCAAACAACTATGCCATATCGTATTATGGAGCAGATATAGGCATGATAAACCATCATAGAAGTTTGCCCCGATGTTACGTCTTTTACTTTTCGAAGTGCAAAGACAAATTTGTTAATTTTCTTGCATAGACTGTTAACATGTTCCTTCCACGAGAAATGTGTGTCTAGAGTTATACCTAAAATTTTTGCACTCTGTATCTGTTGTATTATCGTGTTTTTGTAACCTATATTTAGATGTGTATGTTTACTTTTATATGTTTTAAAATTAATTAATTTAGTTTTTTCTATATTTATTTTTAGTTTATTAACATCGAGCCATTTAATAACATCGTCTAAAGTTTTATTTATTTCAGCTTCATATGTATTCCTGTTTTTACAATCCAAGATGATTGTTGTGTCATCTGCGAACAAGACACAGTCGTGTGTAAGTGCGCGTGGGAGGTCATTAACGTAGATAAGAAATAACAATGGCCCTAAGATACTTCCCTGAGGTACCCCAAAATAATTTATTCTCAATTCTGAATCGAATTTAACTACACTGTTAGAATTGTTATCAAATTTAGTTATTCTAGTGATCTGTTTTCTATTTTGCAAATATGACTGAAACCATGACAAGCATGAACCCCTAATTCCATAGCTTTCCAATTTTGAAATGAGCAAGGAATGATCCACATAGTCAAATGCTTTACTTAGATCTAATAGTAAGGCAGATGTGGGAATTCTATTATTAATATTATTGATAATACGATTTATTAAAGTGAAAGTGGCCAATTGCGTAGATTTACATTTCCTGAATCCAAACTGTTCTTTTGCCAAAATGTCATATTTATCCAGGAAGTTTATGATCCTTTTATACATAATCCTTTCGAAAACCTTGGATAGAACAGGGGTTAGTGCAATAGGCCTATAATTATTTCTATCGAGCTTCGACCCTTTTTTATATAACGGTTTTATTATAGATAATTTAAGTTTATCTGGGAAACATCCTTGTTCAAGGGATAGATTGATTATATGTGCCAAAGGTTCAGCTATAAACAGCGCAATACTTTTCAGCAGGTCTGAATTGATATCGTCATATCCTGCGTACTTAGAGTTTTTTAACGAATGGATAGTATTGAAAACTTCATTTGGAGTCGTGGGATTTAAAAAAATACTACACTCGTTATTTTTTAAATTATATGCGTGGTGCTCAGACTTAGCGTTTACAAACGTATTATTTTGGACGACATCTATGAAGAAATTATTAAATAAATTGGCTATATCAGACCCAGTTGAAACTAAATTGTCCTTGTCGACAATGTTTTCAATGAATTTACTAGCCCCACAATCGGAATTATCGACATAGCGTTTAACTATGTCCCATGTGGCTTTACCTTTGTTTTTAGAATTAGTAATATACTTAAGGTTACAAAGAGTCTGAATGCCAGTAATACATTTTTTTAATAATTTTGAGTATTTTAAATACGAAGTTTTATTTATGCTATTTTTATTTAAATAATAGTTGAATCGTAAGGTCCGTTTAGTTTTACAACTCATTTTTAGGCCTTTCGTTACACAAGTTAATCTACCAGCTCTAACACTATTCTTTATTGTAATTAATGGAAAACAAAGTTTATAAAATAATACCAGTTCATTGTGAAACGTATTGAAAGCATCATTTGTGTCCGACATAGTAAGGATTTCTGAAAAGGTCATATTACTAATGCATTCAACAAACTTAGCTAAGTTACTTTTACTAAGATCATATGTTGTTGTAAAGTAGTGCTTAACTATAGTTTCTTTTAGTTGGATTTCGAAATCAATCGTTTGTGCTGTGTTGTGATCCGAAAGACAAAAATTATGAGTCTTACCTACTGCTGTTGTGATGTTACTTAGAATATTATCAATACATTTATTCAATCTTGTAGGTTCCCGAATGTGACATTGAAACCCGTAGTTTGATATGATTTCTAAGAATTGAGTACTTATACTATCATTAACCAATGTATTAATGTTAAAATCACCGCATATTATTATTTTATGTTTTTTATGTCGAAGATTAGTTAATGTTTCATTAATTTTATTAAAAAATAGTTTTATATTAGAATTTGGAGTTCTGTAAATACAAATGACTATAAGTTTTAACTGAGCAATTTCAAGACAACAAATTTCGAAATGTTTTTCAATACTCAGTTCATTAATATCGAGTAATTCAGCACCCTGAAAATCATTTCTTAACAAAATACAAGAGCCCCCTCTGCGTTGCATTTGGCGAGAATAAATGGATGTTAAATGGAAATTATTTAGTTTAAGAAATTGTTCTTCGCCCCTAATTATAAAATGTTCTGTTAGGCATACGGCTATGACACCTTTATTAGACTCATGTAATTCACTAAGGGCTATGTCTAGTTCATGCATTTTATTCAGTGCCCCCGCGATATTTTGGTGTAAGATACTACATGATGTATTTTTGCTTACGAAAAAACGGTTTCTTAATAGTGTCTCCCGGAGAATTATTTACAGAAAAGTTTTTTCCATTAAGGGTTTTATTTACCACTGGGAAATAAAAGGGTATTGTGCCTTTACGAGGATAAGGTTTAATTGGTAAGACTGTAGTTGAGAGATTCTGTCTGTCATAAAAGTTTTTTCCATCAAGGGTTTTATTAACCACTGGGAAATAAAAGGGTATTGTGCCTTTACGAGGATTAGGTTTAATTGGTAAGACTGTAGTTGAGAGATTCTGTTTGTCAATGTGATACTTTAAGTTACTAAAAATTCGTCTCATGCCATGGTTATTTATTACTCCACTGTGCTTATAAAACATTGTATCACAGTATTCTAGATTCAAGTTAGAATCATACAGCATTGCATAATTATAAGTACAAATATCAGAATATAACAAGTTATTAAAAGATTCAATTCTTGAGTTATAAATATTGCTGTATCCATTAAACTTATAAGTGGGTAAACATAGAATTAAATTTGTGTAATTTATCGACATTAACATTTCGCGTATACTAATAACCAATTCACAATAATTTACAGTTTGCTCAAAATCTTTTTCGCCTATAAAAATCAAACAATAGTCATGTTTATTGTAGTTTAACAGTTTATGTTTCAAGTTAATTAGTAATTGTTTAATTCCACAGTTTGTTGAGATAAAGTGACAAACATTATGGCAAGGGAATGTATTTTGCGATATAGATAAAATAGTATTTACTTTATTACTACTAATAACACAAAGTTTTGAGCGAGAATTCGCTAATTCCAATTGTTGTTGTTGTTGTTGTTGTTTGAAAGATACGCTAGAAGTATCGTTTAGTTGTAGTTTTTTGTCGAGGACTATAGGTTCTTTGCTTACAGTTGTAGAAAGTGTATTGGAAACTAGACCGCAATTTCCAGGTGTGTCCTGCAGGGCTTCACATGAGAGGCTAGCAGCGCCATCTGTTGAAAACTCGCTGTAATTATTATTTTTGAGTCCAAGATCCATACAACTTGTGTTCATTTCTTCTTCAAAGGAAAGACATAGGTTTTTTGTACTTTTTTTACTGTATTTTTTCTTAGATGAAGTACCCTTTACTTTAGATTCCGAACAAATTTTTTGTAATGTTTTTGATATGTATTTTTGTTTATTTAAGGCATATTTTAATGTCATGTTTTCTTCACTGAGTTTTGCTATCTCCAAATGGGCACTCTCGAGGTCATTTCTGAGCTGTGATAATTCTTTATTCAAGTCATCTTTATCACTGTCATACCCAGTAGATAGGTCCGGAAGGCTAAATCTTCTAATTTCTGAATTTGTTGATTCGAATGATAGATTAAAAGACCTGTTTGACATGGTTTTATGCCGACGCAGTGTAACAAATTCGTCTGACATTATTGTTACCAATATTATTGCACACTACTTGGAAGGACAATGGCACACCTATAGCGACACCTGCCGTTGAAACAAGGCAATTTTACTGATGAATGCGATCGACGTTATAGTTGTTTTTGCTATTAGTTGCTAGATGGCAGTGTTTTATTGAACATCCTTTTTCTTTGAGAGAAATATGTCCAAAAAGTGCAAATCATCAGTGGGGATCGAACTCGAAAACTCTTGTGACTGACGGTTGCGCACACAACCATGAACCGATGTGCCAGTTAGTTATTAATAAAAGTGATGAAAATAAGGAATTGCTTCTACGTTTTCTTTAACGACGGTTAATTTAAGTCTAAGTTTGAATAATTAATGGAATCAGGCGTTACTTTGCGGAAATCCATGATATATAAGATATACAACTAGAATATTTAGTTTTAATTCCGCTAAACTACTGCAAGTTTGGGTGCATGCACAGGACCGCCCTCCCGCCCGCAAATATATGTACATGCAGGAGGTGTAATAGAAATAATGTAACATGCAACCAAACCGATCCTCGACACGTGTTTCGCCCCTCCACGGAGCATCCTCAAGAGATGTTGACTCGTCGACCGCTTGGACGCGGTCCAAGCGGTCGACGAGTCAACATCTCCTGAGGATGCTCCGTGGAGGGGCGAAACACGTGTCATTCGCGTCCAAGCGGTCGACGAGTCAACATCTCCTGAGGATGCTCCGTGGAGGGGCGAAACACGTGTCTTAATAAACTTCACTATGATTATACGCAGCACTTAGTTTTCATGTTTGTGGACTATTTTGAGTCAGTACATGATATTTATCACTTAAATGTTATAGTTAATGTTCTGCACTCAGTTTTGATATCGTTTTAAAGTCACTTATATTTATTATTTTACGGAGATAACACTTATCCATTGGAATTAGCACTTTAACTTTCTGTTTTATTAAAAATTATAACTCATTACTTCGTTTAACTATTTTTAATTATTTTTAATTATTGGAAGCCGTATCTGGTGGCGAGTGATGCGTACGCCCCTCCTTTAAACTTTGTTTTCCTATAATAAGACGAAGAAATAGTGTTAGAGCCGGCAGAATGTCTTGGATAACGAAAGGTATTAAAAACAGTTGCAGAACCAAAATAACGCTTAGATACAACTACTACTTAAATAGAAGCACTAATAATAAATTAGCGTATATAAAATATTGCAAAATGTTAAGAAAATGTATAAATAAAACTCAGTCGCTTTGTAACCAAAGATACATAACCAACTCTAATAATAAAAGTAAAGCAACATGGGACGTAGTGAAACGCTATGTTGATGGTACTGTACCTAGGACTAGTCAATTCATTGATTATATTGTCGATAGCGGTAGTACACTTAAATCTGGATCTGCCATAGCAAACATATTTAATAATTTTTTCATTGATGTAGTTCAAAATACTACTAGTTCTACTTCTGTCAATAATGAGTTTAAGCATCGCACATCAAATTTAAAAAGTAACGATTCTAGTACTTTTATAAAACCCACGGATGCAAATGAAGTTTTCTACTCAATAATTTCATTGAAAAATTCAAAGTCGGCAGGGTATGACGAAATTAATTGCGACTTATTGAAACGTATTGCCCTATTAATTACATATTAAATACATATGCCGATGACACAGCGATTCTAGTTCAAGGACGTACTTGGGAAGATGTGAAAGCAAAGGCGGAACTTGCACTGTCTACAATAATGAACTGGCTTGACTTAAACTTGCTGACACTTAATCTAAATAAAACTTATTATATACCCTTTGCAATTCGCCGCAACACCAAACCCACAAATACCTTCGCGATAAAAGCTCACTCATGTCAGAATCAGTTGGTATTGTGCTCATGCCCAACCATTGTTAGAGCTGATAGTGTGAAATACCTGGGTGTGCATATTGACGATGGGTTAAGTTGGGAGACACACCTTGATACACTATCAAATCGAACACTTCGTCTTATTCACATCTTCAAATCCCTCCGTGAATCTGCTGGGTTTGACACTCTCAAAATGGTGTACTTCGCATTATGCCAATCGATCATTGGATATTGCATAACTGCATGGGGTGGAGCAGCTAAGACTTGTTTTCTGAGAGCAGAGAGGGCACAAAGGGCGGTACTTAAAGTTATAACAAGAAAACCACATAGATACCCAACAACGCAACTTTACACTGACTGCAAAGTATTAACAGTTCGACAGCTCTTTGTTCTTCATTCTGTTCTCAGAATACATGGCTGCTTACCACCTTCTGACCCTAGGAAGCGAACATATGTTCCCTCAGGTGTACAACACAATACGTCGTTCGCAAGACATCAATACTATGTCCTGAGTATTCATATATATAAAAAACTACAGAAGGAACTAGACATAATTGACTTAAATAAATATAAAGTTAAATCAAAGACTACGGATTGGCTCATGCAGCAGGACTATATTAAAACAGAATCCTTACTAGCATACATCACTTAAAATGTCCCTAACAAACAAACAAACAAACAAACAAACACACACACACACACACACACACACACGCACGCACACGCACACGCACACGCACACGCACACGCACACGCACACGCACACGCACACGCACACGCACACGCACACGCACACGCACACGCACACGCACACGCACACGCACACGCACACGCACACGCACACGCGCACACGCGCACACGCACGCACGCACGCACGCACGCACGCACGCACGCACGCACGCACGCACGCACGCACGCACGCACGCACGCACGCACGCACGCACGCACGCACGCACGCACGCACGCACGCACGCACGCACGCACGCACGCACGCACGCACGCACGCACGCACGCACGCACGCACGCACGCACGCACGCACGCACGCACGCACGCACGCACGCACGCACGCACGCACGCACGCACGCACGCACGCACGCACGCACGCACGCACGCACGCACGCACGCACGCACGCACGCACGCACGCACGCACGCACGCACGCACGCACGCACGCACGCACGCACGCACGCACGCACGCACGCACGCACGCACGCACGCACGCACGCACGCACGCACGCACGCACGCACGCACGCACGCACGCACGCACGCACGCACGCACGCACGCACGCACGCACGCACGCACGCACGCACGCACGCACGCACGCACGCACGCACGCACGCACGCACGCACGCACGCACGCACGCACGCACGCACGCACGCACGCACGCACGCACGCACGCACGCACGCACGCACGCACGCACGCACGCACGCACGCACGCACGCACGCACGCACGCACGCACGCACGCACGCACGCACGCACGCACGCACGCACGCACGCACGCACGCACGCACGCACGCACGCACGCACGCACGCACGCACGCACGCACGCACGCACGCACGCACGCACTGTTTGGCCAAACACTGTCTCTTAAGATACAGGTCTCCTAGTTTAAGAGACAGGGTTTATAATTTTTGGTTATATAGATTTTGTCAAATAGTTCCTATGTATGACCTACCACCTTATGTCTAATCTGTATATAACTTTTTGGATAAATAAACATTTATTATTATTATTATTTATTTATATCGGAACCTTTGGCTCACATTATAAATCTATCTTTTGAACAAGGATGTTTTACAGACAAACTTAAGTTGTCGATAATAAAGCCACTGCATAAGAAAGGGTCAAAATCAGACATAAATAATTATAGACCTATTGCTTTAACTCCGGTCCTATCTAAGATCTTTGAAAAAATTATGCTCAAAAGAATAGTAAACTTCCTAGATAAATATGACATTTTGGCACCGGAACAATATGGTTTCAGGAAATATCGGTCAACGCAATTAGCTTCCTTCACCTTAATAAACAGCATCATTAACCCTTTCAGTCCCCACGTCCACAATTGAGGACACAAAGTTTAGAAAAATATTTAAGTATTAAAACCTATTCAATTGTAGTTGAAAACGATTGTGCCCTTTTGCGCACATTATAAAGTATCGAAAACGGTACTAGGAACGCCATCTTTTACTACACTTTTCCAACTTTCGATCAAGTTTTTACAGGTAGCCGGCAAAGTTTTGAGGCGCACAGGTAAGTGTTTCTTTTGTACCTAAATAAAATGATTTTATCAAAAATATCGACATGTAATAAATACAGGGTTATTGGTAAAACACTAACAACCTCTTAGGACTACATTACTAACATCATAAACAACAACTTTTGTTCTATGACTTTTAATAATTCATCGGATTTTAATTCATCAGACTTTCATACAAAAATAAAAGTATTTAAATTGAACGCTCTAAATGTTACGAACTCTACGCGTAGCAAAAGAAAGCGCTAGTAAGGTAAACGTAAACAAACTGCCGTGTCTAGTGCAATAGGCAGGGGCGGGGAGCGGGGGACGGGCGGCGGGGGCATTTGAACTTGACCTATTTATCTGCGCCCGAGCGGCCGTCAGTCGTTCGCTTTGATGCGCTCGCGTCGCGTCATACGAGTCCTTGTAACAATATTCGGTAGTGCGGACGTAATTATCATTGCACGATGGCGTATCAGTATTCAAATGTCGAGTACACAGAAATGGTGCGAATGCTTGCTCGGTGTGATGACAATGTTGCTGAAGCCTGTCGCCAATATGCCATACGATTCCCGAACCTGCCTACACCTAGCCGAGTAACTATGCTAGCCGCCACACAGCGGTTACGAGATCACGGGCAATTCCGGCATGCCATGAGGGATAGTGGTCGTCCACCGAGGCACACAGTACGAGAACAAGAAGACATCCTGGAATTTTTCGAAACAAATCCAGCAGCAAGTACCAATGACGCAGCCCGGCAGTTCAATGTTACTCAGTACTTCGCGTGGAGTGTCATTCACGCTGAAGGAAAATATCCGTTTCACCTTCATCGTGCGCAGGAGCTCACTGAACCGGACAAACCCGCACGAGTTGCTTTTTGCAATTGGTACTTAGCTGAACGACCTACCATTTTATGGACTGACGAAGCTACATTTGGAAGAATGGGGTTATTTAATACTCGTAACGAACATTTATGGTGTTATGAAAATCCGCGCCAACCCAGACCGCATAATTATCAACATCGCTTTAGTGTGAATGTGTGGGCGGGAATTGTGAATTCCACATTACTAGGCCCTATCTTTTTGAACAGACTAAACGCTGAAACGTACGAACAATTTCTTACCGAAACACTACCGGTATTAGAAGATGACATACCACTCGCCGATTTACGTGGTATGTACTTTCAACAAGACGGGGCGCCGGCGCATTATGCTCGCCGAGTCAGAGACGTATTAAACAGGATTTATCCTGGTCGATGGATAGGACGTGGCGGGCCGCGCGCTTGGCCTCCTAGATCGCCAGATATCACTCCTTTAGACTTTTATTTGTGGGGACATGTAAAGACATTAGTGTACACAGGTCACGTAATCACAAGCCGCGAGATATTAATTGAAAAAATAATTTGGGCATTTGATCAAATTAAAACGAACTCTGATGTGCTATCGCGAGTAAATGAACAGTTAATTTTTAGGTGTGGACTTTGTGTTGGTTGTGAAGGTGATTATTTTGAACGCTATGTGCGCGATACTCACCGACATCCACGAGATTTGAACTTGAGAGGTAATAATTTGTAAATACTGATTTAAATAATTATTAATCCAATTATTGTAAATATGCCGATTCCACTTTTTAAATACGCCTGCATTAAAAAATAAAAATGTATTAATTAAGTCAAAGAATGTTTAACGTAACTTTCGTCACATTACATACGATTTATTCTTATTTTATTCTTTAATGTAGCCAGTCCTAAGCCTGGTTAAGTATGAAGGGAGAGTGGATTCAGTCTACGTACAAACAATTACTTTTATCAAGTGTTATCCGAATTTACAGGAAATGTGACAAGTAGTTGGTAATGTTTTTATTACAGTGTTTAGTACGTGAGTACTGTGAAAGATCAAGGTCATTTCCATGTCAAAAATGTCCGATTGTAGGTATTATTTGGCTTTTGCGTAGAAAGGCGGGAAATCGTAGCGTAGAGAGTTACCAAATCAGAATTATTACTCCGAGCGATAGTGCACGGGAGGCGTAGGTACAACAAAATACAGAATCGAAATGTGTTAGACAGGGCAACGAAATCTTGAAAGTTTGTTTTTGGTAAATGTATTAAGTTTTGTATAAAGTCATAGAACAAAAGTTGTTGTTTATGATGTTAGTAATACAGTTCTGCAAGGTTGTTAGTGTTTTACCAATAACCCTGTATATATCTATTATTTATATCTTTACTGTCATCGTAAATGTGTTTGTTATTACGATTCATCGTTATTTATAAAATAAAACTTGTTTTTTGCTTTGTCCTCAAATGCGCACAACCGGCACAAGTGTACTTTTCCGAAACATGCAAAGTACGTAATTAGATGTGGTATAGTTGATAAATTTCAATAATTTTCTTATAAATTGTGCCAAATAGTTTTAGAAAGTTACTTATTTATTTATTTTACATGTTTTTTCTTTATTTTCAGGCGTGAATATTGTTTCACGCTATGGGGGGCGTTGATTTGTTAGACCAATGCATGAGTTACTACATAACGTTCATAAAATCGAAGAAATGGCCGCTTTGCATGATTTTTCACGCTTCGGATGTGGCTGTTGTCCAAACTTTTCGAGTGTATCAAAATAATAATGATTTGTTTGGGACTCCAAAAAAGAAGCAACTTATGCTACTTCATTTTCGACGTCGACTTGCTGAGAGTTTGATTTTACAAAACAAAACAAAAACTGCCAAACGAGGTTGTCCAAGTGGTAGCAGCCCCATTCCACATAAAATACCAAGAAGGTCAAGTGAAGTTCGACCTGCTACTGAAATTGCAAGAGACACTTTAGGCCATTTTCCTGCACATGATGATGGGGCAGGAACACGCTGCAATATAGTGGGATGCAAAGGAAAATCACGTGTACGTTGCATAAAATGCAACGTACACGTGATTTTCGACATTTGTCGAATGTTAGGTATGACAGGCTAAAAACTAGACTGGTGAGCCTAATAAATTCCTATTCGAACCAAAGTTAATAATTATATTGTTACTTTAGCTTATATATGTATAGTTTGTCATAATAAATATATATATAAAATAACAGCTTTTTATTGGAAATAAAAAAGCCTCGGACCGTTATCTATGACGAATGTCCACAATTGTGCACATAAAGAAAAAACAGATTTTCTGAAAAAGTATGAAATCAGAATTTTTTTTCTAATTTTATTTATATTATTTTTAGTGTCCCGTAACCACAAAAATTTAATTACACCTGGACAAGAAACAAAAAAAAATCAGGTCTGACAATATCAATCATAAAATCCCAACAACAGCTCTACTGTTAGACCTCAGTAAAGCATTTGATTTCGTTGATCATTTGATGCTCATCTCGAAACTTGACAAATGTGGAATAAGGGGATCTTCTTTGTTATGGTTTCAGTCCTATTTGCAAAACAGGAAACAATTCGCTAGGATTACAAAATTTGATACTGGAACAAATAATGTAGTTAAGTTTAACTCGAAACACAGGATTAACTATTCTGGGGTGCCTCAGGGTAGCATCTTAGGGCCCTTGTTATTTCTTATTTACGTCAATGACCTTCCACGTGCACTCACACATGACTGTGTCTTCTTTGCAGACGACACAACCATAATTCTGGACTGTAAAAATATAGATACATATGAAACGGAAATATATAAAACGTTAGAAGATGTAATTCAATGGTTAGACATAAACAAATTAAAAATAAACATAGAGAAAACGAAACTAATTAACTTCAAAACATATAAGAGTAAAAACATCTAATTAAATATATGTTACAATAATTCACTTATACAACAGATAAACAGCGCAAAATTCTTATTAAAAAAAATATTACATAAACAACTATATGATTACCTTACTTCTATTGATTACCCCTATAAAAAGCAATATGGTTTCCGCCCAAAGTCTAACACTGTAGCTGCAACTGTTGATTTAGTAACCAACATAAGACTTAATATTGATCAGAAAAAAATTACATTAGGTATTTTCATTGACCTAAAAAAGGCTTTTGATACGGTGAGTCATGAAATTCTGTTATTAAAACTCAAAGACATAGGTATCACTGGAAAGGTAAATGACATTCTCAAATCGTACCTTTCAGATAGATCTCAAGTTGTTAAAATTAATAATCAGCAAAGTGGTCCCCAACCAGTTACTTGTGGCATTCCACAAGGATCAATATTGGGACCCCTGTTGTTCCTCATTTATGTAAACAACATACATGAAATTGGACTAAAGGGAGATATCACTTTATATGCCGATGATACCAGCCTCTTCTACTTTGGCCACTCATTAGAATCAGTACTATGTGATGCTCAGCAAGACCTAGACATATTACATACCTGGCTACAGTCTAATTTACTAACAATCAATGCCTCGAAAACAAAATACATAATCTTCTCTGCAAAAAATAAAAAGATTAAAAGTCACAGTCCTCTTACTATTGATGGTGAAATACTAACTAAAGTTAACAACGACAAATATTTGGGTCTCGTTCTTGACAGCCAGCTTACCTGGAAACAGCATATCGAAAAGGTCCGTAGCAAAATATACTCATTAACAGGAGCCTTAAGAAGTATAGTTCGATGTCTCCCGAGACCTGTCAGATATACTATTTATAATTCGTTGGTCAAACCTCATTTAGATTATTTGATCGAGGTATGGGGCTCAGCCACTAAATCAAACCTGCAAAAACTCCAAGTAACACAAAACAAAATAATAAAAACATTATTCCAATATCACTATTTAACACCTACCATTCAAATATATAAAGAAACGAAATTATTTAATCTAACCCAAACTTACAAATACAATACATGCATTCTTATTAGAAAAATACTTACTAAAGATACTCACTCTCAAATCACATTTACTAAAAATATAGATTACCACAAACGTATGACAAGGCAGGCTAATAACCTATGCTTGAGAATACATAGAAAAAACTATGGAAAAAGGAGTATCCTTCACGAGGGAGCTCAACAATACAACAAATTACCTAAAAATATTAAAGAGGCAAAATCCCTGTCCTCATTTAAGCAATTACTAAAAAGCCACATTTTAAAGGACTTTTCAAAATAACTTAATTCATAAAAAAGCGTGTTAAAAACAAACCACTACTCTAAATATGAAGTACACATAAAACGTAAATAATAATATGAAACAATTTTATACGAATAATATCTTACAACATGATTATTGATGTGCGACAATATAACTTAATATAAACACATATTTAATTTATCTAAATATAACTTTATATATATGTATATATGCAACACAGATTAATGTCACTTCACACTACAAAATTTATAAACGAATAAATACCTAGATATATCATACATAAATATACGAATTAAACAAACACTACTGATGATAGATATTAGTTTACTTTGTGCGGGATTTGAAATAAAAGGACGTGTGTGTTGTGCTGCAAGTGTATTGAGCGACTGTTTTGTTAGAAGAAGTACATCATTAATATATTTAAATTACTTATACATAGCTATTCCTAAGTACATATCAGTGTTGAACGTATTACGTCTCAACATACCGCCCACCAAAAGACCTGTAGGTCTTTTAAGAAACAATGCGATAAAATATTACATAATTATGATTACTACCACTAAACAACGTTGTATAAAACTATTGAGGTGTATGGTTTTAATCTTTAGCATGCACAAAGAATTAAGCCTGTTAAACAAAACAAAACAAGATTAATTTCTTTAAAGAGCATGTTTACAAACAGTGTGAATCGACTAACTATGTATAATGTTATTTATTCCTTTATACATTAAATATATATTAGGTTTCATTGAGAGGCAATGGACATAACTTGGTTACAGTTCTTTTTGTTACGGAACTACCACTTTTGACACTATACACCCTCGTTAGACCGTCTGGACCTGGGTGCTTATCGACGATTCGTCCCAACGACCATTTTCCAGGCGGCAGGTTATCAGTTTTTATCAAGACTATATCTCCGATCTTAAATCCTTCTTCCTTTTTATGCCACTTAGGACGCTGTTGGAGTCTGGATAAATATTCATCCTGCCATCGCCGCCAGAAGTCGTGAACAATTTTCTGTGTATGTTGCCAGCGAGATAAGCTGGACAGTCTTATGTCTTTCATATCAGGTGATGGTACAACTATAGGTGCCTCCCCAATTAAAAAATGTCCTGGCGTGAGTGGGTTTGTGTTGTCTGGATCAGTGTCGTTCATAGGGCATAGCGGACGGGAATTCGAGCAGGCTTCCACTTGGCAGAGTATCGTCGTCATCTCTTCATATGTCAGGTGAGTTGTTACGATTCTTTTCAGATGGTATTTAATGGATTTAACACCAGCCTCCCATAATCCACCGAAAGAGGGACTGTAAGCGGGAATGAAATGCCACTGAGTACCTTCTGTTGCTAGTGTTTCTGCAATTTCTCCATTAAACTGTAGGCTTGCTTCTTTCCAGGCATCTCGGAGCTCTTTATCAGCTCCCACAAAGTTACGCCCTTGATCACTCCACAGATGATTACATTTGCCTCTCCTTGCAACAAAGCGTCTAAACGCGCCTATAAACGCTTCCGAAGTAAGATCACTTACGAGCTCAATATGGATTGCCTTCGTGGACATGCAGATGAATATAGAAACGTAGGCCTTTGTAGTCCTGTTTCCTCGGCCCTTAGATAGCAAAATTTGAAAAGGCCCCGCGAAGTCTACACCACTGTTCAGGAATGGCCTAGAGGGAGTTACTCTCTTATCGGGTAAATCACCCATAATTTGAGCTCTAGAGGTAGCACTAAGTCTAGCGCAAATGAAGCATTTGTGTATATGTTTCTTAGCTAGTGATTTTGCCTTTAAGATCCAGTATTTTGAACGTAAATAGCATAACATCAGTTGAATTCCTCCGTGAAGTGTCTTAAGGTGCGCTTCGGCTATAATCAGAGGTGTCAAAGTGTTTTTATTTCCAAGGATAATTGGATTTTTTCTTTCATCAGGTAAGTTTGCGTGTCTAAGGCGTCCGCCCACCCTGAGGATATGTTTATTATCAAGATATGGTGCGAGGGATCGCAACGGACTTCTCCCTTTCACTTGTTTATTTATCTTTAATCTTTCTATTTCTTCCATGTATTCTTCTTCTTGAACTCTTTTAATGCAAACTGTCAGTGCATCTTCTAATTCTTGTGTAGTTATTTGTTTATTCATGTTTACACTGACCTTGTAATTCAAGAATCTTTTACAGTAACAAACAACCTTGAGTAGTTCTGATAAGTTGTTCAAATTCTCAAATTGTGTAGTTATAGATTTTTCTTGTTCTTCTGTGCTGAGGTGAGTAATAACCTTCTTTGTTTTAATTTCCATGTCTGTTGTCATTACTTCTTGTTTACTAATCTTTATTTCTTTTTCAGATAACCAACCTGGCCCTTTCCACCACAAGTCACATTTCTTCAGTTCGGACAGCAACATTCCTCGAGAGGCTATGTCTGCGGGATTATCACTTGACGGTACATGATACCAACGCTTGTTATTTAGGTTTTCTATAATTTCGACGACACGGTTGGCAACAAACGTTTTCCATCGATTAGGATCACCACATAGCCACGCTATAACTATAGAGGAATCTGTCCATGCATACATATCTGAAGTTGGGATTTTCATAGCTAGCCCAATTTGTTTCATGAGCTTTGAGAGAAGTAATGCACCACATAACTCCAGTCTTGGTAAGGATATTGTTTTCAGAGGTGCTACTCTTGTTTTAGAAGCAATGAGGTTTATTTCAACCTTGTCATTTGTTTCAGTTCTTATATAAACTGCTGCAGCGTAAGCTCGCATCGAAGCGTCACTGAACCCATGTAATTGTATATTTGTTTTGTTTGTTTCAGTGGTACCAAGCCATCTGTTCATTTGTATATCGTTCACACTAGCAAAATCTGACCTTATCTTACTCCATTCGTCACGTAATTCTTCACTTACGTTCTGATCCCAACTCACTCTTTCAAGCCATAGGTTCTGTAACAGTATTTTTGCCATTACGGTACTCGGTGCAATCCAACCAAGTGGATCGAATATCCTCTGTAAATCAGCTAATATACTTCGTTTTGTTACGTGAGAGTCTTCAGATGCTGGTAAAGTCAGATTGTATTGAAATGTATCTGTTTTCAGGTTCCATACAATACCCAATGCCTTTATTGTTCCATCAAGATTCATATCAATATGTGCGTTTGTTGACCTTTTTTCTTCATCTATCGTTTTCATAAAATGGATATCGTTGGATGACCATTTTGTGAGTTGAAAACCGCCTTTTTGTAATATGTTCGTAACAGTTTTGGCCAGAGAAATAGCAGTTTCGGTGTCATCAGCTCCATCAAGCCAGTCATCCATAAAAAAATTGCCTTTGATGGATTGCACAGCGAGTGGTTCTTCCTTTCCTTCATCATCAGCTGTTTGGTGAAGGGTTCTAACCGCAAAATACGGTGCAGATGCTGTGCCGAATGTGACCCTTAGCAAACGGTATTCTTGGAAATCATCGCCTTCATCAGGTCTCCAGATAATGCGCTGGAAGTCTGCGTCTTCACGAGTCACCAATATTTGGCGATACATTTGTTTGATATCGGCCATGAAGCAGACACGCTTCATTCTCCATTTCATAAGAAGATTTCTTAAATCATCTTGCAGCTGCGGACCTACCAATAATTCTTCATTTAGTGAAATATTGTTTGTGCCTTTGCAGGAAGCATCAAAAACAACGCGTGTTTGAGATGTCTCCTTGTCAGTACGAACTACAGCGTGGTGAGGTAAGTACACCGATATTGTTTCTTTTTCTCTTTCAGGTATTCTTTCCATATGTGCTTGTTCTATGTAATCATTAATCACTTTTGTATATTCTTTTTTCAGGTCTGGGGACTTCTTGAACTTCCGCTCAAGTTGCAAGAATCTTTGTTTAGCTATCTCCTTTGTGTTTCCTTCAGGTGTTCGTAACCTTGTACATGTGCTCGTTTCATTTAGTTGTGGACTGTAAGTTTTGAACGGTAATTTGACTATGTACCTTCCTTCTTGATTTCTAGTTGTTGTTTTCTGATAGATATCTTCGCAAATCTTATCTTCTTTTGTTAAATGTCTATCCTTGTCAATCTCTACTTCCCATATCGATTTCAAAATTTCATCTACATCGACTTGGTGATGCATAACAAGGTAGGTATCATTTTGTGTTTTTTCACAGATATCTCCGAAAATAATCCAACCCAGGTTTGTTTTTTGTGCAGTTGGAGTGCCTGGTGGACCCTTCATCAGCTCTGGCTGTATAATCTGTGCATATTCTTTGACTCCTAATAGCAGATCAATAGAGCCAGGTGTTAAGTAATTTGGATCAGCCAAGTTAAGGCCGTCGATGTGAGGCCATGGTTGATTGGTGATTGTTTTGGTGGGTATCTTAGTGGTCAGTTGTTTCGACATCACGTAGGCTTGGATTGGTAAACTATAATTGTGGTCCCACTGTGATCTTATGTTTAGCTGTACCACGTGCTTGATCTCTGTTCTCGAAGATCCCACTCCTACAACGCATCCCTTGAATGGTTGTCGCTTCAGTTTCAATAGTTGAGTCGCTTTCTCGCTTATGAATGTAGCTTGAGAACCTTGGTCTATTAGCGCGCGTAGTGAAATGATTTGACCTTCTGCATTTGATGCTTTCACTATAGCAGTCGCTAACAGTGCTATTCCGTGTCTAGTTGTGTGATGCGACGCGATCATTGTGTTCACTTGAACTGCTTCCTTCTCTTCTACTACATGCTGCGAAGGCAACGGTTGTGAAGTGCTCGGTGTAGCCGCTGGTTCTGTGTTCTTAGTCTCATGTAGTAAAGAATGATGACGTCGGTGACATTTCTGACAAGACACCCGTAGATTACATCTCTTTACAGAGTGCCCAAGTCCTAGACAGTTAAAACATAAACGTTTGTTCTTGACAAATTCGGTTCGCTCATCGAGTTTCATATCAATAAATTTCTTGCAGTGACACAACGTGTGATTTTCTTTGCACATGATGCATGTCCTTTCTTTATTTGGTATGGCAACGTGGTAAGAGCGTTCTTTGACTTGTTTCTCTTTTGTGTTATGGTTAGCTGTAACGCCTGTAACTAACTCCAAAGTGCGGAACTTGGACTCCATGAAGGTCTTTAATTCTTTCCAAGTAGGCAATACTTCACTGTCTTCCTTATAGGCAAACTCTTCCCAGCCCTTATGTGTCTCTGGGTCAAACTTCTGAACAAGTAGAAATATTATTATATGATCCCAAGAGCCTGTAGGTATTTTTAAATTTTCTATGTTATTAAGGCATTCTGTCGTGGTATCTAACAAGCCTTTTAATTGGGCGGCTGATTGCGAAGTCATTTTCTTTTGATGAAATAACCTTTTCATGATACAGTTCAATATTATGCGTCTGTTACCATACCTTTTATTTAAAATATTCCATGCAGTTGGGTAATTACTAGACGTTACTTGTATGTGAGTCAATAACGCCTCAGCTTCTCCACTTACACTAGTTTTTAAATAATGTAATCGCTGTACATCACTGAGGTTATTATTTTCATGCACCAAGGAAGTAAACAAATCTTTGAAAGTCGGCCATCCTTCATAATTTCCATTAAACTTAGGTAATTCTATTTTTGGTAAATGCACTATCTTTGGCGATGTATATGTTACGTTCATACTTGAATTTTTTGAATCCATCGATGTCGGTTCCGTTAACGACGTGAGCATATCTTTCAAATCACCTTGTAATGTGCTGTATAATTCTTCGTAAACAAAGAATTCTTCGTTCAAAAAGTACGGCAAAATTCCTTTTTGTTCCTTGGGCGTTATCTTTACTAATCCATCATGTGCATTCTTGAATGACGTCCAATACTCATCAATAATTTTCAAACGTGCTTCAATATATCCCTTTGTCAACCTTCCCTTTGGACACTTTTTCAAGTTTGTTTGCGTTTTTTGTAGTAAATTAGCACCATCTTCCAACACTGCGAGATATCTTTGTTGTTCTTGCGTAGTACTCATAATTGTTTCACTATATTGGCAAACAAATCTTCAATCAAATTATTAGTAAAACTTGATAATCTTCCGTAATAACACTAATTACTTAGTTGCAAACATATTTGTCACAATCCATTAGAACGAGGTGTTTTTTCTATGAATCCTTATCGCTGTGGAATGCGGTTCTTTTGTTCTAGCGACCAGATATTTTTGCTTCGTAGTTTTTGCATTCGGCTCGAATACGACCATATGATGATAGATATTAGGTTCACTTTACTTTGTGCGGGATTTGAAATAAAAGGACGTGTGTGTTGTGCTGCAAGTGTATTGAGCGACTGTTTTGTTAGAAGAAGTACATCATTAATATATTTAAATTACTTATACATAGCTATTCCTAAGTACATATCAGTGTTGAACGTATTACGTCTCAACAACTACTTACATTATCACAAACAAATAAATGCCTAAATATGCAATTTAATAAATATAAAGAAACACTAGATACATAATTATATCATCATAAAATATATACATATAATCATATAATATATAAATACATATATGTATAATGAATATATAAATATATAGTAATAATCTACAAGATGAACACACAGACAATAGCACCTAATCACAACATAATAATATTTTTTATCGCAATGAAATTGTTAATGTGTCATAAGCCTTAACAAACAAATAACTCGCCTCACACACTCACACTTTCACCAAAGAAACAATGCCCTGCTTAGCAGCTTTGGTGCGAAGATTTTTGTAACTACCCTGTTTCTGGTAATTATTATAAACTGTATTATTAAGCACGTAATCAGCACATAAATAAGTTTTAGTGAACTATTATAATACTGCTCACTACACCAATCGGCTTAGTATATATATATTTTGTTCTCTTTTGTATTTTCTCTGTAAGTGATTTGTAAATCTTTTGAGAAAATAAATAAATATCTTAAACCGTATGTGTGGCCACTCCTTAAATGGCAACGCGACACATAGCATATGTGGCATAATATTAGGCAAAATCAATCATCGACTGAAAGTGAAGGTTGATCACCGTCCGTAGGTGTAATACAGCATGAGACGATACCTTGATACACAGCTTCGGTCCCACCAATACCGAACACTGGAACGCGCGCATGCTTACGGTGTAAACCTAACCGCTGCACACAAGCCTCCGTAATAAAAGTTGCTTGGCTCCCTGTATCAATAATGCAGCGAACAGTGTATTTCTGCGAACCTACATGAACATTGATTAGCGCTGTACACAAGAGTACCGTACTCGCACTAACCGAAGGAGCAATGGATTGCGAATCATTACGTGATTCACCGCCGTCATTGCGGTGCGGGAAGTACTGGGTACGGGCTCGTCTATAGACTCGGTCACGGGGAATGAAATAGGACTTGGATCGACTTCACTGATAATAATTGGCAAACTATGTGTTTCGAAATGAATTAAAGTGTGGTGTCGTTTGTGACACGTACGGTAAACAAAATTTGATTTGCATTATTTCACGTCATGACCTACGTTTAAGGGGCCGTTCAAGTATTACGTAAGCACTATAGGGGGGCGGGGGGGTCTTTGCTTTGCTTATTTTTGATGACATGGAGGGTGGAGGGGTCTAGATGGTGATTACGTCAGCAGTAGTTATTTACTTTTTTACACATATGGCAACCCACACATTGTCTATGTTTGAAAACGAAACGCATTTTCGGGGATTCCCAAAAATAATGTATACGTTTAGGTACTCGCTTGGACCGAGTAGGGAAATTACCGCGCGCTATTCATTTGTCTAAATTTCTTCCGTCAATCTATTATTTCGTTTCGGTACGATTGACGATTTGATGGCACGATGTTGAATGGCTCGATGAGAACGATGTAGACATTTAAAAATCGGATGAAAGTGAGCAGACACACAACATTGAGCAGCAAACACCCAATATCATCGAAAAATTAGAATCATGGGTTCGGGTGTCGTGGACTGAAGACTGTTAATTGAACTTAATATGTATACCAAAAATTTAAAAGAAGTTTTTTTTTGTTCGTAATATTACTTAAGATTATAATATTTGTACCTTGCTTTATGTTGAATACCGTGTCAATAAAGTTTGTTTAAATGAATATTATGTGCGTTAAAGTCTAAATATTAGTATTTAGACTGTAACACAAAATTGTAATAAAGCAATCAGACTATCAACAAAATGTTTTCTTTCTTTACAGAAAATGTGACAATTATTTTAAGATGAATCGAAAACAATACTCAGCCTCAAACTTATATTATAATTAAATTCTTAGAGAATACGAGGTCAGTCTAGGTATATTCGACCATTTAACTTTTTGTCCATCTTCTGTTGTGGTATAATTGCTAATATTCAAAGATTTAAAATCCTAAAAGCTCTCATGTGAAAGTTCATGGGCTGTGAATGGTGAGCCTTTCTTTTTTCGGTTTTAATAAGGGTTATGTACTGATCAGGCACATAAATGGGTGAAGACTTTAACATTTTTGAATGAAGCCTTTGAAATGTTTCTCTGAATCAAAGAATGAGCAGCATCGCCTTCGTTCTGCATGTGTCCTTTAATAAGAAATTTTAGAGTGATACTTCTTAAATTTGGGAACTCTTTGATGGCGTATTGATACTGTTTACCTTCAGCTTTACATTTGTCAATATAATAACGATGCAAAGCCGCAATAGACAAGCTACCGTCAATAAACTCACATTTTGTGCGTGCACGGCAGTAATGGCTCTCAATCCGTGGAATTGAGTTAATGTATGCTTTGACACCATCTTTCAAAGATGCATCCTACTTGGCTTGGTTTGAATTCACGACATGCGGGTCCAATTTCTCTGGCATCAAATTGTTTTTTTGATTTGGACACAGTAGTCTATGCCTTACCACTGTTTCTCAAAAACTTGGTTCTGTTTTTCTTCCATAATTCTGGCTCAGCTTTCCTTTTTCGGGATAGGAGCTGAGCGTCTACGCTAGGAGAATGACTATCAACGCCAAGCTGGTGAATGTCGATAATGGGTGGCGGAATAGACATGTTAGGTGGCTGAGTGTTAATTAGGGCTTTCATCCCGGGAATCTCGGTCTCGAAAATTTCGAGAGTCTCGACGATTTTTAGTTATTTTCGAGACTCGAGATTGATATCTTCAGTCTCGGGAATAACGAGACTTGAGACTTAAGTCACATAATTAAGAGTATTATAAAATCTACTAAACCAATAGTATTCTTTTATTCTGGTTACATGGACATGGCAACACTGCTTGGTATAATCTGTGGAGATTGAATAACCTTGTTGAAGAACGACACGGATTTTGATAATTTCACATTTTACGTTTCTTTAACATCTTTAGTGAGCACCTACCACTATTACCACTATAAAGTGAAAAAAACTGTCATAAATAATTTTTAATTTTATAATTTGAATTTTTGCGGTATATTTAATAAAGTACATCAACATTGCTAGGGATATTTGAGGCTTAGTATCATAACTTTAAAAGTACTGGCCATACAAAAAAGAATTATAAAAACATTACGCATCAAAATACTCCTCAGCATCGCTGTCGACCGGCAGTGTGTCCAGAAGACTGGCAGCGTTGCCACGCTGTATGGCAACGCTGATTCTTTGGCCAAAAAATAGGCCAGCTCTCTGGTCACGTGTAGAGTCGACTAATCGCTTTGCGATCTCTTTAAACAAAAAGCGAGGACTCGGACCCTATGACCCGTATTTTAACCCCAAACGGCTCGAAAATATAACCACTTATCAGGTTATTATACTTTTGCCGTTTGAGGGTCTCTGCAGATGCAGCAGCAGCACCAGCACAGCTCGCCGAGCTGGAAAGATGAGATGGCGCAAGGGTGTCGACGCATTTTGTCCCACACATTCCCAACTTCGATGGCAATGTTGTCATACCGTCTGGTCTTTTCCCATCGTCACGTGCCAAACCACTTGGTTCTAAAACGACGGGCATGCAAGGCGGTTCGGCTTTCATCCAAATTCATGAAGAACACGTGTTTGACGAACACCTGGATGTCAGAGCCGCCTGCGAAATCCCCAGGAAGTCTACCCTGCTTTTACTGATTATAGATAGTTATTTAATAATCAATTTAATGTTTCATTTAATTTGATTTCTTTATTTAATCACTAAAAACAGAAGTTCGTTTTTTTTGTAGACTGTTAACTTTTTTCTATTTCTACTATAAAAGCATTTTTTTATGTTAATATTTTATTTAATTTCATATTAGAGTATTAAATACTAAGTATGTTATAATTTTTTAAAGTTTTTAATTGTGTTGATGTGTGTACTTGATTGAAATATCTTGTTTCGACTACCTAAATGGGATAAATATAATACGAAACTCACAATTAAATAATCCCCAAGTATGTAACCTACTTTTGAAATAGTCTCGAAAGTTTCGTTTTTTCCGGGAATTTCGAGACCAAACCGAGTCTCGATTTTATTTTCCCGGGACGCGGAAATGCAGCGAAACTGAAAGCCCTAGTGTTAATGTTGGGTGACTGAGTGTTAATGACAGGTGGTTGAATATCATTGGTGGGTAGTTGAATATCAGCGTTGGATAGTTGTGTGTCTATAATTGGTGGCTGGGTATTAATTTCGTGCGGCAGGATATTATCGTAGAATGACTGAGATTTTACACCAGAAGGTCCAAATTGAGGTAAAATATCAAGTCATTTAGCAATTAGTTTTGGATGTATATCTTCCTCTGAAACAGAAGAATTTGGATCATTGCATCGTTTGTTGGGCTGGAAATTAGGATCTTTCACACATCTAAGGAAAATCATCTGGTGTGCTACTTGATGAGTCACTGTCGGAGTCGCTACCCGAAACACTCTGTTCAACGACTTTTATTGGCATTTTATTGTTTGGGCGTCCTATTATAGATTGTACATCATCATCTTAAACCTCAAGTAATGTTAGGCTAAGATCATGCTGACTGTCTGGTAAAGAGTTTGTATCAAAACTATCATTGGATATTGTGTCTTGTTGAACGGCTTGAGAAATAGAAGATCCTTGTCTATGTTGTTGGATGTTGTGAGTGGATAATGCTAGATTATCGTTGTCGAATTTTAAATCTTTGTTTGCAGTTGTACTGCAGACCACCATGTTCACAATTTTTCTTGATCTGTTATTCATTCTGTAAATAATATACAAAAGCTATTTTATACCCTATAAATATAAAACAATCCCAAGTAATAATTATTTCTTAGCAGGACAAATTAAATAACCTACTTCATTAAACACGTTTTAAAATAACAGTTTTTTTTTAAATAATAACACACAGAAATGAGATAGAATAAAAAAAATACAGCAATCACTAACACATTAAACACAAAACAGAATTAAAATTAAATACGGTAATTTTGATAAAACAAAGGATAATATTCTCATTTATGAATTATATTCAAAACAGACGCGTTTCTAAAACTGCAAATAAGCATAAAAAAAGTATTACATTACTCGTGTATAATTTAATACAAAACGGAAGTATTTCTAAATTTGGCAGTGCAGTATTATAAAATATGATAATACTTACATGATTTTTTATGTAAAACAGTCATTTTCCTAAATATGGCCCTATTGGTTATAATAATTTATTTATTTATTTATTTTGCCTGAAACATGGTGGGTACACAAGATGTTACATTCAATTATAGCACAGGACATATTTCACCCTCATTACGGGCATGCAAAATTATAGATTTTACAATTATTTGAATTAGAATACTTAGAATTACAATTATTAGAACTATTTGAATTACAATTATAGGAACTATTTGAAAGAGAATTATTTAAATTACAATTATTAGAAATATTTGAATTACAATGGTTACAATTACTTAAATTAAAATATTATTATAGACTTAGTCACAGGAAATAAAAGGAAGAGCCAGTATCTTAGTGGGCACCAAATCGACATGTGCTTTTATTCAAAAAATCTTTAATAGTATAGAAACTCTCCTGGATTAACCATTTCCGTAAGGCACAGCAGAACCTTTTATATGGTAGGTCAGTCATTCCTTTGGGCAAAGAGTTATATATTAGAGGTGCCATATAGGCACAGTTATTTCTAAATAGTTCTAGGTTAGGTACAGGCATTTTTAAGGGCAGGTGGTTAATTTTACGTTTAAATGTATTGTTGTTGGTGGTGAAAAGATAACTGTGGTATTTAACAAATTTAGCTCCTTCGTAAATGTATATGCAGGGAACAATTAGTAGATTCTTAGATTTAAAGATCGGTTTACAGGATTCCGACCAATCCATGGCGTACAGTGCCCGAATTCATTTTTTCTGTGCTATGAACACCCTCGTGATGTCACAAAAATTTCCCCAGACAACTATGCCATACCGTATAATGGAGCATATGTAGGCGTGATATACAATAATAGAGGTATGTCTGCTCGTCACGTCTTTTACCTTTCGAAGTGCAAAAACAAACTTGTTTATTTTTATGCATAAACTATTAATATGTTCTTTCCATGAAAGATGTGTATCGAGAGTAATACCTAAGAATTTTGCGCTGTTTATCTGTTGTATAAGTGAATTATTGTAACATATATTTAATTAGATGTTTTTACTCTTATATGTTTTGAAGTTAATTAGTTTCGTTTTCTCTATGTTTATTTTTAATTTGTTTATGTCTAACCATTGAATTACATCTTCTAACGTTTTATATATTTCCGTTTCATATGTATCTATATTTTTACAGTCCAGAATTATGGTTGTGTCGTCTGCAAAGAAGACACAGTCATGTGTGAGTGCACGTGGAAGGTCATTGACGTAAATAAGAAATAACAAGGGCCCTAAGATGCTACCCTGAGGCACCCCAGAATAGTTAATCCTGTGTTTCGAGTTAAACTTAACTACATTATTTGTTCCAGTATCAAATTTTGTAATCCTAGCGAATTGTTTCCTGTTTTGCAAATAGGACTGAAACCATAACAAAGAAGATCCCCTTATTCCACATTTGTCAAGTTTCGAGATGAGCATCAAATGATCAACGAAATCAAATGCTTTACTGAGGTCTAACAGTAGAGCTGTTGTTGGGATTTTATGATTGATATTGTCAGACCTGATTTTTTTTTGTTTCTTGTCCAGGTGTAATTAAATTTTTGTGGTTACGGGACACTAAAAATAATATAAATAAAATTAGAAAAAAAATTCTGATTTCATACTTTTTCAGAAAATCTGTTTTTTCTTTATGTGCACAATTGTGGACATTCGTCATAGATAACGGTCCGAGGCTTTTTTATTTCCAATAAAAAGCTGTTATTTTATATATATATTTATTATGTTTTATTATGACAAACTATACATATATAAGCTAAAGTAACAATATAATTATTAACTTTGGTTCGAATAGGAATTTATTAGGCTCACCAGTCTAGTTTTTAGCCTTTCATACCTAACATTCGACAAATGTCGAAAATCACGTGTACGTTGCATTTTATGCAACGTACACGTGATTTTCGACATTTGTCTTACAAAAAACACGACATTTCAACTTAAACGACGTAACAACTTGTATTCCAAAATAAATCAATTTGCCTAAAACTAATCATCTATTCAGTTGAAATCGCCTTTATAATATTCCCCATAGATTTATCTAATAATGCCAGAGCCGGTGACCCTGGTGAGGTCAACGGTTCTGGGCATTTAAAAAATATTAGTCATACCCCCGTTCCGACATCAGAAGTGGGATCACTCCCGCGTTCCCTTCTGCCGTTTAAATGTTTCAGATTTAAGCCAAATCGACGCAAGCGCTAACACACCCGCTATAGGCACGCCCAGCGCAAGCATGTCTACGCCGAGCGAGCCGGACGTAAGTGCGCCTGCGCACCTGACGCCGCCGCCCCTGCAATCTGGTAGTGTTCCACCAGAGTTCTTTACGAATATGATGAAGATGATGCAGACCATGAGCGAGCGTCTGCTACAGCAGCCAGGTGACAAAGTGAAAATTACGGACGTTTTTCTACCCTCCTATGATCCAGACGGCAACGTTGGTGTACGTGAGTGGTGTAATCATATTACTACAGCTAAAAATAATTATAAGCTCAGTGACTACGATATTCGTATGAAGGTGACTAGCTTATTAAAAGGTCGTGCAAAGATTTGGGCAGATAATTGGTTAGTGACAACATCTACCTGGGAGGAGCTACGTCAAAACATCGTAACTACATTTGAACCCGAAAGTCGTTACTCACGGGACATATTAAGATTCAGGGAGCACATTTACGACTCTTCTAAAGACATCGCAGAGTTTCTTTCTCAAGCATGGCTTTTGTGGAGACGCGTCACTAAGGATAAACTCGATGAAAATGATGCGGTAGAAGCAGTCATCGGATCTATAAGTGACGAACGCCTTAGGATTGAGCTAATGAATGTCAGAGCCACATCAGTGCCGGAGTTAATTTCTGTTGCCTCCTCTATTCGCGCTAAACGTCCATTATCGCAACATAACTCTAACCAACCACCTCATAAACGTTCAAAGTTTTCCGTAGATAATAGAAACCCCCATTGCAGTTTCTGTAAAAAGACAGGTCATGTTTACAACAACTGCCGTAGTAGAATTTCCTACGAATCAAATATACAGCCAATTGATAAAAACCCAAAGATGTCATCAACCGCATTACCTAGGTCAGGTGATAAAATTTGTTCATTTTGTTCAAAAACTGGCCACACATTTGACACGTGTTATCGCCGTGAAAAACAGATAACCTCTAATGTGAATTCAGTATCTCGTAATAAAGCTGTGTTGAATACTATGCAAATTCGGGTCAATAATATAGTTATAAACACTATATTTGATAGTGGTGCAGAGTGTTCCGTTATGCGGGAATCGATTGCTGACAAGTTACCCGGGCGTAGACACCAAGTGGTTAATTACTTACGCGGGATAGGTCCCTTCCCAGTGATTTCGACGTCTACTTTAAAAACAATCTGTGTTATTGACAATATTAACGTAGAAATATTATTTCATGTCTTGTCTGATTATGAGATGACGTCAGATGTACTTATCGGTACAAACTTACTGCACGATACAGGTCTGAGTGTAATTGTGACACAGAATAGCGCAACATTGTTATACCATCCCCGCGTTATGCACATAAAATCTATCTGCCCTATATTTGAAAACCTAAATTATGATCTGACTGACGAATCTGAGATTGACCTACTTTTAACTTTGCTTAACAAGTACTCCTACCTCTTTACTCGCGGTTTTCCAAAATCTCGCGTTAATACTGGTGAATTAGAGATACGCCTTAAGAACCCTGATAAATTTGTTGAGCGAAGGCCTTATAGATTAAGTCCAGTTGAGCGACAGAAAGTAAAAGAAATTATTAATGAATTGGTCGAAAATAATATTGTTCGTGAAAGTAGGTCCCCATATTCTAGCCCTATTATTTTAGTTAAAAAGAAAAATGGGGAAGATCGTATGTGTATCGACTACCGCGAATTAAATGCAAATACGATTCGCGATCATTACCCTCTCCCACTAATTGCTGACCAGATTGACCAATTAGCGGGTGGACAATTCTTTACAACGCTCGATATGGCATCTGGTTTCCATCAGATCATAGTAAAATCTGACTCAATAGAAAAGACGGCTTTTGTCACCCCGGATGGGTTGTACGAGTACCTAACCATGCCATTTGGCCTTTGCAATGCACCTTCTGTGTACCAAAGGTGCATAAATCGCGCGTTAGGAACCCTTCTCAATTCGGGCAGCGCCAACAATGGACACCATGATAGCGTAGCTCAAGTTTACATCGACGATGTCATCAGTAAGTGTCGTAATTACTCTTGTGGCCTTTCATTTTTGGAGAGAATTTTAATCGCCTTGCGCGATTCTGGATTTTCGATTAATATCGATAAATGCCTTTTCTTCAAACGCTCAATTGAGTACCTTGGTAATATAATAGAAAATGGTCAGGTACGCCCAAGCAGCAAAAAGGTTGAGGCTTTAATAAAAGCCCCTGTCCCAGCTTCTGTGAAACAGGTACGTCAATTTAACGGCCTTGCCGGCTACTTTCGTCGCTTTATTCCCGACTTCGCACGGACTATGATTCCTTTGTATGACTTAACGAAACAAGGTGTTAAGTGGCAGTGGACCCACATGCACGAAGAAGCACGTCAAAAGGTAATACATCATCTTACATCTACACCTGTCCTTACAATATTCCGTGAAGGTGAGCCCATTGAGTTATTTACCGACGCAAGCAGCCTTGGTTTTGGAGGGGTACTCATCCAGATCAGCAATGGCCGGCAGCACGTGGTAGCATATTTCAGCATGCGTACCACAGACACTGAGAGTAGATACCACTCTTATGAACTTGAGACGCTGGCTGTAGTTCGAGCCATCAAGCATTTTCGCCATTTCCTGTATGGGCGCAAATTCAAGGTAATTACAGACTGCAACGCGTTAAAGGCCTCGAAGCATAAACAGGATCTGCTACCTCGCATACATAGATGGTGGGCTTACCTACAAAATTTCGACTTTGACATCGAGTATAGGAAAGGTGAACGTATGCAGCACGCTGACTATTTCAGTAGGAACCCAGAACCTTTGGCTGTCAACGTCATGACGAAGAATCTGGAGTGGCTCAACATAGAGCAGCGGCGCGATGCTCAGCTGAGACCTATCATAGAAGCTCTACACAATGGAGATAATTACCATGGATATCTTCTTGAAGGTAACGTACTTATGAGTGAACGAAGTGATCCAATCTTAGGCACTCAAAAGCTAATTGTTGTACCAAAGTCTTTTCAGTGGAGCCTTATTAATACCTACCATAATGCTCTCAAACATCCGGGCTGGGAGAAGACTCTCCACAAAATCAGAGAGACCTATTATTTTGATAGAATGAACACTGTAGTTCGAGATTTTGTAAACAACTGCGTGGTATGCAGAACATCAAAACAAACTTCTGGAGCCACACAGGTACGGATGCACCCAATTGCAAAACCAACTACCGCTTTCGAGGTTGTTCACATGGACATCACCGGCAAACTTGGCACTACGGATGACCAGGAGTACGTCATTGTCACAATAGATGCCTTTACCAAGTATGTACTACTACGTTACACTAACGATAAAAGCCAACACAGTACTCTAGCTGCCCTAAAACAAGTTATCCATCTTTTTGGGGCCCCGAAACAAATAATCGTAGATGGTGGACGGGAGTTTCTAGGTGAGTTTGAAAGCTACTGCCGCAGTTTCGGAATCGAAATTCATGCTATAGCCCCGGGCATGAGCAGAGCAAATGGACAAGTGGAGCGAGTCATGGCAACACTAAAAAATGGTCTTATCATGATTAAAAATTATGAAACTCCAGACTGGCACACAGCTCTAGAAAGCCTACAACTAGCTTTCAACTGTACCTTACATAAAACTACAGGCACAACCCCACTAACACTTCTCACTCGACGTCAAAATTGTGTACCACCAGAGCTGCTCAGCCTGGTCAACCTTGACAATGCAACCATTGACACAGACGCACTATATAGACACGTACAACACAGAATGACCGAAACGTCTGCGAAAGACAAAGCTAAGTTCGACAAGGGACGGGCGAGAATTCATAGTTTCCAACGGGGAGATTTTGTTTTGATAAAAAACAATCCCAGAAACCAGACTTCCCTTGATCTCAAATATAGTGTACCTTACGACGTTTACAGGGTACTCGAAAATGACCGCTACCTTGTAAAAAAGGTCATCGGCCACCATGGGCGTCCCCGCAAAGTCGCACATGATCAACTAAGGCGCGCACCACAACCAGGCGTACAGACCCAGGCGGCCGTGTCGCCCCAAGACGAAGCTGGACCTTCTGGCATCTCCGTGGCCCTACCAATTCTGGCCGCGACGCAAGCAGCGGATGTGAATGCTGCAGCTGTTGAGGTGCAGGTGAACCAGAACCTTGCATCATAAACCAAAAACACTACGTTGGACCATTTGGAAGAAATGCTTGGTGAATAATTTTCATACTATTTACTTAACATTTAAAACCACAAACACACACACAAACACACTATGCAAATCTATGATGTTATTGGCGTGTGGAGCCGTCCAATAACAATTCCATATAAACTGTTAATACAGTGATAACTATACTATTGACGTGTGGAGCCGATCAATAGTATAATCCTAGCCTAAAAGAATGAAGTCCCCTGTGTACCACGGCGTACGAGACCGCCCAGAGCACAGCATCGACCTACCCTATTATCCCTTAGAGCCTCTGTCATGTACAGCACCGACCTTTCACCCACCTTTTCTCCTCCCCAATACTACTACTATATTCATCGATGTTACTATTACCATGTTGAAATAAGCAGTACTCTTAATACATATTACCACTATAACTTGGTAACAACTTCAATCTGTTGTCGCGTGGAGCGAGCAGTATCCTAAACACAACTTTGCTTTTGCAGGCTGTCTACTAGATAAGTTGCTTCCTTGCAAATTGTGTGTTCTATTTTAGAGCCTCTCCTTAGGGCTTAGGTTAACTGTGGAAGTGCCTAGCCTAAAAACCAAATTTTCCCTATTTCAGAATAACCAGGAACAGGAAGCGCTGCAGGGCACGCATCGCTTATCAGAATGGCCGTGTCGCCGCGTCTAGCGTTCCGGTTACCTTATTTACTTATTTTTATAGTTAATTTATTCAATGTTAAATCGTAATCTAAATTCCTATAAACTCTATTTAATCTGTATTAATGTCATACTTTTGTTATTATTGATTTTGCTACAATATTGGTTGTTATTTGACCTACGAGTGATTGTTTTGACAAGTGAAAATAAAGTAAGTTCATATTATGATAATTATTAATGCTTTTAGGTTTGCGATTGCTTGAAAATTAGTTTTAATTACATTGTTAATTTTCAGTAACATTTCTATTGTTTTTAAAGACCAAATAATTCATTTGTAAGTAATTCAACTGATTGTCAATTCTAAACGAGTGGGGATGTTGATGACGCACTCGTTTGGAATAGCTAACTCACTTTGCTCCTGATCGTCGGCTTGAAAGGTTGTAAGTAAAAGCTCTGTTATTTATGATTATAAATTACTGGTACTGGTATTGTCTTGTTATTATTTTGTCTGCATAAAACCTCGCGTAACAACTTGTATTCCAAAATAAATCAATTTGCCTAAAACTAATCATCTATTCAGTTGAAATCGCCTTTATAATATTCCCCATAGATTTATCTAATAATGCCAGAGCCGGTGACCCTGGTGAGGTCAACGGTTCTGGGCATTTAAAAAATATTAGTCATACCCCCGTTCCGACATATATAAGAAATCATTTCAATTTAAACGACATTACAATATCAAAATAATGAAGTAAATAATATAATAATTAATGGCAAAAATTGTATATAAAAAAAAAAGGAAAGGCTAAAAAGCGGTTCAATCCCAAGCGTTTTTGTCATCTAAATAGTCCGAAATTTTATAGTATCCTTTTTTACAAAGTTTAGATTTAATTACAATTTTGAACTTCTTTAATGTTAAATTACGTATATCATTGGGAATAATAATAATAATAATATACTCTTTATTGTACACCAAAAGAATATAACAAAAGCAGTCATAATAGACAATGTACAAGGGGCGGCCTTATCGCTTAAAGCGATCTCTTCCAGGCAACCTAATGGAGTTGATGGAAGCAGGTTAAAAAGACAACGGGCAGTCTGGATGTACAATTAAAAAAAAAGGTAAAAATAAAAATATTATGAAGCTAAAATAATATACAAACTATATATAAATATAAATAGATACATAAAACACAACGAATACATAAGTATATCTGCAAGCCAAGAGGAAACAAGTCTGGGGTTATCTATAATAGCGCCAGGTAATGTTTCTTAAGGAGATTTTTAAATATTGGCAGAGATTGAGCTCGTCTCACATTAATTGGAAGCGCATTCCACAGGCAAGCAGCTTGTACGGAAAAAGACTTATTCCGAAACATGGAAGAATGCGCTGGGATTTTAAGCACCAGGTTTTCTGATGACCTCAGGGATCTAGAATGCGTGTCACAGAGGAACTCAAACCGTTCTTTCAGGTAAAAGGGAGTAAAGGGATTAAACAATATATTGTACAGTAGCGAAAGGATATGAGTATTCCGGCGATAACGGATGGGCAACCATTTGAGCTTAGTACGAAATTCAGAGACATGATCATATTTGCGTAATCCAAATATAAATCTAATACAGAAATTTTGAAGTCGCTCAAGTTTATCCAGTTGCTCTGCGGTGAGATCAAGGTAGCTCGCATCAGCATAGTCTAAAATCGGGAGGAGAAGGGATTGTGCCAATGCAACTTTAGTAGCAGTTGGTAAAAAATTTCGTAATCTTTTCAAAGATGATGCCGATGCAAACATTTTTCGACTGACTTCCTTCAATTGGGCAGTCCATGATAAGGTTCTGTCAATGTAGACTCCCAAGTTTTTTACCTTATCACTTAAAGGAATGGTCAATCCATCAAAGACTACTTGAGGAAGTACTGACCAGTTCACTCTAGCGATCATCCTTGAACTACCAATGACAATCACCTGAGTTTTGGTAGGGTTAACCTTCAGACCAAACTTAGAGCTCCAGTCACCTATTCGAGCCAAGTCCTCATTTATGACACCAACTGCTTCAGCCAATTTCTCAATTGGCGCCTGAGAATAAATTTGAAGATCGTCTGCATAAAGATGGTAGGAAGAAGAGAGTTGAAGAGAGATAGAATTAATAAATATAGCGAAAAGTAGAGGAGAAAGAACGCCACCCTGAGGTACACCAGCTGTAGTATTGCACCAAGAGGATTTAAAATCTTCAAGGCAGATACGTTGCCGGCGACCAGACAGGTAACTATGAAACCAATCAATCACCGTTGGAGATATGTTAAGAGAGCAAAGGATCCCCAACAAGACATCAAAATCTACCGTATTAAAGGCATTACTAAAATCTAGTAACGCCAGTACGGTCAGATTTCCCGCTTCCATGCCCGACCTGATGTCATCCGTGATATGAACTAGCGCTGTCGTGGTGCTGTGACCACGACGGAAACCAGACTGAAGCGGGTTGAGGAGAAAATTTTTGGAAAGGAACGTAGAGAGTTGCGAGTGGATGAGGCTTTCAAGGACTTTCGATAGGAATGGTAAAATGGAAATAGGGCGATAATCAGGAAAGGATAAAGGTTTTGAGATTTTGGGCAAAGGAATAATTTGGGCATCCTTCCATGCATGGGGAAAGATACCAGTTTTGACTGAGCAATTAAGGATATGGGAAATGACAGGGAGGATTTCATCGAGGATAGGAAGGATCATACCACGGCTGACACAGTCAGAACCAACTGCATTGGATGTAATGGATACAATGCTATTCCTGACATCACAATCGGAGAATTGTTCAATGACAAATGGGGAATAACCGGGTGTCGGAAGATTTGAAAGATAATTTAAGGTACCAATTTTAACTGTCTTATCGAAATCAGACGACGAAGAGAAATGCTGATTAAGCAAATTTAAATCTAAATCTTTGGGAATTCTGTCGTGCTTTAATTTTCCGACCCCAAGTGATCTAAGAAATTGCCAGACTTTAGCTGGGTCACCATTTAGTACTGATTTATGGATGTGTTGGCGTTGAGCATCCCTACACACTAAATTGCAGCGATTTCGGATGGAGATGTATTGCTCTTTAATGTTCATATTATTGGGGCGACGCTTAAGTTTATATTTAGCAGCAGCTTTCTTGAACAATAAAAGCTTTATCTCCTCTGTAAGCCAGGGTGCTGGAGCATGCCTTACTTTTACTGCCCGAATAGGAGCGTGGCGATCATAAAGTTGGACAAGGCTCGTAACAAGCAGATCAACTTGCTCATCAACCGATGTAGATGCAACAACGGGAGTCCAGTCAATGTTGCTAGCATCAGCACGAAGGTCAACCAAGTTCATACGACTAAAGTTGCGAAGCATAAGGGTTTTAGGCCGAGTTTTAGGGGGGCGTACTTTATACGACAGAAAAATCAAATCATGATAAGAAAATGAATCTGCTGAACACTGTCCATGCTTAGAGACGTGATTTCTGGAAGAGACAAATATGAGGTCAAGAAGTGAAGGGACTGAGTTTGGGAAATGATGAGTAGCACTTAGGTCTAGAATGGACATATTATTAGATTCTACAATAGAAGAGAGTGAAGAAGCACGAAAATCTTGTTTAAGGAGGCACGTATTAAAGTCGCCCATTATTATTGTATGACTGTAAGAAGGGGTTAAACTTTCAAGGATATTTTCAAAGGAAGAAAAATAATTTATACGCAGTGAAGGACAATAGTATACGCCAAGAAGGAGTTTGGTATGATGAAGCTCAATTTCTATGAAAAGATGCTCACCGGCGTTTAACGGGGGTGGCTGTGAGGACATATTGACAATATTAAAGGAAATGTGGTTACGAAGATATATGGCCACACCGCCACCACTGCCAACCGAGCGGTCATTTCTTATGAGCTGATAGCCAGGAAGAGAATAAGAAGACGAGGCGAGGCATGGCTTTAACCACGACTCGGAGATTAAAATGGCGTGAATATTCGGACAGTCAAAAGACGCAAGCATATCGGGGAAATGAGCCGGAATACTTTGGGCATTGATATGGACAGCATTAAAATTCCCTGCGACATCAGAAAACTGTGAGACAAGAGAATCAGCTAAAGTAGGAATACTCGCAAAACTTTCATCATCACTACTAGCGGAGTAAAAACTATCATAACTACAATCAGACATGAATATTTAAATAATTATGTGAATATATATGTATATATATATATAAAAAAAAAAAGTAAATATCTAACTAAACTGAATATACAGAAAGTAAAAAAAAAAAAAAAAAAAAAATATATGCCACTTATCCACCTGCCGGTTGTGTACAAAATGTCATCAACAATAATAATACCACTTACTACTATACACTGTTTGACCAAAACCACCAGAAACACAATGATATGTAAATAAACTATACGTCACAAAAAACAAAAAAAAATAATATGCAAAACAGATAAAAATATAGAAGAAGGAATAGTAAAAATCTGAGGGTGGCGCTTTATGCTTGCCAACGCAGTAAAGAAAAAGTAATGTAATAAATAATACGTAGAACGAAACGCAACCAGAAATAGAACTTATGACATCTATGGACATCTATGATATGACAATAATGAAGTAATGACAGCTCATGACAGCTGACACTGCTGACAGTAACAAACAATGAATAAAAGCGAGTATTATGCGGCCAGGCACCTTCTTTTAGCTTAATAATTTATATATGGTGAAAAAAGTAAGAATGAGGGTGCACAGAACACAGAAACAAAAAGCAAATCTTGAAAAGGAATATTAAGTTACAAGAAAAATACAGTTACTTTCTAGCAGCAGCACGCTTCAACTTAGTGGCTGCATTTTTAACTTCATGTGCCGGCTGCAAGTTGTTTACGGTGTCCTGTTGCGACTGAGACTGCTGGGAATGCTGCTGCCCGATGTTACTTAACTCCAGCTTGGAAGTGATCCGATGCTTTGTGCCGTCAGTCCCAAGGACATACACAGAACCAGCCTTAGTCCAGCAATTTGTGACGCCGAACATCTCACGAGCAGTCATGAAGAGATCATGCCGTACCTTAGTTAGGAACTCGGAGACTGTGATGCCTGTGCCCTTCAGTTTGTTTTTATCAAACCAGATTGTGTCACGCTGAGCAATGTTATGAAGCTTGATTATAATAGGCCTAGGTTTGAGTGAAGTGGTTCGTCCCATCCTGTGGCAGCGTTTTATATCAGCAATTGAGAAGTCATCTGTCTTGAAATGATTTCGAATGACTTGGATCACAACCTGGGCAGTCTCCTCTTTGGCTTTCTCTGGTACTCCATGCAACAGCAACATTTTTCTACGACCACGCATCTCCAGATCGTCCACACTATGAGAAAGCAGCTGTACCTGTTGCTGAAGAACTCCAAGTGCTTCCATTATGAAGTTCCGGAATGTTGAGAATTCAGCGGCCAAAGTGGTGTTGGAAGTGGTGGCAACAGGTGTTTTGTGAAGTTCAGCCTCAAATTCTGTCATTCTCTTGTTGAACATATCCATCATATCAGTGATGTTGACCCTGATGGACTCCATTGGAAAGTATTGTATGTGGTACGGTAGGTTGATGAAAGTTGAAGAAAAATTAAAAATATGTAAATAGTGAGATAGAAGAAGGAAAACACTTGTCCGGCAGGTAGAGAGAATTAACTTTTAGAATATAGCATTTAAATAATTAAAAAATGATTATAAATATTTTAAATAATTTTTTTTAAATGGAGTGACTTTTATTTACACTTAGGTGTACAACTACCCGCAAGCAAAAAAACCGGGGGAAAGTTTATTGTAAAAGCGTATACATTGTCCCATGAACGAGTTGCTTATTCTGTGGAGGCGCGTAGCATGTACAGCAAGGTTGTGTTTATTCCTAGTGTTCAAAGAATGAGTATCAGACAGTTTGACAAAGTTCGAAATATTTTTATAAACATATATTAAATTTTCAAATATATATTGTGACGCTACAGTTAGAATATTAATTTCCTTAAATCTGTGTCTCAGCGACACCCTTGGCCCAAGATTATAAATAGCTCGGACAGCCCTTTTCTGCAAGACGAATATAGTATTGATGTCTGCAGAGTTTCCCCAGAGGAGGATGCCGTAAGTCATCATGCTATGAAAATAACTGAAATAAACTATTCTGGCTGTATCCACATCAGTTAAGTGCCGAATTTTTTTGACAGCAAACGCGGCCGAACTAAGCCTACCCGATAATTTGTTTATTTGCGGGCCCCATTGCAGTTTGGCGTCTATAGTGATGCCTAGAAAAACAGTTGAATCCACAATGTCCAGTTCCACTCCATTCAATTTAACATTTATTGGTACTTGTCGGACATTATAGTATATTCACACAGATCTATATACCGTATCACATAGCCTAGTATAATAGATGTTTTGTAGATTGAAGAACACACAGATCTATCTACCGTTTCACATAGCCTAGTAGAATAGATATTGTATTTAGGTATGATATGGTGTAATCAGATTATAGTATATTCACACAGATTTGCTAGTCACACAGAGTAGTAGTATAGATATTATTGTCGTCGTTCACACAGATCTGTCTAGGGTAAAGACACCAAAGAGTACGCGCTACCAAAGAGTACGAAGTGCCGTTAGTTGTATATTTTTTTCTTAAAATGGCAACACCACTGCAACCTGTCAGTGGCATATGTCATGTCAAAGTGTTGGACAGCAACTCGCATCGTTGAGGTATTTATATTCCATTTTATAGCTAAAAATAGATTTTTGAAGTGTTTGATCTTAATTTTAAACAACTTTAAAGGTGTTTTATAAGATGTGCGATTAATTTCCATGCAAGGACTGTTATTGTGTAAGATATTTGTGTTCCAAGCTTTGTTTTTTATGTGAGGTTATGCCGCCATTAAACTTGCTTTCGGAAATTATAAGGTCGACAACCAAAACCACGTATTTGGTAAGAGTACGCACCCAAAGAGTGCGCACGCGTACTCTTAGCTTGTATGCAGCATTTTCAGATTTGAGTTTTGAGATTTTTTAATTATTAATTTACAGGCTTAAAAAGATGGGAAAATATAAAAGAAAATCTGACAGAAAATTAGTTTTCACTGAAGAAATCTTAAAAGAAGTGAAAGAAAAAATAGCAAGAGGTCAGAGCAAGAGGTCTATTGCTGAATCCCTAAATATCCCAGAAGCCACATTAAGAAAAAGGCTAAAAGTGGGCACGATTCCTG
Organism: Shargacucullia verbasci; assembly: GCA_947562105.1. NCBI lineage: Eukaryota > Metazoa > Arthropoda > Insecta > Lepidoptera > Noctuidae > Shargacucullia > Shargacucullia verbasci. Next base: position 5,869,332 of record OX387281.1, read on the forward strand.
AGTCCCTGGGGAGATTCAAGAGCGTAATCAGTCCTGACTTAGAAAAATTTTTGGCGGATCATTGCCGAAATTTAGATGCATGTTTTTATGGCCTAACCAAGAAAGAATTAGGAAGAATAGCATACGATCTTGCAGAGAAAAATGGTCTTGATCATAGATTCAATCGAGAAAAAAAGCAGGCCAGCAAACAATGGGTGGAAAATTTCGCAAGAAAAAATCAACTCAGTCTTCGCCAGCCAGAAAAGACCAGTTTGGCACGTGCTGCTGGCTTTAATCGTGTACAGGTTCAGAGGTTTTATGACAACCTAAAAGAAGTCATGCTAAAATACAAATTTGTTGGCAGACAAATTTTTAATATGGATGAGACTGGTCTCCAAACAGTTCCAAATAAATTTCCTAAGGTTTATGCAAATAAAGGGAAGAAAATAGTAGGTAAAATTGTGTCAGCAGAAAGAGGACAAACAGTGACAGCTGTATGCTGTATGGGTGCCACTGGCATATTTGTACCGCCCGCATTAATATTTCCAAGAAAGCGACAAAAGCAAGAACTGCTTGATGGAGCACCAGAAGACTCTTTGCTGCTTGTTTCAGACTCTGGATATATGAATTCTGATTTGTTTTTTCTGTGGCTAAAGCACTTTGTTAATATGGTAAGACCATCCAATGACACACCTGTTCTTTTGATTTTGGATAATCATTCATCCCATTTAAATTTAGCAGCAATTGAATTAGCACGTGCAAATGGAGTAGTCCTCTTGAGTTTGGCCCCACACACAAGTCATCGTGTGCAATCACTGGATACAGGATTTTTTGGGCCACTGAAGAAAGCTTACGCTGTGGCTTGCGATAACTGGCAAGTCTCAAACCCTGGACGTGCTATTACCCAATTTCAAGTGGCTAGGTTATTCGGCAAAGCATACTCAAAGGTTGCTTCAGTTGTACGAGCCCAGAAGTCATTTGAATCCTGTGGTATCTGGCCATTTAATGATCAATTGTTCACTAATGAAGATTTTGCTCCAGCAGATGTAACAGATCGCCCATATTTCCCTGCAGAGACAATTGAAAGCCAAGCTCTACCTATGGACTCTTCAAGACCACCTGAAACATCAGTTCTTCAAACAAATGATAGCCAAATTCCTGAAGCACTGTTGTCTCTGTCGTTGCTACAAACACAGTCAGCTGAAGACAAGAATTAATAAGCCAGACTCAAAAAACTCCCGAGCTCCCTGGTTCTCCTGATGTTCATGAAAATCTATCTGCAGATAATCCAACACTCTCCACATCAGGATTAACTAAACCCTGTGACATTCGGCCTCTGCCAAAGGCAACCCATCAGACAAAGAGAAATGTGAAACGAAAGAAATCAGAAATTTTAACAAGCACCCCATATAAAAATCAACTTGAAGAAGAAAAACAGAAAGCAGATAGAAATAAAAATAAGAAAGCAGCAGATAAGAGAAACAAAACAAATAAGATTTCTAGAAAAAATCCACAGCTGTTGAACACAACTACAGGTCAAGAAATAATAAGATGTCCTCTTTGTGTTGAAATCTTCGTTGAACCCCCTGATGAAGACTGGATACAGTGTAGCCGGTGTGAAGCTTGGTGGCATGACGAGTGCACAGACTACATCGGATTTGGGGCCTTCACTTGTGATACTTGCCAAGATTGAAGAATGTAGGTGCTTCGCTCTTTTGCGCACTCTTAGCTTGTATGAACAGTTGTCATTGCGTACTCTTTGCAACACACCACCCTAAGAGTGCGCATGGGACGAGTATCAAGTTTATGACTGTTTTGAGTAATTTGAGACTGTTAATTACGATTTATGTTTAAATTTATGTTCCTAAATGACCAAAGCTTTAATTAAACAAGAAACACGAAGTGTAATAATTAAGTTGATTTAAATAAAAATAAAAGTTTATAAAATGCGCACTCTTTGGTGGCTTTACCCTATCATACCGTGTTAACAGCGTGATCGAACAGATATTAATATAAACAAGCATGTAGCCAAATTTTTATGGTTAAATTATAAAAAATTATTCGCTATATTTAGAAGGAAGGATAATTAAAATGTATGCATTGTATTTTAATTGGATTAGGTAAAGACTTCAGTTTTTTTATACAACAATAGTGAGTACTGTTTTTCTATGCGATTAGGAACTGTTTAGTAATTATTTTAATTATTTATTTTATACCTTATAACTATGAGTAAACATATGTATATCTTATTATTTTATGGTTAATGAGTACAAGTATATTATTACGAAACTGGAAACGATTCAATATCAATTTAACTTTCTAATAAGTCTATTAAATCATCCCTATCTACCTCATGGTCAGAATCTGTGGAGCTGTCTGACACAGACGCCTTATAAGGGCGAAGGGAATCACTAGGAACTACTGCACTGAACTTTTTATACCCCTTTACTCCCTGAATGCTATTAATGGTGTAACGATCTATTGTATGATCAGCTTTTGTGACTTTGTATGGACCTGTAAATACACTACCTTACTTTTTGGTGACTCTGGCTGTATTGTCTCGCGATAAACCCCCTTTCCACAGAACTAATGCACCTAGCTCATATTTTCGACATTTCTTATGCTTCTTATCATACTGGCTTTTCATTACAGTCATATATCTATCGATGCGTAACTTAGCTTTGCGTCTACGTTCATCTAACTGCTCTTGAGAGCCAGTGTCTTGAGAACTGTTTTCAAGGTAACCAGGGAAAAGGGAATTATTATGAGAGAACATAAGTTTGAACGGTGGGAACCCTGTAACAGCGTGAGGACTGTTATACTACCTCTGAAAGTTTTTCATCCCATGTGCATTCACTTTCAACAGTGATATTCAGACCGTTTATTATTGTTCTATTCACCCGTTCAACTTGCCCATTTGAACGTGGACAAGCAACAGCATTTAATACATGTTTGAATTGTTCATGTGTAGAAAACTCTTTAAAATACCTACTTGTAAACGCTACCACTTTGTCCGTTATTACTCTATGGGGACGGCCAAATGTGGATATAACTTCTTTTAGATTTTTTATAGTTTCTATAGCTAGTACCTTTAACGGGTCGCGCAAATACAAATTTGGTAAAAGAATCGATAATAACGAGTACATAGCAGTTTCCATTGTGTGTTTTCAAAAATGGGCCTAGATGGTCTACGTGCAATGTATGCATCGGTGTTGCTATTTTTTCTATAGGGTGTAGTTCGCCTTCTACCTTTCCATAATTACCTTTAGCGTAAGCACAGTGTTAACAAGCAGTTATGTATTTCCGTATAAAGCGAATCATACCAGAGAACCAAAACTGACTTTATTGTCTTTTCGCACTTATCAAAACCTATGTGCCCTATTTGGTCGTGATATTTTTGTAGCAACGACCATTTTGAAAGTTTAGGTATCACGAATCTATTGCCGTGTAAGGTTTTACGAAACAAACATCCGTCAATGATTGTATAATTATTTTTGATATCCAGATTATCCGTACCCTCATTAATGCGTTTAATTATATTTTGCACAGCATCGTCCTGCAACTGCAGAGTAAGGCGCCAGTCAGCCTCATCAATGCGAAGTATAGAAACGCTATCAACAGGGTTGCGACTGAGTGCGTCTACGTGTTTCATTCGGTCACCAGACCGATATTCAATTTCGATATCAAAATCTTGAATTGTTACCCACCAGCGAGCTATACGTGGAATTAAGTCCCTTTTAGTTGATGTAGTTCTTAATGCCGCGCAATCAGTTACAATTTTTACCGGAACACCCGTAACATATGTATATCCGAAAGCGTTTCAAAGACTCAACGACGGCAAGGGTTTCTAACTCATAACTATGATAATGCATTTCTTCTGGACTAGTAACACGACTAAAATATGCTACAGGTTTTAAAAGTCCATCACTTTGGTACTGAAGTAAAATACCACCTAGCCCTAAACTACTTGCGTCAGTGTGAATTTCGGTCCTAGCATATGGGTCATAGATAGCTAGAACTGGACGGTCAGTCAGTAGATTTTTCAAACGGTTAAAGGAATGGTCTTGTTCGCTACCCCATACCCAGGTTACATCCTTTTTTGTTAAGCCAGTTAGTGGTCGGGCAATTTCGGCAAATCCTTTTACAAATCTACGGAAATATGACGCTAATCCGATGAATTGACGCAATTCGTGCACGTTTCGTGGTTGTCTAAAATGAATGACACTATTAATTTTAGCTTGACCTGGTCGTATAGACCCTTCAGTTATTTCATGACCTAAATAATTTACACTGGTTTTTAAAAATGAGCATTTCTGTAGATTCAGTTTTAAATTCGCTTTAGTAAGGAGCTTCAAAACATCTTCTAGTAATTTGATACCTTCTTCTATACTAACCGATGGCAGAGTGACGTCATCAAGGTATGTAGCTATTCTGTTATCGAGCGACCCTAACGCCTTTAGAATTAAATGAGAGAAAACCGCTGGCGCATTAGCTAGACCGAAAGGCATTTTTAAAAATTCATATTGACCAGACGATGTAATAAAGGCGGTTTTATGAATCGAATTTTCCGCCATTTTTACTTGATATATATATATATATATTATTATTTATAATAACTTTGTGCCATATCTAAAACTGTGAAATATACTTTTCCCGATAGTCGATTTATTTGATCATCTATGTGTGGAAGAGGAAATCGGTCTTTTACTGTATGTGCGTTCAAGGCGCGATAATCGACACATAATCTGTAATCACCTCCTTTCTTTCTAACTAGAATTACAGGACTTGCATATTCAGAGTTCGATCCTCTCACTATACCGGCAGACAACAGATCGTTCACTTTTTCCTGTACTACTTCATTTTCTTTGAAAGATAACCGATATGGCTTACGATACACGGGTGTGTTTGAAGTTGTAGATATTTGCATCTCGATTAGATCAGTACAACCAAGTTCACTACTACATTCAACAAAACAACAACGATACTTATTCAATAACTCGACTAATAATTTAGAATATTTAACATCTATATCGCCTATATCTAAATCAGAAAGTGAAAACATCTTGTTTGACTGATGATACTTATTTGTACTACGACTTTCAGTAACAAAACCTACACGATTTTCCATGAGCACTTCTGCGCGCGTTACCAATCTATTCGCGAACCAGTGGATACATGAATCACCTAAGTTTATTAATCGTAATCGTATATTTTCCGGTCGACTTACGGTTAGTGGTATATAGTATGATACGTGGCCCATAGAATACAATACCGGGCGGGTGACAAGAATATTACTTGGCATCAAATTGTATACGGTGTACAGATGTACCTTGTAACGGTTTAGTTCCCTGCTGTACGGTTTAGTGCCGCACAGGGCCGTTAGCATGAGAGGTAGGCTAGTGTAGGGGTAGAAGTAAATAAGCTCAGGTAGTTTATAGAAGTGTTTATTATAATTCCCGGCTAGGTCGTGGGTTTGTGTAGGCGCTAGGTCGTGGGTTTGTGTAGGCACTAGTGTTGGGTTTTCGCTCCGTGGTAGAAGTAATAGGGTAAGGAGGTACCGTCCCTTAGGGTCCACCTCGTAGGGCGACGCTCCGCTACTCTTCACTGGCTGCCGGTAGCTGGCAGCCACTTCAGGGTCGTAGAATGGTAGCGTAGATTAGAGGCGTAGACTGGAACCGTATGTTAGAAGGGTGGACTGGAACCGTATGTTAGAAGCGTTGACTGGAACCCCAAGATCGGGGTATATTTCCTCTAAACAGAATTAATTACGGAGCAGCCATCACTCGGTAGCAGCGGTCAGGGGAAAATGGTCGAGTCCAAACGTCAAACTAGGGATGTCAACTTTTGAGTGATGTAAAAAACTTACTATTTCGTCTATGATCACTTAGTAGATTGACCATAGACGGAACGCAACGTTACAGTACCCCCTCTTCAGAGAGAGGATTTTGCCTGATAAAATCCGCTAGAACTGCACTACCTGATTACCAGCCACCTGAGACTCTGCCTGCGCATCTCTGGTCATAGCTCGAAGAACATCACATCAGTGAGTAAGCTAGTATGCCTAGGTCACTCTTAACAAGTAAAGAAATACATAAGGTAGAATAGATGCAAATCTCTTGTATAAGTGTAATAGTTAAGTATGATGTGTTATAGTGTAACCTTGAGTGGGTGAGTTAGCAGTGTAGAAAAATACTAATAAAATGGCATGCAACAGTTAATCTTAATTAAAAATTAAATTTCATTAATAGGTGGATAATGTAGTTAAATTATCATGCAACATGCCTAAACTTGTTACCTATTTAGAATTGTATGTTACATTTGTAATAGAATGTAAGAATATTAAGAGGGTCATAATAAAAGACAATCACAAAGTTTAAGGGTAGTTGTCCTAGTGACCTGCTCTGCATTAAAAAGTCATCCCTTAGGATCAACAGCATTCCCTAAGACAACGCCGGTAGCAAGACCTACATAGTTGTTACCTAGTCAGTTTGGTGCGGCGCCTAATTTATAGGGACCGTCTTTTAAATGTTTCTTTTTAGTAAAAGAAACAACACTTAAACGTAACAAGGTTCTAAGGGTAGTCACCATAGGGACCTACTCAGCAATAAAAATAGACACCCCTTGGGGCCCACAGTATTCCATAGGCGACGCCAACAAAATATAATACAGTACAGTAGAACTACCTAGATGTCAGATTCAACAGTGGGTAGACACTGATCATCAGGACACTCAAACCCTACTCAAGCTCAGTAAGCAGTTGTAGAACTACCTAAATGTCAGATTCAACAGTGGTTAGACACTGATCATCAAGACACTCAAGCCCTATAGTCAAGCTCAGTAAGCAGTTGTAGAACTACCTAGATGTCAGATTCAACAGTGGGTAGACACTGATCATCAAGACACTCAAGCCCTTTCAAGTCAAGCTCAGTAAGCAGTTGTAGAACCACCTAAATGTCAGATTCAACAGTGGGTAGACACTGATCATCGAGACACTCAAGCCCTTTAGTCAAGCTCAGTAAGCAGTTGTAGAACCACCTAAATGTCAGATTCAACAGTGGTTGGACACTGATCATCAAGACACTGAAGCCCTATAGTCAAGTTCAGTTAGTTCAAGTAATTGTGGAGAGAATCAACAAGTTACCTATAGCAAGGTATAGTTAAATTAGGTAATAGACTGTTAGGAACTGCACAGCAAGACTATAACTCAGTCTATTGTATAGTCCAGGGTGCAGAATGACCACTCACACCACCTGTGTGTGATGGTCCTAGTCCCTTGGCATCGTTGCACCACATTTGTGGGCAACACTAGCTAGGTAGGCCTACGGGATGGGTAGCTTCCCTCAAGTGTATAAAGTTAATTGGGTGAGTTCCCATTTTAACAATGATAATTGTATAATTAGACTAAGAAAACAAGATCTTATTAAGAATTATTAGGGAAACTAGAACACAAAATAGTACACATAAGAATAAGATCACCGCTAGGATGTTGAGCAGAGCGAAAACCCACTTAAAGTGTACCTTCTACTAGCCTGGGCGCCACTGTGACGCAGATTGCATCGCTGTAGGCCCCACGTTGGGCGCCACTGTAACGGTTTAGTTCCCTGCTGTACGGTTTAGGGCCGCACAGGGCCGTTAGCATGAGAGGTAGGCTAGTAGGGGTAGAAGTAAATAAGCTCAGGTAGTTTATAGAAGTGTTTATTATAATTCCCAGCTAGGTCGTGGGTTTGTGTAGGCACTAGTGTTGGGTTTTCGCTCCGTGGTAGAAGTAATAGGGTAAAGAGGTACCGTCCCTTAGGGTCCACCTCGTAGGGCGACGCTCCGCTACTCTTCACTGGCTGCCGGTAGCTGTGCAGCCACTTCAGGGTCCGCTTGGGTATCCGCCAGCCGTGGTTCTGATGCCGTAGCCGTAGGTTGAAAGCGTAGTCTGAAGTCGTAGCTTGAACCCGTAGAATGGTAGCGTAGATTAGAGGTGTAGACTGGAACCGTATGTTAGAAGCGTGGACTGGAACCGTATGTTAGAAGCGTGGACTGGAACCGTAGATTGGTAGCGTAGATTAGAAGCGTGGAAGCGTTGACTGGAACCCCAAGATCGGGGTATATTTCCTCTAAACAGAATTAATTACGGAGCAGCCGTCACTCGGTAGCAGCGGTCAGGGGAAAATGGCCGAGTCCAAACGTCAAACTAGGGATGTCAACTTTTGAGTGATGTACAAAACTTACTATTTCGTCTATGATCACTTAGTAGATTGACCATAGACGGAACGCAACGTTACAACCTCTGTGCTCGAACCCGGCAAAATTTCGATATCTTTTGTTAAAAACAAGGGGACTTTTGTAATAAAATCTTCGTTGGTTAAAGAAATGCTTGATAATGGACACGTATTATCATTGTTTGCTATTAGTATGGCCGATTTAGAGGTTATAATTAAGTTTACATCCTCTCGATTAATTATGGGTCGGCCTATTATTAAATCTATATTTGTAGGGGATCCCTACAGTTGGGAGGTCAATGAAACCTAGATTACTGTTGAAAGGCACTTCGCCGTATTTATTTACATATAAACATTTAAACTTTCAAAGACTTATTTACTGATCTAGCTAATACGTTCTTGCTTCATTGACTTCGATCTTCAGTTCATCAGAGGTTCAGGAGTTCTTGTTGTTGTTCTTGTTGTACCGCAGGAATGACTACGATTATTCACCAAAAAGGTGCCCCTTACATATACGTTTTGAGGGGCACACGTAGTGGACACCTTGCTGCGGCCGCCAATGATTTGCACCATTGCGACTTTGTTTCCTACTTAAACTTTAGTTCTGATTCATTAGTTTGGAATGTGCAGCTGCGCGGTCATCGCAACACCACGATGATTCATTTGTTATTGACAATCAATGACACATTGTTTTGGAGTAGGCAGGTGTGAGGCTACCATCACAACAGGATGACGCATCTATCCTTAACAGTCTCCCTCCGGCATAGCATCGCGAGCCTCTTCTCCTCGGTCCAAGATGATGAGTCTCCTTACTGGTCGCCTGTAGATACCCCCGCGAGTTCGCACGTCCACGCTCCGCACTACACCGTCCGGTCCCGGAACCACGCGCTCTACCTGGCCCCGCGGCCACACGTTACGCGGTAGCAAGCCGTCGGCTATGATAACGACGTGGCCCGTTTTTATTTGATCTACGTTATTTTTCCTGACGTCACCGCGCGGAGCTAATGTTGGTAGGTATTCGTTCACCCATCTCACCCAGAAACGATCGGCTAGCGCTTGTGCAGTTCTCCATGCGCGCTTGTCGGCTACGTCACAAGTTCCAGTGACCGGTAGCCCCACTGCTGATCCTATCAAAAAATGGTTCGGAGACAACGCTTCTGTGTCTTCTGGGCTCATTGAGACGTGAGTCAGCGGTCGCGAGTTTATCGTATATTCCACTTCAGATATTATTGTTGTCAATATTTCTTCTCGCGGTGCGCGCTCTTTCAGCACGACCGCGAGTGCGGACTTGACGCTTCTGATCAGCCTTTCCCAGGCTCCTCCCTGATTAGGCGCCCCGGGATCGATGAATCGCCATTCCACTCCTTTGGTAAGCGTGTAGTCCTTCAGTTCGTGCGACCACTCTTCATACGCTTTCCTTATTTCTACGTCGGCGCCGCGGAAGTTCGTGCCGTTGTCAGACATTATAGTCTTAGGCCATCCGCGGCGCGCGGCCATCCTTCTGATAGCCATTATAGCCGAATCTGTGCTGAGTCCTGCCAGTAGTTCAATGTGGACTGCTCTGGTGACGAGGCACGTAAATAGTAGTCCCCATCGTTTTTCTCTACGTCTTCCTATGGTTACCACCATGGGTCCGAAGCAGTCTACACCGCAACGCGTAAACGGTCGAGAGTACGCGTCGAGTCGTTCGTTCGGCAGGTTTCCTTTAACAGGTATCGGCGGTGTTGTTCTTCTAATTTTACACACGATGCATTCGTTCAACGTCGTGCGTACGACTGCTCGCAAAAGCAGCACCCAATATCTTTGACGTATATTGTTTACAATATGTTCACGACCTGCGTGTCCGTTCTTCACGTGTTCGTGACGTATCAGCAGGCTTACTAGCGGATGTCTGCCGTCTAATATGGGCGGCCTTTTTCTGTTCTCAGGCACGTTTGCGGCATCGATTCGCCCGTTCAATCGAATGATTCGATCGGAATCATATACCGGGTCAAGCTTGAGTAATCGGATTGATCGTTCCACATTACTTCCTGATGCTAGACGTTTAATGTCTTGCGGGAAGCTCGCGCGTTGCGCTTCACGGATAAGCGTTCGTTCAGCATTATCTATGTGTTTCAGTTCCAGGGCAGTCGCGCGCTTGCGGCACTTGTCTATGAACAAGTGCACATAAGCTACAGCGCGCAACATCCTTTCATATGATGAAAAGCGCGTCATGTCGATCACGCCCTCATCGGTGCTTATGTGAGCTGTCATTTCTTGTTCTTCGTCGCTCTGGTTGGATTCTATCGGCCAGTTCTCCTCAGGTTCTCTCAGGAAGGCTGGTCCGGTAAACCATCGATCGTTCTGTGTGAGACGCGTTCTGCTGCCTCTGGTTGCGTCATCGGCTACGTTCTGAGCGGTCGGCACCCAGCGCCATCGTTCAGCGGGGGTGAGTTCGGCTATCTCGCTCAGCCGATGGGCGACGTATGGCGTATATCTTGCAGGATCGTTCTTGATCCAATGTAGCGCCGTTTTAGAGTCGCTCCAATATGTCACTTCGGTCGGTCCATTCAGACGGTCCATCTATGTTCTTTCACTATGTCTGTAGCGAGTCGAGCGCCTATTAGACATGCCTGTAGTTCCATGCGCGGTATGCTCTGCGCCTTCATTGGTGCGACTTTCGCTTTTCCCGCGACTAACACTACTTCGATTCTTCCGTCGCTTGTTTTGAAACGCCAGTACGCAGCGGCAGCGTAAGCCTGTTCACTCGCGTCTGTGAACACGTGCAATGATCTCTCTACCGTCTGATGATTTGCGTATAATCGGGGGACTCGCAAGCCCGCCACGCTTGTCAGACCGTTTATCCACTCGAGAAACGCGATAGCCTCATCGGCGGGTAGTTGCTCGTCCCAGCCGACATTTCCTCGCCATAGCTCTTGCAGAGAAATCTTTGCCGTAATCGTATACGGGCTTAGTAAACCTAAAGGGTCAAAGATTGACATTACTGCTCCTAGCATCTCACGCTTCGTAGGTGTTCTCTGCCCGCTGCGTACGTCGTTCGGTACGCGAGGCATAGCAGTGTTGAATGCAAACTCATCGGTCTCCGGCAGCCACATCATTCCCAGCGTCTTGCCGTATGGGTGTGCATTCGCACCGAGCTCCTTCGGGGCGTTTGCTTTATCCTTCTCCAGAATGTGACTGAGCAAGTGTGAGCGATTTGAGTTCCAACCGGCAAGTTCGAAGCCGGCTCGCTCGTGTACTCGCTGCACTTCTTCGATCGTCAGTGCAGCAATCTCCTCAGTGTCAAAACTGTCCACCCAGTCATCCATGTAATGGTTCATCGTAATTGCGCCGAAGGCGCGCTGATACGTATCTTTACATTCCTCCGCGTTTTTGTTCCTAAAGCTGTGAGCTAGAAATGGAGAGCTTCGGGCGCCGAATATCATCGAATTCATCACGTACTTTCGAGGCGGGCGTTTACGTTCCTCGCCACGCCTTAGAAAACGTTGCGCTGCTCGGTCCTTGGCTTGAATATTAATTCGTAGAAACATTTCACGTATATCGGCTGTTATTGCAATTGGCTTCTCTCTGAATCTGAACAGTATGCCGTACAACGTTCTAAGCATATCAGGTCCGGTAAGTAGTTCATCATTAAGACAGCGCCCGCCTGTGATCGCTGCAGCGTCGAATACAAGGCGTACCTTCCCTGGCTTGTTCGGATTGGTAACCGCGAAATGCGGCAGGTACCAGTCAATCGGGTGGTGATCGTCATCTTCGACGGGAGCGGCGTATCCTTTGTTAAACAGGTTGTCCATCTGTGACGTATACGCTTGCCTAAATTCAGCATCTCGATCCATCTTTCGTTCTATTGCTCGTAGCCTCCGTACCGCCATATCGTAGCTAGGCGGTAGGCGAATGTTTTCTGTTCGCCAAGGTAAACCTACTTCATAGCGCCCGTTGACGAGACGCGCTGTTCTCTGGAATATTTCCTTCGCACGCTCGTCTTCCTTCACTGTTTTGTAGTTGCTCGCTATTCCCAGTGCGTCGATCGCGAAATGCGCTTTGACAAGCTCGTTCAGTTCGTCATCGCGACGAGTTCGGTCGCGATGCTCAGGCGCACGTACGTGTAGCACTGTAGCGCCATCTTTAGGATCTTCTTTCGCCACTATTGTCCGTGGCACCGTACCGTGCACTACCCATCCTAACTGGGTTAGTGACGCGGCCGGTTCGTTCTTCTCTCCGATCAGGAGCTTTCGCGATACTATTAGGTGCCAATTATCAGCACCTATTAGTACGCGCGGTCTTGCATTTGCATAGCAGACCTCGTTCGGTGGCAGCTGTTCCAAGTGTTTATAGTTCAAACAACTCGCTGCGATCGTTTGACTGTTGATGTTGAGACTTTTGACGGTTCGCGCCTTCATTGGATGGGAGTTCGTTCGTGCTCCCTGGATCACCAAATTCACGCTCTCACTGTCAGGTTCTTGCTGCGTTGCCGTTAGTCCGTGCAAAAGCAGCGCGCACTTCGTTCCGTGCGCGTTCACGGTTCTAGCGATTTCCTCGTCGATCAGAGTTATCGTAGAAAAAGTAATGTGGTTAAAGCATATTTTAGAAAATAGTAATCGTAATATATTCAATTTAGAAGATAAAGGTTGTTCTAGTTTGATAAGTTTGTACAATCAGTATAAATATTCTCAAGATGTATATAATTGTATTTATCATGACTCTGTATGTGCTTTAAAAAATGTATTGTGTTTAAATAAGTGGTGCTTGGAAAATAAAATTTTAAAATAAACATTTTCTTGTTTCATTTCTGTAAGGTAAAATTTAATGTATCTTAGAATTTTCTATCCCCTCCTAATCCTGCTCAATCATATAAGTTGCTGACAATTTCGGGGGTAACTCATTATACGTTTATAATTATCAGTATCGAGAATTAGGAAGTAAATAAATATAGAACATGTCTCCTATTGAATACAAACCCCGATACGACATGTATAACTCGTATAAAAGGCGTGAATTTTCATTTAGTTATTATTGGGCAACAGCTGATACAAAAAAAAGATTAGTGATAGAAATGGCTGACGCTGGATTCTTTTATTATGGAAATAGTGTAAATGATTATTGAAGACTGGGAGATTTATGACGATCCTTGGATGCAACATGCTATACAATATCCTAAGTATTTTTATTTGAATGCTGTGAAAGGAAACGATTATATAATTAATACGCGCATCTCAAATACAATATTAGACTCTTAGTCGTCGTCATCGTCGTTGTAGTATGATGAATCGTTCGCAGATCATAGTAGGAGGGTAAAATAACTGCCCAGTGTTATTTACTTGCAGATCACAACAGTAGTGTATGATTGGGGAGTTCTGGATCACGCGATCGAGCGAAGCGAGAGCAAGTGATCCAGAACCCCCAATTATACACTACTCTGATTCATTAGTTTGGAATGTGCAGCTGCGCGGTCATCGCAACAACACGATGATTCATTTGTTATTGACAATCAATGACACATTGTTTTGGAGTATGCAGGTGTGAGGCTACCATCACAACAGGATGACGCATCTATCCTTAACAATATTATTAAGGTTAGTATCCGTTATCTCGGCGCTCGTATATAAATGTAAATCGTCAATATGTAGCTCAAACTTTGTTTTCCCCAGTGAGTTAGTAAGTAACCCACCAAAGCCCTTCATGACTACATTAGAAGGCATAATAATTAACTGCAACCTTTGGATAATATCGACGCCTCCCACGCATTAGGTCGTAACGCTAAAAATGTAGTTTTTCAGGAGAGCCATTTTTGTGAACATTACTGTTATAGTTGATTTTTGAAACTTTTTCAACCGGTGTTTTTACACTATGCGATCAATAATAAGTCTAAGAACATTATACCGGGCTTTGGATGTAATAAAAAGAAATATTTATACAAAAATAGCAAATTTTAGCTTACGACCTTATACTGATTGCCAAAACGTCGTATCTTATTGTTACGACGTTATGCTTTTAATCAGACTGATATAGACAACGCGAATAAACTCGTATGTTTAAATTACGACCTAGATTCTTAGCGTTTCTATTTTTTTTTCATTTTCATTGAAAATTTGGTCATGCTATAAATCTAATTCCTTAAACTTAAGATTAAAAGAACTACATTATTTTAAGGCGAGCGGCATGTTAATTACCGTTCTAAAATATTCAAAAATTCTTGATTTATTTAATAATACACCCTAGGATATCTTTCACCCCACAACATCCTTATTTTATTAATTATGTGAGAATTGGGTTGGTTTTGGTCAAGCTGCCGTTTCCTCATTCGGACACCCGCTGAGCTATCTGATTGGCTGCTGGTTCGCGTTTTTTACTACGCAACTCTCTCTCGACCGCCGCTCCGGCGCTCCGTACTTTTTTGAAGAAAAGTGTCGTTTTCGTTACCTTTGGGCCCAAATGACTCCCACACAATTTTAAGAGAATATCAACCAGCGCCTGTGAAGTACATGTGCAGAAGGATTTAGCTGAATTCAGTGTCTCATAGCCGATTGACCACGCCGCCGAGCCCTCGGAGCGCGAAGCGGTGGACAGGAGGTTTCTGGTAAGTTTGTTTCCGAATTCACACCCTTTTCTATCGCACAGTGCGTATTGGGCGATTTGTTGTTGTGTGTCATCGCCCAATGTTTGCATTAGCTTATGCTCACTCTTGCGTGGGACATAGCCGTCGCGTGAGTAGTACATGAATGTGGAGTCTGTTGTGTGCGTGTATGTGCCGTTTCCCTTGCTGCAGCTATGTAAACATAGGTCGCAGTGCAGTGGCGGCGGATATGGGTTTGTGTTGTGGAGTCGTATTGTTTAAGTAGGCCGCGTGTAGTGTGGGGCGGCGTACTCAGGGTCAGTCCAGTGGTGGGGCGATGGCAGCGTCCGCAACTAGGTCGCGCGGGAAACGTTTGGCGTCTGGTGGTCATGCGTGCCAAGGGGCCAGGTCCTTGACGTGGGGCCTGGCGGATTTGTCGGCGCGTAGGAACATCTTCTTCGCCATCCCCGTGACGAAGTTGTCGATGCTCTCGACTCGCAGATCGCAGTGTATTACCGCATTTCACACGTAGCGGGAGCGCCGGTGATGATGCGCAGGGAGATGATCTGCTGCGCACGGAGGCTCTTGCGGTGGGTCTCGCACGTGAGGGCGAGCCTACACTACACCCCCAGCTTGACGCGGAGCGGCAGGCGCGAGGAGAGCACGGGACGAAGGAGATGACGGGTCGCTCGTACCCGTGCGACAGTGTTGCGGACGTGCGGCCCATGGTGAGTCAACGATCGAGGGTGACGCCAAGGTACTTGGCGGTCCGCGTTCACTCGATGTCGGCCCCCCGGAGTCGCAGTTTCGGAGGGAAGTGGCGTGCGCGCGTAGTGACGATCATAGCCTGTGCTTTCCCCACGTTCACCGACAGTCTCCACTTGCTGAGCCAGTCAGGGAGGTCGTCCAGTGCGCGCTGCATTTTGACGGCCGCGTGTTCGCCCGTGAGTGAGGTGGTGATATACGCGGCGTCGTCTGCGTACAGCGCGAGCGTTGCAGTGTTCGTGGCGGGAATGTCGCCGGTGTACAGTGAGTACAATACAGGCGAGAGGCGACTTCCTTGGGGTACTCCGGCAGTGATGGGATGCACG